>CM052707.1:5194519-5271714 GCA_028551405.1 Uromys caudimaculatus | reverse complement strand
TTCTGGTAGAATCAGCACCTCTGAACTCAAGCTGTACTACAGAGCAGTAGTGATAAATCTGCATGGTATTGGTACAGTGACAGGCAGGTAGATCAATGGAATAGAATTGAGGACCCAGAAATGAACCCACACACATATGGTCACTTGATTTCGACAAAGGAGCTAAAACCACTCAGTGGAAAAAAGATAGCATTTTCAGCAAATGGTACTGGTTCAATGGGTGGTCTACATGTAGAAGAATGCAAATTAATCCATTCTTATCTCCCTGTACAAAGCTCAAGTCCAAGTGGATCAAGGACCTCCACATAAAACCATATACTGAATCTAATAGAAGAGAAAGTGGGGAAAACTCTCGAACACCTGGGTATGGGGGAAAAGTTCCTGAACAGAACACTAATGGCGTATGCTCTAAGATCAAGAATAGACAAATGGGACCTCATGAAATTGCAAAGCTTCTGTATGCAAAGGACACTGTCAATAGGACAAAACAGCAACCAAAAGATTGGGAAAAGATCCTAACTAATCCTATGTCCGATAGAAGGCATGTGATTTTTTTTTAAAAGCAAGATATATGGTGAATTTAGTTTTGTTACACAATATATATGGTTATTATATAATATAAAGTTCTTATGGATACTGAAATTAATCTGTTATAAGAGTTGATATTGATACTTTAACAATTCAAATATATAATGGTAGAAAATCAAAAGGGATGCCTGAAAACAATTACACGTAAGAGAATCTGTACAACAGTCACCGATAAAACATGCTACTTAGAGAGACAAAGGAAACATAAGTGGGTAATGTGTTAGTGATGAGAAAAGCCAGTGCACAGATAGGCAGAGGACTGATGGTCAGTCTAATCAGGCTGTTGTTGCAGGAGTTAGGAAAGATTGTTTATCACATTCAGGCTTCAGTTTCTTCATTTGAAAAATGTAAATGTAGAAACACCTACATCATTAGCATTGTTGAAGAGCCAGTATAAATGATTGCCATAATTCTAAGAAGCAAATCTTATAAATGTCTTCAGATGAAAATAAAAGATTAACAAATGTGTGTTTTATATATAAGGCATTCTAAGTCACAGACTTATGTATTTAAAAGGATTCAATTAATACCTAATAATTATATTTGAATCCATGTAGAAAGGAACAAAATCTCCAAATCTGTGCAGACATGTAGTCTATTTCTGAAGAATCATTTAATGGATGAACAAAATTAAATTGAAGTTTGGAAATATTTTGATGAAATATTGATAGTGTTAAAATAAGTAAGTTGGTTTTAAATTATGCTTTTAGATAATGTAGAATTTAGTGCACATTAATATGTAAGAACACTAAACATCAGCTATCAGTTGCTGGCCAGGTTCTACTTGTGCCTTTAGGGTATTCAGGCACAGTTGCACTCTGGCCAAAACGAAAGCACTGAAGCCTGTCCGAGTGGGCTGGGTTCATAGGAACTCAGTTGACTTTAGTGCCGGAGAGAAATGCACGCCTATTCTAAGACAGTTTTCAGTGAAATAGCTCTCTTTATCTGGGGGTAACAGGCCTATATAAACCTTGGAGAGTGGTTAGGGGGTTTTCAGGGTGAGTGAACATTATTGATTAGTACCAATGTGTTGGGAATGCTTAATTTGCATGAAGAGGAATTCCAAGTACTTGTGTTAGAGAAACCTACTATTAAAATCAAAGTCCCCCATGACCAGTTGGCTTTCTGAGCTTGGCATTAAATGGAGGACTCACTATCCCAGCAGGGCTTTTCTGTCTCTGCCTTGCTTTGTCTGGAGAGTATCCCTGAATACAAGTGACAGGCCTTGTCTGAAAAGTGACCTTACAGACCTCTCTGCAAGGCTCCATAAGTCACACATGAGTCTGGCTCCGGTTCCCCACCTGCATGATAATTAAGTGCTGTATTATAACCAATCAGCTCTTGCCACCCACTTGATGCTATGACCAGTTTGCTCTTTCCATCTACACCCCTTCGATACCCTACCCCTGAAAGAATAAAGTAGACTCGTCTAGCTGCAGAGGTCTCCATAAATTCTTCCAACTTATTCACAGCCATCTGAACCCTGCTGACAGATTCTGTTCCATTTGTCCAACAGTCTCTGAGGAGAAGGGGAGGGGGGCACATTGCTGGGCATATCCTTACAGGCAGAGAGGAAGGAAAACCTCTAATTTGGCCATCATACTATGTGAATACCTCAACGGTGCTAAAGGGTAAAAGGTTGCATGCACCCTGACATATAGGCCCAGACCAGGGAGGGAGCAATTCTGACTCCTGCTGGTATCAAGATGAGATTTTCAGACCCCACTCTTGATTCAGGCCTGTTCATCGAGTCATGTGGCTCAATTCTCATATTGGTTTCTCTGTGTCCTTGACCATTGTCATAGATGATGATGTTATTCTTCACTGATGAAATGAGTCAATTCAAGCCAGATTAGAGTACATAAAGCCAGGTTTATCTGGAAGCTGCTCTTGGGCACGTTCCAAGGAAAGAGGCCAGGAAAGTCACCATGGAAAGGAAGACAAAGGGGAAGGGAAAGAGAAAGAGAAAAATAACGTGCACAGAAGGAGAGAAAAAGTGAGGAGTGAGGAGAGAAAAGGGCAGGTTGACCAAAATGTCTGGGTTATATAGGGAGGAGCTTCTGGGAGTGAAAGTGCAGCCCCTTAGCTTACAGTTCAGGGAAGTGGGTGAGGGATGCCTGGTAGGGACTGAGGGATGCTGAGACCTGGAGGCCAGGTCTACCTTGGGATGTAAAATATGTACCTCAGCCACTAGTCCCTTAGTTCCCAGAGTAGTACTACAATTAGCTGCTATACCAGGGTATTGTTTTCCTTCATCTTTCCCAAATATTTTTTGAAATGAAATGGATAAACATTTACAAAGAAAATTATTCTGTTAAAAATGTGACCATTCTACAACCCTGTGCTTAGTAAAATTTCTTCTGTATTTTCTCAGGACTCTGATCATTCAGTACCACTCCATCTTCAGGCAGAACTGCATTCTCCTGCCTAGGCAGCCTCAATAAAATGTTGCATCACATTATCCCCTACTTTCTGCATACCTCACCTCTTCATTATGTCACCTCCTAGCCAATTTTCATCTCTCATCTTAACTGTTGCTTGTAGAAAACCCTTATCTACAGCACATCACTCACCTAAGGCTTTTGAGACACAGTGTGTTTCAGATAATGGTAGGTAGTACAGTTTAATATTATAATATTTCAGTAAGGAACATATTCACCTACAAATATAAGTAAATATAAAAAAATGAAAAATAAGTAATAGGTAATAAATAAGTAACATCACAAAATATAAATATTACTGTTTTGTAATATTATACTGGCACAGTCTCTTTAAGACCCCTTGTTATATTGTTCATGAAGCTGTATGTCCTTATGTTCCCACTTCTCATCAATAAACATCATGATGCTGGCTTGTACCTTGAGTTCACATTTGCATTCAAAACACAAGTGGGAGAGGGAAGCTACATGTCAGCAGTGATTGCTTATATCAGGAAAGCAAAGATTTTCCTTCAAATCCCTAGTGAACACGGCAAAATTAACTAGAAAATTATGTTACTATTTAGTTACTGTTTAGTACATTGGGAAGCATGAAAGGAAGAGAACAGCACAGTGTGCAAAAGGACAGGTTCCAGCATAGCTCCATTGGTTTGTATTATTTATCGATTATTCTAGTTGTGCTTGCTCAACAGAAAACTATGCTATTTCTAATGTGTGTTCCTTCAAATACACATATATCAGAAAAATGTTCACTTTGAATCATTTTTTGTTTCAGTTTTATGGTTTCAAAGTCTTGCATTCCAAGTTAGAAAAGAATAATAGCTGGTATAGTATAAATTCTCAATTGTCTTCCTCTCTTGTAAATGAGTGAAGCATTTTGCTGTTCATTTACAATCTCATGGAAGAACTAAGGAAATATATTAGCTTAAAGGAATGAACATTTTTGTTTATCTCTCTGTTTGTTTGGTTGGTTAGTTTCTTTGGTCGGTTTTTGGAAACATGGTTTCTCTGCACAGCCCTGGATGTCCTGGCACTCACTCTGTAGACCAGGGTGGCCTCAAACTAAAAGAGATCTGCATGCTACTGCCTCCCAAGTGGTAGAATCAAAGGTGTGTGCCACCACACCAGCAAGAATGCATTTTTTATAGGTTATGTTATTTATTTTCATTCCAAATATTGTCTCCCATCCAGGATTTCCATCCAAAACACCTTCATCCCATCCCACATTCCCTTAGCCTCCAGTTGTACTCTTTGGTTGGGAGAGCTGGGGGATCAGGTTAGTTGATATTGTTGTTCTTCCTATGATATTGCAATTTCATTCAGCTCCTTCAGTCCTTCCTCTAACTCTTCCACTAGGGTCCTTGTGGTCAGTTCATTGGTTGGCTGTGAATATCTGCATCTGTATTGGTCAGGTGCTGGCAGAGCCTCTCAGGGGACGGCTATACCAGGCTCCTGTCAGCAAGTTCTTTATGGCATCAGCAAGAGACTCAGGGTGGGGTGGATTTCTAGGTAGTGCAGTCTCTGGATGGCCTTTCCTTCAGTCTCTGCTCTGGTTTTGGTTCCTGTATTTCCGTTAGATAGTAACAATTCTGTGTTAAAATATTTGAGATGGGTGTGTGGCCCCATCCCTCAACTAGGTGCTTTGCCTATCTACTAGAAATGGTCTGTAGAGGTTTTACTTCCCACATCTGGTCCTGGAAACCTCTTTCTTCCCTGGCATCTGGGATGTTTTAGTGGCAATCCACAGTTCCCTATCCCCCAGTGCTACATGTTTCTGTTCAAATTTCCTGACCTTTTGTACTTCTTTCCTGTATCTTCCATACCTGATCCTGCCTCCCTTTTTTACCTCCCCCTCATCTCTCCCTCCCAGGTTCCTCCCTCTTTCTACCTCCTATGATTATTTTGTTACCCCTTCTAAGTAGGAATGAAGCATCCACACTTTGGAATTCCTTCTTCTTAAGCTTCATATTGCCTGTGAGTTATATCATGGGTATTCTAAACTTTTGGGCTAATGTCCACTTATCAGGGAGTACATTCCATGTGTGTTCTTTTGTGTATGGGTTTCCTCACTCAAAATATTTTCTAGTTCCATCCATTTGCCTGTGAATTTCATAAAGACATTGATTTTAATAGTTGAGCAGTACTCTATCCTGTACATATACAACATTTTCTGTATCTACTCTTCCATTGAGGAAGTTGAGCAGTACTCTATCCTGTGCATATACAACATTTTCTGTATCCACTCTTCCATTGGGTTGTTTCCAGCTTCTGGCTATAATAAATAGAGTTGCTAAGAATATAGTGGAGCATGTGTCCTTGTTATATGTTAGAGCATATTTTGAGTATATGCCTAGGAGTGGTGTAGCTGGGTCTTCAGATAGAAATATTTCCAATTTTATGAGGAATCACTAGATTGATTTCCAGAGTGGTTGAACCAGCTTGCAGTCACACCAGCAATAGAGGAGTGTTCCTCTTTCTTCACACCCTGGCCAGCATCTGCTGTCACCTGAGTTTTTTATCTTAGCCATTCTAACTGGTGTCAGGTGGAATTTCAGTGTCGTTTTACTTTGCATTTCCCTGATGACTACAGATGTTGAACATTTCTTTAAGGGCTTCTTGACCATTTCAGATTCCCTAGTTGAGAATTCTATATTCAGCTCTGTACTGCAATTTTAATAGTGTTATTTGGTTCTTTGGAGTCTACCTGCTTTAGTTCTTTGTATATGTTGGATTTTAGCCCTCTTTCTGATATAGGGTTGGTAAAGCTATTTTCCCAATCTCTAGGTTGCTGTTTTGTCCTGCTAACAGTGCCCTTTTCCTTACAGAAGCTTCTTAATTTTATGAGATCTTATTTGTCAGTATTTGATCTTAGAATCTGAGCCACTTGTGTTCTGTTTAGAATTTTCTTTTCCTGTGTGCTGAAATATTTGAAGCTCTTTCACATTTTCTCTTCTATAACACTCTGTGTATCTGGTTTTATTTGGAAGTCCTTGATGCATTTGGACTTGAGCTTTGTACAGGAGATAAGAATGATTCAATTTGCCTTCTTCTACATGCTGACTGCCAGTTGAACCATCACCATTGGTTGAAAATGCTTTCTTTTATCCACTGAATGGTTTTGCATCCTTTGTCAAAGATCATGGAACCATAGGTGAGTGGGTTTATTTCTGGGTCTTCAATTCTATTCCATTGATCTACTAGCCTGTTTCTGTACCAGTACCCTGCAGCTTTTATCACTATTTCTCTAAAGTATAGCTTGAGGTCAAGGGTGGTGATTTCCCCCAATTTTTTTTTTATTGCTAAGAATAGTTTTTGCTATCCTAGGTTTTTTGTTATTCCAAATAAATTTGAGAATCACTCTTTCTATTCTCTGTGAAAAATTGCATTTAAATTTTGATGGAGATTGCATTAAATCTGTAGATTGCTTTTTAAGATGGCCATTTTTACTATGTTAATCCTACCAGTCCATAAGAATGTGGGATCTTTCCATCATCTGAAGTCTTCTTCAATTTCTTTCTTCAGAGATATGAAATTCTTGCATATAGATATTTCACTGGCTTGGTTAGAGTCACACCAAAAATTTTTATCTTATTTGTGACTTTCCTAATTTCTTTCTCATTCCATTTATGCAGAGGAAGGCTACTGATTTGTTAGAGTTAATTTTATATGCAGCCAATTTGCTGAAGTTGTTTATCAGCTGTAGGAGTTCTCTGGTGGAATTTTGGGGGTCACTTATGTATACTATCATTTCATCTGCAAATAGTGATATCTTGACTTCTTTCTTTTCAATTTTTATCCTTTTGACCTCCTTTTGTTTTCTGGTTGCTCTGGCTAGAACTTCAAGTACTGTCTTTTACCTAATTTTAGTGGGATTGCTTCAAGTTCCTTTCCATTAATTTGATGTTCACTACTAGTTTGCTGTATATTGCTCTTATTAGGTTCAGGTTATTAAATTCATGATCTTCCCAAAACTTTTAACATGAAGGGGTTTTCTATTTTGTCAAAGACTTTTTCAGCATCTCCTGAGATGATCATGTGGGGTATTTTTTGTTTTTTTTGTTTTTATATAGTGGATATGTTGTTGAATTTTCCATATACTGAACCATCTCTTCATCCCTATGATGAAGCCTACTTGATCACAGTGAATAATCATTTTGATATGTTCTTGGATTCGGTTTTCAAGAATTTTATTGAGTACTTTTGCATTGATATTGAAATTCGTCTGAAGTTCACTTACTTTGTTGGGTCTTTGTGTGGTTTAGGTATCAGCATAACTGTGGCTTTGTAGAACAAAATAAATTATGTTACTTCTGTTTCTATTTTGTGGAATAGTTTGAAAAGTATTGGTATTAGGCCTTCTTTTGTTGGAACAAGCCTGGCGTAGTGGAATGAAGCCCCACGTGTCTGTTCCGGACTCTGCAGCTCTAGGTGGGACAGGAGACACTCGGGAAGTGGCCTCAAGTCTTCCCACACAGTCCAATGGGCAGGTGGGGGCTGTGGGAAGCCTTTGCAGGCCCTGCCCATGGGTGGAGGAGGGGGCCATTCTCAGGGAACCCGTGGCAGTCATCTCCGTGGGTTCTCTAACACGAGGCACTGCAGACACCATAGGGTGTCACAGACAGGCTAGACTGAGTGCAGCTGGGGTTCCCACCAAGACCAAGTTTCGGTGGCTTGGGGCACCGAGCTAGCTGCTTAGGCTTGGGTAAATGGGTACCAATGGGAGCACTGAGAAGCCCTAGGTGAGAGATTAGACGCGGCTCCTTAATCGAGGGCCCAATCCCTCGCTTCCCACAGCGGATCCAGATGAAGAGACAGTCCATAATTCTAAGACATTTATTTTCATCGTGTGGAGTGGTGTGGATGGAATTGTACCCCCACCTTTCTGAGAGAGGCAAGGCAAATATAGTAACTGGGAAGGGGCGTGACTAAGCCTCTAGGTATCTCATTAACATGGAGATGGCTTGGGGCTGTGTGACCACACATCTACCTGAGGAGGGGTGGTACGTGACTATGATGGCAGCCAAAAGCCTGCCAGGAGCATTGGCATAAAGTTTTCAGCTCCCTTGTGGATTGTTCCACTGGTTTGCCCAGATTTTATGCCTGTGCTCAACCAGGTGCCAGATTGCCTGTCACAGATCACTGCCCCACATTCTTTGAAGGTCTGATACTATTATTCTCTAAACCATTTTGTTTTGGACTTTTTTTTTTTTTTTGTATTTTATATCTTTTAATGATAAATTCTATTTCTTTAGGGGACATTGGACTCTTTAGATGGTTTAATCTGTTCCTGATTTAATTTTTGTTCCTAGGCTTCTGTCTAGAAAATCATCCATTTCATTTATATTTTCCAGTTTTGTAGAGTATAGGCTTTTGGAGTAGGATCTGATGATTTTTTTTTTTAATTCCCTCGGTGTTTGTTGTTATGTCTCCCTTTTCATTTCTGATTTTGTTAATTTGAATACTGTTTCTGTGCCCTCTGGTTAGTCTGGCTAAGGGTTTAATCTATTTTGTTGATTTTCTCAAAGAACCAGCTACTAGTTTTGTTGATTCTTTGTATAGTTCTTTTTGTTTCTACTTGATTGATTTCAGCCCTGAGTTTGATTATGCCCTGCCATATACTCCTCATGTGTGTATTTGCTTCTTTTTGTACTAGTGCTTTCAGATGTGCTACTAAGCTGCTAGTGTATGACTTCTCCAATATTTTTATGTAGGCACTGAGAGCTATGAGTTTTCCTATTAACACTACTGTCATTATGTTACAGAAGCTTGTGTATATATTGCATCTCCATCCTAATTAAATCCTTAAAAGTCTTTAATTTCTTTCTTTATTTCTTCCCTGACCAAGTCATCATTGAGTAGATTGTTGTTTAGCTTCCATGGGTATGTGGGCTATCTGTTGCTTTTGTTATTATTAAAGACCAGTCTTAGTCTATAGTGGTCTAATAGAATGCATGGGATTATTTCAATCTTCTTGTATCTTTTGGTGTTTGTTTTGTGTCCAATTATATGGTAAGTTTTGGAGAGGGTACCATGAGGCGCTGAGAAGAAGGTATATTCTTTTGTTTTAGGGTGAACTGTTCTGTAGATATCTGTTAAATTCCTTTGGTCCATAACTTCTCTTAGGTTCATTGTGATGATAGTGTGGTTTTAAATTTCCTACTGTTATTGTGTGATGTTCAATGTGTGCTTTGAGCTTTGGTAACATTTATTTTACAAATATGGGTGCCCTTGCATTTGGAGCATAAGTGTTCTGAATTGAGAGTTTATCTTGGTGGATTTTTCCTTTGATGTGTATGAAGTGTTTTTCCCGATCTTTTTTGATAACTTTTATTTGAAAGTCAATTTGTTTCTTGGTAGTGCTTGCTTGGAAAGCTTTTTTTTTTTCAGTCTTTTACTTTCAGGTAGTGCTTGTCTTGGTCACTGAAGTGTGTTTCCTATATGCATCCAAATGCTGGGTCCTGTTTGGGTATCCAGTCTGTTAATCTATGTCTTTTTATTGGGGAATTGAGTCCATTGATGTTAAGAGATATTAAGGACCAATATTTGTTTCTTCCTGTTATTTTGTTGCTGTTGTTGTTACAGGTGTTGTTACATGTTTGTGTGGCTCTCTACTTTCAGGTTTGTTGTGATAAGATTAATTCCTTGCTTCCTTGCTTTTATTTGGGTGTAGTTTCCTTCCTTCTTTTTTTTTTTTTTTTTTTTTGGACTTTTCCTTCTATTATCCTTTGTAGGCTAGATTTGTGGAAAGATATTGTTAAATTTAGTTTTGTCATGGGATATCTTTGTTTCTCCATCTGTGGTAATTGAGAGTCTTGCTGGGTATAGTAGCCTGGGCAGGTATTTTTGTTCCCTTAGGTTCTGTGTGGCTTGTTCAAGGTCTTCTGGCTCTTGGAGTCTCTGTTGAGAAATCTGGTATAATTCTAATTGCTCTGCCTTTGTATGTTACTTGATCTTTTTCTCTTACCACTTTTAATATTATTTCTTTGTTCTGTGCATTTGGTGTTTTGATTATTATATGACAGGAGAATTTCTTTTCTGGTCCAGTCTATTTGGAGTTCTGTAGGCTACTTGTATGTTTATGGGCATCTCTTCCTTCAGATTAAGAAAGTTTTCTTTTACAATTTTGTTGAAGATGTTTACTGGTCCTTTGAGTTGGGAATCTTTACTCTATTCTATGCCTATTATTCTGAGATTTGATATTTTCATTGTGTCCTGGATTTCCTGGATGTTTTGGGTTAGGACCTTTTTGCCTTTCTCATTTTCTTTGACTATTGAATCAATTTCTTCTAAGGATGTTGAAGATTGAAGTTGTCCCTTTTTGGGACAACATATTTAATTGAAATATTCTCAGAAATATATTAACTTTTGGGTAATGAATAGCAGTTAATTGTATGCTATTTAAATTAGAAACTAAAGAATAATATATTTTAGTTTATTATTATTGCATTTCTTTCTCTTTCTTTCTTTCTTTCTTTCTTTCTTTCTTTCTTTCTTTCTTTCTTTCTTTCTTTTCAGAGGCAACTGAGGTATGACAAGACATAGATGTGGATGTTAGAGAGAACAGTTTGCAGAAGCTATTTGCTGGATCTCATGTATCCCATGAGTTCCAGTGACCGATCTCAAATACTCAGGCTTGGAGGGAAGTGCTTTTAACTGTAGTCCCACCTTGCTGGTATCCAAGATTAATAACAGACTTTATCCATGTAATTTTATTATTGACCTCTGTGTTTAACTGCCAATGTTCTTCAGCTTACAGTTGCCTTGTTGGAAACAATTTTTTTATTTATTATGACATTTTTGATACCATTCATTTGTTGAATACTAGATAATATTCTTGTGATTTTTTTTCATTTCTTTTTGGATGAACCTGACTTTTTACAATAAGGATTTGTTAAAACATTTTAATTTCATTGAGGACAAGGTATCATGTGTTGCAGGATATAATAAAAAATGAACCCACCAACTCTCAGTGCTCCTATTTCTCTCAACTCACCAACTCCCTAGCAGGGATGGACCGCTCTTCCACATTCCTGCCACTGGCTACTCTCTCCAGCTAGCCCCCATAGTGTCTGGCTGAGCTGCTAGTTCCTTCTCAGCCTTCGGCTGTCTCACATTCCAGTAACAAAGTAAACAAAACTCTTGAACTTTATAATTAACCAGATTTATGTATCAATAAATTCTCAATTTATAAGATGCCAATACAATGATTTCTGAACCAATTGATAATGATAAAATTTTTATACCAATTATTCCAACCTTACAATATCATAACTACTTATGGGTGGTTAGAGCCACGCTGGTTCATGTCTGTCACCATCTTCCTTTCTCTCTCTTCCCTGAGATGCTCCCTGTCTCTGCAACTCTTAGCTCTACCTCCCTTTTCCCTGTCCAATCACAGGCCTCCTCCTGCCCTAATGTAATTGGACAGGGAAAATCCTGTGACATAATGTCTCCTAGACTGACTACTCACTCACTGACTATGCAACTAGGGATGACCCTGAACTTCTCTGACTCTCCTGCTTCTCCTCTGAAGTGTTGGGGATATAGAGATTGCTACCATATCCAGTATATCCAGTATAAGTGTTCTACTACCCAAGTTATATTTCCATCTCAATCCATTGTTTTTAGAGGTGAAGGCATTTTTCAAATGCAGGCTTCAAAAGATAAACTATCAGCTAGGCAGTGGTGGTGCACCCTTTAATCTCAGCACTTGGGAGGCAGAGGCAGGTGGATTTCTGAGTTCGCGGCCAGCATGGTCTACAGAGTGAGTTCCAGGACAGCCAGGGCTACACAGAGAAACCCTGTCTTGAAAAAATAAAAATAAAAAAAATAAAAAAATAAAAAATAAATAAACTATCAATCCTTATGGCATCTTTTCATATAAATATTTAAATAATTTGGAAGTATATAGCAAACAATGAATGAGAGTTTAACTAAAATAGAAATACAAAAACTAGATCCACGAATTATAATTGTGTCAAAAGCAGAACAAGATCAACTGGCTGTGTACATGGTACATGTAATCATAACTTTTTATTACAACTGAATTAATCAAGATCATTTACATATTATAAAATTCACTCATACTATATAATGTAACTACCATTATGAAAACCTTTAGGAAGACTTGCCTAAATCCTGACATGATTCTCATAATCATTCTCTGTCATATCCATGCTCTTCCTCCCCCATACTGACAGCTACTAATCACTGTTTTGCCTGTATGAATTTCCCAGTTCTGTACATTTCAGAACAATAAAATGATTCACCACCTTGTTTTCTATGCCTAATGTCTTTCCCTTTGCATAACACTTTCAAAGGGTCTTACATAGCAAAACTGTAGCTTGTTCTCCTATCATATGCTATATTTTAGTGGATTCATTTTTAGAAAGACTTACAATTTTCTTCCCGTTACAGTGAGTTTATGATATGCAGGCTTATTGGGTTCTTATTTATTTATTTATTTATTTATTTATTTATTTATTTATTTACAAGACAAGGTTTCTCTGCATAGCTCTACCCTAGCTATCCTGGAACTCACTCTGTAGACCTGCTGGCCTTGAACTCAGAGATCCTGCCTCTGTCTCTCAAGTGCTGGGATCAAAGGCATGCACCACTACATCCTGGCTTAATTTTTTTAAATTATTAATCATTCCATTCATTTACATCTCAAATGACATTCCACTTCTCGGGTATCCCCACCAAAAATCCCCCATCTCATGATAGCCCACCGAATCCCCATCCCACATCTTCCCTCCCCCCTCCATTTTGCCTATATGAGAATGCTCTCCTACCCACACACACTCTCCTGCCCCACTGCTGGTGCATCCACCTACTCTGGGGCATCAAAACTCCCTGGGACCAAAGGCTCCCCCTCCCATTGCTGTCAGGCAAGGCCATCCTCTGGTACATAGCTATCTGGAGCCATGGATCCTTCTACATAAACTCCTTGGTTGATGGTCTAGTCTCTGGAAGAAGTGGGTGGTAAGGACAGCCTATGTTGTTCTTCTAATGGGGTTGAAATCCCCCTCTGGTCCTCTAGTCCTTCTACCAGATCCCCCATCAGGTTTCCTGAGTTCAGTCTGATTGTTGGCTCCAAGCATCCTCATCTGCATTGGTCAGTCATTGGCTGGACCTCCCAAGGAACTTCCACACTTGGTTCCAGTCCGCGAGAGCCTCTTGACCACAGCAACAGTGTTAGGTTTGGTGTCTGCAGACATGATGTATCCCTAGGTGGGGCTGTTCCCTGGTTGCCCCTTCCTTCAGCCTCTGTTCCATTTTGTGTGCCTGTTCTTCCTTTGGATAGGAACATTTCTCGGTTAAAAAAAAAAAACAACAAAACTTTGAGATGGATGGGTGGATGATCCCTTGACCAGGGTCTTTGCCTATCTACTGGAGGTGGTATCCACAAGTTCTATCTCCCAGGTCTCTGCACGTTATGGCTAAAGTCACTCCCATTGGGTCCTGGAGCCTCATGTTTCTCTGGTGTCTGGAACCCTCCAATGGCTATCCCCAGTTTCTCATCCCCCCCTCCCGCTACCTATTTCTATTCGATTTCCTGACCCTCTGTATCTCTCTCACATCTCTTTCAGATTATGATACTGCTACACTTAATTCCTCCGACTCTTTTCTCCCTCCCTTGTCCCCTTCTCCTTCCACCTCACACAATCACCCTGTTTCCTGCTCAGTGAAGGACTGAAGGTTACACCCCCTGATATTCCTTTCTTCTATGCTCCATATGGTCTGTAGGTTGTATCATACACATTGTGAGCTTTTGCATAAGTATCCACTTATTAGTGAGTACATACCATGTATGTACTTTTATGTCTGGGTTACCTCACCAGATGATTTTTTTAGGTTCATCTATTTGCCTGCAAATTTCATGAAGTCATTGTTTCTAATCACTGCATAATACTCCATTGTGTATATGTTCCACATTTTCTGTATCCATTCTTCTGTTGAGGGAAATCTGCATTGTTTCCAGCTTCTGGCTATTATAAATAAGACTGCTATGAACATAGTGGAGCAAGTGTTCTTGTTATATGATGGAGCATATTTTGGGTATATGCCCAGGAGTGGTAAAGCTGAATCTTTAGGTAGTAGTATGTCAAATTTTCTGAGGAACCGCCAGACTGATTTCCAGAGTGGTTGTACCAGCCTGCAATCCCACCAACAATGGAGGAGTGTTCCCCTTTTCCACATCCTCAGCAACATCTACTGTCACCTCCATTTTTGACTATAGCTATTCTGACTGGTGTGAGGTGGAATCTCTGGGCTGTTTTGATTTGCATTTCCCTGATGACTAAGAATGTTGAACATTTTTTTAAGTGTTTCTCAGCATTTCGAGATTCCTTGGTGAAGAATGCTCTATTTAAAACCGAACTCCACTTTTTAATAAGGTTATTTGGTTCTCTAGAGTCTGCCTTCTTGAGTTCTTTGTATATTTTAGATATTAGCCCTCTGTGTAATGTAGGATTTTTAAAGATCTGTTTTCAATATGTGGGTTACTGATTTGTCCTATTGATAGTGTCCCTTGTTATATAGAATCTTTTCAATTTTATGAGGTTCCATTTGTTGATTGTTGCTTTCAAAACACAAGAGATTGGGGTTCTGTTTAAGAAGTTTTGCTCTGTGCCTGAGTATTCTAGGCTCTTCTCCCACTTTCTCTCCTATTAGTTTCAGTATATCTGGTTTTATGTGGAAGTCCTTGATAGACTTGGACTTGAGTTTTGTGCAACGAGACAGGTATGAATCAATTTGCTTTTTTTCTAAATGCAGACCATTTGAACCAGCTCCATTTGTTGAAAATGCTATCTTTTTCCACTGAATGGTTTTAGCTTCTTTATCAAAGGTCATGTGACCATAGGTGTGTGGGTTTGTTCCTGGGTTTTCAGTTCTATTCCATTGTTATACTTGTCTATTTCTGTACCAATACCATGCAGTTTGAATCACTATTGTTCTACGCTTGAGGTCAGGGATGGTGATTCCTCCAGAAGTATTTTTATTGTTGAGAATACTTTTCACTCTCCTAGGTGTTTGTTATTCCAAATGAATTTGAGAATTGTTCTTTCTAAATCTATGAAGAATTGAGTTGGAATTTTGATGGAGATTGCATTGAATCTGTAGATTGCTTTCTGCAAGATAGCTATTTTTACTATATTAATCCTGCCAATCCATGAGCATGGGAGATCTTTTCATCTTCTTTGGTCTTTTTCAATTTCTTTCTTCAGAAACTTGAAGTTCTTGTCGTACAGATTTTTCACTTGCTTGGTTAGAGTCATGCCAATATGTTATATATTTTTTTGATTATTGTGAAGGGTGTTGTTCCCCTAATTTCTTTCTCATCACTTTTATCCTTTGAGTAGAGGAAGGATACTGATTTGTTTGAGTTAATTTTATATCCATCCACTTTGCTGAAGTTCTCTATCAGTTGTAGGAGATCTCTGGTAGAACTTTTGGGGTCACATATGTATACTATCATGTCATCTGCAAATAGTGATATCTTGACATCCTCCCTTCCAATTTGTATCCCTTTGATCTCTTTTTGTTGTCTAATTCCTCTGGATAGAACTTTGAATACTATATTGAATAAGTAGGGAGATAGTGGGCAGCCTTGTCTAGTCCTTGATTTTAATAGGATTGCTTTGAGTTTCTTCCCATTAAGTTTGATGTTGGCTATTGGTGTGCTTATTTTGCTTTTATTATACTTAGGTATGCCCCTTGAATTCTTGATCTCTCCAATAGTTTTAACATGAATGTGTGTTGTATTTTGTCAAAGGCTTTTTCTGCATCAAAGGAGATGTTCAACTGATTTTGTTCTTTGACCTTGTTTATATATTGGATTACATTGATGGATTTTTGTATATTAAACCACCCCTGCATCCCTGGGATAAAGTCTAGTTCTTCATGGTGGGTGATTATTTTAATGTATTCTTGGTTTCAGTTTGTGAGTATTTTTGCATCAATATTCATAAGGAAAATTGGTCTGTAGTTCTCTTTTTGTTGAGTGTTTTTGTGGTTTAGGTATCAGTGTAACTATGGCTTCATAGAAAGAATTGGGTAAGCTGGGCAGTGGTGGTGCACACCTTTAATCCCAGCACTTGGGAAGCAGAGGCAGGTAGATTTCTGAGTTCAAGGCCAGTCTGGTCTACAGAGTGAGTTCCAGGACAGCCAAGGCTACACAGAGAAACTCTGTCTCAAAAAACCAATAATAATAATAATTGGGTAGTGTTCCGTCTGTTTCTCTTTTATGGAATGTCACGCTCTCTCCCATTGGGGAAAGCACAGTGAGGGTAGAGTCTCCGGGTCTGGGGACCGCCAGGGGTCGGGTCCGCAGAGTACGCCCTGGGCTTCAAGGATCACCACCGCAGCCCTCTTCGTCGCAAATGCCTCGGGGCCTGACGCCGCCGGAGTGAGATGCCGGGGTCGAGCACCCCTGGCGCTAATGGAGTCCGCCGATTCGGTGCCCAAGCCGCTGCATGCTGCCTAGCGCTGCTGGTCTCAGCCAATGGCTTGGCCAAGGTGTAGGAAGGGAGCGGACCGAGATCAGCCGTGGGCATCCACCGGCTTCGTTGTGCTCAGAGCACTCGCCGTCCTGCGCCCTAAGAGTCACAGCTCCCTTAGACAAAGTTCTTGGATGCCAAAGTACTTTCTATCTTTATTAGTTCAAGATGGCGGGCAGCGCTCCCAGGGCAGGTGGGTGGAGAAGGAGGGGAGAGAGAGAGAGAGAGAGCTGGGTCAAAGTGTTCTACTTACAGTTCTGAGAGAGGGGGCAGGGCTTGGTAGTTGATACTTTCCATTGGCCAGCTTGGGAGCCCTAATCGCTGCCTCATTTGCCTATAGTTGATGCTTTCCATTGGCCAGCTTGGGAGCCCTAATCGTTGCCTCATTTGCCTATACACAAGTTTCACATGCCAGGCCTCTTTCCATACAGGGGTTGTGATATGAAGAATTTCCCAGGAGCGTTGGCTAGAAGCATAAATTCTGGTCCCTGGTGTACCACTGGGTCTCCCAGAGTTTCCAGCCCATGCTCAACTGGGCATCACAGATCACTGCCCCACAATGGAATAGTTTGAGGAGTATGGTATTAGATCTTCTTTGAAGATCTGAAAGAATTCTGAACCAAAACCATCTAGACATGGCTTGTTTTGGTTGGGAGACTTTTAATGACTGCATCTATTTCCTTGAGAGTTATGGGGCTGTTTAGGTGGATTTTCTTCATTGCATATTTTCTTTATTTACATTTCAAATGATATCCCCTTTTGCAGGTTCCCACCAGAAAAACACTAACTAAATCCCCTACCTACCTACTCACTCCCTCCTCCTCGCCCATGCATTTCCCTTCACTGGGGCATAGGGCCATCACAGGACCAAGGGTCTCTTTTCCCATTGATGCCCAACAAGGCCATCCTCTGCTACATATGCAGCTGTTGCCATAAGTCCCTCCATGTGTATTCCTGGGTTGATGGTTTAGTCCCTGGCAGCTCTGGGGAGTCTGGTTGGTTGATATTGTTGTTCTTTCTATGTGGTTGCTCCTTCAGTCCATTCTCTAACTCCTACATTAGAGACCCCATACTCATTCCAGTGGTTGGCTGTGACCATCTGCTTCTGCATTTACCAGGCTTTGGCAAAGCCTCTCAGGAGACAGCTATATCAGGTGCCTGTCAGCAAGCACTTCTTGGCATCCACAGTGTGTCTACATTTGGTGACTGTATATGGGATAGATCCCCAGGTAGGGCAGTCTCTGCATAACCTTTCCTTCAGTCTCTGCTCCACACTCTCTCTTCATATTTGCTCTCTTGAGTATTTTGTCCCCCCTTCAAAGAAGGATAGAATCAGGCACACATTGGCCTTGCTTCTTCTTGGGCTTCATATGATCTGTGAATTGAGTCTTGGGTATTCCAAACTTTTGAGCTAATATCCACTTAAAAGTGAATATATACCATGTGTGTGCTTTTGTGATTGAGTTACCTCACTCAGGGTGATGTTTTTAAGGTCAATTCATTTGTCTGCTTATTTCATGAAGTCATTGTTTTTAGTAGCTGAGTATTACTCCATTTTGTAAATGTACCACATTTTCCATATCCATTCCTCTGTTGATGGACAACTGGGTTCTTTCCAGCTTCTTGCTATTATAAATAATCCTGTTATGAACATAGCAGAGCATATGTCACTCTTATATGTTGGAGCATCTTTTGGGTATATGTCCAGGAGTTGTATAGCTATGTCCTCAGGTAATATGGCCAATTTTCTGAGGATCAGTGAGACTGTTTTTCAGAGTGGTTGTACCAGCTTGTAATCCCACTAACAATGGAGGAGTGTTCCTCTTTCTCCACACTAACTCACCTACATTTTTATCATAGCCATTCTGACTGTATGAGGTGGAATCTCAGGTTTATTTTGGTTTGCATTTCCCTGATGACTAATGATGTCGAACATTTCTTTACGTGCTTCTCAGCTATTTGATATTCCTCAGTTGAAAATAGTTTCTTTAGCACTGTGCTTCATTTTTTAATAGGGGTATTTGATTCTCTGGAGTCTAATTTCTTGAGTATTTGTATATATTACATATTTGTCCTCTATTAGATGTAGACATCTTTTCCCAGTCTGTTAGTTGCCATTTTGTCCTATTGACAGTGTCCTTCGCCTTACAGAAGCTTTGCAATTTTATGATTTCCCATTTGTCTATTGTTGGTTGTACAGCATAAGCCATTGGTGTTCTTTTCAGGAAACTTTCCCTTGTGCCCATGTGTTCAAGGCTCTTCCCCACTTTCTCTTCTATTAGTTTCAGTGTATCTGGTTTTATGTGGAGTTCCTTGATCTACTAGGATGTGAGCTTTGTATAATGAGATAAGAATGGATCAGTTTGTGTTCTTCTATATGCTGACCACCAATTGAACCTGCATTATTTGTTGAAAATGCTGTCTTGGCTTCTTTTTGTTCTAGAGCTTTCAGATATGCCATTAATGTGCTAGAGTATGCTCTCTCCAGATTTTTTTGGAGGCACTCTTAGCTATGAGTTTTCCTCTTAACACTATTTACATTGTGTTCCATAAGTTTTATTTCTTCCTTGACCATGTTATCATTGAATAGAATGTTTTTCAGCTTCTAAGTATATCTGGGCTTTCTGTTGTTTTTGTTGCTATTCAAGAACAGCCTTAATCCACAGTGATCTGATAGGATGCATGGGATTATTTCAATTTCACATTTGTTAAGATCTGTTCTGTGATTGATTTTATGGTCAGTTTTTGAGAAGGAACCATGAGATACTGAGAAGAAGTTATATTATTGTGATTTAGGATGAAGTGTTCTGTAGATATCTGTTAGATCCATTTGGTCCTTAATTCTGTTAGTTTCACTGTTAGTCTCTGTTTACTTTATGATTCCATGATCTGTCAATTGATGAGAGTGGAGTGTTGAAGTCTCCGATTATTATTGTGTGAGTTGCAATGTGTGCTCTGAGCTTTGGTAAAGTTAATATAAATATAATATATAGTTAATATAAATTAACTTTATATATAATATAAAGTTACATGTATAATACATATACATATATATATATATATATATATATATATACAGAATGTATACAGAAATGTATACATTTACACAATGAAATACTGCTCAGCTATTAGAACAATGACTTCCTGAAATTTTTAGGCAAATGGATGGAACTTGAAAATATCACCCTGAGTGAGATAACTCAGTCACAAAAAACCCACACACACACAGTATGTACTCTCTGATAAGTTGATATTAGCCCAAAAGTTTGGAACACCCAAGATGCAATTTACAGACAATATGAAGCCTAAGAATGAGGAAGACCAAAATGTGGATGCTTCAGTGCTTCTTAGATTGGTGAACAAAATATTCACTGGAGGAAATATGGAAACAAATTATGGAGCAGAGACTGAATTAAAGACCATCTAGAGACTTTCCCTCCTTGGGATCCATCCCATATACAGCCACAAATCCTGAACTCTATTGTGGATGCCTGTAATTACCTGCTGAAGGAAGCCTGATAGGGCTGGCTCCTGAGAAGTTCTGCCAGAGCCTGACAAGTACAGAAGTGGATGCTCACAGCTAATCATTGGATTGAGCACAAGGTTCTCTGATGGATGTGTTGGAGAAGGGAGTGAAGGAGATGAGGAGGTCTGCTGCCCCATGGAGGGAGCAACAGTGTCAATAGGCCGGACACTCTGAAGCTCCCTGGGACTAGATCACCAACTGAAAAATACACATGGAGAGACCTATGACACTGGCTGCATATGTGGGAAAGGACGGCCTTGTTGGACATCAATAGGAGGAGAGGCCCTTGGGCCTGAGGGTATTCGATGCCCCATTGTAGGGGAATGCCAGGGCATGAAGATAGGAGTGGATGGGTAGTTAGGGGAGCAACCTCATAGAGGCAGGGTGAGAGGGAATTGAATAGGGGTTTTAAGAAGGGGAGACCTGGAAAAGGGAAAACATTTGAAATGTAAATAAAGATAATATCCAATAGAAAACAAAGAAACAAAAAAATCTTATATGTAAATGAATGTGTTTATGATAGATGTTAAGAAAAAAAAAAGAAAATGCTGTCTTTTTTCCACTTTATGGTTTTAGCTCCTTTGTTAAATATCAACTGACGATAAGTGTGTGGGTTCATTTATGGATCTTCAATTCTATTCCATTTATCTTCCTGCCTGTCTCTGTACCAATACCATACAGTATTATATTTTTTATCACTACTGCTCTGTAGTACAGCTTCAGGTCAGGGATTCTGATTCTCCCTGAAGTTCTTTTGTTGTTGAGAATAATTTTTGCTATCATGAGTTATTTCTTATTCCAAATAAATTTGCAAATTGCTCTTTCTATCTCTATGAATAATTGAGTTTGAATTTTGATGGGGATTGCATTGAATCTGTAGATTGCTTTTGGCAGGATGGCCATTTTTCCTATATTAATCCTGCCAATCCATGAACATGGGAGATCTTTCCATCTTCTGAGGTCTTCAATTTCTTTCTTCAGAGACTTGAATTCTTGTCATACAGATCTTTCACTTGCTTGGCTAGAATCACACCGAGTAATTTTGTACTATTTGTGGTTATTGTGAAGGGTGTGATTTCCTTATTTTCTTTCACAGCCTGTTTATCATTTGAGTATAACAATGCTACTGATTTGTTTGACTGAATTTTATATCCAGCCACTTTGCTGAAGTTGGTTATAAGGTTGTAGAGTTCTCTGATTGAACCTTTGGAGTCACTTAAGTATACCATTATATCATCTGCATATAGTAATATTTTGCTTTTTACCTTTCCAATTTGTACCCCTTTCACCTCCTTTTCTTGTCTAATTGCTCTGGCTATTACATCGAGTACTGTCTTAATAGGTAGGGAGAGAGTGGTTCTGATTTAGCTTTGATACCTGGTATCTGTCTAGAAAATCATCCATTTCATTCCGTTTTTTAGTTTTGTTGAGTATAGACTTTTGTTATAGAATTTGGTTATTTTTTTAATTTCCTCAGTTTCCATTGTTATGTTCTCCTTTTCATTCAAGATATTGTTAATCTGGATACTATCTCTGGTTAGTCTTGCTAAGGGTTTGACTATCTTTTTGATTTTCTCAAAGAAACATCTCCTAGTTTTGTTGATTCTTTGTACAATTCTTTTTTTTATTCTTGGTTGATTTCAGCCAGCCCTGAAATTGATTATTTCCTGTCTTCTACTCCTCTTGGGTGTATTTGCTTCTTTTTGTTCTAGATCATTCAGATGAGCTGTTATGCTGCTAGTGTATGATCTCTCCTTAATTGTAATTTAAAAAGAAATTGGTACTAGGATAATTAAGTTAAATTGAGCCCAACTCAAATAAATTTACTAAGCAGGGTATGTGAGTCCCTTATTTTGTAAAATGAAAAATCCACCTACCTGTTGATATGTGTTTGAAAGTAAAATACAACAATGTGAAATTATGTTTAAAGAAATTGTTTGAAAATTGAAGATCAGACTGCCATATCTCTGAGTCTAGTCAACAGTATATCGCAAGGCCATACAGTTACAAACAGCTCACCAATATATCACATTGGTGTTTCCTATTTTCTAAGTGGAACTAGCTCTGCAGGTTTGTTTGCAGCACTTCAACTGACTTCCAATTTTGCACTTAGAAAAACTGGATGTAACGGCTATTCTTGGATGTCAATTGACTATGATTATCATAGTAATATATACTTGCTTTGTGTGGACTCAACCACAGTTTCCCAATTGGTATGGATGTATGATTAAGGTATTACTGTTTTATGACTAAATATGAAGAAAATGCTTCTAAAACAATTCACTTTCATCAAAATGCCTTTCCTGGTATCTATCCCTGTGCTCACTCTTCTATTTGAGAGCTTATGCTTTTTTCTTTGCTATATGGGTACAGAATGACTGTCAATTTGTTTTGTGTTACTTGAGATAAGTAGATAGTACTTTTAACCTTTGCCTGTGTCCCTGAGATGTTGTAACCTTTGCAGTTAAGAGTAATTGGGAATAGAATAGTCTTGTTTCTGTACAGTTAAAAATGGCTTCCTTGTTTAACCAAACTTCATGAACTTCCATTTACTTTAATGGCAAATGAAACCTTTATGTAAGAATGAAATTTTGTCTTCAAAAAAAGAAACAAAAGAAATTGGTAAAAATATTTGTCAATATATTTCTCATGTTTTACAAAATAAATACAGAAAATGAGCATATTCAAAAGGTGTTTCTAATCATTATAGAAGTATGAAACCCCAAATGAATACCCTGAAAATGTACAGAAAAAATATTATGCTTCTCGGAAATAATCCTATGGCTTAATTTCATTATGTTTTGTATGGTATAGTATATAAAGCAAAATAAAAATGCTGATAGAAAAGTTAAGAGTGACACTTAATGGCTTGATTTAAATAACTGTGTATAAGCTAGCTTGTAGGGACAATGCATAATATCACCATCACTTTGTGGACTGGCTCAGATTATCGATCACAGAGAAGATCTCTAAACAATTCTACTTTAAGAAAAAATGTTCATAATCTAATTTCTCATTTTTCAAAAGGAACCAAAATTCATAACAAAACTTCCTTATACCTAGATGCTTTAAAACACTATTAAAGATGTTAAAGGATAAAGTGATATTTATATTTACGCACACACAAATACACACACACACACACACACACACACACACATATGATTGCTGAAAATGTAGCATTTCAAAGCTATGGATACTGTCATTTTGTTTTGAAGTAGGAGAGAATGTCAGAACATTAAATATTTTTAATTATTGCTTCTATTTTTTATTATATTGTAATTACCTTCATCTTCCCTCCACTCCTGCCAGTGTCCTCACCATATAGCTGTTATGTTCTTCTTTGCTTGCTTTCTTTCAAATTCATGGCCTCTTTTTATTAATTAATGCTACATGTATATACGTATATTATATACAAACATATTCCTGAACTTATCCTGCTTGATCCGTATACTGTTGAGTTTATGTTAATTTTCAGCACTGGTATTTTGGTGTGGGAAAACAGATTGGTGTGCTTTTAACATGAGGGAGAGACTCCAAGACACAGAAGGAACATAACATTTTCACCTGAGAAAAATGAAAATAATCACTTATTTTTATTTTTTATTTTTTGATACTTTATTTACATTTCAAATGTTTTCCCCTTTTCAGGTCTCCACTTTGGAATCCCCTATCCCACCCCACCCCAATGACTCTATGAGGGTATTCACCCACCCACCCACCCATCCCCTCCAGTATTCCTTCCTTGGAATTCCCCTCTCCTGGGGCATCTAACACTCTAAGGCCCAAGGGCCTCTCTTCCCACTGATGGCCAACAAGGTCCTACTCTGCCACATATGTGGCCAGCACCATGGGCCCCTCCATGTGTATTCTTTGGTTGATGGTCCAGTGTCTGGGAGCACTGGGGGGGGGGTGCATTAGGCCAGTTGATGCTGTTGCTCCTTCCATGGGGCTGCAAACTCCCTCAGATCCTTCAGTCACTTCTCCAACTCAACCAACAGGGAACCCTACCCTCAGTCCAACGATTGCTGTGAATTGACTCTTGGGTAATCTAAACTTTTGGGCTAATATCCACTTATCAGTGGATATTAAATATTTTGCCTTTTACTGCGTTTGTTCTTTTGTGAGTGTGTTACCTCACTCGGAATGATATTTTCAAGTTCCATCCATTTGCCTGTGAATTTTATGAAGTCATTGTTTTTAATAGCTGAGTAGTATGCTATTGTGTAAATGTACCACCTTTTCTGTATCCATTCCTCTGTTGAGGGAACTCTGAGTTATTTCCAGCTTATGGCTGCTATGAACATAGTGGAGCATGTGCCCTTATTACATGTTGAAGCATCATCTGGGTATATGCCTAATAGTGGTATGGCTGGGTCTTCACGAGGTATTGTGTCCAATTTTCTGAGGGTCCTCCAAAATGATTTCCAGAATGGTTGTACCAATTTGCAATCCCACCAGCAAAGGAGGAGTGTTCCTCTTTCTCCACATCCTTGCCAGTATCTGCTGTCACCTGAGCTTTTTATCTTAGCCATTCTGACTGGTGTGAGGTAGAATCTCAGACTTGTTTTGATTTGCATTTCTTTAGGTGATTCTCGGCCCTTTGAGTTTCCTCAATTGAGAATTCTCTGTGTAGCTCTGTTCCCCATTTTTAATAGGGTTATTTGGTTCTCTGGGGTCTAACTTCTTGAGTTCTTTGTATATATTAGACATTAGGTCTCTATCGGATGTAGGATTGGTAAAGATCTTTTCTCAATCAATTGGTTGCTATTTTGTCCTATTGACAGTATCCTTTGCCTTACAGAAGCTTTGCAATTTTATGAGGTCCCATTTGTTTATTCTTGATCTTAGAGCATAAGCCATTGGTGTTCTGTTCAGGAACTTCTCCCCTGTGCACCTGTGTTTGAGAGTTTCCCCCACTTTGTCTTCTATTAGATTCAGTGTATCTGGTTTTATGTGGAGGTCCTTGATCCACTTGGACTTGAGCTTTGTACAGGGAGATAGGAATGGATCAATTTGCATTCTTCTACATGGAGACCGCCAGTTGAACCAGCACCATTTGTTGAAAATGTTGTCTCTTTTCCACTGAATGGTTTTAACTCCTTTGTCAAAGATCAAGTGACCATAAGTATGTCTTTAATTCTATTCCATTGATCCACTTGACTGTCACTAGAACCATTACCATGCAGTTTTTATTACTACTGCTCTGTAGTGTAGATTCAGGTCAGGGATGCTGACTCCCCCAGAAGATCTTTTATTGTTGAGAATAGCTTTTGCTATCCTGTGTTTTTTGTTATTCCAAATGAATGTGAGAATTGCTCTTTCTAAGTCTATAAAGAATTGAGTTGGAATTTTGATGGGGATTGCATTGAATCTGTACACTGCTTTTGGCAGGATGGCAAATTTTACTATACTAATCCTGCCAATTCATGAGCATAGGAGATCTTTCCATCTTCTGAGTCTTCTTTAATTTCTTTCTTCAGAGACTTGAAGTTCTTGTCATACAGATTTTTCACTTGTTTGGCTAGAGTCACACCAAGATACTTTATATTGTTTGTGACAATTGTGAAGGGTGTCATTTCCCTAATTTCTTTTTCAGCCTGTTTATCCTTTGAGTATAGGAAGGCTACTGATTTGTTTGAGTTAATTTTATATCCACCCACTTTGCTAAAGTTGTTTATCAGCTGTAAAAGTTCTCTGGTGGAGATTTTTGGGTCACTTAAGTATACAATCATATCATCTGCAAATAGTGATATTTTGATTTCTTTCTTTCCAATTTGTATCCCTTTGACTTCCTTTTGCTGTCTAATTGCTCTAGCTAGAACTTCACATACTATATTAAATAGATAGGGAAAGAATGATCTGCCTTGTCTAGTCCCTGATTTTAGTGGGATTGCTTCAAGTTTTTCTCCATTTAGCTTGGTGTTGGCTACTGGTTTGCTGTATATTGCTTTAACTATGTTTCAGTATGGGCCTTGATTTCCTGCTCTTTACAAGACTGTTATTATGAATGGATGTTTTTTAAATATAGAGCTATTAGATGTAAAAATAAATTCTTTTAAAATATCAATAGTTTAAAATTTAAAACTTAGCATTTGTAATATTTTTCAAAGTTAGTCACGGAATAGATATAAATGTTCATAACGTTAAATCATGCTTTAAGTACTAATTTTGTCTGCTTTACAGATAAAAATGACAGATAGAAATTTGTTCAAATTAGCATAGTAATTAATTACAGCAAGAGTATATGACCACTGAACCTATATAGCAGCTTCCATGTTAAAAAATAATAATAATATCTGAAGGTATTGAGAAGTTAGTAAATCCGATGGATAGTGGTAGGCATTAAATGGAGGATGCAATTAATCTTTATAAAGCATTCAAAAAAGAAAAACTTCTCGTACACGGATAAATTAACCTGTGAAAATTATAAGGTGTGTGTTGTGTTTGTAATGTTGGTAGAAACACACTATTTTTATTAAAAGAAGAAATGGATGAGAATACTGTAAGTATTTACATACAGTTTTAATGAATATAGGGCCAAATATTCATAGTATAAAAAGTAATGTTTTCAAGAGGAAAATAGCAGTAATGAAAGAATAAGTGTGAAATTGTTTTAAAAATGTATGTATGTTGGTCTTTACCTACACAGTTTATATCACAGAAAATATAAAGTATTGCCTAAATTTTAAAAAGTCATAGTGAATATAGCATAAATAAATTCATTAATCTATAGGTTTTATACAAGGAAGAAAGTACAAATTATAATAGAATAAACAATCCTATTTTAACCAATGGGATCAGCTTCATTGCCCCAGTGGTTACAGACCATCTTTCTGTATCTGTTTTGTACTCTTTATGGCTTGTCCCCAGTTACTAATTGTGACACTGTGGCCAAAGCCCTATGGACAGGATACAAGGTGTGAACCTATGTTTAAATAAAAGTCCATCTTCAGCAAAATCCACCATCAACATCTAACTCATAATTCTAGGAAGCCTTGATTTATGCTAATGAGAAGACTCTGATACATGAGTAAGCTGGAAGAAACACAGTAAGAAGTGTGAAGGGTTTTGTTTTGTTTTAATTTTTGTTTTGTTTTGTTTTTGGTTTTGTTGTTGTAAATGCAATATTGAAAAGAAAAATTGAATTATCTGGTACCACATGCACTGCAACAACTGTCAAATTTTCTACTTTTTCATCTGTTTTCCCCTGAACTTCAAAATTACCATGTCAAGGAAAGAATAAAATATTTTTCCTCCAAATTAGCTCCATATTGTTTGTGTGTTTGAAGATTTGTGAAAACGGAGGATAGAAAGGAGTGGAGATAAAACATCAAATTAAAAAGTATCTTTAACAATACTCTTCTGCAGACAATGGAAATATTCAGACCTAATATGGCAATAGGCAGAGAGCCCTAAAGCTGTGATTCGATGTGGTAATTGATATTGAATGACAGATTCCCACGTATTGTTTCTGTTACCTAATTTATGTTTGTAAGACTTTCTCAGCCTCGCATCTGGACATATATGTTGGTAAAGTGACTCAATGACCAATTCTTTCTCTTCTTGTGTATATACAAACAATCCCAGGAACAATAGTAACAGCATGATCAGTGAGACAAACACACACACACACACACACACACACACACACACACACACACACACACACACACGCACACACACACGCACACACGTGCGCGCGCACACACATACAAGAAAAAATAAGCTGATTTCTTCCTTTTCCACAAAAATGAGAAGGACCAATCTTCTTATAGATGCTTCTTAACTCAGAATCATGTTCCATTAGATGACAAGAACCACTTGCAGGCCAATGATCATTCTCAGGCCTCTGAAAAGAAACTTCAAACACCTAGGGTCATTACCAGTTTCTTCAAGTGTTCTGATCATCCATGAGGAGGGTGCTTTAGGAAGGTATCCTTCAAGTGTTTCTGCTTTTTACTTTTACTTATTTTCATAACATTACTCTACATTCTTTCTTAATATTTGCTTCCTTCCTCGAGGTATATATTGTTTTAAATGTGAGATGAGATAACCTTGGATTTCTGCTGCTTTCCATAGGCTTACAATTATCAAGGGGACAAACTCAAAAGTCTCTCTGCTGTTGGTGCCCTGGGTCA
This sequence comes from Uromys caudimaculatus, assembly GCA_028551405.1. Taxonomy (NCBI): domain Eukaryota; kingdom Metazoa; phylum Chordata; class Mammalia; order Rodentia; family Muridae; genus Uromys; species Uromys caudimaculatus. The sequence continues at coordinate 5,243,519 of CM052707.1, read as the reverse complement.
GTTCTTCAGCTAAAGTCACCAAAAGAGTTAAAAATGAAGTATATGCAATGTAATTAAAATATAATATCATATTCAATCAAACTTAAAAGATGAAATAGAGGAATATAATGCAACCACTTCCTCTCTAAATAAAGGAGTAAGAGGAGGGAAAGTGATAGGCGTGACTGGTAACGTGGCTCATTGATAAAATTACCTGGAGTGCAAGTTAATCTGAGCTCTTCTTCCAGAAACACTTAAAAGGTAATTAATTACAATGAACAAGCAAACAACAGATGCCAGATATAGTGGCTCACACCTGCAGTCCCAGCACTTCTGCTGTGAGATGGGTGGTGGAGACAAGGTAATCCAGCCAGCCCAAAGGAAATAGCATGGCAGAAACAAAAGGAACCATGTTCCTACAAGGTAGAGGAAGAAAACTGACTCTTAACAATTATCCTATGCCTTCCATTTCTGACCTGTAGCATACACACCACACAAACACAGACACACACAGAGACACATATACAGAGGCACACAGACATACACACAGACACACACAGACACATATACACAGGTACACATAGACATATATACAGACACACACAGACACATGCAGATAATAATAATTAATTACAATAATGATGACTTTTAAAAAGATAGAAACAGGGATTTGAATTATTTGCATAGACTTGAGAGTATAGACAAACAGCAATGTCTTGTCATATGTATAGCATGTATAGGTTAATGAATTTTTATCTCTTACTCACTTAGATAATCATAGTTTGTATCTCAAGTTATTACTAGAAGTTGATGTTTACTAGGTTTACAAGTCTGGTTACTAACTATATTTTGCACACAATTATTATGTTTTATATATAGTGTTTATACTAACAGATAAAATGCAGAAATAGAATTTATGATAAGAAATAATTTTATTTAGGTAGGGTCTACCTTTGTAGCCCTGGCTGGTTTGAAACTCATAAAGATACATCCTAAGTGCTAGCATTAAAGGTATGCACTATCATGACTTGCAAAATCAAAAACAAACAAAGCAATAACTTTATTTTGGTACTTTTTTTCAGAGTTTAATATAGTCAACAATAATACTGTTGAAGTGAGTACATTGAAGAATGACACTATAGAGTTATGACAGCCCCAAGCAGATCATGCTGACTTGAATTATGTGGGCTATTATGTGTCTGCACTGTGATGAAAGGGGAGACCTTAAGGTATTGATACACATAAAATGGTTAGAAATTTGGACACCGGTCCTTACTGTTTTGTTTATAACTTTATCAAGCTTGTATCTAGGATTTAAATCTCTAATAAAAATGATTTTCTTTACAATTTTATCTTGGATTTCATCTTCACACTTTAAAAGTGATTGTAAACTGTTCCTTAGTTTGTTTCTAAAAATGGGTAGTTTTCTATGATAAAACTTGATGTACATCAGAAGCTGGAGGTCTATTTAGTTTCACTTATGGGTAGTACTAAGTTAAACTGAATGTAATAACTTTTTGATATATTTATAAAAATTGAATGTGTGCAAATTTAATCCATACTAAAATTCTTAAGCTCCACAGATAATATTTGCCAAACCGGAAACACTAGACAAATGAGAATAGAATTATGCAACCTAAATTTATCAATTCCATCCTTTTAATAATGCTGAAGTATTAATTTTAGTATTTCTGAAGTTATATGACTTTTAAAATATCACACATAAAAATTAATTTTACATATTTTGTTTTGTTATTTCTACCAGGTCTATAATAGAAAGTTAAATCCATTACATGTAGCTAGGACAATCATTTTCTTCTTATTCATTTCATGTTGGGTAGACATGTACCTAACTAGGCTAGTGATAGAAAACCAGAATTCAGAAAGATGAACATGTTTTAAAATAAACACAAGTTTGGTTTGGAATATGAATATAAGAGACCTAAAATATGGAAAACATGGAGATAGGAGCATAAATTTCAAACTGTCAAATAACAGCAGAGTGCCTGGATGGTTTCAGCTCCTGGAATAATTTCTGTAGGTCCTTGTTGAGACCATAGAAAGACACGAAATGCCAACAAAGTTCAGTAATAGAAAGAGAATTATTCTTAGGACAGAAAATTTATACTGATGAATGATTCAGATCAATGAGTGAAAAGGAGACTTGAGTTGTGAAAATGAAGCATGAGAGAAATTATACCTGAGTTCCTCTCACAGTAGTTACCTGAGGATGAGAGCAAGGTCTATCCCTGTTCCACTTGGGACAGTTCCCAGATAAGCATTACCAAAATAAAATGGAGGAGTGAATTCGTGAAGAGGCCAAAGCAGTTACTGTTATAGTCATCTTAAACTATCACTGTTTCACAGCTGAGGACAAGGCAAAGTTGCTCTGGGCAGGAACACACAAGGAAGACTAGGAATGTTTTGTGTGTTTTACGTTTTCTAAAGGTTACTTGTGAATTGCCAATATCAACTCTGCCTTGCTTTTTACCACTAGTAACCACTAACCAGGTGGCATCTTCTATAGTTAGATCTAAAGCCATCAAAGCAGTAGTTTCTAGTCCACACTTATGTTTGGGAGAGTAATTCTGGGAAAGACACTCAAAGCAAGGGTCTAAAAGTCTCCAGACATTTCAGCCCTGCTAGGAACAGAGCTGAGGCAGGATATGCATTCAGACTAAACCTCATGGAAGTGAGGAACAATCAACTACACCTGAATTCAACCGTCTGTCTCCATTGCCTTTTGAGTGGATGATGCTGAGGTAGGTACTGAGAATAGTGAGAGGATAGATTTAAAGACAAAGAGGTTAAACCCTAATCCTAAGACTTTTGAACAACAAAACACATCTATATTATTTTCAATTTCTTACCAGCAAAAGAACTTTGGAGTAGACCTGTCTAGATTTTCTACAAATGAATATTCTAAGATTCTGTAGTTATAAATTAAGTTTTTATTTTTGTGACATAGATCTTTCATAGAATATGGCTGTATATGTAATGATATGTCTTTTTGCTGTGAGAATTGTAATAGGTATCAGAAATATTTACATATGTATTTGAATACTTCTGTGAATGTTTATTTTTCTAGCTCTGTGATAGACTTAGTAGCAATGACTAGAGATTTGTGAGAAGTAAAATTTATTCTAAGAATTCTACAAGTCTCATGATGCTCTGGGTAGGGATACACGTGTGTGTGTGGGGGGTGCTTACACGCACTCCTAGTGTCCATCTCCATCTCCATATCCCTATTTATATTTATCTTTCAGACTACTGAGGAGGAGGAGCCCCAAAGAGATACCGTGGAGAAAAAAATGACTTGAATTATCTCCTTTTTATCAAAAGACATTTGTGCCGATTAGAGCAGACATTTTCTTCCTATATTTTTTGTTAAATCCTCCTTAGAATTTTTAGCCATTCTGACCTTTGAGACCAAGTGGTGTAATTATCTCAGTGGCATCTTGCTAACCTTATTGCAACCTCACTTGCTCATGGAAATAAGATATTCAGCCATAGGAAGAAAGAAGGCTTCTTAGATCTGAAACATTGCTTTGTGACAATTGTCTTGATATTTTAAAGATTAACACTAAGGGAGAGGAAGTGTTCTAAGTCAAACCACCTTGCAGATTTCATTGTAATTAGTTTCTATATTCAGATTAATGCATGAGCCCATTGTCAATTACTGAAATATCCAGACTAGATAAGGTAATCCAAACCTTGGGGGAAAAGAATGAATTTAAAGTGCCTAGGATGTGAACAGAAGTCAGTGTGACATCAGGGTAGTGGGGGAGGGGAGAGCAGGTGCAGATGGTTTATCATGAGAATTTTTAATCTTAGTCTTAAATAGCTTTATACACTTTTTCCTAAGGGGTACAACTGTTATTTTCTTGCTGCTGTTTGTTTATAAATGATCTCTTGATCAAATATAAACAACATGGAAACAAATCTATTATATATGAAGGATTTAGTCTCTTTCATTTTAATATTGAGATGTCTTTATAATTTTATACAGAGATTGAGAACTTCATTCCTTGTTTTAAATAAGCTGATATTTGACAATTTTGACAACCTGGAGACAGTCTATGTGGGATGAAACACAGAAATGTTCCTTTTCTTTTTTTTTTTTTTTGATACTTTATTTACATTTCCAATGTTTCCCCCTTTCTAGGTCTCCTCTTTGGAGACTACCTATCCCTTCCCCCTCCCCCATCTCTATGAGGGAATTCCACCTCCCACCCACCCACCCGTCCACTCTCATATTCCCACCTTGACATTCCCCTTTACTGGGGCCTCTCCTCCCCCTGATGGCCAACAAGGCCCTCCTCTGACACATATGTGGTCCGAACCATGGGTCCCTCCATGTGTATTCTTTGGTTGGTGTTCCAGCTTCCAGGAAGACCAGGGGGCGGGGGTCAGGCCAGTTGACACTGTTGCTCCCTCCATAGGGCTGCAGACTCCCTCAGCTCCTTCAGTCCCTTCTCCAACTCCTCCATCTGGGACCTCACTGTCAGTACAGCAGTTACTGTAAAGTGAAACTTGGGTATTCCAAATGTTTATATAGCAGCCATATTTATAATAGCCAGAAGCTAGAAACAACCCAGATATCCCTCATCAGAGGAATGGATACAGAAAATGTGGTACATTTACACAATGGAGTACTACTCAGCTATTAAAAACAATGATTTAATGAAATTTGCAGGCAAATGGATGGAACTTGAAAATATCATCCTGAGTGAGGTAACTCAGTCACAAAAGAACGAACATGGTATGTACTCACTGATAAGTGGATATTAGCCAAAATGTTTGGAATACCCAAGTTTCACTTTACAGAAATGTTCTTGCTGGTTTAATCCTAAAATATCCCCGTGTTTTTATATGTGTGTTTGAGATATCTAGGGATTTTAATCAGCATATTTTAAACATTTGGTCAAATATCATTTCCATAATATTTGTTTCTGTTGGTCCAGAAAGAATTAAAAAGTGATTACAGTCTTTGAGTTTGCAAACTGTATTTTGACTCTACTTTGCTGTGGGTAAACAATGTGCGGCTTTTAGAAAGGCTTGAGCAGAACCCTGGAGGATGCATCTTCTAGAGAATATGTCTTCTTGTCCTCCAGTACTGAGTGCCTAATGCCTAATGACCCCACTCCTCTTCTGCCTCTCTCCCGTCTTTTTTTTTTTTTTTTTCATGTGATAGGGGAAAGTCACTGCCCATGCTTTTATTTGTACTGCCGTTTATGAAATTTGAGCTGTTTTGTTATGCTTCTTCTGCGTGTCCATTTGTGTTGACCTCACGCTATCGCAGCATTTGCTTTCAGCATTGTTTCTGATCTGTAAGCAGAGCCATTGACTGTTGTATAGTACCACTAGAAATCACTAACACTTCCAACCAGAGTGTATGTGTCCCTAAGGGTAGATTTGAGCTCGAATTCCTTAAGGATGGCATTCATCTCTCACCAGTAGCACTGGGATGCATCTTTGGGATGTACCCCAAATACCAAAACCAAAATAGCTGGAAATATAGCTTATCACACATACCTTCATCTGGGTTAATAGCATATATTTTTTGTTTAAAATTAATTACATGAATATCTGTGTTCTTTGGTAATTTGTCTGAATCTGACTTTGTAAAATATCACTGATGTCTCCTGTATTTTCGTTCTGTTAGAGTTGTAGAGGTAGAGCTCAGTCCTACTGAGCTCTTTAGATTTATCTCTTTGAGATTAAACTATGAAGACCCTTGGGCTGATTCCTTTCCTTCAACTCAACAAGACAACTTGTTCCTGAGCTGACATCATACATCTGACTGTGTTCTTGGTGTCAGAAAGTATATCTCCCTTTATTAATCTATGTAGTTCTTTGAACAAGTGTGATGGAATGTTATCACTGGAGTGAAATAATTGATGAAAAATAGTGTTACCAAACATTTAAATGTAGGCCTTATGTGAGTTTTTTCCTTGTGAATGAGACTTGCCACCAACAAAATAAATTTATATTTGTTAAGCAAACCCTGCTTTCTAAAATGTTCACTATGCAATGCTCGTGACCAGGTGGCTTTTAAGTGTTTCGTTTTTAACAGGATTAGAAAAAAAGGAAATTTTACATAAGGAAGAAGTTAAGATATACTTTAGAAGTTTTATTTTTTATAGTCTTTACTTCAAAAGAAGCTACTACCAAAGCTTTAAAAGTAGACCTCTTTATACTTAATTCAGCACCCATATAAGCACAAACATGTTTGAGACACCCTTGAATAGATTCTAGTAGTGTCTCGTGCTTCATTTCAATGTGTTAATGCTATTAAACAATAGAATTTGACAAAAAAATTAGGTGGATGATCCTGCAGAGATTTTGTCCCATGTCTTTCTTTTAAATAACATTCACTGGGCTTTGTGGCACCAACCATGAAACCACATTTAGAACTTAAATCTGAGAATCAAAAATCCTTAATTCCAATCTTGTCAAAGGTATTGTTGACTTCCCCCTGTAACCCCATTTCATTTAATTTACTTAGAATTAACTTAATCACTTAGGTGGCCTGTGGAATTAAAAACATTCTCATACTTCATGAGGGTGCCACATAATTAATGTATTGAACTTGTGAATTAAATAATGCTGGAGTGCTCAGGGTAGCTGAAGTATTTACATAATGGCTACTTTGTCCTGCATGTATGAACAAATATGGCCTCAGGGGATATACCAGGGCACATTCTGTTTTGGTACCAAAGAAAACTCACATGAGCAACTAAGGATGCTTGGCTGGCATCTATAGTAGATAATCAGCTCACTGAGTTCTGAACAGTGCTCAGATTCTAAGAACAATCTCAACTGATTCATTTTCTGGCTTTATTATGTGATAAATGATAGTGCTGAGAAGACATTTTGCATATAACATGCATTTTTTACATATAACATGCAAATAATTTACAAATAAAAATGAACAGTACAAGATAACTGAATTATAGCAAAATTCCAATCAGCTCATTATGCATTTGAGATACAACATGCCAGAGATACTAGCTAGTCACTAACCCTACTTCTTATCTTTCTTAAACAGACAGTAGCAGAGCTGACTATGAGTTATAGGTAACAAAAAAGACTACCTCCATCAGGGGAGAATGGGAGGAGAAGAGGCCATTACCTGATAAATGCAACTGTTTCCACCTAAAAATAATTAGAAAGAGTAGCAAGAAATAAGTAGCCCAATATTATTTCACACAACTGAATAATCTCATGCTTTAATGAATTCCTGGGTTTCTTAGGAAAGTTACCAACCACTTAACTTACCTATGTTCTTGTGTTTACTGCATTGTAAAACAGAGATGACAGTGTACTAAAGTATAGGACTATGCTATAAGTTGACATGATACTTGACCTAACTTTGGGAAAATTGTAAAAAAAAAAAAAAATGTTTAGCAGATGCTTAATTTTGCTCTTAACATCAATCTAAGGCACATTGGAATCCTGAAGTTTCACAATTCACCTTCATTTTGGATGTATTCTATTTCTTTCTTAAAAGAACGATTTTTTTTTTATGTTTGGAATTGTAAGATATTAGAGATAGAAACAGCAAATCAAGTTTATTTACTATCCTTTGTCATTTAACAAATGATATTAAAGACAAAAAAAAGTTAATCTACTATCTAGTCATGAGGCAAGACTATGATCTACATGGTTTAATTCTTAGGCTGTTGTGATTTCCCATATTAGCCCTTAAACAAAGAAATTTCTGAGAGTTCTATGGAACTGCTTTGTCATCATAGCTTTCAAGACTTGGCTAACCTTCTTGAAAAAAAAATAATAAAAAATATAAAATACATGTTATATGATTATAACAACAATAATTAACTAGAAAGTCAGTGTTCATTCTAAAATATAAAAATAAGTTAATTAAAGTACCCGTATATAAAATTGTCCTGTTTTTATTTGTATAGTATAAATAACTAGAGATATTGGTAGGCTAGTATTATTAGAGACAACTTGCAAATAAAGGAAAGTAAATAAGCATTTCCAGGAAAAAAATTGCTCTTTTAACCAAGATAACTGAATAGCATCAGATTCTCTGTATGAGTAGAGGCAATGTACAAGTGACACAGAACACTTGGGATATTATAGTACAGAAATCAGTTGGTATGGAAGATTCCACCTACAGGTACGTTTTCCTGCAGCCTCAAAAGGCAGACCAGTGCATGCTGTAGGATATTTGATCACATTGTGAACCCTGAGATTGAGTTATTTACTGAAAATAATTGTTTCTTGTTGTGTTATAGTTCTGCATTAGCACACATCTTTAATCCCCCTAGTTGTAACACAGACCCACCCTTAGTATATACATTTAATTCCAAACAACACTGATAAAGTTAGTTTGTAGAAGAAAGCACCCATGATAAAAAGTGATGTCTAATTGAGTGGCAGACAAAGTGATGAATAAGAGAGTGTTTGACAGAATAGGATATGCCCAACTCTCATGATTAGAGAGAATGAGAAGCTATTTAAGAGAGCATGGAGAGAGAGAGAAAAGAGGAAGAAAAAAAGGCAATTTTACTAGGATAGTTGGACAGAGACAGGTTTCAGAGAGAGAACAAGTTAGACACAGATGAAAACAGAATGAGGCAGAGAAGGAGGAACCAGAGGATCAGAATATACTGCCAAAGTTAATATAAAGCCAAGGAGAGCAATTCAGTCTGAAATTGAAAGAAGCTAGACTGAATTAGTCAGTGTGGAGAGAAGTTTTGAGCCAGAGTAGTTGAGTTGAACCAGCCAGCCAGAATTGAGAAAGAACTAAATAGGGCAAGCGTATTCCACAGTAAGTCTCAGAGGCTGAAACATTCTAGGCTTAGATAAGATTTTATGGAGGCTAGAAACTTCGAGGTCTACGTGTACAATAACAGACTGAGGAAGTAAGTCTCAGAGATGGCAAGCTTATCAGATGAATAACAAATGCTTTTATTTTGTACTTTTACAAGTGCAGGCCATGTGAATGCTGCCATAGTTTCTGTGGATTCGTATTTGTTGGTTCTGCTGTTTAGGTCTTTCTTTCTTGGTGTCTTCCATATGATTAAGCTTTTAGAATCTTTATACTTCTACTTCTGCATAGTGTCCTGAACCCTTAGGGAAGATATTTGATAAAGGAAATTGGTAGGGAAAAATGAACATTTAAAAAATATATTTCTCAGCATTTTTCTTATTTTCTTTACTTTTTTTCTTTTCTTTCTTTGAGATTACATTATTGCTTCATTTATCCCTAAAGTTTTCTTGCTCCAAACCCTCTATATAGCTCTTCATAGGCTTTATTTTATTCATGGCCTCTTTTCATTAATTGTTGTTATAGACACATATGTACATATACATACATACATAAATACATACATATATACATACATAAATACATACATACATGTGGTTTTGTGTGTACATGATAATACATTAAGGCCATTTATCAATGGCTGGCCTTAATATATATTCTGAAATATAATATGTCCAGTCTATATAATGTGTCTTGTATGTATATAATGTTTTTAAGGCTGAATATTTAGAATTAGATAACCAACTGTTGATTCTTCCCTGGTAATGACTATTTCTTTCATTATCAGCATTGTTTATAAGCTTGTATTTCTTTGTATAGAATTGATGTCAAATTGTCTTTTTTTCCTGTTGAGTAGTGTAGTTCAGGTTCCAGGACCATATTTTATATATTTTTATTTTTGAATGGACCATTTGTTTTTGAGTCTGTGTTTACTGAGTTTTCAATGTATTCTTGAAGCTAATATTCTGCCAGATATATGGTTGCCAAAGATTCACACATTTTGAGAGCTTCATGTTTATTTGATTGATTGTGCTTTTCCTGTGTAGTAGCTTTTTGGTTTTTTAAAGTCCCAGTTTTCTAGCACTGGCCTTAGTTTTTGGGTAAGTGGAATCCTATAGAGAAAGTCATTTTCTACATCTTCATAATGCATCATACTGCCTATGCTTTCTTCTAGCATTATCGTTGTTTCAGATTGCACTTTTAGGTCTTTGATCCATTTAGAGATTTTGTGCATGCTGGTAGATGTGGGCCTAAATACTTACTTCTTCATTTGAAACTTTTTTTTTGAAGATTCTTTTTGTAGCATGTGTTTTTTGGCATCTTGGTGAAATCTTTGATGGTTGAAGTTATATGTACTCATGTTTAATCATTAATTTTGTTCTATTAGTATATATCCCTGTTTTGTGCCTGCAAAACACACACACGCACACCACACACACACACATGCACACGCAAACACAAACACATACACACACACACACACACATTTGTGATTATGACTCCACATAAACAATAGGAAGATGTTTTGTACTTCTGTGAAGAATAAGATTGGGATTTTGATTGAGATTGTATTGAATCTATAAATGGTTTTGATAAAATGTTCATTTTCACAAGGGAATGCCTTTATCACTTTTTTCTGAGGTTTAAAATTTTCATTATAAAGGTCCATCACCTCGCTGGTTGGGTTTATTCCTAGATATTATTTATTTATTTATTTATTTATTTATTTATTTATTTATTTATCTATTTATAGTATTGTGAATGAGTCTTTGCTCATGATCCTACTCTCTGTATAATATTGGGTGATATATCGAAGACCTATGCATTTGAGACAGTCCATTCTGTACCCTGCCATATTACTGAATTTATACATCATTTATAGAAGTTTTCAGGTAGAAATTTTAGAGTCTTCGATATAGAATGCATGCCATCTGTAAATAGGGATAGTTGAATGTCTTTTTTATTTGTATCTCTTTAATTTCCTTCTCTTGCCTTACTGACCCAGGTAAGCATAACATTAAAAAAGAGAGAATAATAGACAAACTCTTATACTAACAACTTCAGTGGGATTGCTTCAAGTATTTCTCCATTTACTTGTGGGCTGTGTGTTTTATGTTAGATTGCTTTTAAAAGTTGTAGCTGTAGAAAGGCAAGAGGCAGAAAGAAAGGGAAGCTTAGTCTGACATTAACTAGGATCATGTTTTATTCACGCAAAGGGGCATCTTGGGGTCTGCATGTACAGATGATCAAAATGCCCATAGGGAAGAAGGAATGCAGGCAGCATCACAACTGGGCAGAAATGACTTACGTAGTCTACAATGAAAGCTGGGAGATGTAGTATTTCAATAAAAAACTATCATTCCTAACTCTGAGATGATGTAAAAAAAAAATACAAGACAGGGGCATCATAGTATTTTCTGATAATCAGGGTTTTGTTGGAAGGAGTTGTCCTGTGTTAACGGAAGATGAACCAGGGAGAGGCTTGACTTGATCAGTTGCATTGGATCATGGGATTGTTGTCATGTATTCCTGAAAAATTTCTTAGAGGACTGTAAGCAGATAATTTGGGTATAGAGTAAACCAGATTTTCCAGGAAGGTTGGACCAGGGGGAAAAGAAGTAGGAGAAGGTGGGCATCATGATGATACTGACTCGTCCCATTGCCAGGACAGATGCAATGAGATGAGCTAGCAGAAAGTAGCAGGGAGCTACAGTGCATACCTATGAACAATTGATTTTTGACAAAGAAACCAAAACCATACAATATAAAAGAGAAAGCATCTTTAACAAATGTTGATAGTCTAACCAAATGACTCCATGTAGAAGAATACAAATAGATTCATATTTGTCATCCTGCTCAAAACTCAATTCCAAATTGATCAAGGACCTCAAAGTAAAACCAGATACACTTAATAGAACAGAAATTGGAGAGTAGGCTTGAACAACTTCCTAAACAGAACAGGAATGGCACTAAGGTCAACAGTTAATAAATGGGACCTTATGAAACTGAAAACTTTCTATAAGGCAAAGGATACCATCATTAGGACAAAAGAATTGCCGACAGATTGGGAAAAGAACTTCACCAATCCTACATCTGACAGATGGCTAAAATCCAAAATATATAAAGAACTCAAGAAGTTAGATACCAACAATCCAAATACCCAGTTAAAAAATAGGGTCCACAGATGGGTTTAGTGCCGAATTATAACAGATCTTCAAAGAAGACCTAATACAAATACTCTTCAATCTATTCCACAAAATAGAAACAGAAGGAACACTACCCAATTCCTTCTATGGAGCCACAGTTACACTGATACCAAAACCTCACACAGACCCAACAAAGAAAGAAAACTTCAGGTCAATTTCCCTTATGACTATCGATGCAAAAATACTCAATAAAATTCTCACAAACCGAATCCAAGAACACATCAAAACGATCATTCATCATGATCAAGTGGGCTTCATCCCAGGGATGCAGGGATGGTTCAATGCCTGGAAATCCATCAATGTAATCCACTACATAAACAAACTCAAGGAAAAAAAAATGGTCATTTCATCAGATGCTGAAAAATCATTTGACAAAATTCAACATCCCATCATGATAAAAGTCTTTGAAAGATCAGAAATTCAAGGCCCATACCTAAACATAGTAAAAGCAATATACAGCAAACCAGTAGCCAACATCAAACTAAATGGAGAGAACCTCGAAGCAATCTCACTAAAATCAGGGACTAGAAGAGGCTGTCCTCTCTTCCCTATCTATTCAATATAGTAATTGAAGTTTTAGCTAGAGCAATTAGACAACAAAAGGAGGTCAAAGGGACACAAAATGGGAAGGAAGAAATAAAAATATCACTATTTGCAGATGATATGATTGTATACTTCAGTGACCCAAAAAACTCCACCAGAGAAGTCCTACAGCTGATAAACAACTTCAGAAAAGTGGCGGGGTATAAAATTAACTCAAACAAATCAGTAGCCTTCCTATACTTATAAACAGGCTGATAAAGAAATTAGGGAAATGACACCCTTCATAATAGTCACAAACAATATAAAGTATCTTGGTCTGACCCTAACCAAACAAGTGAAAGATCTGTATGACAAGAACTTCAAGTCTCTAAAGAAAGAAATCAAGAAGACCTCAGAAGATGGAAAGATATCTCATGCTCATGGATTGGCAGGATTAATACAGTGAAAATTCTATCTTGTCAAGAGCAGTCTACAGATTCAGTGCAATCCACATCAAAATAACAACTCAATTCTTCATAGACTTAGAAAGAGCAATTCTCACATTCATTTGGAATATCAAAAAACCCAGGATAGCAAAAACTATTCTCAACAATAAAAGAACTTCTGGAGAAATCAGCATCCCTGACATCAAGCTGTACTACAGAGCAATAGTGATAAGAAAAAAAATAAAATAAAATAAAACTGCATGGTGTTGGTACAGAGACAGGCAGGTTGATCAATGGAATAGAATTGAAGACCCAGAAATGAACCCAAACACCTATGGTCACTTGATCTTTGACAAAGGAGCTAAAACCATCCAGTGGAAAACAGACAGCATTTTCAATAAATGGTGCTGGTTCAACTGGCAGTCAACATGTAGAAGAATGCAAATTTATCCATTCCTCTCTCCCTGTACAAAGCTCAAGTCCAAGTGGAGCAAGGACCTTCACATAAAAGTCTATACACTGAATCTAATAGAAGAGAAAGTGGGGAAAAAGTCTCAAACACAGTGGCACAGGAGAAAAGTTCCTGAACAGAACACTGATGGCTTATGCTCTAAGATCAAGAATCAATGAATGGGACCTCATAAAATTGTAAAGCTTCTGTAAGGCAAAGGACACTCTCAAAGGACAAAATGGCAACCATCAGATTGGCAAAATATTTTTACCAATCCTACATCTAATAGAGGGCTAATATCCAATATATACAAAGAACTCAAAAAGTTAAACTCCAGAGAACCAACTAATCCTATTAAAAATGGGGAACAGAACTAAACAGAGAATTCTCACCTGTGGAAACTCAAAGTGCTCAGATACACCTAAAGAAATGTTCAAAATCCTTAGTCATCAGGAAAATGCAAATAAAACAACCCTGAGATTCCACCTCACGCCAGTCAGAATGGCTAAGATCAAAACCTCAGGTGACAGCAGATGCTGACTAGGATGTGGAGAAAGAGGAATACTCCTCCACTGCTGCTGGGATTGCAAGCTGGTACAACCACTCTGGAAATCAGTTTGGCAGACCCAAAGTGGACATAATACTACCTGAAGACTCAGCTATACCACTCCTGGGCATATACCCAGAAGATGCTCCAACATGTAATAAGGACACATGCTCTACTATGTTCATAGAAGCCATATTTATAATAGCCAGAAGCTGGAAACAACCCAGATGCCCCTCAACAGAGGAATAGATACAGAAATTGTGATGCATTTACACAATGGAATACTCAGCTACTAAAACCAATGACTTAATGAAATTCACAGGCAAATGGATGGAACTTGAAAATATCATCCTGAGTGAGGTAACTCAGTCACAAAAGAAAAAAACAGGGTATGTACTCACTGATAAATGGATATTAGCTCAAAAGTTCAGAATAACCAAGATTCAATTCACAGACCATATGAAGCCTAAGAAGAAAGAAGACCAAAATGTGGTTGTTCCAATGTTTCTTAGAATGGTGAACAAAATACTCACAGGAGGAAATATGCAGACAAAGTGTGGAGAATAGACTCAAGGAAAGGCCATCCACAGAATGCCCCACCTTGGGATACATCACATATACCGCCATCAAACCAGGACATTCTTGTTGAAGCTGGGAGATGTTTGCTGATGAAAGCATGATAAGCTGTTTCCTGAGAGGCTCTGCCAGAGGCTGACAAATATAAGAAGCTGATGCTCCTAGCCAACCATTGGACTGAGAGTGGGGTCCCAGATTGAGGAGTTGGAGAAGGGACTGAAGGAGCTGAGGGGTTTTCAGCCCCATGGAGGGAGCATCTGTGTCAACTGGCCAGACCTCCTGGAACTGCTGGAGAATGGACCACCAACCAAAGAATATACATTGAGGGATCCATGGTGCTGGCCACATGTGTGACAAAGGAGGGCCTTGTTGGACATTAGTGGGAGAGGAAGCCCTTGGACCTTAGGGTGTTTGGTGTACCAGTTTAGGGTAATGCTATAGAGGGAAGACGGGAGTGGGTGGACTGGTGGGGGAGCACCCTCACAGAGGCAGGGTGAGGGGGAAATCATAGGGAGTTTCCAAAGAGGAAAACATTTATAATGTAAATTAAGTAAATATCCAAAAATAATAGGAAAAAAAAGAGAAAAAAAAATAGGGTCCAGAGCTAAACAGAGAATTCTCAATAGAGGAATCTCAAATGACCATGAAGTACTTACAGAGATGTTCTATATCCTTAGTTATCAGGAATATACAAATCAAAATTACTCTGAGATTCTACTGTTTACCCATCAGAATGGCACAGATTAAAAACTCAAGGGACAGCTCATTCTGTGGAGGTTGTGGAGCAAGTGGAACACACCTCCACTACTAGTGGGAGTGCAAAATTTTACAACCACTCTGGAAATCAATTTGGCAATTTCTCAGAAAATTGGGAATACTTATATCTCAAGACCCAAATAAATACTTATATCTCAAAGACTCCTAGAAATATACCCAAAAGATATTCTGATGTCCCAAAAGGACAGTTCATCCATGTTCATAGCAGTGTTATTTTTAGTAGCCAGAAATATAGAGGGCTAATGTAAACAATCATATATGAATGTGGAAAAGGAATTGAGATCCCGTTTAGCCAGAGTTTCTCCACAGCACCTAAAGAGTCTTTTTTCAGATGTATCAGGAAGGTATAAGGTAAGTTATTGGGAAAGCTTGCATGGAATATTTTACTTGTGTATAGTATAAAGTTCAGTAATAAATATATAAAAGACACTATTAAAAACACAGGTATAAGGATAATAATGATGAAAAACTGGTCCAGGGGAAGAATCAGAGATCAGCGTATCAGAAGGAATTTTTGTCTGTTCCCTGTATCTTTAGACTTCATTTAAAACCTGTTAGGATTTGTGGCATAGAAGCAGCACCATTAAAGGAGAACACAGACTCCCATCTTTACTGGTTGTTAGATAGAGTCTTGTATACTTTTGAAGTGCTGCTACAGTTCACGTGTTAAGCTGGTCCTCAAAGGATGCTAAGCTGATCTACATTGATGAGATGGAGAGGTCACCAAACAATGTCCAGAGTGGCAAGAAGAGGGATGAATGAATGGCCCTAGGCCCATTAGTCGCATTTTAGACATTGCCCAAACTGTTTTTTGGGGGTTTGAGGTTGTCAA
The DNA here is from genome assembly GCA_028551405.1 of Uromys caudimaculatus. Taxonomy (NCBI): domain Eukaryota; kingdom Metazoa; phylum Chordata; class Mammalia; order Rodentia; family Muridae; genus Uromys; species Uromys caudimaculatus. The sequence continues at coordinate 5,227,383 of CM052707.1, read as the reverse complement.
TGTCTCAGTAACTGCTTCCAGGCTGACAGAAGGGTGACAAAGGGGGCAGCAGTGAGAGTGCCTCAGAGAAGGTCCATTCAAGGGGTCATGATAAACCTAACATTTGGCAATGGTGAACATAAATCAGCGATAAAAACTGTACAACTCTGTGGGGAATATGAAGAGACAAAGTTATTAGAAAAACTTTTACATCAAGATTAATCTGAGGTAAATGCAATTGTAATACTGTTGAACCATATATCAGAGTTCTGTAGAGGATAAGGTAGCTGATCAGGAGTTTGTTACATGGCATTCTGCATATGGAACAAGCACCTCTTGATATTTTGTGTAAGAAGCAATTTAAAGTCATTATACAAGGAATTAATCTGAACATAAAGTGTCTAAATGATATTCCTTTCTTCCAAGTATAATGAACTCTGTATATTTGCTTTAAAAATTAATAATTCCAGCCATTATTTAATGAATAAAACCAGTATCTCAAGCAAAACAAAATCCCTTGGTGAGAGACAATTTGATAAAATAATTTTTAAATATGAAGAAAAAATGTAAATGACCACATCAAGTGTTTAAAACAATGATTTAATATATCTTTGGTTAATATCAAATTGTAATATACATATTCTAAGAAGAGGCATTTTAATTGTAAGTTGAATTAACAAAGTGATTTTCACTTCTCAATTTTAAAGCTATACTCCCAGAACAGTGTCTTCTTAGTAAAGAATAAATGCTTAACTTTACAAAGTTCTTTTGATTAATCCTATTAACAAAACCTTTAAAAAAATCCCTATATTTCATTCCATACACTCAACAAATAGATGAAAGTAGTCAGTCATGTCAAATCTGTAATAAATAATGCAAACTGAATTAACAGAGAAGGTTAAACAAACCTTTAACCAACCAAATTTTTAAAAGCTTTAATGAATACTGTCTTTTGGAGTTTCTTAGAAAACATGGTGGTAAACTCACATGGCATAATCCTTCTTTAACTTTAGTAAAGATGGTGACTATTCACATGGCTGCCAAGATCGCTGCCACATGGTTGTCATTTACTTCAAAGTGAACATAGGCTATAAGCCAAGATAGCAGCAAGCCACATGGTATTCCAAAGTGAGCCCATCAGGTGCATGTTCTTTTCCCAAATAATCTTTGAATACAACTTACATATATGATATGGTATAGTAAATTATTTCTTATACATGAACTTTTAAATAACACTCTATGAATATAGAAATGTAAGACACAAAAAGTTAGTTTTCAACAAAACCTTTACAGACTGTAAACAAAACCAACAAAAGAAAGAGTTGTGGGTTTAATTCAGAAAGATAAACATCTTGCCATTTGTATCACCTATGGGAAGTAATTTACTTCATATTTTATCTCAGGTTCAAGTGTCTTTTCTTAGACTTTTTGCTTTTTTCTCCCTTTCCATGTCACAGAGGCAGTTCAATGGCCTGATTTAGGACTGAGACTTTGCAAGAAAATTTGAAACAAGTATGCTTGGATCTGAGGCAGTTGGACCAAAATCCATCTCTAGATCCAGCCTTCTTGGTAGAGCAGAACAGTGAAGAATGATTTTCCATACCCAAAAGACATTTGAATTTCTGTGAGACTAAATTCAGTGATCTACACAGTATCTGTAATGAGTTTGTATGTGTGTTTGCAGATGGGAGAAGACAACCTGAAATGTTGTTAGCTTTCAGTGGTTAAAGATACAAACAGGATTTCCTAGGTTTGGAGAGGCAAAAACACAAATAGGCAAAATGGCCTATGGCAAAATGATAGTAAGCAGGCATTCTGGCTCTGGGTATGGTTATAAGTCAGAACCTTGAGAAAAATTTAGGTGAGTTGAATGTTTTATGGGGGATGGAAGTCTACCATTCATCTTATGGAGTTATTTATATAAGTTTAGGAATAAGAAATAGAACATTCCAAACAGAACAGTGGTGACAATTTGTCCATTGTATGTTGAAGCCACTTCTGTCTTAAAAGGGGAAGAACAGTCGCAGTTTTCAGTTCTAGTTTGAGCTCCTTATGTTATCCCTCAAACAGGCCAAAGAAGTATCTTTTGGTCCAAAAAAAATTAAAACCCATGGTGGGACCCAAAACCAAGTTACAGAGAAGGGTCAATGTACAACTGTGTTGAGTATTATCTGTGTCTGGAAATGACCAAACACTCCTGGAACATAGGAGATAGCCCCAACCTAAGGAGCCATGAGGCCTTTGGAAGGTTGTAACAATTTTTCCACTGAAGGAGTGAAGTCCTGTAACCAGTGGAAAACCTCCAGTCACTTCAACTGAACAGATTTTAAGAAAGCTCCACTGAACTCCAGAAAGCTAAATAAGGCACCTCTGTGTTAGGCCCAACAGATTACATTGTATCCACCTTTAGTTATGTTGGATATATCTTCTGATTCAATGCAGCATGGTCTATTTTCTAGGTCAGACAATGAGTAGTGTTCCATTGTGTAAATGTACCACATTTTCTGTATCCATCCCTCTGATGAGGGACATCTAGTTTGTTTCCAGCTTTGGTCTATTTTAAGTATGGCTGCTATGAACATAGTGGAGCATGTGTCCTTATTACACATTGGAGCATCTTCTGGGTATATACCCAGTAATAGTATAGCTGGGTCCTCAGGTAGTATTATGTTCATTTTTCTGAGGGTCCGCCACATTGATTTCCAGAGTGGTTGTACCAGCTTGCAATCCCACCAACAATGGAGGAGTGTTCCTCTTTCTGCACATCCTCGCCAGCATCTGCTGTCACCTGAGGTTTTGATCTTAGCCATTCTGACTGGTGTGAGGTGGAAACCAGTAGTTTTAATTTGCATTTCCCTGATGACTAAGGATGTTGATCATTTCTTTCCCTACAAGTTTCCTCAGTTGAGAATTCTGTTTAGCTCTGTCCCCTATTTTTTGATAGGGTTATTTGGATCTCTGGAGTCTAACTTCTTGAGCTCTTTGTACATATTGGATATTAGCCCTCTATCAGACATAGGATTGGTAAAGATCTTTTCCCAATCTGTTGGTTGCCATTTTGTCCTATTAACAGTGTCCTTTGCCTTACAGAACCTTTGAAATTTCATGAGGTCCCATTTGTCGATTCTTGATCTTAGAGCACAAGTCATTGGTATTCTCTTCAGGAACTTTTCCCCTGTGTTAATGTGTTCGAGACTTTCCCCACTTTCTCTTCTGTTAGATTCAGTGTATCTGGTTTCATGTCGAGGTCCTTGATCCACTTGGACTTGAGCTTTGTACAAGGAGATAGGAATGGATCAATTCGCATTCCTCTACATGCAGACCAACAGTTGAACCAGCACTATTTGTTGAAAATGCTGTCTTTTTTTCCACTGGATGGTTTACCTCCTTTGTCAAAGATCAAGTGACTGTATGTGTGTGGGTTCATTTCTGGGTCTTCAATTCTATTCCATTGATCTACCTGCCTGTCACTGTACCAATACCATGCAGTTTTTTGGGTTTTTTTTTTGTTTTTTTTTTTTTTTTTTTTTTTTGGTTTTTTCGAGACTGGGTTTCTCTGTGTAGCCCTGGCTGTCCTGGAACTCACTCTGTAGACCAGGCTGGCCTTGAACTCAGAAATCCACGTGCCTCTGCCTCCCAAGTGCTGAGATTATAGGCGTGCGCCACCACTGCCTGGCTACCATGAAGTTTTTATCACTACTGCTCTGCAGAACAGTCAAGAATGCTGATTTCCCCAGAAGTTCTTTTGTTGTTGAGAATAGTTTTTGCTATCCTGTGGGGTTTTTTTTTTTGATATTCCATATGAATTTGAGAATTGCTCTTTCTAAGTCTATAAAGAATTGAGTTGGAATTTTGATGGGGATTGCATTGAATCTGTAGATTGCTTTTGGCAGGATGGCCATTTTAACTATATTAATCCTGCCAATCCATGAGCATGGAGGATCTTTCCATCTTCTAAGGTCTTCTTCGATTTCTTTTTTCAGAGACTTGAAGTTCTTGCCATATAAATCTTTCCCTTGTTTTGTTAGAGTCACACCAAGATACTTGATATTGTTTGTGACAATTGTGAAGGGTGTCATTTCCCTAATTTCTTTTTCAGCCTGTTTATCCTTTGAGTATAGGAAGGCTACTGGTTTATTTGAGTTAATTTTATATCCGGTCAATTTGCTGAAGTTGTTAAAGAGAGTCACTATCTATTAATGAAAGGAAAAAATTTGTGTCTGAAATCTTGAGGTCCACAATTCCATACAACAAATATGATAAGATGTAAATGTCTTGAGAGTATAGGAGTTGAGACTTCAAACCATACTCTCACATATGTTTCACAAATTAAAAACAAGAAAGGACAGCTTGGAACTAAATTATGGGAGAGCTGTATTTAGCAAACATTTATAGAACATTCCATCTAAAAGACATGGAATACACATGATTCTCAATGGTACGTGAAATATCACTTAATCTATGCCATACAAAGGCTACAAAACAAGTGTTAATATATAACAATATTAAAATATTTTCTGGTATGAGTCCCCACACACAAATAAAAGTTAAAATCACTAGAGTGACTTGATGCAAAAAATACCCAAACACTTGGTTATTCAACAATACATATTTGAATAAACAGTACTCATAGAAGAAATTAGGGGGGAAATATAAAAATTCCTAGAGTCAAATAAAATGAGGGTACAATGGATCAGAGCTTCTACAATATAGCCAAAGCATGTTTAAGAGGAAAGTTTCTAGATATAAGTATATGTATGAAGAGATATTAAAGAAATAACCTAATGATATAGCCAAAGTCTATAAGAGTACAGGAAGTGAAACTCCAATTCAACTGAAGGCAAAGTAAAATAAAATAAAAATATAAAAGAACAGGTCATACTGTTGGATTGCTTACATAGTACTGAAAGGAAAAATGCAAGTATGTGGAGAAGAAAAGAAAATAATGGACTTAACCAACACTAGACCCTAAATACTACAATCCTGTCATGACTCACGAAATATGGCCACTGAAGTAGTAGTGGCATGATAGTTATGGAAGCAACTGCTTTTTTATTAGATGTAGGGCTTTCTCCACAGGAGAGATTACATGCTTGGTACAGTTAAAACCCATGACTAGGAGAATTTTATCACATTAGAAGAAAACCTGTCTGTTATTTGCTAAATGGTCATTTTGTCCATCTCTCCTTTAAAATATGTATATTTGTACTCATAAATTTCTACTGTGATCTTCTTAGTTACTGGTAGATTTTTATAACTTGTGGATTTTCCTAAACCTTGTACATATGACTAGCCATAATTGAACTCAGGTGGTTATTGTAAAAACATGAAAAGGAAACTATCTAGGGATAAAAGTCCTACAAAGACTATCTGGGGATAAAAGACTCACATGAATGGTAACTTCTAATAGACTGTCAAGGTATTGAAAGGCTCAATGACAAAAATGTGTATTGGTATGCTTTCTAAGTGAGAACGTCTATTACTACAAATGCTGACTTCCATGTATCTCTGACTCCAGATCCATCCACTAGTCAACTTGGCCAGAAGACCAATAGTTTTTAGGCAGGCTCTAGAGTGCTATGCCTAAAACACTCACTACTGTTGGTATGACAGACCCAATAGACTATGTGATTTGTCAAAATGAATCTGTAAAGTAGTACAATAGGATTTATCTCTCACTCTTATACTAATTGCATGTGATTAAATCCTTGAAACTAAAAATGGTTAATTTATAATGGAATTACAAGAATCAGAATCTGTATCATTTCTGATTCTATTGTTTGTTTCATTTATTTTGGATATGAAAATAACTTTTATTCAAAGTCACCAAACTTTATTTTTTTTTTACAGATTTATTTTACTCTTTTAAAAATTTATGTTTCTTGATTTATGTATAAGTGAGTATATGACTCATGTGTGCCTCTGTTTTAAGAGACCAGAAGAGGGCATTGTATCCCTTAGAGAGCAGTTACAGAAGGCTGTGAACTGCTAAAAATCCATTTCTCTGGAAAAGCAGCAAGTGCTCTTAACTGCTAAGCCATTTGAAACTTATGCTCTGTTAGTTCATGAAAATTATCTGCAGGTGAAACACTCCAGTTAGTTTTCATCCAGCTCTTACACTATCTCAACTGTCATATATTTACACCAGTATGAGATACTAAGCAACATGTGCATGAAAAAAATTTCATAGAAGAAATTTTAAAATTATATTTGCTTTAATATCTACTTTCTTAAATTCAACAACAATAAGTTGAGATTCAGTCTTTGTGGTTTTTTATTATTATTTAAATGTTAGAGTGACAGATAGTCTCTTTCTTTTTATCAAGAGACTCAGATTAGCAAGGTAAATAAATAGATAGATAGATAGATAGATAGATAGATAGATAGATAGATAGATAGATAGATAAATGTCTGAACATGGCTTTAACTCTATTGACAGTAATAGACTGCAATAGGTATAAATGGGGAAAGTCAGCAATACTAAAGGCAGATTAGTGTGTTCTCTCTAAAATTTACAGATTATGACAAATTGCAAGATAAGAAAGCGAAGATGATACAAACTGTGAACTTGGCATACCAATACCACATACTTGCTTTATAACCAAAATGTATTATATGCTGGAGAAAACTCTAAGTAAAGAATCAAAATTATCTTCTGGTATCATCAAAACTCAGGATATATACCTAGAAAACAGTCAATGACACTCTCTAAGGGGGCCATCCCCATACAATGAAACAATAATAGTGATTATAACAGCTGATGCTTTGACAATGCTATAGCCATATGCAAAAGACTGAAGTTGGATCCTGATATCATAATGTAAAAGTCAAATCAAGTACATTTTTTGCTTTCTTTTTTTTATTTTGATTTTGATTTTGATTTTTTGATACTTTATTTACATTTCCAATGTTTCCCCCTTTCTAGGTCTCCACTTTGGAAATCCCCTATCACCTCCCGCTCCCTTGACATTTCCCTTTACTGGGGCCTCTAACACCCTCAGGCCCAAGGGCCTCTCCTCCCCATGATGGCCAACAAGGCCCTCCTCTGCCATATATGTGGTCCGAACCATGGGTCCTCGATGTATATTCTTTTGTTGGTAGTCCAGTCTCCAGGAGAACCAGAGGGATCAGGCCAGTTGACACTGTTGCTCCCTCCATGGGGCTGCAGACTCCCTCAGCTCCATCAGTCCCTTCTCCAACTCCTCCATCTGGGACCTCACTCTCAGTCCAGAGGTTACTGTAAAGTGAAACTTGGGTATTCTGAATTTTTGGACTAATATCCACTTATCAGTGAGTACATGCCTTGTTCATTCTTTTGAGACAGAGTTATCTTGCTCAGAATGATATTTTCAAGTTCCATCCATTTGCCTGCAAATTTCATTAAGTCATTGTTTTTAATAGCTGAGTAGTACTCCATTGTGTAAATGTACCACATTTTCTGTATCCATTCCTCTGATGAGGGACATCTGGGTTGTTTCCAGCTTTTGGCTATTATAAATATGGCTGCTATGAACGTAGTGGAGCATGTGTCTTTACTGCATGTTGGAGCATCTTCTGGGTATATGCCCAGGGGTGGTATAGCTGGGTCCTCAGGTAGTATTATGTCCATTTTTCTGAGAGTTCACCACACTTATTTCCAGAGTACTTGTGCCAGCTTGCAATTTCACCAACAATGGAGGAATGTTCCACTTTCTCCACATCCTCGCCAGCATCTGCTGTCACATGAGTTTTTGATGTTAGCCATTCTGACTGGTGTGAGGTGGAATCTCAGACTTGTTTTGATTTGCATTTCTCTGAAGACTAAGGATGTTGAACATTTCTTTAGGTGCTTCTAAGCCCTGCAAATTTCCTCAGGTGAGAATAATCTGTTTGGCTATGTTCCCCATTTTTTGATAGGGTTATTTGGTTTTCTGGAGTCTAAATTCTTGAGTTTTTTGTACATATTGGATATTAGCCCTCTATCAGACGAAGGATTGGTTAAGATCTTTCCCCAATCTGTTGGTTGCCTTTTTGTCCTATTGACAGTGTCCTTTGCCATACAGAAGCTTTGTAATTTCATGAGGTCCCATTTGTAGATTCTTGATCTTAGAGCATAAGCCATTAGTGTTCTGTTCAGGAACTTTTCCCCTGTACCCAGGTGTTGGAGACTTTTCCCCACTTTCTCTTCTATTATATTCAGTTTATCTGGTTTTCTTTTTTTTTTTTTTTTCTTTTTTGGTTTTTCAAGACAGTGTTTCTCTGTGTAGCCCTGGCCGTCCTGGAACTCACCTGTAGACCAGGCTGGCCTCGAACTCAGAAACCCGCCTGTCTTTGCCTCCCAATTGCTGGGATTAAAGGCGTGCGCCACCACTGCCTGGCAGTTTATCTGGTTTTATGTGGAGGTCCTTGATCCACTTGGACTTGAGCTTTCTGCAGGGAGATAGGAAAGGATCAATTCGCATTCTTCTACATGTAGACTGCCAGTTGAACCAGCACCATTTGTTGAAATGCTATTTTTTTTCCCACTGGATGATTTTAGCTCCCTTGTCGAAAATCAAATGACCATAAGTGTGTGGGTTCATTTCTTGCTCTTCAGTTCTATTCCATTGATTTACCTGCCTGTCACTGTACTAATACCATGCAGTTTTTATCTTTACTGCTCTGTAAGCCAGCTTGAGGTCAGGGATGCTGATTCCCACAGAAGTACTTTTGTTGTTGAGAATGGCTTTTGCTATCCTTGGTTTTTTGTTGTTCCAAATGAATTTGAGAATTGCTCTTTCTAAATCTATGAAGAATTGAGTTGGAATTTTGATGGGGCTTGCATTGAATCTGTAGACTGCTTTTGAGAGGATGGCCATTTTCACTATATTAATCCTCCCAATCCATGAGCATGGGAGATATTCCACCTTCTGAGGTCTTCTTTGATTTTTTTCTTCAGAGACTTGAAGTTCTTGTCATACAGATCTTTCACTTGCTTGGTTAGAGTCACACCAAGATACTTTATATTGTTTGTGACTATTATGAAGGGTGTCATTTCCCTAATTTCTTTCTCAACCTGTTTATCCTTCGAGTATAGGAAGGCTATTGATTTGCTTGAGTTAATTTTATATCCGGCCACTTTGCTGAAGTTGTTCATCAGCTGCAGCAGTTCTCTGGTGGAGTTTTTTGGGTCACTTAAGTATACGATCATATCATCTGCAAAGAGTGATATTTTGATTTCTTCCTTTCCAGTTTGTATCTCATTGATCTCCTTTTGCTGTATAATTGCTCCAGCTAGGACTTTGAGTACTATATTGAATAGGTAGCTAGAAAGTGGGTAGCCTTGTCTAGTCCCGGATTTTAGTGGGATTGCTTCAATTTGCTCTCTATTTAGTTTGATGTTGGCTACTGGTTTGCTGTATATTGCTTTTACTATGTTATGTATGGGTCTTGAATTCCAAAACTTTTACCATGAAGGAGTGATGATTTTATAAAATCAGCATCTAATGAGATGATCATGTGGCTTTTTTCTTTGAGTTAGTTTATATAGTAGATATGTTGATGGATTTCCATATATTGAACCATCCCTGCATCCCTAGGATGTAGCCTACTTAATCATGATGGATGATTGTTTTGTTGTGTTCTTGGATTCAGTTTGCCAGAATTTTATTGAGTATTTTTGCATCGATAATCATAAGGGAAATTGGTCTAAAGTTCTCTTTTGTTGTTGGGTCTTTGTGTGGTTTAGGTATATGTGACTTCATAGAATGAACTGGGCAGTGTTCCTTCTGTTTCTATTTTGTGGAATAGTTTGAAGAGTATTGGTATTATATCTTTTAAGAAGGTCTGATAGAATTCTGCACTAAACCCATCTGGTATTGGGATTTTTTTAGTTGGGAGACTTTTAGTGACTGTTGCTTTTCATAAGCTGTTATGGGACTGCTAGATGGTTTATCTGATCCTAATTTAACTTTGGTATCTAGTAAATCTTTGACCTCCTTTTGTTGTCTAATTGCTCTATCTAGAACTTCAATTACTATATTGAATAGATAGGGAGAGAGAGGGCAGCATCCTCTAGGCCCTGATTTTAGTGAGATTGCTTCGAGGTTCTCTCCATTTAGTTTGATGTTGGCTACTGGTTTGCTGTATATTGCTTTTACTATGTTTAGGTATGGGCCTTGAATTCCTGATCTTTCCAGGTCTTTTATCATGAAGGGATGTTGAATTTTGTCAAATGCTTTTTCAGTATCTAATGAAATGACCATGTGGTTTTTTTCTTTGAGTTTGTTTATGTAGTGGATTACATTGATGAATTTCCGGGTATTGAACCATTCCTGCATCCCTGGGATGAAGCCTACTTGATCATGATGAATGATCGTTTTGATGTGTTCTTGGATTCAGTTTGCGAGAATTTTATTGAGTATTTTTGCATTGATATTCCTAAGGGAAATTGGTCTGAAGTTTTCTTTCTTTGTTGGTTCTTTGTGAAGTTTTCGTATCAGTGTAATTGTGGCCTCATGGAAGGAATTGGATAGTGTTCTTTCTGTTTCTACTTTGTAGAATAGATTGAAGGGTATTGGTATTAGGTCTTCTTTGAAAGTCTGATAGATTTCTGCAGTGAACCCATCTGGTCCTGGGCTTTTTTTGGTTGGGAGACTTTTAATGACTGCATCTATTTCTTTAGGCATTATGGGACTGTTTAGATGGTTTATCTGATCCTGACTTAACTTTGATATTTGATATCTGTCTAGAAATGTGTCCATTTCATCCAGATTTTCCAGTTTTGTTGAGTATAGGCTTTTGTAGTAGGATCTGATGATTTTTTTAATTTCCTCAGAATCTGTTGTTATGTCTCCCTTTTCATTTCTAATTTTGTTAATTTGGATCCTGTCTCTGTGCCCTCTGGTTAGTCTGGCTAGGGGATTATCTATCTTGTTGATTTTCTCAAAGAACCAACTCCTGGTTTTGTTGATTCTTTGTATAGTTCTTTTTGTTTCTACTTGGTTGATTTCAGCCCTGAATTTGATCTGCCTTCTACTCCTCTTGAGTGCATTAGCTTCTTTTTTTCTAGAGTTTTCAGGTATGCTGTTAAGCTGCTAGTGTGTGCTCTCTCCAGTTTCTTTTTGGAGGCACTCAAAGCTATGAGTTTTCCTCTTAGCACTGCTTTCAAAGTGTCCCATAAGTTTGGGTATGTTGTACTTTCATTTTCATTAAATTCCAGGAAGTCTTTAATTTCTTTCTTTATTTCTTCCTTGACCAAGTTATCATTGAGTAGAGCATTGTTCAGCTTCCATGTATATGTAGGCTTTCAGTTGTTATTGTTGCCATCAAAGACCAGTCTCAATCCGTAGTGATCTAATAGGAGGCATGGGACTATTTTAATCTTCTTGTATCTGTTGAGGTTTGTTTTGTGACCAATTATATGGTCCGTTTTGGAGAAGATACCATGAGGTGCTTAGAAGAAGGTATATTCATTTGATTTAGGATGAAATGTTCTATAGACTTCTGTTAAATCCATTTGGTTCATAACATTTGTTAGTTTCACTGTGTCTCTGTTTAGTTTGTGTTTCCAAGATCTGTCCATTGATGATAATGGGGTGTTGAAGTCGCCTACTATTATTGTGTAAGGTGCTATCTGTGCATTGAGCTTTAGTAAAGTTACTTTTATGAATGTGGGTGCCCTTGCATTTGGAGCATAGATGTTCAGATTTGAGAGTTCTTAGTAGATTTTTCCTTTGATAAGTATGAAGTGTCCTTCCTTATCTTTTTTGATGACTTTTGGATGAAAGTCGATTTTACCCGATATTAGAATGGCTACTCCAGACTGTTTCTTGGGAACATTTGCCTGGAAAATGTATTTCTAGCCCTTTACTCTGAGGTAGTGTTTATCTTTATCATGGAGGTGTGTTTCTTGAATGCAGCAAAATGCTGGATCCTCTTCATGGATACAGTCTGTCAACCTATGTCTTTTTATTGGGGAATTGAGTCCATTGATGTTAAGAGATATTAAGGAATAGTGATTGTTGGTTTGTGTTATTTTCGAAGTTAGTTTTAGGTTTGTGTGGCTATCTTCTTTTGAGTTTGTTGAAAGATTACTTTCTTGCTTTTTCTAGGGTGTAGTTTCCTTCTTGAGTTGGCGTTTACCATCTATTATCCTTTGTAGGGCTGGGATGTGGAAACATATTGTGTAAATTTGGTTTTGTCATAAAATATCTTGGTTTCGCCATCTATGTTAATTGAGAGTTTTGCTGGGTATAGCAGTCTGGGCTGGCAAATGTTTTCTCTTAGTCTCTGTATGAGTTCTGCCCATGATCTTCTAGCTTTCATAGTCTCTGGTGAGAAGTCAGGTGTAATTCTGATAGGTTTGCCTTTATATGTTACTTGACCTTTTTCCCTTACTGCTTTTAATATTCTCTCCTTGTTTTGTGTTTTGGTGTTTTCACTATAATGTGATGGGATGAATTTCTTTTCTGGTCCAATCTATTTGGGGTTCTGTAAGCTTCTTGTATATTTATGTTCTTCTCTTTCTTTAAGTTAAGGAAGCTTTCTTCTATAATTTTGTTGAAGATATTTACTGGTCCATTAATTTGGGAATTTTCACTCTCTTCAATACCTATTATTCTTAGGTTCTGTCTTCTCATTGTGTCCTAGATTTCATGGATGTTTTGGGTTAGTAGCTTATTGCATTTTGTGTGTTCTTTTATGTTGTGTCAGTGTTATCTATCGTATCTTTTGCTCTTTAGAGTCTCTCCTCTATCTCTTGTATTCTGTTGGTTATGCTTGCATCTATGACTCCTGATCTCTTTCCTAGGTTTTCTAACTCCAGGGTTGTCTCATTTTGTGATTTCTTTATTGTTTCTATTTCTATTTTTAGCTCCTGGATAGTTTTGTTCATTTCCTTTGTCTGTTTGATTGTGATTTCCTGTAATTCTTTAATGGATTTCTGTGTTTCCTCTTTAAGCGCTTCTAGTTGTTTACCTCTGTTCTCTTGTATATCTTTAAAGGTGTTTATTTCTTTCTTTAAGTCTTCTATCATCATCATGAGAACTGATTTTAAATCTGAGTCTTGCTTTTCTGGATTGGTGGTGTATCCAGGGCTTGCTGTAGTGGGAGAGCTGGGTTCTGATGTTGCTAGGTAGCCTTGGTTTCTGTTTCTTATGTTCTTGCCCTTGTCTTTTGCTCCTCCATCTTGTTAACTCTGAACTTAGCTGATCTTACTCTGTCTGTGGCTTGTCCCTCCTGCAGGCCTCTGTATCAATACTCCTTGAAGACAAGCTCTCTCTGAGAGGTGTTTGTGTTTGGAGAGCTGTGGCACAGGTTCAGCTCTGGGGTGCAGTTAGAAACCAGAAGGATCTTGTCCCCAGCTCTCCCTTGTTTCCTGTGTTCTGAATGGCTCTGCAAGGGTCCCTCTTGATCCAATGGGTTTGAAGAGAAGTGGTGGTTTTGCCTATGCTCGAAGGTGTGTCAGCACTCCTGGGATACCAGCTCTCTCCTGGAGCCCTGTGGACCAGGCTGAGGTCCCCAGGTCCCAGTGAGCAGTGGTGTTTTTTTTATCCCCACTCATGGCTTTCCTCCGCTCCTGGGAGGATAAATTTTTCCCTGTGCTACTTGGCTATGGAACATTGGTGGCCCAATGCAGTGGTCTCCTGCCACAAATAGAAACCTGAAGGTTCCTATGCCCAACTTTACCTCAGTCCCTGTGTCCTGCGGGTTCCAGGCAGGTCCCGGTGAACAGTGGTGCTTGTCTTATCCCCACTCACTGCTTTTCCATGCTCCTGGGAGGGTAGCTTTCTCCTGGCACTACTTGGCTATGAAACCCTGGTGGCCCAGGCCCAGATCTCCTGCCACAGATGGAAACTGGAAGGTTCCTGTCCGTGACTTCTCCTCCTCAGTCTCTGTGTCCTGAGGGCCTGGGAGGCTAGCTTTCTTCCACTGCTAATTGACTATGGAGCCCTGTAGCACACGCTGAGGTCTCCAGCCACAGATGGAAACCGGAAGTTGCTTGTCCCCGACGTTTCCTCAGTCTCTCTGTCCTGCAGGTTCCGGGCAGGTTCCGGTGATCAGCGGTGCTTGTCTTATCCCCACTCCAAATCAAGTAGATAAAAGGCCCAAATAAAAAGCTAGAACTGTAAAGCAATTTTTTAAGAAGTTAAAAACAAATTTGAGATCACTATATAATTACATTATTTGCTGTTCTTTTTGCATCATCCAAACACTTCTACATGTCTCTCTTTGCTCTTTCAAAGTCCAGGACCCCCCCTTTTCTTTTTTTATAAATAAATTGTTGTTACATGCACATACGTGCGCGCATCTTTGTATGCAGCTTTCTCAGTTTTTATAATGTTTTTATAATGTTGATATTGGACAACCAATTAGAGAGTCTTCCTGGGGAAGACTAATTTTCTGCTCTCAGCATTCTTTATGCCTATGCGTCTTTGTGTAAGGGAGAGATCTTAGACATTCTGGTGTCCATGATAACATTAATATGTCTATTGCTGCTGTCCTTTGTTTTTGTTTGTTTGTTTGTTTTTGAGACAAGGTTTCTCTGTGTAGCCCTGGCTGTCCTCGAATTCACTCTGTAGAACAGACTGGCCTCGAACTCAGAAATCCACCTGCCTCTGCCTCCCAAGTGCTGGGATTAAAGGCGTGTGCCACCACTGCGCAGCCCGCTGCTGTCCTTGATTAGCTTGTTTAGTTATGAGACCTTATGGACGCAGCTTCTGACATTTGTAGGAGATATGATTTCATATAAAATTGATCCCATATTTCTTACAATCTTCCTGTGTCCTCTTCCACAATGTTCCCTGAGGTGCAGATGTTTGTTTATTTGTTTGTTTTTTGGAGATATATACATTAGGAACCAAATAGCAAAAGTATGAACCATTATGTAGAAAAATATTATAGATGCAGAGAATTTCAGTTCCTACGTACATATGAATTTTGAAAGTCAAATGAAGTGTCATGATAAAAAAAAACTTAGATGACATTTATTATCATGAAAAATGATGTTTACTTTGGAACCAGTATAATAGAAAATCAATAACCATAACTTTTCATATGATAGATAACTTAAAATTTTAACTTCCAAGTTTTTTAAAAATAACTTTAGACATAATGTTAATCATTTTAAGTTAGACTCCAACAACCCAACTAACCTAATTTTATTTTATTTATTTTTATTTATTTTTTTACACTCCAGATTTTATCCACTCCCCCCATCCACCCTCCGACTGTTCCACAACCTATACCTCCTCCCCACCCTGTCTCCGTGAGTATGTCCCCATCCCCCACACCCACCCCACCTGACCTCTAAACTCCCTGGGTCTTTCAGTCTCTTGAGGGTTAGATGCATGATCTCTGATTGAACATAGACCCAACAGTCCTTTTCTGTATCTATGTTGGGAGCCTCATATCAGTTGGTGTATGCTGTCTGTTTGGTGGTACAGTGTTTGAGAGATTTCAGAGGTTCTAGGTTTATTGAGACTGCTGGTCTTCCTACAGAGTTGCCCTCTTCCTCAGCTTATTTCAGCCTTTCCCTAATTTAACCACAAGGGTTAGCATCTTCTGTCCATTGGTTGGGTACAAATATCTGCATCTGACTCTTTCAGCTAATTGTTGGGTCTTCTGGAGTGTGGTCAATGCTAGGTTCCTTTTAGTGAGTGCTCCATAGCCTCAGTAATAGTGTCAGGCCTTGGGACTTCCTCTTGAGCTGGACCCTACTTTGGGCCTGGTCCTAGACCTTTTCCACAGGCTCCTCTCTATTTCCATCCCTGTAGTTCTTTCAGACAGGAGCAATTATGAGTCAGAGTTTTGACTGTGGGATGGCAAACCCCTCCCTCATTTGATATCCGGTCTTCCTGCTGGAGGTGGGATCTACAAGTTCTCTCTCCCTAATGTCAGATATTTTATCTAAGGTCCTTCCCTTTGAGTCCTGATAGTCTCTCAACTCCCAGGTCTCTGGTGTATTGTGGAGGGTCCTCCCAACCTCCTACCTCCCAAGGTTGCCTGTTTCCATTCTGTCTACTGGACCTCAGGTCTTCAATCTTTTTTCCCTTGCCTAATACCAGATCAGGTTCCCCTCTTTCTTCCCTCCACCCTTCCGACTCCATGCCCACATTCACTCCCAGGTCCCTCCCTCCCTTCTCACTTGACATCCTGAGTTTTGCAGGCAAATGGATGGAACAAGAAAATACCCTAAGTGATGTAACTCAATCCCCAAAGGACATGTATGGTATATACTCACTAATAAGTGGATATTAAAAAAAAATGAAAAGAAAAGAAAAGAAGAGAAAAGAAACAGTATAGAATACAGAAAATACAGAACTCAAAAAGATTAACAAGCTGAAGCACCCACGTGAGGACATTTCAGTCACACTTGGGAGGGAGAAGATAGCAATTTAATTTTAATTTTTAAGCTACAATTTTAAGTTTATTTTGTTATGCAGCAGTAGATTAAAAAATACAGTATCCAGATCAATTTACTAAATATTGCTTGATTTTATATTCTTCCCTTCCTGGTTTCTTCTCAAAAACCCCCATCTCATCACCCCCAACCCCTTGCTTCTATGAGCGTTCTCCCCCACTCACCCACTCATTCCCACCTCACTGCTATATCATTCCCCTACACTGGGGCATCAAGCCTTCACAGGACCAAGGGCCTCCCCTTCCACTGATGTCAGATAAGACCATCCTTTGCTACATATGCAGCTGGAGCCATGGGTCCCTCCATGTGTACACTTTGGATAGTGGCTTAGCCCCTGGGAGCTCTTGGGTGGGGGGGTCTGGTTGGTTGACATTGTTGTGCTTCCTATGGGGTTGCAAACTCCTTCAGCTTCTTCAGTTCTTTAATTCCTCCATTGGGGACCCCATGATCAGTCCAATGGTTGGCTATGATCATCTGCATCTCTATTTGTCAGGCTCTGGCAGAGCCTCTCAGGAGACAGGTATATCAGGTTCCTGTCAGCAAGCACTTCTTGACATCAGCAATAGTGTCTGGGTTTGAGGGCTGCATATGGGATGGATCCCCAGGTAGGGTAGTCTCTGGATGGCCTTTCCTTCATACTCTGCCCCACTTTTTGTCCCTTAATTTTTTAAAACAATTAGCTAGAGTCTTAATGACAACATTCATCTAGTTAAGAAAACTCCAATAGCTGTGTTACAAAGAGATGCTCAGGGAGAAAAGATACTTGCTGTTGAAATTGATGACCTGAATTCTTCCATATGGGAGGAGGAGAGAGTTTGATCCTGATGGTTCTGAAATTCTTATCTATACACACACATGCATTGGGCAGGTGCAGGTGCACACACACACTCAGACAGACACACTTTAGAGAAAAAACTAGAATACTAAAAATGTTGACAATGACTTTCCATATGTGTAATTCCTGCATTTTGGGGGCCTGTAGAAAGAGGATTGACATGAGTGTGAGGCCACCTTAGACTACCAGGTGAATTTTATGTACATTTGAAATGCACAGCAAGACACTATTTCAAAAAAGGGAAACTAAAATAGACTAAACAGTACAACAGAAAACTATAGAAATCAATATTTTGAGTTTTCTATTTCCCTTCATTTAATTTGAACTAAAAATCCCATTTAAAAAAATTATCTGTGAATAAAATGTCAGTATTCCAAAATATAATTAGAATGGTAGCTATACAAGAAAATAGTAACAATTCAGAAGAAATTAATAGGAAAGAAAATCAAAATGTTCTATCACACCGGAGAAACTAAAGACTACATATTTGTTTTTGTAAGTCAACATAAAAATGATTCTTTTTTAAATATTTCTGGTTAATAATAATAATATGATTCTTCAGTGATTCTCCATAAGTATTTTATCAATATTTTCCCAGAAAATCATTCTATTAATTGTGTAAAATTAAGTTTCTTTTCCAAGAATAAGGAAAAGAATTTTAGAAACTAAAAATAAGTAAGTAAGTAAATAAATAAATATCATCTCTGAGATGATGGGCAGAACCTCAACTTTATAATTCTACTAGTTTTCTTATTGAATAAATTAATATCACTACCATATGGGAATCACAAACATTGGCCATGATTATATTAGAATTAAATATAGCGGATTGAAATTGACACGGCCCTTATTTTTCCCCCATAGCCCTCTGTCTTAAACTGATTACACTGACTCCCTCTTGTTAGAAAAGTATTTCAGTTTTGAAAAATAGAAGGTGATTTCCTTTAATAGACAAAAGAGATTAAATTTTTATGAAAAGGAAAATATTTCACTTCAACAATTCATCCATTCATTCATCCATCCATCCAGAGTTGGGCATTCAAATGAGTATTAAGGAGAATGATGAATAAAACAAGAGCTCTTCATTAGAATAATTTGAGTGCTAAATGACAATATAAGTGCTTTCCTGAGGGAGAGAAAATGATTATGAATAGTTCATGTTTATAGTCTTAGCAAAGTGCTTACACAGTAAACACAGTAACATTTTAACAAGGATTTGAGGAAGCAATGTAGTCAAAGCTTGGGTATAACAGGAGTTGGGGAAGAAGTAAATGAAAATTTGCCATCCAATCTGATACCTTAAATTCAAAACATTAAGATACCATTCATCTTTATAGAGAAATAAGAAGTCACAAAAATAGGCATAACTTTATTTAACTTTCAAAAGAAAATATTCTAATAGTCTGAACTGTGCATCTGATAATAAATGGAATGGACTTTGACATTATCTCCTGAAAGCATAAAGTTAGTACCTATCACCTTTAATGTCAATTTATTTGTAATACTACAGTTATGTCCACTATATAACAGAGATGGGCTATTTCTAATTTTTTTAAGTTTCACTAGATTTAATGATTGAATTCAATAACCATACATCTTTTAAACAGATGTCACAAATAAAACATATTTTAGGGTTCTGTTTCAGAAGAACTTCTAATGTTTCCAATTTAAAATATTTTAATGAGGAAATCCTATTGATAAAGATATGTTTCATTTTGATTGATTGAAAAACAAAGAACTCTATACTATTTTGTCTAACATTCCTATAATTTTCATGCCAAACTTTTATAAATATTCAGAACAGAACACATTGAAGAATTATATATTTTGATAACATAGAAAGTTGATCAGACGTAGGTCTCAAAATTCTTTATGAGGTTTTCTGAAAGCAAAGCCTTGATTTTTGGGCTTTTGCCATGGCTTAATATTAAATACCATCATCCTGAAACCGGTTCATTTATGACTAGAAAAATGATTAGGCATTTCTCCAAGTTGTTTTGTCTTTTTTTTTCTCTCAGTACTACTCAAGGGAAAGTGGTAATAAAGCTCTTCAATTGCAAAAAAGATAATCTAGAGCGTTTTAGATGAAGCAAAGAAATAACTTATACAGAAATGTCTATAGGTTTATCATAAAACTGAAGCAAGTGCAAAGGATAGTACTTCTGTCGTTACTCCTTTTATATTGTTTCATCTACATTCCAAGTACAATAATTTGAATATTAGCAAATTAGCTGGCCACAGTTAATATGCACCCATGTGCATGACAACACAAGTAAAATCTTCTGAAATTTTCATCATATAATAAGACAATAACTTTTCTCTAAGTTCGTATCAACTGTGATGTTTCATTTTCTTTTCCTTCCAACTGAATTGTGAATCAGAACTTAAACTCTCAATTCATATTCAGATTCTAGTACAATTGTTAAAGCTTGCTCAGTGGATACTGATGATTTTATATACCAGGTTTATTGTTCTGTGATGGTAGAATTTATATATATTTCTGCAGTCATCGCTATGATTGTGAAAGGAATATATTTAAACATAAATATCTTTCTGTTAATAAAAATCCATCTGCTAACTTTCATAATATAATCAACCAGTCCACTTTATTTTATCTTTCACATAATTGACCCATTTTCTATTATATGTCTTCATTTTCATACTGTATTTTTTCTAATGTCAAAATATTTTGTATACCAATCATTAATATCCGATGATATTGAACTGTATGAAATTATCAATTTTTTTCAATTATCACACAAGTCAGTAAAAACTTGGATGGATTTCATAAGGTAGAAAACTATTTCGTATTTTCACATCATAGTAAAAATACCCACACAAATTAGCTCAAAAGAGGAAATACATTGCATCACAGTTCAGCAGGTTCCAGACCATCACAGCAGTGAATATGTAGGGAAGAGCAAAAGGGCCTCACATTACTGTAGATGGGAGGCAGAGAGTATAAAGTTGAGGGATGAGGTGGATGGTATCTGGCCTGTGCTAAAGAGCTTTTTCCTTTTCTTCTATTTCTTCCAGGTAGGTCCCCAGACTACAGTACTGTTTCACACCATTTCATGTGTCTTTCCCTATTCAGTTAAAATTCATTAGCAACATACTCAGAAAACATTGCCAGAATCTTGATTTACTAACCTCTTGGATATTTGCGTTCCTGTCAAGTTAACAATGAAGATTAGCCATTTATCTATTCAGACCATAATTTAAAGACCATTTTCTGGGAGATGGTACTGGGTATGGTAGTGCAATTCAAAACATATTACCACTAAGTTTATGACAATAATACACTAACTGGAAGACTCAAACATACACGCACCCCTGCAGTAAGTCTGTATCCACACATATTTACAATTAAAATTTACCTATATGGTTCTCTGAAGTTATCTAAAGGTGGATTGGTGTGTGAAGAATCTTAGTGAACAGAGAATAATTATATGCATCTCAAGTAAAATCTTACAGTTCTTACTTATCCAGATTTTGGTTGGAAAAGAAATCTCAGTTATGTAAATGTTCTGCCTCTCAAAGGACAACAGCATAAGAGATGGTTTGGATGACTGCTAAGTACAAGTGAGTGAAAGCCACCATGGTCATCATTTCCTAAGTCAGTAAATCCTTCAATGTCATCTATGTTTTGACAAAAAGAAATTGGGAGGACTGGGAACTGTAAGACTTTGTATTGAATATAGCTTCTATTTTATATACCACTATTAACCACTTTGTCATATTCTCCACTGTTGTTGGTATAAGTAAATATAGTCTTTTACAAGATTTTTACATTATTCCATTATACTTAACAGTTTGTCTTATTAAAGGAATTTTGAAACTCTTATACTTTTCTTATACATCATTAGGTATTACAATTATCAAAAAAGAGCTAATGAAAATGTAATATGAGATACATATGTAATATTCAATGTTATAATGACAGTGCAAGATGTAAGAAAATTAATTTTGGTCTCCATTATTTAGATCAATATATCTAAGATGTTATTATGTCAACATGTAATCAATAGTAGGGTAAATTCTTACACAATGCACAATCCCTGGTATAATTAAGTTTCAATGAAACTTTGTTAAATTTCCCTTTCATGACAGTTTCATATCTCACAAACCGCAATTCTTCCTTTAATTCTCTTCAAAGCTACAAAACATATAAATTTATTTGTAGACTGTGCATCTGGGAAGGTTGGTGGCAGACTAATTTTGTTTTCATGTTCCACTTTGTTGATCTCTAAACTTGTATATTAACAGGGATGTAATTCTTGATGGGTTTTAAATCTATCTTGACTCAATTGAATGCTAACTAATAAAAACTAAATTAGAATAAAAATCTGAAGTGTAAAAAGCCGAAAATTGTACATGAATTATTGCTTGATATATGAAACACTGAACAGTGTCATTATTCCAGAAATGACAAGTTGTCCACTCACTTGTCTAATGCTCTATTTCTGTTGTACAATCTATTAAATTATCCTGTTATTTGCTACTGTTTGTCAATGTGGACTTGTGGTATATACTTTTAATTTCTTGAAAAATACACTGAAAATGATTTATTGGTAATATTCAGTTGATGTGGGGTGCCAGGAGCCAAGCCCACTTATACACCCAGTGTTTCTGGGAAACCTAGTCATTTACAATAAAAGAAGAACATCTGCCATTTGTGGTTTTGGGTTCCAGGAACCGAAAGAACATCGGGTACTTTCAGTAGGGTGGTGACAATAGTGGGTTGGCCTTGGGCCATGTGTAACCTTCCCGTTTGCTTGCCTTTATAAGCCACTGCCCTGAAATAAAGCTTGAGAGCTTGATCAGATCATGATGTGCTCTCCTTCTTCGATTCTCTTATCCCCCATTCTTTTGCCCCCTCCTCAGGTTCCCACTGAACCCCCTCCCCCCAGGCCAGGGCAATTGGCGCCCAACGTGGGGCCTGGGTACAGGGGTCAGAATGAACATTGCTCGCCCATGGACGTCCCCCTCTCATAGGATCGCTCTTTCCCAGAGATCGCGAGAGAAGATCCATGCACTGTGATCGCTACAGCTGCCTACCATGAGTTCAGTCTGCCAAAGGTAAGATTGAGCAATGCAATCATGAGACAAGCATTGAGTAAACATGAACTGTTTCTTAAGGGCCTCAAAGAATCCCTCAAGGTGCGAGGAACTCGGGTTAAGAAAAAAGATCTTGTTAGATTTTTTATATTTGTTTAGGATGTCTGCCCTTGGTTTCCCCAAGGAGGAACTATTGATGAAAAGAGATGGGCCAGAGGAGGAGACTGTTCGAAAGATTTTTATAAGTCATTTGGCCCTGAGAGGGTCCCTGTTCAAGCCTTTTCCTATTGGAATTTAATTAATGAGGTGTTAAAGGTTTATAAGACAAGGCCAGATGTCCAAGAAATAGTTAGCAAGGGTGAAAAGGTCTTACAGTGTCATTCTCGGGCTCCCTCAGTTTGTGACTCTGTTGCCATCACTATGTCAGATCCTGGCCTTCCCAGTCCTCCTGCTGAGCCTGAACAAGCATCGACAGAAATCCCTATGCCTAAAATCTACCCCTCCCTGAAAGATCTAAAAGCTGCAGCCCAAAACGGGCCTGATGACATCCTCCCCCCAGAGGAATCATCATCTTTGGAAGAGGCGGCTGCCAAATATCACAATCCTTATTAGCCATCCTTACACTCTGCTAGAACTAAGCCTCCCCACCTATGTTTCTGCTTCCCCGTTCTGTGCACCCATTTTTGATTCAGACATTGCCAAGGTCACTGACAGTGCTAAAGGAAAACTCTGCCAGGAGGTAGCTGCCCTTAAAGAGTTGCTCTTGAAGAAAAGGGAGCACCTAACTTTGATAGAGGAGTTATAGGCATTAGATCTTGAATTAACCTGACCTCTCTTGGCCCCAACCTTTCCTGAAACTAAGATGAAGAAAAGATCCCCTAAAACCATTCCAAGTCACGTGGATTAAAATACCCTCCCCCAAGGGACAGCTGGAGAGGACAATATCTCCAATAATGGAGTAAACCCCCTTTCGGGGAGTTGAAGCCTCTGATAATGAGAATGAGGCTTCAGGAAACTCAGATGGGGAAAAGGAAGAAGTCAAAAATCAACAGTACCATCGCCTTGGGTTTAAACATATAAAAGAGCTGAAAACGGTGGTAACACTCTATGGCCTGGTGACACCTTTCACTCTGAGTGACCGGTGGCTTATATCCAATGATTGGTATCTTGTGGCACGTGCCTCCCTGTCAGGGGCAATTATGTTCTCTGGAAAACTGAATTTGTTGAAAATTGTAGAGAAACAACAATTTGCAATTCCAAAAGCAAGACCTCCAAAACTTGGACCAAGGATAAACTTCTAGGTCACAGCCCCTATGACAACAACAAAAAACAGGCTAAGTTTCCTCCCAGCCTCTCAGCTCAGATAGGATATGCTGACCTTAAAGCCTGAAAACAACTCCCCCCTAAGGGGTTGGCAACTACCTCCCTGACCAAAACATGACAGGGTTCTGATGAGTCCTATCCAGTTTCATCAGCCACCTCATGGATGCCGCTGAAAGGCTTGTCAGCTGAGACAAAAACCAAAGCGAATTCATTAAACATCTTGCCTTCGAAAACACAAACCCTGCCTGTCAAGCCACCATATGACCCCACCGTAGTGGCAAGGAAATTTAGGCTATATCAAACTCTGTGCAGGCATTGGCTCAGCTCATTTTATCACCCTGACTATTGGGGCTGCCCTAAAAGATTTTACCTAGGACAGTCACCTGAAGACCTGCTTTAATTGCAAACAACTGGGCCATTTCTCCAGAGAATGTAAGGCTCCTAAGGCCGAACAACCACCTCCTCCCTCTTTGTGTCCTTGACACAAAGTGTGTCCAGGGATACCAATAATTTTGGCTCCTCAGATGCTTATTGGGCCCAACAAATTGCTCAAGATAGACCCCTCCTTAGACTGAAATTGGATGGAAAGGGCTTTGAAGGGCTTATTGATATCAGAACCAATGCCACAGTAATTTCTGATAAACATTGGCCTTCCTTCTGGCCCCTTACTTCCTCCTTGATTCATCTTAAAGGCATCAGACAGACCACTAACACCCAACAAAGTTCCAAAGTCCATATGTGAACAGATGAGGAGGGTAACACCGGTACTGTTCAGCCTTATGTTGTTCCTGGCTTGCCTGTTAATCCTTGGGGTAGAGACATTCTTGCCCAATTAAATCTTCTCATGTGTAGCCCAAATGAAATTGTAACCCATCAAATGCTAAAACAGGGCTTCTGCCCTGGAGAGGGACTTGGAAAACATTTACAAGGTAAAAGAGAACCTATACAGGTGACTGAGAAGTTTGATTGTTTGGGTTTGGGTTTGGGTGCACCAAGTTTACCCTAATGGCTGTTGATGCTCCTGTATCCCATGTAGATAAAATCACTTGGGAATCCAATGATACTGTGTGGGTTGATCAATGGCCATTGACTTAAGAAAAATTGGCCGTGGCAGTGGCATTAGTACAGGAACAGCTCACGGCAGGCTGACTTGAGCTTACTGCTTCTCCTTGGAACACTCCCATTTTTGTTATCAAGAAAAAGTCTGGCAAGTGGAGGCTTTTACAAGATTTGAGGGAAATTAATAAAACTATGCTTGCTATGAGAGCCTTACAACCAGGTTTGCCTACACCCATGGCCATTCCTGCTGGGTACTATAAAATAGTGATAGACCTTAAGAATTGTTTTTTGTTTTTGTTTTTTTTAACCATCCCTTTACACCCTGATGATAGAGAATGCTTTGAATTTGCATTCAGTCTACCAGTGACAAACTCTAAAGGACCCATGCCTCACTTTCACTGGGAGGTTCTGCCTCAGAGCATGGCCAATAGCCCTACCTTATGCCAGAGATTCATGGCTCAGGTCATCGACCCCTTTAGGACATTTTGGCTTTCCATCTATATAATACATTATATGGATGATATCCTCTTGGCAGGCCCCAATAGCTCAACATTGCTTCATTGTTGCCAACAGCTATCACAAAAATTGACTGAGAGAGGACTTCAAGTTGCCCTGGATAAAATTCAGTTAAAGATCCCTATTTTTATTTGGGGTTTAAACTTCATCATCAAAAGATTATTACACAGAAAGTTCAACTTAACACTAGCCACTTAAAAACTAAATGATTTTCAAAAACTTTTGGGAGATATTAATTGGCTTAGGCCTTATCTTAAACTCACCACAGGAGAATGTAAACCCCTTTTTGATATTCTTAAGGGAGACTCTAACTCCTCTTCCCATCGATCCTTGACTCCTGTGGCAGCCAATACCCTGCGAATTGTTGAAAGGAGGATTCAAAGTCAGGGAGTTACTTTCATCTCCTATGAAAAACCCCTCCTCTTTATTGTCTGCACCACATCCCACACACCCAGTGGGGTGTTTTGGCAAAAGGTTCTCTTCTGTGGACTCATTTTCCTGCTTCCCCCACCAAGGTCCTTACCCCCTATATTTCCTCAGTTGCTATGCTTATTCTTTTAGGGCAAGAACAGAGCCGACAGTTTTTCAGCAAGGATCCTGATAAGCTAATTTTGCCCTATACCAGTGAACAGCTACACTGGCTTATGCAAACTATGGACAAATGGCCTGTAGCTTGTTCATACTTTTCAGTAGTCATTGATAATCACTATCCTGCTGATAGATTACTCCAGTTTGCTAAGATACACCTTTTCATTTTTCCAAAGATCACATCTCCCCATGCCTAGTATTTACAAATGGCTCTTCAAATGGTCTCACAGCCTATGTGGTTAATTGGCAAGTCAGCACTGTTCAATCTTCCTTTCATTCTGCACAACGTGTAGAACTCTTTGCAGTGGTTGAAGTTTTCCAAAAATTGACCAACTGCCCCTTTAATTTATATACTGTTAGTGCTTATATTGCCCAGTCCGTTCCTCTTCTTGAGATGGTCCCTTATATTAAGCCCTCTACCCATGCTGTCCCTCTATTTTCTCAACTTCAAAGATTAATCATCTCTAGAAGCCATCCTTTCCATATTGGACACCTGCATACCCACTCAGACCTTCCTGGTCCCCTTTCCTCCTCAGGAAATGCTTGTGCAGACACTGCCACCCGACGGGCCTTCTCCGTTTCTATAGACGCCATCAATAAGCCCAGGAGAGCCACTCATTACATCACTTAAATGCTCAGACACTTTGACAACTCTTTAAAATTACCCGAGAACAAGCACTTCAGATCGTTAAACAGTGCCCAGCTTGTGTCACATTGTTGCCTAACCCTCATTTGGGGGTCAACCCCAGGGGCTTGATCCTAAATGATATATGGCAGATGGACATTACCCTTGTGCCTGAATTTAGAAACCTTAAATATCTTCATGTGCTAATAGACACCTTTAGTAGATTTAATTTTGCCAGCCTACACACTGGAAAAGTCTCAAAAAATGTTATAGCCCATGTATTAAATTGCCTTTCAGTTATGGGTAAACCTAAGGTTATTAAAACGGACAATGGTCCTGGCTATACAGGAAAAAAAATTTTAAGAGTTCTGCCACTGACTACAGATTAAACATGTTACTGGAATCCTTTACAATCCTCAGGGTCAAGGCATTGTTGAGCGTGCCCATCAAACTCTTAAAATTACCCTCCAGAAGTTGAGAAAGGGTGACTTATACCCCATAAAAGGGTCCCAAAAATATTCTCCACCATGCTTTGTTTGTCCTCAATTTCTTGAATCTAGATACCCATAGAAGATCCGCTTCCGATCACCTCTGGCACCATGAATCAAATAAAAATTATGCCACAGCTTTGTGGAAAGACCTTCTTACTTCTAAATCGAACAGTCCTGACTGAGTTTTCATCTGAGGCAGAGGGGTAGTGTGTGTATTAAGCACCATGGAGGGTGCTGCTAGATGGCTACCAGAAAGTCTGGTAAAACATATTGATGAACCAGAAAAATGGTTCACCCCCAGAGATATTAGAAAATTATGAAATCCAGGGAAAAGAGTTTCCCTGAGATCCCTTTTCTTTTCCTTCTACAGGTCATGAAAAAATGAGCCATTCACTGTCAAGAATTCTGGTTTGGTTGATGTCCTTGTTGCCCACAATTGCAGAAGGAGCTAATCTTCACCAACCCCATAAACATACCTGGCTGATAATAAATGGAGAGGGTGACATTGTGTGGATCACGTCTAAAATTACACACCCCAACTCCTGGTGGCCTAGTCTTTATCGCAATCTTTGCAAGCTGACCATGGGTGCTCTAGCCAACTGGGACCTGGAGGGATATGATGACCTCCAAAATTCTCCCTCATCGCCCTACACTCCTAAGAGGCATGGTCTTGATCTGTGGGATGGTTGTGGCACTAAAGATAGAAGGATTATGCTGAGAACACTTAGCTTTTATGTTTGTCTGGCTTCCATAGAGACTGTGCCTTAAACCCACAGTGCAGAGGCAAAGCCAAATACTACTGCCATAACTGGGGCTGTGATGCCACAGGTGAAACTTACTGGAATCCTTCTTCCTCCTGGGACTATATTAAGGTTACTGCTAACTATACACACAATAAATCTGGAAACTCGAGCTAGACAAACATACAGGAGTGCTCAGGGTGGTGCCACCCACTACATATCCAATGTACAGATCCAGGGAGGAAATATAATCTTTAGACCAGTGGTGTTTCATGGAGTTTAAGGCTTTATAAGGAGTGCTATGATGATGGTGTGACCACTATTATAAAATTGCTGGCACGCCAGCCTAGGGCTGATAAGACAGCAGTACCAGTTGGACCAAACCTCGCCTTGAACTCCTCACATTCACTGAAAAAACCTCCTAATCTTTTCCCAACTGTTTCAGCTTCATCCCCCCTGCCATTTGCTACTCTCCTGCCTCTGAATGGAGTCTATGAGCCTAATACCCTCCAATTTATCCTTGACATTGTTAATCAAACCTTTGTTGTGCTTAATCATTCTTGTCCCGAACTTACTCAGTCCTACTGGTTGTGTTATCATTCTGACCCTCCCTTTTATGAAGGGATTTCAATAAATATGAATATTTCAGAAACTCAGGACCCCTCCTTATGTAGGTGGAACCAACAGGAAAATGCTAGATTGATGTTGAGTGCGTTCTCTGGTCAAGGATCATGTGTCAGCAACAAAATTCCCTCTACTCATGCCCATCTTTGCAATAAGATGCTCCCTATTCCCTCTTCGTCCACGTATCTCCTTCCTTCTAATGATACATGGTGGGCCTGGAGCGATGGCCTTACACCCTGCATTTATATTCCTAATTTAACAAATAATGTTGCTGCCTTTTATGTGCTTGTTCAGCTGGTTCCCCGCTTAACTTACTATACTGCAAATGAATTTGCTCAAATGTGGGACCTTGTTACTGATCATGCCCTACTTAGAACAAATTGAGAGGTTATAATATGCTGTCTGTCCTCCTTGGCTTTGGCACTGTGGGTATTGGGCCGGGCATAACCTCTCTAGTTCTCTCCAACAGACATTATACTGATCCCCAGGGAGCCATCGATAAGGACATAGAAAGGCTAGAAATTGGCATCACCAATTTGGAGAAGTTCCTCGTCTCTCTATCTGAAGTGGTTCTCCAAAATCAGAGAGGACTTGACTTGTTCTTGCTTCAACAAGGGGGGCTCTGTGTGGCCCTCAAAGAAGAATGTTGCTTCTACACAGACTATACTGGGGTAGTCAGAGATAGTATGGCTAAGGTTAGAGAAGGCTTAGAAATAAGAAAGAAACAGAGAGAACAAGAAGAGGGCTGGTGTCAAAGCTGATTTTCCACCTCTCTTTGGCTCACCACCCTCCTTTCCTCTATTTTGGGGCCCCTGGTCAGTCTTTTCCTGCTCCTGGCCTTTGGGCCTTGGGCCTTTAGTCCTTTAGTCAGCTCACAGGCTTTTTCAAACAACAAATTGACTCACTGGCATTCAAACCTCTACAGGGTCATTACCATAAGCTCAATCTGGCTGATACTGGTCTGACTGAGTCATATGATGACATATCTCCCTTGGGAGCTGCATAACACTCAGATTTATGCTCACCTGTATTGGCATGAGTACCTGCAAGGGGTGCGAGACTTAAGTACTGAAAGGGGAGGACCCTAATGTCCATCTCTGGGTTCCCTGTGAAGCAAACCTGATTGCATAGGGGTTGGTGTTGATTTTCCCTTCAGCCACACGCCATTAAGAGATCCACAGAGTTGAGAGGGCCCAAAAGCCTCTCCTCCCCAAAAAAGACACCGAGGACCATCAATGGTCAATGGAAATGATTGGACGATCAGGTCAATACTTCCCCCCTCTGGTTAAGGCCCACTTATCTCCATGATATTGTCATCGCATATTACTCACCAGCCTCATATAAATTGATAAAAAGGGAGGAGATGCCAGGAGTCAAGCCCACTTATATACACTCTGTTTCTGGGAAACCTATCCAGTTACAATAAAAGAAGAACATCTGCCATTTGCAGTTTCGGGTTCCAAGAACTGAAAGAACATCGGGTGCTTTCAGGAGGGTGGTGACAATACAATAGTGGGTTGACCTTGGGCCATGTGTAACCTTCCTGCTTGCTTGCCTTTATAAGCCACTGCCCTGAAATAAAGTTTGAGAGTTTGATCAGATCACGACTTGCTCTCCTCCTTTGTGTCTCTTGTCCCCCCAATCTTTTGCCCCCTCCTCAGGTTCCCACTGAACCCCCGCAGGCCAGGGCAGAGGGGAGTTGCAAATGTGTATGTTGATTTAACATATATGAATACAAATACCTGAGTTCATAATAATGAATTATTTATTCATATTTATTTAATTTGTGTAACTCAATAATTCTATATCCTAGAGGTTCTTAACCATGCTTCACAACCCCTTATGGGGTCTATCATTTCATAGGAGTTGGATATTAGATATTCTACATATCATATATTTACATTATGATTCAAAACTGTAGCAAAGTTATATTTATAACGTAACAATGAAAATAATTTTATGGTTGGGAGTCATCACAACATGAAGAATTGTATTAAAGGGTCATGGCATTAGGAAGGTTGAGAAAAAAAGCAATATTCATTAGTTATAAGCAACATAACTTTTTTTCCTTAGGTAACAATTTCCACATGCGGTGGTCCAACAGGTAAGAGCATTTGTTATTTATTCAAAGAACAAAGGCGCAGTGAGTATTACCCACATGGTACTCACAAACAGCTGCAGATCCATTTCCAGGTAATCAGATACTTTGTCCTGGCTAATGTTCAAATCAAATATGAATATAGTATGTGCATATACATGAAGGCAAACAGCCATACACCTTAAAAAGTAAATCCTTTTTAAAAATGTTCTATCACAAACAAGAAACATCTGACTTGTTAGCAATTCTATAACCAAAGAAAATTATAAGTATATACTTTAATGTTATATAATAACTCTTTTTCCGATATAGTTGTCTCCATCATTTCTCAAAACAAATAAATGAATGATTTTAAGCCTTAAATCATGGTTTAATTTTAATTTTAAACTTTCAAAGTCAAATATCTTTCAGAAGCTAAACTGCCTTAAAATAGTCATTAAAACATCATTTTTCTTTTACCAACCCTTCTAGGCTATATCAGAATTTAATCAAACCCTGTAGATTAATTAGTCATGACCTGAAGGCTTAACTTAAAATATGAGAATATTATGTTAATGTATTATAACATCAAAACACATTTAAATGAAGTATAAATGAAATGGATTGTGCTCTTAGGACTTCTACAACACCATCAAAGTCAATGCACACTGTGCCATTTGAAAATACCTTATGTATCATTTTAACTTCTTTGACAATTAAGCATAGTACTCATCACTGTCTACCTGTGTTATGCAATAATCCTCCCCCTTTCATTCTTTTATTGGGAAGAATAAATAATTTTTCTATGTTTTCATTATCTTCTGGCACATGATAGCACTTTGAAATTAACCTTAAATCTTACTGCTTCAAGGTTGTTTTGCCAGAATCCTTTTTTTTTTTTTTTTTTTAGAGAGGCTTTATAATTTCACAATACTTGTCATATACTGTTTGACTGTCTTGGTCTCTTCCATGTGTATAATGAGGACTAAGTCATTTACCTTTGACTTAAGTCATCTTAAGTCAAAGGTAAAAGAGAGAAGATAAATATATACAAGCATAAAATGGCTCTTTTTTTTTTTTAGAATTTAGTTAGGAGAAAAG
This sequence comes from Uromys caudimaculatus, assembly GCA_028551405.1. Lineage (NCBI taxonomy): Eukaryota > Metazoa > Chordata > Mammalia > Rodentia > Muridae > Uromys > Uromys caudimaculatus. The sequence continues at coordinate 5,195,986 of CM052707.1, read as the reverse complement.
AATGAGTAATATTTGAGACATAGAAGCTCAGAAATTATAAATATGAGGTGTCATACTAGTTTGTAAAGATACATCAATTTTAAAGTAGAGATGGTCCACAAATTCAATGTTTTCTGCCTTAAAGAGAGTACTTGTTCCACTGAATTAAAAATTCTACAATTCTTCCACTGTGACAACATAGCTGTAATCATTAAGTCAAAAGTTATAAAAATCATTCAGACTAGAATACCCAAAATGGAAGAGTTCAATATTAATACCAAATGAGAGACTTGACTTGATGTAGAAGAAAATACACACAAATCCTTTTCTAAGATACTAGAAATTCTGAGAGGTGAGGTTTCAGAATCCAAAACTAAATTTAATACATCAAGAAAATAATTAGTTTTTTCTTCTGTCTCTTAGATAGGAATAAGCAAGATCCTGTGTGCTGTTCACTAGGGATATATAGAAAGCCATGTTGTAGGGACCAACCAGGCACACGGATAGTGTCTTATGTCTGAGTTCTGATAAAGCTAGAACTATCATTTGACAAATGTAACTTCATTTTAATTAAAATATAATTACATCAATCATCTCCTTTCCCTTCCTTCCTCCCATCCCTCTCATACCTTCCATGCCACTTTGCTCCCCTCAAATCTCTAGCTTCTTTTTCTTTCATTGTTACTATTTCAAACACACACACACACACACACACAGAGAGAGAGAGAGAGAGAGAGAGAGAGAGAGAGAGAGAGAGAGAGAGAGAGAGTGTAAATACAATTTAGATCTGGCCACTTAGTACTGAATGACCAATTTAGTGTCTTTTCCCTATAGAAAGATTACTTCTTTGTCATAGACTTCCTTGATTGTCTTGGGGTGACCCTAATTTTCCTTAATTTTCTTTATTCTCTCATATATTACATGTTGACTAGTTTCCCTTTGTACCCCCTCTCACCCAACCATTCTTCCTTCTCCCTTTCCCTTCAGAAAAAGGTATGCTTCCTAAGGGATAGAAATAAAAACTGACATATCAAGTTGTAATAAAACTATGTACCTCCCTTCCTATTAATCCTGGGTAAGGCAACGCAGTAGGAAGAAAAGGGTCTCAGACATAGGCAAAAGAGTCAGAAAGTCCCTGCTAGTCTCCCAAGAAGACCAAGCTACACAGCCATAACATATATGCAGAGGGTATAGGTCAGACCTCTGTACACACCCTGATTGTTCTGCTCTGTCTCTGTGAGCTTGTGTGAGCCCTAGTTAGTTGATTCTGTGGTTTTTCTTGTGATGTTCTTGAGCTCTCTGACTCCTACAATCCTTTCTCTGACTATTCCACAAGAGTCTCTAAGCTCTGCCTAATGTTTGGCTGTAGGAATCTGAATCTACTTCTATTAGTTGAAGGGTGAAGTCTCTCTGACACGATTATCCCAGGGTCTAGCCTACCAGTGTAACAGAATATAAATAGGAGTCATTTTACTGCCATTTTTTTTT
>CM052707.1:5183123-5194019 GCA_028551405.1 Uromys caudimaculatus | reverse complement strand
AGATCTTTCACTTGTTTGGTTAGAGTTATACCAAGATACTTTATATTATTTGTGACTAATGTGAAGGGTGTCTGATTTCTTTCTCTGCCTGTTTATCTTTCGAGTATAGGAAAAGTACTGATTTGTTTGAGTTACGTTTATATCAGGCCACTTTCTGAAGTTATTTATCGGCTCTAGCAGTTCTCTAGTGTAGTTTTTCAGGTCACTTAAGTATACAATCACATTATCTCCAAAGAGTGATATTTTGATTTCCTCCTTTTATTGTATCCCTTTGACCTCCTTTTGTTGTCTAATTGCTCTAGCTAGAACATCAAATACTATGTTGAATAGATAGGGACAGAGTGGACAGCCTTGTCTAGTCCCTGATTTTAGTGAGATTGCTTCGAGTTTCTCTCCATTTAGTTTGATGTTGGCTATTAGTTTGCTGTAAATTGCTTTTACTTACTATGTTTAGTTATGGGCCTTGAATTCCTGATCTTTCCAAGACTTTTATCATGAAGGGATATTGAATTTCGTCAAATGCTTTTTCAGCATCTAATGAAATGACCATGTGTTTTTTTTCTTTGATTTTGTTTATATAGTTGATTACATTGATCGATTTCTGTGTATTGATCCATCCCTGCATCCCTAGAATGAAGCCTACTTGATCGTGATGAATGATCATTTTGATGTATTCTTGGATTCGTTTTGTGAGAATTCTATTGAGTATTTTTGCATCGATATTCATATGGAGAGTGGTCTGAAGTTTTCTTTCTTTGTTGGGTCTTTGTGAGGTTATGCTGTCAGTGTAACTGTGGTCTCATAGAATGAATTATGTCGTGTTCTTTCTGTTTCTATTTTGTGAGATAATTTGAAGAGTATTGGTACTAGATCTTCCTTGAAGGTCTGATAGAATTCTGCACTAAACCAATCTGGTCCTGGGCTTTTTTTGGTTGGGAGACTTTTAATGGCTGCTTCAATTTCTTTAGGGGTTATAGGAATATTTAAATGGTTTATCTCATTCTGACTTAACTTTGGTATTTGGTATCTGTCTAGAAAATTGTCCATTTCATCCAGATTTTAAAATTTTGTTGAGTATCGCTTTTGTAGTAGGATCTGATGATTTTTCTTGTATTCTGTAGGTGATAGTTGCATCTTTGTCTACTGCTGTCTTTCTTAGGTTTTCCATCTCCAGGGGTGTCTGCCTTTGTGTTTTCTTTAATGTTTCTATTTCCATTTTTAGATCCTGGACTGTTTGGTTTAATCCCTTCAACTATTTGTTTTTTCCTGTATTTCTTTAAGGGATTTATGTGTTTCCTTTCTAAGGGCTTCTATTTGTTTACCTGTGTTCTCATGTATTTCTTTAAGGTTATCTCTTGTTTTCTCTGGTGTTAACTGGATTTGCTGTCTCTGACTGGGGCTTGTCCCTCCTGTGAGCCTGTGACCCTATGGTCCTATGATTCTAGATGTGTCAGAAACCCTTGGGTTACTAGCTGCAACTGGGTTGTGGGCTGAGCAGTTGGGGATTCAGAGCATAGTCTCTGCTGCGCCATAGGTGAAACCTAAAAGGAGAGCAGGTATCTGGCTAGGTAATATATCTGCATCTCAGGGTCCCAGGGTTCTAGTTACCCAGGTATTGGGGCAGGGTTTGGGTTTTCACCTGTGATGATACATGTGTCAGAGAATATCTAGGGTGTCAAGCTATGAATGGTGTGTGTGCTGAGTGTGTGGGGATCCAGAGTGGTGGCTCTACTCCTGTTCAAGTGCAAACAAGAAGGAGCATGGCAGACCAAGATCTTTTATATTATTTGTGACTATTGTGAACGGTGTCCTTTTCCTAATTTCTTTCTCAGCCTATGTATCCTTTGAGTAAAGGAAGGCGACTGATTTGTTTGAATATCCAGCCACTTTCCTGAAGACGTTTATGAGCTGAAGGAGTTCTCTGGTACAATTTTTAGGGTCATTTAACTGTACTATCATATCATCTACAAACAGTGATATTTTTTATTTCTTCCTTTCCAATTTGTTTCCCTTTGTTGTCCATTTGTTGTCTAATTGCTCTGGCTTAAATCTCAAGTACTATATTGAATAGATATGGAGGAGAAAGTGGGCAGCCTTGTCTAGTCCCTGATTTTAGTGGGATTGCTTCAAGTTTCCATTTAGTTTGATGTTGGCTACTGGTTTGCTGGTCTGAAGTTTTCTTTCTTTGCTGGGTCTTTGTGTAGTTTTGGTATCAATATAACTGTGGTTTCATAGAAAAAAAAAGTAAGTAGCATTCTTCCTGTTTCTATTTTGTGGAATAGTTTGAAGAGTATTGATAGTAGAACATTTTTGAAGGTCTGATAGAATTCTGCACTAAAACCATCTGGTCCTGGGCTTTTTTGTTTGTTTGTTTGTTTGTTTGTTTGTTTGTTTGTTTTTTAGTGGGGAGACTTTTAATCACTGTTTATATTTCTTTAGGGTTTATGGGATAGTTTAGATGGTTTATCTGATTTTGATTTAAATTTGATACCTTGTATCTGTCTAGAAAATTATCCACTGCATCCAGTCCAGTATCATCATCATGAGATATGATTTTCAATCAGAATATTGCTTTTCAGGTGCTTCAGAGTATCCATGACTTGCTGTGGTGGGAGAACTGGGTTTTGATAATGCAAAGTAGCCTTTTTTTTTTTTCTGTTGCTTATGTTCTTATGCTTGCCTCTCACTATCTGGTTATCTCTGGTGTTAACTGTTCTTGCTGTCTCTGACTGGAGCTTGTTCCTTCTGTGAGCCTGTAAGCCACTGGTCTTATGTATGTCAGTACTCCTGGAAGACAAGCTCTCTTTAGAAAGGGTTGGAGTGAGGATAGCTGTGGCACAGGGTCAGCTTTGGTACGCAGATGGAAACCAGAAGGATCATGTCCCTGGCTGCATGCCCCCATCTGCTCTATGGTTCCTGGTTTCTGTGGACTGGTCCCACTTGGACCAGGTTTGGGGGCAGTAGTGGTGTTCTCACGTGTGATCTTAGGTGTGTCAGCTCTTTTGGGAGACAAGCTCCCTGTGGGTAGGATTGGGGTGTAGATAGCTGTGGCCCAGGGTCAGTTCTGAGGCACCCAGTAGAAATTCTTAACTTTAGTTTAATAATAGTTAATATTCAATAAAATATCATGTCTAAATCTGAAGGATACTTTTCACAATGCAGGATGTCCAGGATGCTGGGCAAAAAAAAAGGAGCCTTGAGCCTTGACAAGGGTCACAGAGGGTGACTAACCTTAGTGAAGAACAAATGTTAGAAAGAGACTAAAGTCACTAAACTAACGACTATACTAAGTTACATGTAATCATGAAGTTAGAGGGCTGAGACTTTCAGTCCAACCATGTTGTCTTTGATGAAAGCTAGTAGAGTAGGAAAGTGAATAAATCACTAATAAATAGAAACACCCTAAACAGTAAGATTTCTGAACATTTAGGGTTGTAAACATGTGAGATGCTAGGAAGGTAACACATCCAGAAAGGGCAAGAAAGTTCTGGGTTACCCTGCTTCTATATATTTATCTGTGAGTCTACCATCTTGATTTTTCTGAGTTGTACTATTTGTGTTCAACTGGTCATAGCAAATAAAATATATTTCTGTGTCCCGTTTCAATTTAAAAAATTGACAAATCTTACAAAGTGTTGTAGAAACCTTTAATTTGATGTTGAATAGGAAGACAAGTGGGTAGCCTGGAAACAATGAATTATAGATAGGGTATTTGAAATGGTGTCAGCATTACATGGCATGATCCTTAATAATTGAATTCTGGGATAGCTCAAGATATTTCAGACAGAAATAGAAGGGAGCTGGATTTGACTCCGAGGTTGACTTCCTGTTTGCAAGCATAAGGCTGTGGTTTCAATTCAATCCCTATTAATGATATTAGATAAATAAAACAAAATTATTCTTTAGGGACTTGCAGTATGATGGTTCTTCAGGTAAAGTCATTTCTTGCCAAGCATAGTGACCTGAGGTTGATCTTTGAGATTCACATCAAGGAAGGAGAGAACTGATTCCTGCAAGTTGTTCTCTTACCTACACATGCATACCTTCCAATGAACAGACAGATAGATAGAAAGATAAGTATATAGGTGGATAGATAGATTGTAGATAGATAGGTAGATAGATAGATAGATAGATAATATAAAGTAAAAGTAATTTAAATAAAAATGATTATTACTTAAGTTGTACTAATGAATGGAAAAATGTCAAATGGTAATTGAGATTAGAAGCTGAAATCAAGGTAACTTAAGGAACTTCTGAAAATTCTTTTTCTTCCATAAGGAAATACATAAATGTAGAGGAAATAATTATACAACACCTTGTAATGTAGGATTCTCTCAATAAAATATATTAAACAAGAATAGCTAGTGAAGAACTGCCACATCATTCATCAACCATGAGGTTCCTCTGTAACTACCTCTGTGTTCATGCTGGGGAGGATTTTTGAATGGTGATAAACTCAGTAACACAAAGACGTTTAGTGCTTTTACAATCCTACCTTATGCCAACTTAAGATCTGCTTCTAATATACTCATTAGAGTTAAAAACAAAATCAGCCTCTAATCTTAATAAATATGGATCTCTACTCGCAGTTTTCAGAAAGAAATCATGATATTTGGTAACTCCACATGCAACTGAATATTGTGAATAACATTTGAATTCTGCTACTTTGGCACAGTGTGCAACTGTTTAGTTTTGGTAATTCCTGTACTGCTGTTTTTTTTTTTTTTTTTATCTCAGAGTTTCCTTTTTCTTGTTTTATTTTAGAATGGAGACACTAAGAGAGGATGAAAGGGTGATGTGTGTGTGTGTGTGTGTGTGTGTGTGTGTGTGTGTGTGTGTGTGTGTGTGTTAATGCAGACAGAGTGCCACTCTACACATCTAGAGTTTGCAGGATAGTTGGTAGGTTCTCTCCTAACACCATATGGGTTCTGCAGATTGAAAACACAGGTCTTTTGACTTTGTTGTAAGTGCCTTTACCCACTGAATCATCTCACTGTCCTTTGATTTCCTGTTGTTTTTTTTTTTTTTATGAGAATAAATGTAGGCATTACTTATTGTGAGTTGAGATAGTGAAGATTTTTTTGAATCAATGGCATAATGTGGGACAATTATTAAAATCTTTTAACAATTCTTTTAAAATACTGTTTCAAAGACAGTTTAAATAAGGATTTTATAAAACTTTGTTGAAGATAATTCAGTAGAATTTTTGGAAACAGGATTTAGGACCTTATTTATCATCAGTCCATGAGTCAATTCTAGGTTTCTTGATTTATACTTGAACCATAATCATTTGCCTTTGTAAAAGTAATATATGAAGAATGGAAAGTATTTAAAACAATACTGCTTTGTTACCCTTAAAGAGACAGTATGTCCTAGCTAGACCTAAGAAAAATCTCATTCTAAGCCATTTAGAATTTATGATATAACTTATTTTCTTACATGGCATATACTTAAAAAGTATAAAATTTAGTTACCCTATTTATGTGACATAGATTTTATGATGAAGTGAAAAGAGTCATATACTAAGGGGAAAATGTCTAGAAAGAACATTTTAAAATGGAGACGACAATTTATGAAAACCTGGTAGAAATAACTAAAGAAGAGCTAAATTCACATTTTTGTATAAATACATTTTTTACAACTACACATTTTTAGTTTTTATTAGTAAGACATTATAATCATCATAGTACTACCAGTTATTCTGCGAATTCATTGTTTCCATTCCAGTTAATCGTTCCTTCTCTTCTTGATATTCCTTTGACATTCCTCAAATTTTTCAGAAAATAAGTTACTTTGTTGAGGTTAATAGTATACGAAAAAATCAAAACAGAAAGCAATACATAGGTAGACTGGGAACCAGAAAAAAAGAAAAACATCTCAGAGATCTTTATTCAAGTGTCTCTTCTCACTTTTTCTTTAATCTAATGTTTGTAGCTTTAGGATTAGAAATTTTTAAAAAATTAAGTCATATTGTGCTATGAAATCAATAGTTTTCTCCTTTTTGATCGTTATTTATTTTTTAAAAATAATACAAACTTCACATGATATTTTCAAGTCAAGAAATCTACTAGAGATTTTTAGACATTTGTGTAATTTTTCCTCATTTATAGGAGTAGGATCATTTCAACATTCTGTGAGATCTGCCATATGTGAAGACCTTATCCCTTCATTATTTAATGGATATTTTCTTATAACATCATTGTTTTAAATTCCATCTTCCAGATAAATGACATTTTAAAAAGCTTAACATCAAAAAGGAAGCTACTGTCTCCAATGTCTTTCTCAAGTTATTTAACTAGCCACAATTTATCTGATTACTAAGTGGCCTTGACAATGGTGGTTAGCACCTTCCCCCAGGCAATATTCCCATTTTTTGCTTGCTGCAAAAGAGGATTTTCCTTAGATCTCCTCTGTACAATGTCATAGATCAGTCAGTTGAGCAAAACCACACGTTAAGTAACTCAGAATTTTAAAAATAGTATTTTTATTATTGACTATGAGGGAAACTACTCCTTTGTTTATTGTTATTGTGGCTGGGGTTCGTATCTCACTCTCAGGCACAATAAACTTGGAATCAGTGTTCTGGACGGAAGTACTTTACTACGGCATTCCACAGCAAGATGGGGCCCTGAGAACAAGCAATTACTAGGGGAGACATTTCTGAGTCTTCCTTATGTAGCAGTGTAGAAAGAGACTAACTTTATGCAAAGAAAACCGGGCAGTATTATGGACACCAGTTGTGCAATTCTGTCCTAAATAGGAAGATGTGTGTTTTCCCAGGTGGTAGAAGTGCTGACAAGATGAAAATAGAATATTGAATAATAAATAAATAAATAAATAAATAAATACATACATACATACATACATACATACATACATACATACATACATAAATACATAAATAAATAAATGGAATTTCTATTGTGTTCCTGGAGAAAAGAAGATGTTTGAGAGGAGTTGAAATAAAGCAAAAGTCTCAAATGTTGGTTTCTATTGCCTATGAAGGTTAGTATTTTGGGCAAAAAGTGCTGCTGAAGTTCCTTGATCTTATTTATTTATCTTTTATTTTATAAAACTGAGTACCATCCTTGTGAGAACCACATGAGGTAGCATAGTGCAGTCAAGTAGAGAGAGACTAAGAAGAGCATGACACTCCTTCCCTTACCTCTCCAACTTAATTCAATGTTCATTTACTATATCATTTTTTAGTCTTTTTATATAGAAGAGTAATTCATCTCTTTAATGTGCTTTTAATTCCAGCCATGGTAAATTTTATCTACTGTTTTATTGTTTCATATCATAAACACTGGTCTCTGTGTGTTACTTATATATTTTGAACATTTTGAATGCATGTATAATATTCTTTTCATCCTCCAATAATTTCATCACCTGTTTCTGATTCACATGTTATTTAATTGATATTCATTTTTCTAATAGGGTTATATTCTGGGTTATTGTTATCTATAATTACTAGGTGCCAGATGAGAATTTGCTCACTTGTGCTAGATACCTACATACTTCTAAAAATATTCTTAGTTTTGTTCTTAAAAGTGGTGAAATAATTTAGAAAATATTATATTATTATATGATATGATATTATTATTTTACTTTCTGTTGTAAAGGTCCATTAAGTGAGTCTAGAGAAGAGTTTGGAAAAGTAATTCACCACAATCAAGCACAACCTAATATGAATCTACTTACCTGGTATGTGTGAGTACTGTGGCATTTTGAAATCTGAATGGTGGACCTGGGCACTGAGCCTGGCCATATTTGAGTGTGGCATCCCATGTCACCATTCCAGATGGTTTTCTGATCCTCAGCTATTCTTTATCTGAATATGGAATTTGTATTCACACAATTTGCACAGGAGTTTCTTGAACACTAGATTTCATTTTGTAGATGGCTTTCTGGTTTGTGATTCTTTTTTTCCAGGAGGACTAAACATATTACTCTCTTAGTTTCAACTCCGTACATCATGGCTCTGGTATTCCTCCTCTTTGTATCATAGCAAACAAAGTAAAGAATACTTCTGGAAGTCCCTTGAGAATGACCATTATTTATTGTATGGTGTTTGGAAATCTTTTATTAAATTGGATATTTTATGTAGTTACACTTCAAATGTTAACTCTTAGCCGGGCAGTGGTGGCGCCGCCTTTAATCCCAGCACTTGGGAGGCAGAGGCAGGTGGATTTCTGAGTTCAAGGCCAGCCTTGTCTACAGAATGAGTTCCAGGACAGCCAGGGCTACAAAGAGAAACCCTATCTCGAAAGAAAACACAAACAAACAAACAAACAGACAAACAAACAAAAAATCAAATGTTAACTCTTTCCAGGTTTTCCCTCCGAACACCCCTCCTCCATTTCTCCTCCACCTGCTTCTATGAGGATGTTCCCCCTCCCACCCACCCACTCCCGCCTTACTGCCCTGGCATTCCCCTATACTGGGGAATTGAGCCTTCACAGGACTAATGGCTTCTTCCCCTATTGATGTCAGACAATGTCATCCTCTGCTATATATGCAGCTGGAGGCAAGGGTCCCTCAATGTCTACTCTTTGGTTAGTGGTTTAGTCCCTGGGATATGGTTGGTTGATATTGTTGTTCTTCGTATGGAGTTGCAAACCCCTTCAGCTCTTTCAGTCCTTTCTCTAACTCCTCCATTGGGGACCCTGTGCTCAGTCCAATGCTTGGCTGCAAGCATCCACCTGTGTATTTGCCAGGCTCTGGCAGAGCCTCTCAGGAGACAACTACATCAGGCTCCTGTCAGCAAGCACTTCTTGGCATCCCCAATAGTATCTGGGTTTGCTGTCTGTATATAGGATGGATCCCCAGGTGAGGCAGTATCTGGATGACCTTTCCATCAGTCTCTATTCAATGCTTTGTCCCCATATTTGCTTTAGACAGGAACCCTACTGGGTTAAGAATTTGGAGATGAGTGGATGGCCCCATCCCCCAACCATGGGCATTGTCTAGCCTCTGGATATGGTCTCTATAGGTTCTCCCTCTCCTTTATTTGGCATTTTAGCTGATTTCATACCTGTTGGGTCCAGGGAGCCTCTTATGTACTTGACTTTTGGGACTTGCCTGTGGCTATCTCTAGTTCCCCATGTCCTATTGCTGCATACATGTTCAAATTCCTGACCTTCTGTTCATCATCCCCATGTCTTCTCATAACTGATCTTGCCCACTTTCTCCCCCTCCCCGTCCTCTCTTGTACCCAAGTCCCTTTCACCATCTACCTCCCATTAGTATTTTGTTCCCCATTCGAAGAAGGACTGAAGCATCCAAATTTTGGTCTTCCTTCTTCTTGAGCTTCATGTGGTCTGTGAATTGTATCTTGGGTATTCAGTGGTCTGTGAATTGTATCTTGGATATTCAGAGCTTTGGGACTAATATCCACATATCAGTGAGTGCATACCATGTGTGTTCTTTTGTGACTGGGTTACCTCACTCAGGCTGGTATTATCTAGTTCCATCCAATTGCCTAAGAATTTCATGAAGTCATTGTTTTTAATAGCTGTATAGTACTCTATTGCATAAATGTACCAAAATTTCTGTATCCATTCTTCTGTTGAAGGACATCTGGTTTTTTTTCCAGCTTCTGGATATTGTAAATTAGGCTGCTTTGAGCATAGTAGACCAAGTGTCCTTGCTATATGTTGGAGCATCTTTAGATATATGTCCAGGAGTGGTATAGCTGGGTCCTCAGATAATACTATGCCCAATTTTCGGAGGGACCTCCATACTGATTTCCAGAACAGTTGTACCAACTTGCAATCCTACCAGCAATAGGAGAGTACTCCTCTTTCTCCAATTCCTCGCCAGCATCTGCTGTCACCTAAGTTTTTGACCAGCCATTCTGACTGATGTGTGGTAGAATTTCAGGGTAGTTTTGATTTGCATTTCCCTGATGACTAAGGATGTTGAACATTTCTTTAGGTGCTTCTCAGCCCTTCAAGTTTCTTCAGTTGAAAATTCTCCGTTTAGCTCTCTTCCCCAGTTTTTAATAGGGCTATTTGGTTCTCTGAAGTCTAACTTCTTGAGTTCTTTGTATATATGGGATATTAGCCCTCTATTGGTTATAGGGTTGGTAAAAATCTTTTCCTAATCTGTTGGCTGCCATTTTGTCCTATTGAGAGTGCCCTTTGCTTTGCCAAAGCTTTTCAATTTTATAAGGTCCCATTTGTGGATTGTTGATCTTAGAAAATAGGGCATTGGTGTTCTGTTCAGGAAAATTTCCCCTCTGCCCATGTGTTTAAGGCTTTTACAACTTTCTATTCTATTAGATTAAGCGTATCTGGTTTTAAGTGGAGATCCTTGATCCACTTGGACTTGAGCATCATACAAAGAGGTAAGATTGGATTGATGTGCATTGTTCTACATGCTGACCTCCAGCTGAATCAACACCACTTGTTAAAAACACTGTTGGTGGGATTGCAAGTTGGTACAACCACTCTCGAAATCAGTTTGGCGGACACTCAGAAAAATGGACATAATACTACCTGAGGACCCAGCTATACCTCTCCCAGGCATATACCCAGAAGATGCTCCAACATGTAATAAAGACACATGCTCCACCATGTTCATAGCAGCCATATTTATAATAGCCAGAAGCTGGAAGCAACCCAGATGTCCCTCATCAGAGGAATGGATACAGAAAATGTGGTACATCTACACAATGGAGTACTACTCAGCTATTAAAAACAATGACTTAATGAAATTTGCAGGCAAGTGGACGGAACTCGAAAATATCATCCTGAGCGAGGTAACTCAGTCACAAAAGAACGAACATGGTATGTACTCACTGATAAGCGGATATTAGCCCAAAAGTTCAGACTGCCCAAGTGTCACTTAACAGTAACTGCTGGACTGCGAGTGAGGTCCCAGATGGAGGAGTTG
>CM052707.1:5170149-5183023 GCA_028551405.1 Uromys caudimaculatus | reverse complement strand
TTTTTTTTTTACACTGGATTGTTTTAGCTTCTTTGTGAAAGATCAAGAGACCATAGGTGTGTGGGTGTTGCAGTGAATATTAGGAAAGAGAAACAGGCAAGTTCCCGCCTTAGTGTAGGCAACTGGCAGGCCGTTGAGCTTCTGCCAGGTGATCTCACTCACTCGCACTGTCTCTTGGCCTGCCAACTCTCCTGCACTGTGGGGCCACAGGGCTCCTGCTGGGCTTTCTCACTTGGTGATCACTCTGCCTGCCATCTTTCTGGGGTGAGGAGGGTTCCCAAGTTTCTCTAGCTACCATGCAATGCCCCAGGTACCCAACAGTCAGCCATCTCAACACCCAATTACCAGGTAGAATTAAAACTCTTAAGTTTATAGTTAACCAATCTGATTTATGTATCAATAAAATCACAAACAACGACATGCCAGTACAATAATTTCAGAGCCAACTGATAATGATAAAAGCTGCCCACTTAGATTAGAAAATTATCGCAATATTCTAACCTGTATGATATCATAACTGGTTGTAACTGCCGCACTGTTCACTTCACCTGCCATCTTTTTTCCCCTGAGACTCTACCTGTTTCTTTACACTTAGTTGTGCCTCCTTTTTTTCTGTCCAATCACAGGCCTCATCTTCACTTATAGAATTGGATAGGGAAAATTCTGAAACATGTGAGTCCATTTGTGGGTCTTCAATTCTATTCCATTGATCTACCTGTCTGATACTGTACCAATACCATGCAGTTGTTGTTGTTGTTGTTGTTGTTGTTGTTGTTTTTCAATATTGCTCTTTAATACAGCTTGAGGTCAGGTAAGGTGATTTCCCCAGAAGTTCTTTTATTGTTGATAATAGTTTTCCCTATCCAGGGTTATTTGTTATTTCAAATGAATTTGGAAATTATTCTTTCTAACTCTATGAAGAATTGAGTGGGAAATTTGATTGTGCTTACACTGAATATGTAGATTGTTTTCATCAAGATGTCCATTTTGACTATAGTAATCCTGCCAATTCATGAGCATAGGAGATCTTTCTACCTTGTGAGGTGTTTTTCAATTTTTTTTTTTTCAGAGACTTGAAGTTCTAGTCATACAACTCTTTCACTTGTTTGGTTAGAGTCACGTCAAAATATTTTATACTATTTGTGACTATTGTGAAGGGTGTTGTTTCTCTAATTTCCTTTTTCAGCCTATTTATACTTTGAGTAGAAGAAGGTACTGATTTGTTTGTGTTAATTTTATATGTAGTCACTTTGCTCAAGTTGTTTATCAGGTTTAGGAGTTCTCTGGTGAAATTTTTAAGGTCACATAAGCAACTATTGTATCATCTGCAAATAGTGATATTTTGACTTTTTCCTTTCCAATTTTTATCCCTTTAGCCTCCTGTTGTTGTCTAATTGCTCTGGCTAGGATTTTGAGTACTATATTAAAAAGGTAGGGAGAGAGTGGGTAGCCTTGTATAGTCTCTGATTTTAGTGGGATTGCTTCAAATTTTTCTCCATTTAATTTGATGTTAGCTACTAGTTTGCTTGTATATTGCTTTTATGATGTTTAGGAATGGGCCTTGAATTCTTGATCTTTCCAACACTTTTATCATGAAGGGGTGTTGAATTTTGTCAAATGCTTTTTCAGCATCTAATGAAATGATCACGCGGTTTTTATCTTTGAGTTTGTTTATATAGTGGATTATCTTGATGGATTTTCCTATCTTAAACCATCCCTGCATCCCTGGGATGAAGCCAATTTGATCATGATGGATGATCATTTTGATGTGTTTTGGATTCAGTTTTTGAAAATTTTATTGAATATTTTTGCATCAATAATTATAAGGCAAATTTGTCTGAAGTTCTCTTTCTTTGGTCTTTGTGTGGTTTAGGTATGAGCAAAACAGTGGCTTCATAGGAGGAAATGGACAGTGTTCCTTTTGTTTGTATTTTGTGGAATAGTTTAAAGAGTATTTGATATCAGGTCTTCTTTGATGGTATGATAGAATTCTAAACTAAACCCATCTGGTCCTGGGCTTTTTTTGCTTGGGTGACTTTTAATGACAGCTTCTATTTCCTTAGGGTTCATGGAACAGTTTAAATCATCTATCTGATCCTGATTTAACTTTGATACCTGGTAACTGTCTAGAAAATTACCCATTTCATCCAGATTTTCCAGTTTTCTTGAGTATAGGCTTTTGTATTAGAGTCTGTTGATTTTTTGAATTTCCTTGGTTTCTGTTGTTATCTCTCCCTTTTCATTACTGATTTTGTAAGGGTTCATCTATTCTATTGATTTTCACAAAGAACCAGCTTCTGGGTTTTGTTTTGTTTTGTTTTGTTTTGTTTTGTTTTGTTTTTTTATTCTTCTTATAGTTCTCTTTGTTTCTACTTGGTTGATTTCAGCCCTTAATTTGATTATTTCCTGTTATCTACTCCTCTTTGGAGTTTTTGATCCTTTTTATTCTAGAGATTTCAGATGTGCTGTCAAGCTACTAATGTATGCTCCCTCCAGTTTCTTTTTGTAGGCACTCAGAGCTCTGAATATTCTTCTTAGGTCTGCTTTCATTCTGTCCCATAAGTTTGGGTATGTTTTGCCTTCATTTTTATTAAATTCTAAAAAGTCTTTAATTTCTTTTTTTATTTCTTCCTTGATCAAGTTACCATTGAGTACAGTGTTGTTTAGCTTCCATTTGTATGTGGGCTTTCTGTTGTTTTGGTTGTTATTGAAGACCAGGCTTACTTGGTGGTGGTGATCTGATAGGATGCATAGGATTATTTGAATCTTCTTGTATCTGTTGAGGACTGTTTTGTGACTGACTATATGATCTATTTTTGAGAAAGTAGAATTTTGTGGTGCTCAGAAGAAGGCATATTATTTAGTTTTAGGGTAAAATGTATTGTAGATATCTGTTAGATTCATTTGGTTCCCAACTTCTGTTAGTTTCACTCTGTGTCTGTTTAGTTTGTGTTTCCATGATCTGTCCATTGATGAGAATGGGGTGTTAAAATCTCCCTTCATTATTGTATGAGATGCAATGTGTGCTTTTTACTTTAGTGAACTTTTTTTTATGATTGTGGGTGCCTTTGTACTTGGAGCATAGATGTTCAGAATTGAGAGTTCAATTTCATAGATTTTTCCTTTGATAAGTATGAAGTGTCCTTCCTTATACTTTTTGATAACTTTTGGTTGAAAGTTGATTTTATTCAATATTAGAATGGCTATTCCAACTTGTTTCTTGGGACCATTTGCTTGGAAGATTTTTTTCTATCTTTTTACTCTGGGGTAGTGTCTGTCTTTTTCATTGAGGTGCATTTCCTATATGTAGAAAAATGCCGGGTCCTGTTTACGTATCCAGTGTGTTATACTATGTCTTTTTATTGGGGAGTTGAGTCCATTGTTATTAAGAGTCATTAAGGAATAGTGATTGTTGCTTCCTGCTATTTTTGTTGTTAGAGGTGGAATTATGTTTATGTGGCTATCTTCTTTTGGGTTTGTTGAAAATAGATTAATTTCTTGCTTTTTCTAGAGTGTAGTTTCTTTCCTTGTGTTGGAGTTTTCCATCTATTATCCTTTGTAGGATTGGATTTGTGTAAAAATATTGTGTAAATTTGGTTTTGTCATGGTATATATTCATTTCTTTATCTATGATAATTGAGAGTTTTGTTGTGTATAGTTGTCTAGGCTGACATTTGTGTTGTCTTAGGGTCTGTTTGAGATCTGCTCAGGATCTTCTAGCTTTCATAGTCTCTGTTGGGGAATTTTGTGTAATTCTAATAGGTTTGTGTATATATGTTACTTGACCTTTTTCCCTTACTGCTTTTAATATACTTTCTTTGTTTTGTGCATTTGTGTTGACTATTATGTGACAGAAGGATTTTTTTCTGGTCCAATTTATTTGGAGTTCTGTAGGCTTCTTGTATGTTCATTAGCATCTCTTTCTTTAGTTTAGGGAAACTTTCTTCTATAATTTTGTTGAAGACATTTGCTGACCCTTTAAGTTGCAAATCTCTACTTTCCTTTATACCTATCATTCTTAGGTTTAGTCTTCTCATTGTGTTCTGAATTTACTGGAAGTTTTGCATTAGGAGCTTTTTGCATTTTGTATTTTTTTATTCTGACTGTTGTGTCAATGTTTTTTATGGTATCTTCTGCCTCTGAGATTCTCTTTTCTATCTCTTGTATTCTGTTGGTGATGCTGGCATCTATAACTCCTGATCTCTTTCCTAGGTTTTCTATCTCCAGGGTTTTCTACCTTTGTGATTTCTTTATTGTTTCTATTTCCAGTTTTCAATCATGGACTGTTTTCTTCAAATCCTTCACCTGGTTGGTTGTATTTTCCTGTAATTCTTTAAGGGACTTTTGTGCTTCCTCTTTTATGGCTTCTACTTGTTAACCTGTGTTCTCCTGTATTTCTTCAGGGGAGTTATTTATGTCCTTCTTAAAGTCATCTATCACCATCATGAGATGTGATTTTTTTTAATTGATGTATTACTTGCATTTTTATTGCTTGTGTTTATATGGTCTATAACAGCTGATTAATATTCAGGATTTTAAAGAATGATGTATATGATAGTAATATATCAATGAACAGAAGGAAAATATCTTTACCTAAGCTTTAGTTTGGGAAACCAGCAACTGTCTTTTTGTTAATTGGTTATTTTATTTATTTATATTTCAAAAATTACCCCCCTTTCCAGTTCCCCTTCCACAATTTCCATATCCCCTTCTCCCTCCCCCTGCCTCTGTGAGGGTGCTCCCCCATCCTCCTACCCTCTCCTGACTCAACGGTCCTATTCTAAGTCATCAAGCCTTCACTGGACCAAGGGGCTCCCCTCCCAGTGATGCCAGATAAGGCATCTGCTATATATCCAGCTTGAGCAATGGGTACTCGCTTTGTACTCTTTGGTTGGTAGTTTACCTCATAGGACCTTTGGGGTTCTGGTTGGTTGATATTGTTGTTCTTCCTATGAGGCTGCAAACCAATTCACCTATTTAGCCCTTTTCCTAACTTCTCCATTGAGGTCCCCATGCTCAGTCCAATGTTTGGCTGTGTATATCCACATTTGTATTTGTCAGGATCTGGCAGAGCCTCTCAGGAAACAGCTGTATCATGCTCCTGCCATCAAGCACTTCTTTGCATCAGTAATAATGTCTGGGTTTGGTGTCTGCATGTGGGATGGATCCCCAGGTAAGGCAGTCTCTGAATGGCCTTTCTTTCAGTCTCTGTTCCACTCTTTGTCTCTGTATTTCCTTTAGATAGGAGCAAGGAAATCCAGGACACAATGAGAAGACCAATCCTAAGGATAATAGGTATAGAAGAGAGTGAAGATTCCCAAGTTATATGCCAGTAAATATTTTCAACAAAATTATAGAGGAAAACTTCCCTAACCTAAAGAAATAGATGCCCATAAACATACAAGAAGCCCACAGAACTCCATGTTTTCTTATGAGAGACAGAAGGGATTGGAGGAGAATTCGTGATTAATTGGGAGGAATAGGGGAAGGGGATACTCTCAATAGAATATATATTGTCAGAAAACAATATATTTTTAATAAAAGGGAAAAATAGAATTTAGAAGTATGTAATATAGTTTGCTAAAGTGGTTTTTTAAAAATTTTCTGTGATATTTTGTTTTAAAGATTATCCTGACCAGTATATAAATTCTATTTGGGGGAAGTACCAGATTACTGACAATTGGCATTTTCGTGAATCTCAAGGAATCTGAACTAAAATATCAGATGTTGGCTACAAAACATGGCTAGCATGGAAAGGCAAAGGAAGATACCAATGAACTGTGAAAAGTTGGATTCTGTAAGGCATGTAAATGAACGAACTTGAAAGATACAACTTTCATGTATGTGCACACATGTATGCCTATGTGTATACATGTGACGTGTATGGATTTACCTTAGAATCTAGAAAAGATATTCACATTCCCATAGACCTGAAAATATAGGCATTAATGAAATGCCTGATGTATGTGCTGAGAACTGAACTGTGGTCCTTTGCAATGACATCAAGTGATCTTAAACACTATGAAATCTCTCCAGCTTACACATTGATCTTTAAATACATGAAAGAAAGAATAGAACAAAATATACCAAATTAAGTTAAATAGTAGAGAAGGAGAAAATTCTGATCAAGAATGCAAGCAAAGAGACCAGGAAAGCCTGAGAGTTTCAAAACACCATTTAACTAACCACAGATCTGGGCATCATACAGACGTTTTGGCTCAGATTTCTACTAAACTTGTGCCTTCAGAGTTGGGTTGTCATTTTTTTCTCTTCTACTATCCTCCTCTCCCCTCTGTCCACCACCTACCATTTGACACAATTTGTATACCATTTATAATGTATAAATATAAAAACTGCAGGGGCAGCGGGAAAGATAAAGAAAAGGAGAGGGGGGAAAGGGAGAGGATGGGAGAGAGAAGTCAAAGGAATGGGAGGAGAAAGGGAGAGGTGAAAAGAGGAGAGGAGAGGAGAGGAGAGGAGAGGAGAGGAGAGGAGAGGAGAGGAGAGGAGAGGAGAAGAAAAAAAAGAGGCCAGGAGAAGAGAGGAGAGGAGAACATAAGGAGAGAAGAGCAGGGGTGCAAAAGGAAGGAAGGAGAAAGGGAGGAAGGGAGAGAGGGAGATAGAGATAGATAGATAGATAGATAGATAGATAGATAGATAGATAGATAGATAGATACATAGATACATAGATACATAGATACATAGATACATAGATACATAGATAGATACATAGATACATAGATAGATAGATGCAACTATGAGCTGTGGAAGTGACCTGTGCATCAGCTAGCTGGAATCACTGGAAGTCCCATGATTTGCCCCACAACCAGCAATTGCTTTCTGTTCACATGCAGGGAGCCATGGAGACTATTTGCAAAGATGTTGCTTTTCAAGAGCTTTTTAGATCAAATGAAAACATGAGTGGGAACTCTGGTGCATGTTAGTGTCCAACCAAATTCTTCAGACTCAAATGGCAGTAGTAGCTGGATGTACATTGCCTATAGGCTTATATTTTTAAAAATCTACTTTAATAAGTGTTTTAAATGTTTCAACATCCCTTTTAGTCCACTGACCAAATGTAGGTGAGTAAACCAGCTAAGAGGACAAGGTAGATGCAAACCTGTTTAGTAATAGTTCTCTGGGGCAATTAAAATCTTCATTGTTAGCAGTTCAGTCCACTAGCAAAGCACCAAAGGTGAATCAGCAGCAAGAGGTTGATTGAGAAGAAACCATAAGTCTGCTGAAGCAGCAAGAAGCACCTGGAAGACCACTAGAAATTCTTTGTGCATTGCTCTCTATAAGGTCATGATAAGTGAAGATCAGCTATGAAAGTAAGGCAATCCAATGCAAGAGCATCTTCAGTGAAAACTTGCAAGGCAAATTAATCATCCATTGTCTATTGGGCTATATTTACACTTTTTTCCAAGCATCAGTGTCCTCTCAAGTGTCTGTTCCAGCAAAACATCACACACCCTTTCACCAGACAACGTTCAGAAAGATACTTGTCTGTTTTAGCAAAACATCCTCTCATAAGAGAGCTTCCAGTAAAACATTATATGACACAACTGATTCTGCAACAAAACTAGAAATACCCACTTTAGTTGTCTCTCTGTTTTCACAAACATGCACAGGAAAAATTTAGCAGAAATGAGAAGCAACACAGCCTTTTCACTTTGTATAATGTACTGTTTGAGGAAAATCATCCGAAAGTCACACCATGAGTACTGAAAAAGGTAAGCACTGGGGTAAATGACATAAAATATCATCTTCTTAGCATGGTGGAAACATTCATATAGCTTTGATTATTTTGTCTTTATTTGTCTTTGTTATATTGTCCACGATTATAATCTCCCATATCTGTGTAGGCAGAGTGATCCTAAATGTATCACTCTACCTGATTTAAATATATACTAAAGGAGCAAGAGAGATGGCTCAGTTGTGATCACTGAGTGCTCAGTTTCCAGTAGTCATATGGTAGTTACCAACTATCTGTAACTCTAGTTTCAAGAGATTTAAAAATGACTCCTAGTATTTGTAGGCACCACAGACATACATTCCACAAAAACACCCAGCCCCAACCCCACGCAAAAATAAGATAACAAAAATTAAATTATAGTTTGTAGAACTATAGTTTTACAAACAATCTTGGAATAGTACTAGTAAAATATGATTTGTGTAGATCAGTGGAATATAACAGAGGAAATCTAAGTAAATTCAAAGATGTCAAAGACGTATATTAGAGAAAAGCCATCACTGAATGTAATGGAAAGAAAGTTTAGATTTTTAAGTACTGAAGAATGAATCTGTAATACATATCATTTACTATGTATAACATTCAAGTCAAAAATGGGTCAAAAATCTTAATGTCATTATAAGAGTTAGTAAGTACTAAAGGAAAACCCAGAGATAACTCTTCTATTATTAATGACTAACAAGAAATGTTCACCAGAGTTTAGTGATGACTTACACAGAATACTTGCCAGCTATTCATCTGACCAAGAACTGGCAACCCACAATACATTAAAAAAAAAGATCCAAACATTAGGATCAAAAGAACAAATCAATCTATTGCCACATGGGTAAGAAAAATGAATAGTTCCCAAAAGGATGACAATGAACAACAAATGCATGAAAATGTCATCATAATAATCATCAGAAAAATATAAATTCAAACTGCATTGAGGTTCCATCTAATTCCAGTTGGAATAGCTTTAATCAAGAAGATACACAACAGTAGATTCTGAGAAGCATGCACAGAGAACTGTATAAGTATCTCTTATCTACGTTTTTAAATTACAAACTAGCAGATTGACTGCTGAAATAGGTGTGGGGGAGCTCCTGAAATAATAAACATGTAATTACCTTGTGATACCATTCCTGAGTATATATCTGAAGGATATCAATCTTGGAAACTCAAAAGAATCCAAATAATCATTGCCACATACTTTCCCATTAATTTCTAGTGCTGTACTCCCAGAGCAGTTTAGCTAGAGACTAGATCTGCTAGATTAATAGACAAAAGAGAAACATATATTTACAATAAGGTATTACTTAGCTATTATGAAGAATAACAACATATCAGTCTTTGTTACTTTTCTATTGTTGTGAAGAGACACCAGGACCAAAGCAACTTTTAAAAGTAAGCATTCAATTCGAGGGTTATTGCTTCAATGGGTAAGTTCATGACTATTACGGCAGGGAGCATAACAGGATGGCAGACATGTCACTTGAAAAGTTGCTTGGATCTTACATCTGACCAATATGAAGGATTAGAGAAAGGAACTCTGAGCAAAGCACAAAGGAGAACATGTTAACTTGGTATGACATGAGCTTTTGTGCTCCCTGTGGCACAACTTCTCCAACAAGGCCACACTTCAATCCTTCCCAACTGAGGACTAACCATTCTAATGTATTAGCTCATGGGGGTTACTCACATTCCAACCACCAGTATATCCTTAGAAGAAAATTGATGTTACTGCAGATCAGTATGATAAGTACAATGAAGCAGAATCAGATAAATAAGTACCACATATTTTGGCTCAAATAATAAATTTAGATTTTTTTTTAATATATGAAAGAACTATAGCTGTTGGAGCCTGTAGTTAGGATCTGAGAAGTGACACTTGAGAGATCAATCAGAGTTGAAGAGAATCAAAGCACACTATATACACATGTGATAATGTTGTAATTAATCCAGTTTACTTCATCCAAACACAAATTTACTCATTAATTGGGATTTATTCTCCCATATGACCTGTAAAAGAACTGAACTCTTTTCAAGCTTAATTAAAATGTCAAGAGTTCCTGTTGTCTACTCAGAATTTATTCATTTAACTTTTCATTATCCTACCAAAGATACACATACACTAGTACATTGTCTAAACCCAGAACAACTGAAATGCAATGTAAAAAAATTCTCAAAAAATGTCAGAGAGGGACTTGTGAAAACACTAGGGGACCTACTATACAAATGAAAATGATAACCCAGATTCTGAAAGAGAAATGCTGTATTCTCTATGTCATGTAGACTATAGCTTTCAATATACATACAAATATACACATATGTTATTATGGGTATGAAAACAGAAAATGAAAGTAGAAAGAGCACCATGATGAGGTAAATGGAAGACTGAAGGAGTTATCAGAACCATGTGACATAAAAGCCGAAGAGAAGTGACTGGAAATAGAAGAAGACAGAGAGGTCATGAAGAAAGGACAAGAGCCAGAAGACAGTCAACTACAACAAGATGTATTTAATCATGCTGTAGTAAAACCCAATGCTTTGTGTGTTGACATCAAAATATTCAAAAATAAAAATAATTAAATGAAGTCATGGATGGGAGAGAAAGGTGGAAAATGGAATATGCTGAGAAATGTCTAATTAAAGGCCTTTTAAAAAGTCCATAGGAAGCCCAGCACTGCTTAGGACACATGCATATGCATGCGGGCATGCATACATGCTTATGTGTACATACATATATATGCATATATATAACACACATTGTTTATGGAATAATAACATTATGGGGTGTAATACTCCAACTATTTATAGTATCACACTAAATAACTGCAACCTAGTATCAGGAGTTGTTGGCAAGTAGGGTTATATGAACCCAAACTGCAGACTATTGTCATTGCTATTAGTTATATAGTCTACAACTTGACAGACACCGAGACACTATTGTTGAAGAAACTGCACATGTATGTTATAGAAATCAAACTTACTATGGCATATAGGTAAGACAAGGAACTAGAAGCCAGTGAGCTAGCTTGAAGTAAAACACTACAGACTTAAAGAGTTTCATGGAGAAAGGCTTAGTTCGTTGGTTGGTTGGTTTTTGTTTTGTTTTGTTTTTCTGTGATCAAATAAACCTGAGAAACACTAGGACTTTTTATACTTCCAAATATATTGATGTGAATTCAATATTCATTTTAATGGTGAACATTCCCATGAGTCAGCTTTGTATTACTCTGGCAGAATATTTCAGATAACCAAATTAAATGTTGGAAATTTTTACTTTGGCTCATAGCTACAGAGATTTAGGTCCATGGGGAGTTAGCTATTGCTTCTGTGCTTGCAAAATCAGAAATTATGGCAGAAATCATATGATTGAACAAAGCTGTGTGTCTTTGTCTTGCATGGGAAGCAAAGAGGAAGAAGGAGGCCTGGAACACAGCAATTCCTTCAAGAGTACATCCCAAGTGAATAAGTTCCTCTACTGAAGTGTCATTTCTTGATATCCACCCTTTCCTTATAGAACAGCAAGCTGGGATAGGGGCTTTTATTCACAGGTGATTGGAAAGCATTCTGAATCCACGCTGTAGCAACAATGAACCTTTCCTCAGTTATCTCACTGAAATCACCAAAGTCTTGAAATCCCATCTCAGTCAAGGAGCACAAATTAAATCCATAAAATCAGTTTACAATATGTATAGTATTCACCTGTGGGGATATTTTGGAAATTGTTAAAAAAGTGTTGTCTCTGGACATTTTAATATTAACTATTATGTTTTATGTGACATAATAGTTGTTCATCAAAAAGTTATTACTTTGCTAATTTTAGGTGGTATTTTGAAGACATTTTACATTCATGTTTTATTTCATGATGCATTAAAATATTTATTATAAGGACACCACTGGACCTCTGCCTGGGCTGCCAGGAGTCAGTAGCCAACGAGCACCGGAGAGGGGTGGCCTCCCAGGAGCCTAGAAAGGCCGTGAGTGGGGTTAAGGGGAACAACACCTCTCACCCAGACCCACCCGGATCTGCCGGGATCCAGGGCCCGAGAACCCGGGGACAGAAAAACTGTGAACTTTCCAGTTTACACTGGTGCCTGGGGACCTTTGCCTGGGCCAGCAGGAGACCTTAGCCAACAAGCGCCATAGAAAGGTAACCTCCCAGGAGCTTGGAAGGGCCGTGAGTGGGGTTGAGGGGAGCAGCACCTCTCACCCAGACCCGCCCAGATCTGCCGGGATCCGGGGCCTGAGAACCCGGGGACAGAAAAACTCCGAAACTTCCGGATTTCACCTGCGGGAGGAAACCTCTGCCTGAGCCGCCAGGAGTCAGTAGGCAATGAGCACCGGAGAGGGGTGGCTTCCCAGGAGCCTGGAAAGGCCGTGAGTGGGGTTAAGGGGAACAACACCTCTCACCCAGACCCACCCGAATCTGCCGGGATCCAGGGCCTGAGAACCCGGGGACAGAAAAACTGTGAGCTTTCCAGTTTACACCTGTTCCTGGGGACCTCAGGCTGGGCCACAAGGCTCCACGAGAACAGGGAATCCCAGAAGTGCTGACACACCTTTGAGCACAGGCAAAACCACCACTTCTGGATCAAGAGAGACGTTTACAGAGCCTTCGGGGCATAGGAACCAAGGGACAGCTGGGGACAAGATACTTCTGATTCCATTCTGCACCCCAGAGCAGAACCTGAGGGACAGCTCTCTAAACCCAAACACCTCTCAGAGAGAGTTGGTCTCCAAGGAGTACTGACAAAGAGGCCTGAAGGAGGGGCAAGCCACAATCGGACAGAGTAAGATCAGCTAACATCAGAGTCAACAAGATGGCAAAAGGCAAGGGTAAGAACATAAGGAACAGAAACCAAGAGTACTCCACACCCTCAAAACCCAGCTCTCCCACCACAGCTAGCCCTGGATACCCCCAACACACCAGAAAAACAAGACGCAGATTTAAAATCATTTATCATGATGATGATAGAAAGCTTTAAGAAAGAAATGAATAACACCCTTAAAGAAATACAAGAGAACAGAGATAAACAATGAGAAGCCTTTCAAGAGGAAATTCGAAAATCCATTAAAGAATTACAGGAAACCTCAATCAAACAGGCAAAATTTCAAGAAAACACAATCAAACAG
>CM052707.1:5138550-5169649 GCA_028551405.1 Uromys caudimaculatus | reverse complement strand
CAGGGAGAGAGGAAAGGCCCTTGGGCCTGAGGATGTTAGAGGCCTCAGTAAAAGGGAATGTCAAGGCGGAAATATGGGGATGGGTGGATGGGGCGGTGACATGGGAGGTGGAATTCCCTCCTAGAGGCGGGTTGGGGAGGAGACAGGGGGTATCCAAAGAGGAGACTCAGAAAAGGGGAAACATTGGAAATGTACATAAAGTATCAAAAATACAAAAGGAAAAAAAAAAGAAAAAAGGACACCATTGAATCTCAAAGTTTTAGCTAATCAGTGATTGAATTTTTAAATTACATTATTGTTACCTATAATTGTTTTCTAGTATGTAATTAAAAGTTTTCTATACTAGAAGAGACATAGAGTGGTATTCTGAGTTTTCCGAATGCATTGAAGCTACTTTCTGCTGATTGACTTAAGCACAAGAAATTTTTTTCAATCACCAGGGGCATTCTCTCCTAGGCAAATGGCTGCCACTTTGAGACAAAATTCCACAATGCACTTAAATTTCAGCCTAAAGTCTGACTAACACTAAGCTCAAGACCTGCCACTTGAAAAAGAAGAATTCTCCTAGCAAACAATTTCCCTGTTTACACTGCAATTTGTGGCTGTGAGAATTTCACTTAGTTCACTGGCCAGTGTTTTTAAATTAAAGAATTGTCAACCAAAGCAAAGAAAAGTGTACTTTTAGTTAATTGATAAAAGATTAGTGCATTCCTTACTGTGAACTCTAACTCCAGGGGCCTTAGAGCTGCCTGAGGGCTAATAGCAGTTGTTAAAACGCACTTCTTTTCCAGAAATTTCTATTTACCTCTTAGTTTCTACTCTTTGTATGCTTATTTTTGAATACCCTTTATGGCATCTGGATACTGCAGTGCCGAACAATATAGGGACAAGATAAACTGTCAAAATTTTAATATGTAAAGACTTTATATTAACATATAAATACATAGCGTCCCTTTAAAACCTTAGACAGTCTGAATATAGTGCTGTACCTCACAGGGTCGTCAGAACTCAGGGCAGCTAGTTTCCCATGAGATGCATTCTCTCCCACTGTGTTGCTCTTCCCTCATAGTTCCCTAACACTGAGAGTTTAGCTTTATTTTCCTCATTTACTGTGTTTAAGAGTTGTTTAGAGCATAGGTAAGCTGCAAGTTGTGTCTTGCTCCATTATCTATCCTTCCAAGGAGGCCTGCCAGATTCCAGGAATAACCAGGACTGCAGAGGCCCAGGAATATCCAGGTTAGATCCTGCCCTGCTTATCCCCTGCCTGCTAGGTACACCTTGAAGCATAGCAAGCAGAAGTAAGCTGCTTTCTGTCCCTTAATCTCCATCATCAGGCCCAATGCTATGCTTCCCATCCAGAGGCCTGCAGACTCTCCAGAACATTCAGTTCTACCTGGGGCACAAAGAGCAAAGGTAAGCATCTTTCTATCCCCTGAGCTTCTTTGTAAAGGCCAAACTTCTACCTGACTCCCTAAGGAATCCTGTTAGCATCAGGAATATGTAGCCAACACGGACAGTCAAATGACTAACAACAATCAATAAGCAACAGGGCAATATGGTAACACCAGAGCCCAGCTATTCTACTACAGCAAGCCTTGAATATCCTAGCACATCCAAAGTACAAGAAGATGACCTTAATCCAATTGTATAAAGTCGATCGAGGCCACTGAAGAGGCAATAAATAAATTCTTTAAAAAATAAAGGAATATATAATCAAACAAGTGAAGGAAATGAATAAAACTTTTCAAGACCTGAAAGTAGAAATAGAAGCAATAAAAAACACAAACTGGGGAGATCCTTGAGATAGAAAACCTAGAGAAGAGACCAGGACCTACAGATGCAAGGATCACCAACAGAATGCAAGAGATGGATGATAGAATCTCAGGCACAGAAAATAAGATAGAATGCATTGATCCATCAGTTAAACAATATGTTAAAACTAAAAAGTTTCTGACATAAAACATCCAAGAAATCCAGGACACTATGTAAAGATCAAACCCAAGAATAATAAGAATAGAAGAAAGAGAAGAATACCAGCTCCAAGTCTAGAAAATATATTCAATAATACCACAGAAGAAAATTTCCCAATCTAAGGAATGGTGCTTACAAAAATACAATAAGTGTACAGAATACCAAATAGATTAGAGAAGAAAAAAAAAACTTCTTTCCACAGAATAACAAAACACTAAATGTACAGAACATAGAAAGAATATTAAAAGCTGTAAAAAATACAAAGCCAAATAACATGTAAAGGAAGACCTACCAGAATTATACCAGACTTTTCAACAGAGACTCTAAAATAGATATCCTGAAAACCCTAAGAGACAACAGATATTAAAACAGAGTACTATGCCCAGTCAAAATGTTAATCATCCTAGATGGAGAAAAGAAGATATTCATGACTATACAAAAACAATATCTCTCTAAAATTACAGCCACACAGAGCATACTAGAAGGAAACTCCAATCCCAGGAGGATAACTACCCCCATGAAAACACAAGAAATTATTAACCCCATATTAGGAAGAGGAAAGGAAACACACACACACACACACACACACACACACACACACACACACACACACACACAACTTCAAAATATCAGGAATTACATTGGTCATTCATATCTCTCAATATCAATGGACTCAATTCTCCAATAAAAAGACACTGGCTAACAGTATAGATGTGAAAAGAGGATCAATCATACTGCTGCATACAAGAAACACATCTCAGAGGCAAAGATAGATATTACTTCAGAGTAATGGACTCAAAGGAGTAGATATTCTAATATAAAATAGACTTTTGAACAATCTGTGCCATGCGGCTCCATACCCAAACAGCGGAGGGAAAGAGCAGGCCTCCAAGGAGTGCGGATAGGCTTGTGAGCAGGGGTAAAGCCAGCAACTCTGCTCATAGGGACCTGCCCGGAACCCTCAGGACACAGGTACCTACAAGTAGCCTGGGACAGAACCCTTTTGGT
This sequence comes from Uromys caudimaculatus, assembly GCA_028551405.1. Taxonomy (NCBI): domain Eukaryota; kingdom Metazoa; phylum Chordata; class Mammalia; order Rodentia; family Muridae; genus Uromys; species Uromys caudimaculatus. The sequence goes on along the minus strand of CM052707.1, from coordinate 5,166,670 downwards.
TTCCATCTATGGCCGGGACCTCAGTCTGTGCTACCTGGCTCTGTACCCAAATAGTGCAGAAAAAGATGTAGCCTCCAAGGAGTGTGGACAAGCCTGTGAGCGAGGGTAAGGACAGCACCTCTGCTCAGAGGGATCCACAAAGAACCCTCAGGACACAGGGACTGAGGAGTGGTCTACTGGTTTCCTATTGAGGAGGGGAGCTGATTCTGTAACACAGGGCTCCATACTCAAATAGTGCCAGGAGACCAACTGGTCTCCCAGGAGAGTTGACACACATTCAAGCACAGGAAGACCACCACTTCTGTTCAAATTCCTGGCTCAAGAGGGACCCTCACAGAAGATCCTGACACAGGAACCAAGGAACAGCTGGGGACAGGATTCTTCTGGTTGCTGTCTGCACCACAGAGCTGACCCTGTACCACAGCTCTCCAAACCCAAATTCCTCTCAGAGAGAGCTGGTCTCCAAGGAGTACTGTCACAAAGGCTTGCCGGAGGGACAAGCCAAAATCAGAGAAAGGAAGACCAGCTAACACCAGATAACAAGATGGCAATGGGAAAAGGGCAAGAACATAAGGAACAGAAATCAAGGCAACTTGGCATTATCAGAACCCAGTTCTCCCACCACAGCTTGTCCTGGATACTCCAACACACCAGAAAATCAAGACTGATTTAAAATCACATCTCATGATGATGATAGAAGATTGTAAGTAGGAAATAAATAGCTCCCTTAAAGAAATACAAGAGAACACAGGTAAACAGGTAGAAGTTCTTAAACAGGAAACACAAAAATCTCTTAAAGAATTACAGGAAAACACAAGCAAACAGGTGAAGGAAATGAACAAAACCATCTAAAATCTAAAAATGGAAATAGAACCAATAAAGAAATCACAAAGGAAGACAAACCTGGAGATAGAAAACCTAGGAAAGAGATCAGGATTCACAGATACAAGCATCACCAACAGAATACAAGAGATAGAAAAGAGAATCTCAGGTGCGGAAGATTCCATAGAAAACATTGACACAACAGTCAAAGAAAATGCAAAATGCAAAAAGCTCCTAACCCAAAACACCCAGCAAATCTAGGACAAAATGAAAAGACCAAACCTAAGGATGATAGGTATAGAAGAGAGTGAAGATTCCCAACTTAAAGGGCCAGTAAAGATCTTCAACAAAATTATAGAAGAAAACTTCCCTAACCTAAAGAAATGAACACAAACATTCAAGAAGCCTACAGAACTCCAAATAGATTGAAAAGAAAAGAAATTCCTCACGTCACATAACAGTCAAAATACCAAATGCACAAAACAAGGAAAGAATATTAAAAGTAGTAAGGGAAAAAGGTCAAGTAACATATAAAGGCAGACTTATCAGAATTATACCAAACTTCTCACCAAAGACTATGAAAGCTAGAAGAACCTGGACCGATCTCATACAGACCCTAAGAGAACACAGATGCCAGAACAGACTAAGACACATTCTACTCAATGATAACTTGGTCAAGGAACAAATAAACAAAGAAATTAAAGACTTCCTTGAATTTAATGAAAATGAAAGTACAACATACCCAAACTTTTGGGACACAATGAAGGCAGTGTTAAGAGGAAAACTCAAAGCTCTGAGTGTCTCCAAAAAGAAACTGGAGAGAGCATACACTAGCAGCTTAACAGCACACCTGAAAGCTCTAGAACAAAAAGAAGCTAATAAATCCAAGAGGAAAGCAAGAATTAATCAAACTCAGGGTTAACATCAAACAAGTAGAAACAAAAAGAACTATACAAAAAATCAATAAAACCAGGAACTGGTTCTTTGAGAAAATCAACAAGATAGATAAACCCTTAGCCAGACTAACCAGGGGTCACAGAGACTGTACCCAAATTAACAAAATCAGAAATGAAAAGGGAGATATAACAACAGAAACCAAGGAAATTCAAAAAATCATTGGATCCTACTACAAAAGCCTATACTCAACAAAATTAAAAAATCTGGATGAAATGAACAATTTTCTACACAGATACCAAATACCAAAGTTAAGTCAGGCTCAGATAAACCATCTAAATAGTTCCATAATTCCTAAAAAATTGAAGAAGTTATTAAAAATCTCACAACCATAAAAAGCCCAGGACCAGATGGGTTTAGTGCAGAATTCTATCAGACCTTTAAGCAAGAACTAAACCAATGCTCTTCAATCTATTTCACAAAATAGAAACAGAAGGAACACTACTCAATTCATTCTATGAGGCCACAGTTACACTGATATCAAAACCTCACAATGACCCAACAAAGAAAGAAAACTTCAGACCAATTTCTCTTATGAATTTCAGTGCAAAAATAGTCAATAAAATTCTCGCAAACGGAATCCAAGAACACATCAAAACAGTCATTCATCACAATCAAGTAGGCTTCATCCCAGGGATGCAGCGATGGTTCAATACCTGGAAATCTATCAATGTAATCCACTATATAAACAATCTCAAAAAAAAAAACAAAAAACAAAAAAACACATGATCATTTCATTAGATGCTACAAAATCATTTGACAAAATTAACATCCCTTCATGATTAAAATCTTGGAAAGAACAGGAATTCAAGGCCCGTACCTAAACATTGTTAAAGCAATATATAGCCAACCAGTAGCCAACATCAGGCTATTCACTCTCTCACTATTTATTCAATACAGTACTTGAAGTTCTAGCTAGAGCAATTAGACAACAATTGGAGGTCAAAGGTATACAAATTGGAAAACAAGAAATCAAAATATCACTATTTGCAGACAATATGATCATATACTTAAGTAACCCAAAAACTCCACCAGAGAAATGCTACAGCTGATAAACAGCTGCAGCAAAGTGGCCAGATGTAAAATTAACTCTAACAAACTAGTAGCCTTCCTATACTCGAAAGATAAACAGGTTGAGAAAGAAATTAGGGAAATGATACCCTTCACAATTGGCACAAACAATATAAAGTATCTTTGTGTGACTCTAACCTAAGAAGGGAAAGATCTGTATGACAAGAACTTCAAGACTCCGAAGAAACAAATTGAAGAAGACCTCAGAAGGTGGAAAGATCTCCCATGCTCAAGGATTGGCAGGATTAATAGAGTAAAAATGGCCATCTTGCCGAAAGCAATCTACAGATTGAATGCAATTGCCATCAAAATTCCAACTCAATTCTTCATAGACATAGAAAGAGAAATTCTCAAATTCATTTGGAATAACAAAAAAACCTAGAATAGCAAAAACTATTCTTAACTATAAAAGAACTGCTGGGGAAATCCACATCCCTGAACTCAAGCTGTAATACAGAGCATTAGTGATAAATCTGCATGGTATTGGTACAGTGACAGGCAGGTAGATCAATGGAATAGAATTGAAGACCCAGATACGAACCCACACACCTATGGTCACTTGATCTTTGACAAAGGAGCTAAAACCATCCAGTGGAAAAAAAAGCAGCATTTTCAATATTTAGTGCTGGTTCAACTGGCAGTCAACATGTAGAAGAATGTAAATCGATCTGTTCCTATCTTCCTGTACAAAGTTCAAGTCCAAGTAGATCAAGGGCCGCCACATAAAACCAGATACACTGAACCTAATGGAAGAGAAAGTGGGGAAAAGTCTCAAACACATGGGCACAGGGGGAAAGTTCCTGAACCAATCAACAATGGTTTATGCTCTAAGATCAAGAATCGACAAATGGGACCTCATAAAATTGCAAAGCTTCTGTAAGGCAAAAGACACTGTCAATAGGAGAAAACAGCAAGCAACAGATTGGGAAAATATCTTTACCAATCCTATGTCCAATAGAGGGCTATTGTTCAATATATACAAATAACTCAAGAAGTTAGACTCCAGAGAACCAAATAACCCTATCAAAAACTGGGCAAGAGAGCTAAACCAAGAATTTTCAACTAAGGAAACTCGAAGGGCTGAGAAGCACCTAAGGAAATGTTCAACATCCTTAGTCATAAGGGAAATGCAAATTAAAACAATCTTTAAATTCCACCTCACACCAGTCAAAATGGCTAAGATCAAAAACCTCAGGTGACAGCGATGCTGGCAAGAATGTGGAGAAAGTAGAACTCTCCTCCATTGCTGGTGGAGTTGCAAGCTAGTACAACCACTCTGGAAATCAGTTTGGTGGACCCTCAGAAAATTGGACATAATACCACTCCTGCACATATACTCAGAAGATGTGCACGCTTGCAATAATGACACATGGTCCACTATGTTTATAGTCACCACATTTATAATAGTCAGAAGCTGGAAACAACCCAGATGTCCCTCATCAGAGGAATGGATACAGAAAATATGGTACATTTACACAATGGAATACTACTCATCTATTAAAAACAATGACTTCATGAAATTCGCTGGCAAATGAATGGAACTTGAAAATATCATCCTGAGTGAGGTAAGTCATTCACAAAGAAAGAACACAGTATGTACTTACTGATAAGCAGATATTAACCCAAAAGTTTAGAATACCCATGAAGCAATTCACAACAACTTTTGGACTGAGCGTGGGGTCCCAGATGTTGGAGTTGAAGAAAGAACTGAAGGAGCTGAGGGAGTTTGCAACCCCATGGAAGGAGCAGCAGTTTCAACTGGTCAGGCCCCCTGGTGCTCCCAGAGACTGGACCAACAACCAAAGAATACATTTGGAAGGACTCATGTTTCTAGCCACATATGTTGCAGAATAGGGCCTTGTTGGCCATCAGTGGGAGGAGAGGCCCTTGGGTCTGAGATTGTTAGATCCCCCAGTATAGGGGAATGCCAGGGAGGAAAGTCAGGAGTGGGTGGGTGGTTGGGGGAATACCCTTATAGAGGCAGGAGGAGGGGTAATGGAATAGGAAGTTTTCAAAGGGAAGACTTGGAAAGGGGAACACATTTGAAATGTAAATAAAGTATCAAAAAATAAAAATAAAAAAATTGAAAGAAAAGAAAATGAAAAATTTCAAAAAACAAAACAAAAAAATAGACTTTCAACCAAAATTATTCAAAAGAAATGAGGAATGACATTTCCTGCACATCAAAGGAAAAATCTGTCAAGATAATATTTCAATTCTGAACATCTGTCTCTAAAGTGCAAGGGAACCCACATTTGTAAAAGTAACATTACTAAAGCTTGAATCTCACAATGAATCTAATGTGTTAGTAGTGGGAGACTTCAACCTCGTGTTCTTATCAATGGACAAATCATCAAGATATAAACTAGATTAATAATGAAACTAGCCTATGTTATGAATCAAATGAACATACAGAAAATCTCACCCAAACACAAAACAATACAACTTCTTCTCAGCACCTCACAGAACCTCCTCCAATATTAACTACATACTTGATCACAAAGCACGTCTTAAAAGATACAAGAAAATGAAAATATTCCCTCTTATCTTACCAGAATACCATGGACTAAAGCTCAACTTGAACAACAGAAACAACAGGAAGCCTACAAAGTCATGAAACTGAACTCTCTACTCAATGATCAGTGGATCAGGAAAAAAATAAAGAACAAAATTAAACACTTCCTAGAATTCAATGAAATTGATAGCAAAACATACCCAAACTTATGGGACACAATAAAAGCAGTGATATGACAAAAGTTCATAGCAGTAAGTGCCTTCATAAAGGAACTGGAGAGATCTCATATTAATCACTAAAAAGCACACATAAAACTATCAGAATAAAATGAAGCAATCACACCCAAAAGGAGGAGACAGCAGAAAATAATCAATTTCAGTGCTGATATCAATAAATTAGAAACAATGAAAACATACAAAGAATCAATGAAAACAAGAACTGGCTCTTTAAAATAATCAACAAGATAGACAAATACTTAACCAAACTAACTGAAATGCAGAGAAGACAGGAGAACACAAATTAGCAATGTCAGAAACAAAAAGGGAGACATAACAATAGACACTGAGGATATTCAAAGAATCATGAGGTTTTACTTCGAAAGCCTGTACTCTAAAAAATTAGAATGTCTAAATTAAATGGATGATTTAGTAGGCTTCATTCCCATAATTCAGGATTTGTTCAATTTATGAAAATCCATCAATGGTATCCACCACATTAACAAACTGAAAGGAAAAAAAAACACATGATCATCACATTATATGATGAAAATTCATTGACAAAAATCCAACCCCCCTTCATAATAACTTAGGGAAATGCAGGATACAAGGCATATACACAATAAAGGCAAGATACAGCAAGCTGATAGCCAATATCAAATGAAATTGAGATAAACTTAAAGCAATTCCATTAAAATTAGGGGCAAGCTGCTCACTCGCTCCCTATCTACTCAACATAGTACTTGAAATTCTAGGGAGAACAATTAGACAACAAAAGGAGATCAAGAGGATACAAATAGGAAAAGAAGTCAAAGTATTTTTAGTTGCAGAAAATATGATAGTATACATAAGTGATCCCAAAAACTTCCAGAGAACTCATATAGCTGATTAATACCTTCAACAAAGGGTCTGGATAAAAAATGAACTCAAAAATCAATGCAACTGATAAACATGCTGAGAAAGAAATTAAGGAAACAACTTTCTTTACAATATTCACAAATAGAATATAAAATTTCTTGTTATAAGTCTATCCAAACAAGTGAAAGACCTGTTTTGACAGGGACTTTGACTCTCTGAAGAGAGAAGTTGAGGATGATATAAGAAAAATGGATAGGCCTCCCATGCTAATGGATCAGTAGATTTAAAATAGTAAAAATGCGACCTCCTGAAACTGAAAATCTCCTGTAAGGCAAAGGATACCATCAATCGAACAAAATGGGCATCCTACAGAATGGGAAAATAGCTTCACCAACTCTACACCTGACAGAGGACTAATATTCAAAATTTATAAAGAGCTCAAGCAAGAAGACACCAAGAAACCATATATCCCAATTTAAAAAAAAACAAAACAAAACAAAAAAATGTGTATAGAGCTAAAGAGGAAATAGAAGCACTTAAAGACATGTTCAATGTCCATAGTCATCAGTAAAATGTAAAGTCAAAACGACCTGAGATTCCATGTTAGACTTAGAAAATGATTAAGATCAAAAAGTCAAGTGACAGCACATGCTGTCAAGGATGTTTAGCAAGGTCAACATTCCTCCATTGCTGATGAGAATGAAAACTTGTATGACAAGTTTTGAAATCAATCTGGCAGTTTCTCAGAAAATTGGGAATATTTCTACCTCAAGACCCAACTATGCTACTCTTCGGTATATATCCAAAAGATGGTCTACCATACCACAAGGACACTAGGTCAACTATTTTCATGGCTGCTTTATTCATAATAACAAGAAACTGAAAATAATCTAGATGTTCTTAGCCTGAAGGTTAGATAAAGAAATTATGGTATATTTAATCAATGGAATACTATTCATCTATCAAAAACAAGGCCATCATGAAAATTTCAGGCAACTGGATGAAACTAGAAAATATCATCCTGAGTGGGGTAACCCAGACCCAGAAATACACATATGGTATGCACTCACTGATAAGTGGACATTAGTCATAAAGTACAGGATAACCACACTATAATCCACAGACCAAAAGAAGCTAAGTAACAAGGAGAGCCCAAGAAAGGATGCTTTATTCTCACTCAGAAGAAATAGACAGAGGAAGTAGATGGAGAGAGGCAACTAGGAAGGAGAGTGGATGGGGAGAGGAAAAAGTGGAGATCAGGTATGAGTGATGGCGTGTTGTGTGAGAGGACTGGGAAATAGAATGGAAATGCAGATGGGAGAGCATCTCTGAGATAAGCCAGAGAACTGGGATAAGGGAGGCTCCTGGGAGGATATGGGAATGATTCTAAGTAAGACTCTTAGCACTATGGGATATGTGGGGCAGTAGTCTGTGGCAGGCAATCTGACACCCGGTTGAGCACAGGCTAAAAATTCTGGGAGACCCTGTGAAATTTTCACAAGAACTGAATTAAGTTTTTAGCCAACACTCCCAGAAGACTCCTGTAAAACAGCTACAGCTTTCATAACCCCTATATAGAGAGAGACCTGACATGTCCCACAAGCAAATGAGGCACTACAAAGTTCCCAAACCAAGCCAATGGAAGGTATCAGTTGCCAAACCTGTGACTACTCCCAAACAGTATATCAGACCGTCCTGACCTGCCTGCTCTCTCTCTATGCTGCTCTTTGTGCTGCTCTCTGCCTGCCTGCCCTGCCCGCTTTTGGCCACCTATCCGCTCTGTCCCCGCTTCCGCCCACACCCTCTGCCCGCCATCCAGAAGGAATAAAGGTGCAAAACTACCCCAGCATCTGAGAGCTTTTGTCCCTAGAGCTGTAACACTTTTGTCCAGGGAAGAGATCCTCTCTCCAGGCCCAGCTGGGGCGCGCCCAACAGCAGTGGCTGCGGGAACTGCAGAGAACGTGCTGCGGCCAAGACTTGGCAGCGAGTGCTGAGCGAGCACAGTGTCCGGCTCAGAGCTGGAGAGCAGCCAAGGTGGCTAGCACCCACGGCCCACCCCATCTCCAGCTGCCTGGGCCTGACTCGACACAGCAGCAGGTCTCGCAGGGATCGTGCTGTGGCTGGGACTTGACCTGACACAGGGCGTGCACCGACAGGCAGATCATGCTGCGGCCAGGACCGGGCTCGGAGAAGGAGAGAAGCCAAGGCAGCTGGCACTCCCATCCCCGCTTGCACTCTCTCCACCTGCCGTGACCCAACAGGGATATAGAGCTTGAAGTGGCAGCATATAGTCAGACAGGATGTCCGGTGGAAGGACCGGAATACCAACTCACCCACAAAACCTTGGACTCAAAATCTGCATTGCCTACAAGATATGCAGGGATAAGGATGGAGCAGAGATTGATGGAATGGTCAACAAGTGGCTGGCTCAAATTGAGACCCACCCAAGGGCGAGAGCAAAATCCTGATACTATTAATGATAATCTGCTATGCTTATAGACAGTAGCCTAGCATAGCTGTCATCTGAGAGACTTCATCCAGTCGCTCATGAAAACAGATGCAGTGACCCTCAGCCAAACATTCAGCAGAGTTCAGAATGTCTTTTGGAAGAGTCAGGGGAAGGATTGAGGGAACTGGAAACCTCAAAAACACTGCAACAAGACCAACAGAGCCAACTAACCTGGGCCCATGGGTACTCATAGAAACTGAACCACCAACCAAAGAATATGCATGGACTGGACCTAGGTCCCTTACACATATATGTGGGTACCTAACTAATTGGAGTGGGGTTTGTCTCAGAGACTTGTTGTCCGACTTTGGATCCTTTTCCCCTAGCTGGGCTGCCTTGTCTGGCCTCAGTGGGAAAGGATGTGGTTAGTCCTGCTGTGACTTAATGGACTTAATATACAAGGGTGGGTTGGTATCAGGGGTTGCAGGTGTGGTAGTGGGTATGGTGGAGGTGTGGTGTGAGGGTGAGATAGAGACGAGAGGAGAGAGCAGGGTGTTGATTATGATGTAAAGTAGATAAGTAAATTAATAATAATAAAAAAGAGTCGTTTGTTTGTCACAAGAGAGGAAAATAGAGCACAAATATTCTGAAACTTTTCCCTGTGGATTAAGTATGCAAGGAGTGGCTCTGTTCAAAGCATATTGAAATCCAGTTTAAGAGTCACTCTTTATATGTTTATGTTCTTCCAGGAAATATTCTAATTTATCACCTTTGACCTCAGAGCATAGATTCCACAGCTAGATAAACACAATCTCTTTACTTCCACTCCTAGCTCTAAGAAAATATACAGTCTTTAATGTAGCATAAAAGTTATTCATAGCTACTAATTTAGGAATGCTTTGCATGATAAACAACTGCATTTTGAAGATGGTTATTCAGCATCCTCATCACTATGACAAAATACATAAAATAAATGATCTTAACAAAAACAAGATTAACTTGGCACAACAACTAGGGAACATGCTGGAGCTGGACCTAGACCCACTATACATTTTTGGCAAATGTGCAGCTTGGTTTTCAGATGGGTCTCCTAACAAGTGAACAGGGGGTTGTCTTGGGATCTGATTCCTGCCATTGGATCCTCTATCCCCTACCTGGACTGCCTGGTTAGCCCTCAGTGGGAAAGGATGTACTACTGCTGCTTGGACTTGATGTCCCAGGTTGGAGTGGTACCCAAGTGGGTCTTCCCCTTCTCGGAGGAGAAGGGGCAGCAGCAATAAGGGAATGGAGTTGTAAGGCTAGAACTGGGAAGAGAAGAGAGAAGGCAGAATGTGACAGGGATGTAAAGTGAATAAAAAATAAATTATTGGAAAAAAAGATTTACTTGGCTGCTGTTCCACAGTCTCTACTGACTGTGGGTCTGTGGCAGATTACCTAGAATATCCTGATTTGCAACGATGAGTCAGAGGCTATTATTTTCAAAGCAGACAGGAAATAAAAGGAGCAATAGTAGGAAGTGGCCAAGGCAAAATATAGTCTCCATTGTCACACCCCCAGCATCTAGTCCTATTTCTGGAAACAGGTACACATTCACAGTTCCAAAATCTCTCACTACTCTGGTCAAATTTGAATTCTTCAATGGCCATAGTCTCCAAAACTAGTTCTATCTGAGAAAACACAGGCACACTCAAACATTTGCTTTATTAATTCCCTAGCCATTTAACTAATGCAATGAATTAAACAATCAAAATCTTGTCTGTAGATTATTTTTCACCAAATCTCAGAGACAGGTCTGGATTTAAGCTTAGAGAGGACTTGATAAGTGTTATATGTGGAAGATTACTTTATTAAAGCTGTTTTCATTGAAACACACAATAAGTTTTCAGTGTTACTGGCATTTTGTTTTATTCTCCTTAGATCATCTTCAATTTTCTAGAGAAGACAAGACTTTTCGTAATGTCATCTGTGTTCGGCAGAGCTTAGTCAATTTTCGTTTTGTAAATGAAACACCAAAATTGATCTCTTCTCATTGCTGCATCCATATAGAATTCAGAAACTACTCTCCAGACACTATTGCAGATGCCAAGAAGTGCTTGTTGACAGGAGCCTGATATAGCTGTCTCCTGAGAGGCTCTGCCAGAGCCTGACAAATACATGGATGTTCACAGTCAACCATTGGACTGAGCATGGGGTCCCCAGTGGAGGTGTTAGATAAAGGACAGAAGGAGCTGAAAGAGTTTGAAACCCCATAGGAAGAAAAACAATATCAACCAACCACGTAATCCCTAGAACTCCCAGGGACTAAACCATCAACCAAAGAGTACACATGAAAGGACCCATTGCTCCAGTTGCATATGTAGCAGAGGATGGCCTTATCTGGCATCAATGGGAAGAGAGGCCATTGGTCCTATGAAAGCTTGATGATCCGGTGTAGGGGAATGCCAGGGCAGTAAGGTGGTAGTGGGTGAGTGGGTGAGCACCCTTATAGAAGCAGGGAGAGGGGGATAGGATGGGGGGCTTTCAAAGGGGAAACTCGGAAAGGGGATTACATTTAAAATGTAAATAAATAAAGTATCCAATAAAAAACATTCACATCTTCATAACACCATAAATATTCACTTACCAGCAACAGGAATGAATGAGATCAACTGGACATATCACCAATTATTTGGCTAGAATATCCTTTTTGAGTGTGTTAAATCAGATATGGCTGTCTAAATGTCAGGACCCTGGAGCCAAAGCTTAGAAAACACTTTTGGAAAATCTTGCCTGCCACTCTAACATACAATGCCAGGCATACAAGTAGGAGAATGTAACTTCCAAGACAGCCCAGAAAACTTGAGGAGAGAGAAAGAGAAAGAGAGAGAGAGAGAGAGAGAGAGAGAGAGAGAGAGAGAGAGAGAGAGAGAGAGAGGGAGGGAGAGAAAAGTTCTTTAAGGAAAAAGGGAATCTGGAATATTAGTGGTCTGATTCAGTCTAACAGTTTTCCAGTCTGAAGTAACAAGAACAAGGAACTGACAAGCATATGCTCCCTTGAACAAATTAATTTTTGTGTATATCAATTTATATCATACTTTTCAGTTTACGTTATGCATATCATTTTATATCATTCATATTGGTTAATTTCTTGCATATCAGTTTATTTCTCTAATCTATGTTGGGATCATAAGTTCTCTGTTTTTTTAATTTTATCTTATTTAAAATAGATTTTGCTTTCATACAATATATTTTAATAACAATTTCCCCTCCTCTGACTCCTACTAGTTCCTCTCCATCTCCCCTCTCATCTGGATCAACACCTTGTCTGTTTCTATTTAGAAAACTGACATCTAAGGGATAATAATAGAATAAAATAAGACAAAACAGAAACAAACCAAACAGAATAACAACAACAGAAAAGGAAAGAAGAAAGAAAGAAAGAAAGAAAGAAAGAAAGAAAGAAAGAAAGAAAAAAAGAAAGAAGGAAAGAAAGGAAGGGAGGAAAGAAAGGAAGGGAGGAAAGAAAGGAAGGGAGGAAGAGAAGGAATAGGGTAAAGAGAACTGCAAGAACCACAAATAGAGGCATAGACAGAAAGCAGAAAGCCAATATAGACAAAAAGGACTTTGTGGTGGTTTTGGTCCCCATAAACTCATGTGTCTGAATACATGGCATAGAAGAAGTGGGACTTTTAGGTGTTTTGGCCTTATTAGAAGAGGTGTGACCTTGATAGAGGAAGTTTGTCACTATGGAAGTTGAATTTGAGGTCTCCTCCTGGAAGCTTTTAGATCAAGATGTAGAACTCTCAGCTCCTCCAGCACTATGTATGCCTGAAAGCCACCATGCTTTTCTCCATGATGATAATGGACTAAACCTCTGAAACTGTAAGCCAGTCCCAATTAAATATTTTTTATAAGGCTTGCCTTGATCATGGTGTCTCTTTACAGAAATAAAAGCCAAACTAAAACATGCCTATAAGGTCAAAATAAAATTTCCTGACACAACATTATGAAACAAAGAAGATGCTATTGAGTTAATCTTCTTTTGGCCATCTATTGCCTGTCATGGGATCTACTTTAAGAGTAATGTGTTTCCCTGCATGATATTTGTACAGAGACAGACAAGTTGACCAATTAAATAGAAGACCCAGAAATAAAATCACACACTTATGGACACTAGATCTTTGAGAAGGAAGCCAAAAATATACATTGAAAAAAAGAAAGCATCTACAACAAATGATGCTGGTCCTACTGGCAGACAATATATAGAAAAATGAAGGCTGGGCAGTGGTGGCACATGCCTTTGATCCCAGCACTTGGGAGGCAGAGACAGGTAGATTTCTGAGTTCAAGGCCAGCCTGGTCTACAGAGTGAGTTCCAGGACAGCCAGGGCTACACAGAGAAACCCTGTCTCGAACCCCCCCCCCCAAAAAAAAAGAAAAAAGAAAAATGAAAATAGATCCATATTTGTTACCTGTCAAAAAGCTCAAGTCCAAGTGTATCAGAGATCTTAACATATAACCAGATACACTGAATCTAATAGAAGAGACAGTGGGAAAGATTCTCAAACTCATTGGCACAAGGGGGAGGGGATTTCTTAAACAGAATATCAATGGCTCAGGCTCTAAGATCAAGAATTGATAAATGGGACCTCATGAAACAAAAAAGCTTCTGTAAGACAAAAGACATAGTCAATAGAATAAATTGGCAACCTACAGATTGAGAAAAAAGTCTTCACTAACCCCACATCCAATAAAGGGCTAATACCCAAAACATATAAAGAACTCAAGAAGTTAACCAACAAAAATCTAAACAACCCAATCAAAAAATGGGGTGTAGAACTAAACAGAGAATTCATAAGACAGGAATTTCAAATGACTGAGAAGCAATTAAAGAAATGTCAAAGTCCTTAGTCTTCAGGGAAATGCAAACCAAAATATCCCTGAGATACCACCTTACCCCAATCAGAATGGCTAAGATCAAAAACTCAGGTGACAGTACATGTTGGCAGGAATATGGAAAAAGAAGAACACTTCTCCATTGCTGGTAGGGTTGGACACTGTACAGCTACTTTGGAAATCAATCTGGAGGTTCCTCACAAAACTGGAAATAGATCCACCTGAAGACCTACTTATACCACTCTTGGGCATATATCCAAAAGATGACCCACCATGCCACAGGGGAGCATGTTCCACTATGTTCATAAAAGCCTTACTTGTGATATCCAGATGTCCCACAAGGGAAGAATGAATATAGAAATTGTGGTTCATTTACCTCAATTTATTCAATGGAGTGAAACTCAGGCATTAAGAACAAGAATATTTTGGGTTTTGCATGCAAATGGATGGAACTAAAAAATTTCATCCTGAGTGAGGTAACTCACACTCAAAAGGACATGCATGATATGTACTTTCTAATAAGTGGATATTAGCCAAAAAAAAAAAAAAAAAAAGTACAGAGTACCCGGGATACAATCTTCTGGACCCAAGAAGGTTAACAAGCTTAAGGGTACAAATGAGGATGTCTCAGTCCCACTTGGGAGGGAGAAAGAAAGCAATCATGGTGGGATGTCAGAGAGAGGGGAGGACCTGGGTTAGAAGGGGAGGGGGGGGATCAGGCATTGGGAGGGTGGGGGTGTGGTGGGAAACAGGATAGAAGCCCTGAGGGCCAGCAGAAAGAATGGAAACAGGCAACCTTGTAAGATAGGAGGTAGGGGGACCCTCTAGAACTCTAGAATGTTCCAGAGGCCTGGGAGGTGAAAGACTTTCAGGACTCAAAGGGAGACAATTTTAGTGGGGAGAGGGAATTTGTAGAGTCTGCCTACAGTAAAAAGGCAGGGCATCAAGTAGAGGGATGGGGTTGCCATCCCACAACCAAAAACTCTAACCCAGAATTGTTCCCATGTAAAAGAACTGCAGAGACAAAAATGGAGAAGAGCCTGAGGGAAAGGAAGTCCAGTGACAGGCCCAAATTGGGATCCAACTCAAGGGGAGGCCACAAGTCCTGACACTATTACTGATACTGTGCTGTGCTTACAAACAGGAGCCTATCATGACCACCCTCAAAAAGCCCCCCAAGCAGCTGAAAGACTCAGATACAGATATTACACCCAACCAATGGACAGAAGCTGGTGACCCCTGTGGTTGAATTAGGGAAAAGCTGGAAGAAGCTGAGGAAGAGGGTGACCCCATAGCAAGACCAGCAGTCTCAACTAATCTGAATCCCCTAGATCTCTCATACACTGAGTCACCAACCAGGCAATATACACCAGCTGATATTAAGTACCTGACACATACAACATTGAACCGCTTGGTCTGGCCCCAGTGAGAAAAGATGCACCTAACCCTGGAGAGATGTGAGCCCCCCAGGAGTGGGGAGGTCTGGTGGAGTGGTGTTTGGGGACATACTCTTGGAGACAGGGGAGAAGGTATGGGATGAGAAACAGTTAGAGGGATGACCAGGAGGGGGATAATGACTATACTGTAAAAGAAGATTAAAGAATGAATTTTAAAAAAAAAAAAAAGAAAAAGGAGCAATATGTTTCCATAGTGAGATTCCCTTGGGAAAGGTATGTTTTACACTTGCAAGTAGTTATCCATTAGAGATAACTTCTGGATTAGGAATGGGCACATGTCCACTTCTCTACTCACCTCTATGACTCCATCTACTGTTACTGTGAGTTCTTATGTGAATTGGTCTGGCTGTATTTAGAAGGCCTTGTTTTCTTGGTGTATTCCATCTCCTCTGGCTCTTACACTCTTTCTTCTTCCACTTCCACATGGTTCCCTGAGTCCCAAGAGGAGGTATTTGATGGAGACACACATTTTAGGGCTGAGTCTTTTAAGATCTCTCATTCTCTGTGTCTGGCTATGGGCCTCTGTCCTTGTTCCCATCTACTGCAGGATCAAACTTCTCTGATGTTGCATGAAGAAGTCGTTGGTCTACAACTAAAGTAGAATGTTGTTAGAAGTCATTTTGTTGTTATTTTCTTTTATTAGAAGCATGATGTTTTTCACATATATTTTAATTCTGTGAAAAGAGATGCTGCATAAAGTTTAACTTAATTATCTGAAGGGGAATAAAAAATAAAATGAGAGTTTTAAAGAGAGAACATTTGAAGCTAATGTGTTCCCAAATTGTCTTCATCTTTGTCCAATCTAATTGATCTGTTCTTGAGTCACAGAATGCATCTGAGACTAGACCCAAGGAATTAGTGGGAGTAAGATACTATAATGAGGTGCATAGAATTGGGTTAAAATAGATCATAAGGTCCGGTCAACTGCCAATGTTAGAAATTAGCATAAAAATAAATAAGAAAGCACTGTGAACACTGTAAAGAAAATAAACATGGCATGAACATCTGTTGTTATTTCTACCCAGAGTCCCATAACTTACTCTGTAATCCTCTTTTTTCATGTGTGTGTGTGTGTGAGTGTGTGTGTATGTCTGTGTGTGTTATGTGTGTGTGTTGTAGCTGCTGTTTTTGTTGTTGTTTGTTTCCTTGGACAGATCATTTTAGAGTTCACAGTGCTCCTATAGTCTTTCACAGAAATCACAGGTAAGAAACTAGGTCAGTTTTGTCATATCCCTGGCAAAAGAAATTAATGTATACATTAGCAAGTGACAAAACTGAGTCAGAGTTAATTGTCTTTTCTCCTTCTACTTTGATTGTTGACAAAACCATTTTGATTCACTGCATTCTGCTCTGATCAAAAGGTTTGTAGGACTCATATTATGAACCTCTGGATGTCTGGCCTTTGGATCTTGCCTCAGTAGTTGGACTGAAGTCAGATAAAGTGAACTGAAAATCATGGACGTGAACATGAGAGAGCATTATAGCCCCATTCTCTTGGTATCAGAACTGTTCAGGTTGATTTTACCCATCTGTTTCCTGTGTTATAGTGTTTAAAACAAAAACACCTATTTCCATCTAAAATGATAGGATTAGATTATATTTTGAATATCAATAATTCTGAAAAAGCATGAAAGGTAATGTAAAAAACTGGTTAGCAGAAATAGACAATGCTAGTTTGACAATCTGAACATTATGAACATTGACAATTGGGGGAGCACCATTTAAGAATTACCTTTGAAAAGAATATTCACTTAGTATTGTGATGTATACTAAAACAATATTCTTGAGGCCAAGAGACCTGTGAAATAAAAGGTATATGAAGCTGTTCTACATACTGGCCGGAAAGACAATGATTGATCTATGACAATACCTTCCTGTCAGCAGGAGCAGAATAAACATAAGCTGACAAAAAAAGTTTACTGGGTCAGAACTAAGAATATTTTTGTACAAAAAAAAAAAAAAAAAAAGAAAGAAAGGAAGGCATGATTTGTTTACACTGAACCTATGCTGGCACCATGTAAGAGCAGTGGAATTACATGAATGGAGCAAACTTTGGGATGGAGAACACTTCAAAAGGAGAAGCAATGATTGCTCCTGAGTTGTTTGGGGTTGCCAGCAGGGTGTGTTAGCATCTGAGAATGTTGATGCAGTTTGAGGAAAGGCTTTCAGATACTTTCCCGAATATGAAAGGCTTTGGCTGCTGAACCTCAGCTCATTGGCTGTGTATCCTCTCCCCCAACTTTCTTCACCATCTTCCAATCCCAGCAATTCAATTTTGGCATCTAAGACATTTTTTTTCCGTTATGCAGCAAAGACAGATTTTAATGTTAGAGACTGGATGAAAAATCGAAAGAGATGAACAAAGGTGGAATTTTGTGCATTTTGATTGGTATTAACATATGGAAATTCACTGCAAGAAAATGAGAGATATTTTATCCCAAGAATTTAGAGATGTAAAATGCATAAAATTTAATACTTATCACAAAAGCTACCTACTGTAATGATTTGAAAGGAAAGTAGCTCAAGTTATGCACATACTTAAGATTGAAAAATATCTTCTGAATATATACAATGGATATTTTTCTCATGCTTATCATAATTCTATTCCCACTCATTTCAATACAATTTACCATGGTCATAAGATTCCAAAGGGAGCCTACAGAGATGTGTTATGATGTCAAATTGCTATATGAAAACAATTTTGATAAGCCCATGGACACCACATTATAATGACAAATTATAATGACAAAATGGTTTCATGTTTCCATGGAGACCAAATTATAATGTCAAATTGATGGCAAAATGAGGTCAATACAAATCTACATGGGCCAGATTGTGATGTTAAAGCAGTGTGAAACAATGTCAACACAAGTCTGGGAGGCTGTGTTGTAATGTCAGGATGATAGGAAAGCAATAGTTAAGATGATGTCAAAATTGCAATCAGTGGAAATCCAAGCAGCATCTTTCATGATGACATTCCCAGGAAGCACTATTTTAATGTAGTTTTTACCAGTGCTAACAGAAATACAGTAAAATCAAGCAAATGGTGAGCTTGCGCATTAAATAATCTGACTTCAAATATTTCTAAAATTTCCAGTTCTCAGAAGTGAATGCTCAGCCATGAAAAGTTAGTAGGAAGGTCTAAGCTGTGTTACAAACTGGTGGAGAGGATCTATTAAAGAATCTGTTTAGATGTAAATGACTTGCCTCATTTACAATAGAAGTGGAAAAGCACCCACAGGGAGACAGTCTGATTAATTCAGTCCTCTCTAAAAGGTTTCTCTGACAGTCTTTTGCTGAAATGTCTTGGGGCGTGCTTCTCCTACATTTGGGTAGGAGTGTCACACCTTTTCATTCTTTCTTCCTAAAGATGTTAAAATATTTACAGTTAAAATTTGTATTGGATAAATTATATACTAAGTAGTTTAACACTTCCTTAAGCCTACCATTGTCGGAAATAGTGTGAAGTACAATATTATTTTCAGTGACGACAGTGTTCCCACTTGTTCTTAAATAATAAATTATATTGATGCAATTTATCTTGAATAAGGGCAATAAATATTTGAACCTAATGCTAATGCCAATCAGGTGGACTGTTATATCTGTTGTTATATCTGTGTGGCGTAGAGTTCATTTATCATGGCTCCCAGGTCCTAATATTTTTTTCTTCCTCCCAGTGGTAGCTCTCAGTTTTTGCAGAAGCAATTGACAGCACACTCCTGAAGCAATGACAAAAAATACATTCTGAGTACTTGAAAAATATGAATTATTTTCATCAACTTAAAAAGGAAGATCACTACTGTTTGACACTTTAAAAAAAATCATACAACTGAAACATTCTGTGAATGGACATTTAACATTTTGTGTTATGATTAAGGCATGGCTTCATAAGCAAAACCTTTTTATCCATGTTAAATATATTCATGTCTCCAATAAACATATTTTAGTTGAAGTCAGTGTACCAGCTAGTATGTTAGTAAAATAATTGAAATGGTTTTAATGGTTTGTTTTGTAAAGTCCATCAATTGCTTTAAACACTCAAGTTTACTAAGCCCAGCTGTTAGGAGAGAGTTCAAGTTGTTGTTGTTGTTGTTGTTGTTGTTTTTATGGTTTTATGTTTCTTTGTTTTTGTTGGTGTTGTTGATCTTTTAAAGGAAAATGTGTCTCAAATTTTATATATATATCACAAAAATCCTGGATAGAAAACACACAAATTGTAGACAATGCATATTGTACTTTAGGGAAAAAAATGCTTTGTTTTCAGCCATCTTTTGGGAAAGAATGAAGAACCAGAAGCAGAATATGTCCTGAAAAACACAAATATGTAACTGAAGACAGTTAAAATCAATCATGTAAAGAAGAATACAGGGATATACAAAAAGAAAATGAAAGGAGGAAGGCTTAAAGGAGGAAGAGAGGAGAGAAAAGGGGACAGAGATGAAAGGGGAGCAAGGAGATGAGAAAGAGGAAGGAATGAGGAGAGGGAGGAGGAGGAAAAGGAAAAGAAAGAGGAAGAGGAAGAAGAGGAAAAGGAGTGTTTTTTCTGATGGATCCCCCATAGACTCCAAGTGGAATCTCACCTCTTGTTATAATTTGAAAATTATGAAATTGTTTACTGTTTTAAATCTTTTTTTTTCATTACATATGGTAGTAGCAGCAATTTTGTTTTTCATTTAAGACATGTAAGTGGAAGCCTATTCTCTAACAATTTGGCTTAATAAGAGGAAGATATAAGAAATGGAGAAAGTATTTGACTTTGTGGCATATGAGCATTTGCTTGGTAAAGACCTGAGGGGTTAGCATGATTTTACACTACACTAAGTTTGAAGACATATCTTTCTCACAAAACTCATCCTATCAGTATGGCAATCTTTTTCTCTATTCCAAAGAAAGAACATATTTTTTTGAAATTTGTTTTACCTCCTAATTACAAATAAATAAATACATAAATACATAAATAAATAAAAATAAATAAAGAAGTAAACAAACAAACAAACCTTAATTTGTTAAAAATTCTGGTCTCTAGCTTGCCACTTTACACTTTCTGGAGGAACTTTCACAAGATGAAACAGTGCTTGGATTTAAATGGGAGCACTCCTCTCTCCATAGATAGAAGACACAGATACAAAATGAAGCAGAGACATTCAAATTCTTCTTGATGAAGAAAAAAGCATAGGATGGAGTGGCAAAATAGATGAGAAAATGGGAGGGCCTACTCTGCAACCTTAGAAATTCTTTCTAGCTTGTTTTTACTGTACATGTTTTGAATAAACCTCATTCTTACAATTTGTCTGCTCCTCAGGTTTTTTTTTTTTTTTTTTTTTTTTTTTTTTTTTTTTTTTTTAACCAGTCCTTATTATGAAAGTTCATGTTAACCTTTTAATATTTGTTTTGTTTTGCTTCCTAAGAGTATTTTCTTACCTGGGGCCTTGAAATTTACTTAAGCGGGCATCAATGCTCAATTTGTTGCTTTGGCTGTTAGTTTTTCTTGTTTTATTTGTTTCTTTAATATGCATTTTATTATATAAAAAGTTTTACATTTAAAGTATTTTGATCATATTTTTCTCCTTCCCCAAGTCTTTCCACAACATCCTCCCCTCCCTACACACCCACACATAACTTTTAAGTTTTTTCTCAAAGAGCAAACAAAGAAACAATACAACGTCAAAATTCCCAAAACTAAGAAGACAAAATGAAACAACACCCAAAGAGAAAAAAAAAAAACAACAAATAAAAACAAAAACAAGAAAACAACAATCACACTGTAACTAACCAAAAGCACACATAAAAATCATGGAGTCCATGATGTGTTGCTTTACTACTCCTGAACATGAGGCCTATCCTGGAATGATTGATTCACCCAGCATCACTCGCTTTCTCTTTGCCTAATGAGATCTATCTGTTCTCCCTAGTCCATTACCCTATACCTACTCTCACATGTTCTATGAGTTATAACTTGATTGTCATCGACTTAACAGCTAATTTTCATGTATAAGTGAACGCATATAATTTTTGTCTTTTGAAGTCTGGAATACCTCTTTCTGTTTTTTTTTTTCCTATTTCTATCTGTTTAACTGCAAATTTCATGATGTCATTTTTTTTTAAAAGGCTAAGTAATATTCCAATGTGCAAATGTGTCATATTTCTTTATTCACTCTTCTGTTGAGGAGTCTTTAGATTGTTTCCAATTCATGACTATCATTAATAGAACAGCAGTGAACATAGTTTTCAACTGTCTCTGTGGTAGGATGAAGCATCCTTTGTGTATAGGTCTATGAATGATATAGCTAGATCTTGAGGTATATAGATTCCCATCTTCCTTATACAGCTTTGTTAGGCATCATGAATCTTTATTTAGTAGATTAAACACTGCAGTTAAGGTCAGATTTGCTGTGTGCACTTCCCAATAAAATCCCTGTGTATCACTGCTCTTGTAAACTTCTCTGGTTAGCACACTCTATGCTGTACTATATGCTTTGTGGAGAAGAAATTGTGGTGTCTTTCATAAATAAAATACCTTGTCTGGTCTCAGGGAGAGAGGAAGG
This sequence comes from Uromys caudimaculatus, assembly GCA_028551405.1. Lineage (NCBI taxonomy): Eukaryota > Metazoa > Chordata > Mammalia > Rodentia > Muridae > Uromys > Uromys caudimaculatus. Next base: position 5,144,910 of record CM052707.1, on the reverse strand, counting down.
GTCTAGAGACTTGAAGTGCTAGGGTGGTGGAATGTCCAGGAGGGCCCTCACCTGCTCAGAGGAGAGGGAAGGAGGAATGTGGGAAGGATTGTGGGAAGGGGCAGTGAGTGGGATGACATACATAAATTAATTAATTAATTAATTAAAAAAATTAAAAAATACTGTTGGCTCCTAGCCAGCAGATCCAGGTGAGAGGAGAGAACCAAATCCAGCCAAGTCTCTCTGGGGCAGAGCAGGATAGAGCATATCGGTGGCCAGAAGAAACACACCAGGCTGGGAGTCTTGTCAAAGCAAGAACTCTACTTTATTGTATCACCCCTCACTTATATAAAGAAGGTAAAGGGTGTGGGCATTTAGGTATGGGGAGAGATGATGTAGGAGGTGCGGAAGGGGAAGGGATAACTGACAGGACCAATAGCAAAGCTCCACATCAGCAACAGCAGGGAGGTGGGAGGACCAAACAGATGTTGCTGAGTCACCCCTATATGGAAGTGACTGAGACAGGTCTCAGAACTCGAGCCAGGCTCCGGTTTGTCTTAAAGGCCCAAAACAGGATCAAAATGCGTCCCAAGACTATCACTTCCTGGGACTCCACCCTATTGCCCTTGGGACAACAAGGGGTGGGGGGAAGAACACGCCCAGTACTGCACCCGGACTCATCCCTATGGAGACAGCCATGGCTCCAGGACCAGCGGCACAACTCCTGAGTGAAGTGAGACTGAGATCAGGAGGTCTAACAAAATACTATGTGTCTTTTCGCTAGCCTAGCCACAACCAAAGAGCCTTGCCTGACCTACCTCAAGGGGAATAGTATCCTGTTCATTTCAGGTTGGTGTCTAGCTATTGCTTATAGCATCAGAAGGAAGCTGTGATCCTTCATATATACATTTGCTATGCTCTAGGGACTTATTTTTTTTCTTTATTTAAAATAAGATATTTTATTTATTAACATTTCAAATGTTTTCTCCTTTCCCAGTTTCCCCTCTGGAAACACCCAATCCCTCCCACCCACCCCTGCTTCTATGAGGGTGCTTCCCCACCTACCCACTCCAAGATCCCCAGTCTCTGGAAGGCTTTTCCTTCAGTCTCTGCTCCACACTTTGTCTCCATATTTTCTCCCATGAGTATTTTGTTCCCTCTTCTAAGAAGGACTGAAACATCTACACTTTGGTCTTCCTTCTCTTGAGCTTCATATGGTTTGTGAATTGTATCTTGGGTATTTCAAGCTTTTGGGCTAATATCTGAAAGACCCTCGAGCTGGGGAGACCCTCACTCAAGTCTCGGGATGGTGCGACCCCCCCAAGAACTCACGAAAGACCGTCCTTGCTGCAATCACACGAGGGGGGGGAACCAGTGCACTGGGGTCGAGCTCGTAACCTACACAGAGGCAGAGGAGTTCGACCCTGAGCAGCTGAAGTCAGGCGTATTTAAAGAAAAAGCCATAAAGCAAGGAAATTCTATGTGTCATGGGAAGGTATAGAATGTCCTAAGTTCATCACTCCCACAGTTAGCTGTTTCCTGAGACAAAAGGTGTAGGTTAGCCATTCATTCCTGCAGTTCGCTATTCCCTGGGACAAAGGGTGTAGGTTAGCTATTTCCTGGGACAAAGATATGGATGGTTGCGATATCAACCCTGCTGTTAACTATTTTTCTGGGACAAAAGGATGTATGTTAGCCATTAGGTGGTGGAATATGGCTATGTTATCTCTGGCTTTAATTTGCTAAGGGGGGTCTAACTTCCCTATAATGAGCTCGGGTCTTTCATTCCCCACTTCTTCTAGTGGTTAGTTCTAATCTTAGAACTATATTTCTGTGTCGTCATAGACTTGATTGTCTTTGTCCCCCAGCGCTTGGTACTGTTGTCTTAACATAAGAACCTGGGCAGCGCTTATTCATTCCCTGACAAAGGTTATCAATCTATTAATTAAACAGGGTCCAATAGTGAGCAAAATGAATAAAATCAGCAGGGTTCCTGCTAAAGCAGAAAACAGAGTCGTCATCCAAGGTGTCTTGCTGAACCATCCTTCGAACCACCCATGTCCAGCCTCCCGTTCTTTCTTGCGTCTTTCTAGCCTTTCTCTAAGCTTGCTCATGGAGTCCCTAATGGCCCCTGAGTGATCAACATAAAAGCAACATTCTTCTTTTAAGGCTGCACATAATCCTCCTTCTTTTAAGAATAGCAAATCTAACCCTCTCCCGTTTTGTAGAACTACTTCTGATAGGGAGGTTAAGGATTCTTCCCGGCTACTGACAGATTTTTCTAAAGCTTGAAGGTCCTCGTTCATGGCCTCGTGAAGCTCGCTCAATCCTCTAACTGCAGTGGTCCATTGACTAGGGCTGCGGTCTCTGTTCCTACTCTGGCCGCTACCCCTAGCCCAAGCATGACTGCTAGGGTCAAAGACATAGGTTCTCTTTTGAATCGGGTGGGTCGGAAATCATATTCATCAACGACCATTTCCTCAGGATGATAATAGACTCGAGGAACAAGCTGGACCATAATACAAAAATCAGTAGACTGGTTGAAAACAGAAGTAGAGACACAAGGGGTTAATCCAGTACTGCATATCCATCATTTGTTATACCCTGGCAAGCGGTTCAAAATATAGGGCCCAAAAGTCAACAATAGTAGAACAATTAAGGTCTTAACAAGGTAAATATGAGAGCTGTTAACTAAGATGTTAAACCAAGACTTGAACCAGCCCTGACTCTGTTTCCTCTCTCTCTCTTCCATTTGGCTAACCCTACTTACTCTCATCTTGGCAATTGAATCTTTAACAACCCCAGAATGGTCTATACAAAAGCAACACTCTTCAGCTAAGGTAGCACATAGCCCTCCTTGCTGGAGGAAAAGTCTCCTTAAGATGACTGGTGGTTTTTTTTCTTTGTAAGACCAAAGCTGGGGTCTTGGTGATTGCCCCAGCCACCCCAATCATAACAGAAGGGAGACAGTGAGTGCTGTCTAAAGGTACTACAAACAGTCATGATAAAGGTCAAGAGATCCTGAGCATGAGCAGATTGTCATCTTCTGTACTGTCTAGTGGGGGTCTCTGGGGAGCAGGGCATCACATGAGGAGCGTACACCCAGGCCTCAATACTGTCTACCTTGAGGACTATGGGAGTAACTAGCAGTGCCAGGATTTTATCTGGGTTCCAGCGACTGTGTCCTATGTCTCTTTACATAGATCCTGTCACCAGTCTGGAGGCGGTGAGGAGTGTCTGGCACCCCTGAAGCACTTAAGGCAGACAGTTTGGGTCAAATCTCTTGCTGTGGGATACCTCTTGGAAGAGCTCAGTGTACGCCAAGGGAGTTGGGGTACCACACAGGATCTCAAAAGGGGTCAGGTTAAAATGGTAGGGGGTGTTCCAAACTCGGAACAGGGCCAAGGGGAGGGACATCACCCAGTCCAAGCCAGCCTCCAAGGTCAAGGTCTCTCTACCTGCCCTGAGCTTTGGGGATGGTTTCTAATCTGTCCCCAATACTTTTGCCACACCCTGGCTTACCTGACAAAAGCAGAACCATTATTTTATCCACTTGCCTTGGGCACTCTAAACCTCAGGGAAATTTCTTCTTGGAAACCATGGCAGCTGCTTCCTGCTTGGTGGGGAATGTTTCAGCCCATCTAGAGAAAGTAGCTATGAATGTCTGAAGGTATTTGTAACCACATTTTCCTGGCTTAACTTCTGTAAAATCGACCTCTCAATATACTCTAGGCTGTTTCCCCTAGGTCTTTTGCCCTGTTTATTCTTGGCTGCATAAGCACTCACTTGCCGGCATACCTTACATTGTCTTACTATCTTTCTGACCCAGAACCTGAGTCTTATATACTCTAGGTCCCTTAACTGCTTGGACATGGACAAGCTTTTTATCCCATAAATGAGTCCATCTGTGCATTTGGCCTAGTAAGTCTTTTGCTTGCTTGTTTTCTTCCTGATGTATTGGGTATGAATAATACTCACAGTTACTGGCTTCATTGGGACATCTAAGAGATCCAGGATTTGTTTGTTTCCTCTGGTGTGAGCAGTCCTCTCTCTTAGCATATAACTCTGTGGTAGTGGGATGTGGCAAAGGCATACCTGTTATCTGTATAGATGTCGATTTTTTTGCATGCTCCAAGTTCTAAGTCCTTGGTGGGGGCAGTTAGCTCCACTTCTTGTGTTGACGTGTCAGGTGGTAGAGGTTCTGCCCAGATGACGATTGTGCTGTCCACCAGAGCAGCACCTGCTTGTCTCTGACCTTCATGGAGAAAACTGCTCCCTTCTGTAAACCAAGTAGCCTCGGCTTTTGGTAGGGGTCAGAGAGGTCTCTCCTTTTGGGCCAGCTTATTGTGGCCCTTCGGGCAGGAAATGTATTTGGGCCCCTATTTTGGAGAGTATGTCTCACCCCAACAGAGGGTAGGGACAGTCTGGGGTAACCTTAAATGAATGGGATACCCAGCCCATCCCTAGGTCCACTGTTCTTTGGGTAGTCCATGAATACATTTTGGTGCCAACGGCTTCTTGGACCAAAGAACTTTTCTTGAAATGGGGTCATCAGCTTGGAGGATGAGTGTTGAGCCCCTGTGTCCATTAAGAATTGAGTGGGTTTCTCCTCCACTCTCAGAGTTACCCTGAGTTCAGGGAGAAGGTCTCCGCTAATCACTGTCTTCACTCAGGGCTAACACCTTTTGCTGCTTGGGGGCACTTTTCTTAAGGCCTGGGATTCCTTGCTCCTGACTTCTGTAGGACACTCAGCCCCAATGGCCTCAGTCAGTTCTGAGACTGAAGGCAGGTATATATTTTTTCCAATCTGCTTTTATACCATTTAAATTACATGCAAGCAATAAGTTCAGTTCTAGGTTGCAATACAATAAATGCAAATAGCCAAGGAATGAGCAAGGCAATAAGCAAAAGTCCATGACCATTCCGGTGATCACTGTTTCTGAGGGCATGTCAGGATGACTGAAGTATCTGAGCCTACTTCCTTGTCCAAGCCCCAAATCAGATTCTCGCTTGAAGCCTACTTCTTCTGTTACACCCTAAAATTAAAATTCTTATCTGAACTTACTTCCCTGTTCTAGCCTAAGATTAGATTACTGCCTGAAGCCTGTTTCAGGACTTCTTGTACATTCCTTTCCTGTTGCTTCTCTTCCTCTTTTTTCCTTTCTTTGCTCCTTCTCTTCTCCTGTCTCCCTGCCATCACAGCCCTTCTCAGCAATTTGCACTAACTTTCTTGACAGCCCATTCTGTCTTTCTAGCCTCTGAAGCTTTTCTGTTATCTCAAGCTATTCCCCTGAGACCAGCCAACGGAGTCGGGTGATAGACCTTCAGGTTAGATGCCCCTTACCTTCTGCCACAGTCAGTAAAAACCGGATGTAGATAACGGCCTGATCAATAGATGGTGTCTGAGGGGGCATTCCTTCTAACTTCATCTTAGGTGGGCTGATGAGTAAATAATACAGTTTTAGAGAGATTATTTGACCCCTTGGAACTTCCCACTCTTCCCTCTGGTAAAGAGGGGTGGGGCCATAGGGACCAGGGTAAGGAGATATAGAGGAGGAGAGTCTTGGAGTAACAGGTCCGCTGTTGAAGGTCCTTGGGGGATCGATTTCTTCTCAGATCTGAATCTCTCCTCCCAGGCTTCTTTTTTTCCTGATGGTCAGCACCTGTGAGACAGGTATTGGGGAAAGAAAAGCCTTTATCTATTGGGGAGGAGAGGGGGAACCTCTACTTGTCTGTCTCTGTCATCACTCTAAAACTCCAAATCATAGGCCTTATTTTTTTTTTACCTGCCCTCACCTGCCTATAGACAGCTCCTTTTTGTCCAATTAAAAGGCTCTTTTCTCTCAGATATAAATTGAGCACAACTATTAACATTTTGTAATTTATAAGGTACAAGATACACCTAACACCCAGTGCATCTGCCATCTATATATCCTAACTTTAAAAGTCTTATAGTTCCACACCTGTTATGTCCTGGTTTAACTTGTATACTATCTGAAAACCATCCTCTCAGGTCGATACCATCTTTCTTAATATTGAACAGCTTGGGTTGGCTATGAAACAATAATCAGTCTTTAATCCCATCAGAATTCTGAGCATATTCTGTGGATTTCTGATATTATTGAAAGTTATCTATCTATGCACAGCGATCTACACCACTGTCTTTTAACTATTCCCAGCAATTTTTAATTAAATTATCTTGAAAATACCCTAACAATTAACTCAGAGCTATGAATTTGCTATCTGGTCCTTAGCTCGTATGCCTAATAATTTAAAATCAGTTTGTAAAGGCAGTCTCTTTTTATGAGTCAATTTTAGTAATAATCCAATAAGTCTTTATTTGTGTCATGTGAAGGGTGACACAAAGAATGCTTACTATTT
>CM052707.1:5072289-5138050 GCA_028551405.1 Uromys caudimaculatus | reverse complement strand
TAATTTGTCATGCCAGCATATTAACCCAAACTTCCCATGGAGCCCACGTTTAAATCATGAGATATCTTGCAGGACTTTTTTATGCCAATCTTTAAAATTCTGTCCTATGATTACCTGCTTGTAGAAAGCAGGCAGCTTTTACTGTCTGGCATTTTGCCTCTAGGCAATCATCTTGTCTTTGTTCACAGCAGGGGACCACAGAGTCATGCTTGAGCCCCCATGACTCCTCTTCCTGCTGAGCAACAACCAGTCCCCACATTTTTTTTTTTTTAACTTTTTCCATGTTTAACTGGATGAATCTGTCTGATGCCCAAAACAAACAAACAAACAAACAAACAAACAAACAAACAAAAAACCCGTCATTATTCAGTTTCAGTCCTAAGAGCACAGAACACAAAACAGAACAGAAGACAACAGTTCGCCCCAGGTTGCCCCTGCCATGGGTGGCCAGAGCATACAACCAACAACCAATACATAGCTAATCCCTGCCATGGACGCAGAAGTGATTTGTCCCTTCTATGGACGTAGAACACTTTCCCAGCCAGCTGCAGCTGCACTAGGTTACAGACAATTCAGATCCTGCCACCTCTGCCACAGGTGGCGGGTGTAACCAAAGAGTTCGTCCCTTCCACAGACTCAGAAACCATGTGGCCCTGCTGCATCAGCACAAGCCAGATACTCAGGCAAACTGAGGGTCCAAGGTGTCCCTCGGTCCCTCCGTTGCCACGGCGTTCAGTTATGTCTACCCACCGTGAACACCACTAGAGAGGTGGCACCAAAGTGCCCAGACAAATGGCACCGAAGTGCCCAGACAGGTGGACCAGAGGCCGACAGGTGGCACCGAAGTGCCCAGAGGCTTGCAAGCAAAACCGTAAGTAGGCGCCACAAAAGAGGAGGAGGACAGAAAACAGACAAAGAGGGAGACAAACAATACCCGCTCGAGCGTGAAGTCAAACTTAGGGGAGTAGATATCGTTTATCCCATCATCAAAGTCGCAAACAAGACAAAACAGATACTGAAAATACAGACAAAGTCTGACAAGGGCCTGTTTCCACCGAAACAAGCAAAACCAATTCAGAATACCAGACAGCCGGGAGGACCACGTCCTTTCTGGCACCCCAACGGGAATCTCCCAGGTATCCCTGGGGTCCCTCAAGACCTCCTGGGACGTCTCCCAGAGCAACAGTCAGTGATTCCCTAGCCCGTTGGTCGATCACACCTCCAGTCTCTACCCGAGACTGGGAGATCATCGTCCCCTCACGGGGACTCGAGCAACTGCAAACCAGACTCTGCGCGCAAACCGAAAATACAGATTCAGACTTCAGCCAGCACGGACAAACAAGAACACAAACAGAATCTCACCTCCAAGTAGGTTTTCGGAGACGAGGGTGGTTGCAAATCCCGGACGAGCCCCCAAAGAAAGACCCCCGTGCTGAGGAGACCCCCCTCAAGAACTCACGAAAGACCGTCCTTGCTGCAATCACACGAGGTTTATTCGAGGGGGGGGGAAACCAGTGCACTGGGGTCGAGCTCATAACCTACACAGAGGCAGAGGAGTTCGACCCTGAGCAGCTGAAGTCAGGGGTATTTAAAGAAAAAGCCATAAAGCAAGGAAATTCTATGTGTCATGGGAAGGTATAGAATGTCCTAAGTTCATCACTCCCACAGTTAGCTGTTTCCTGAGACAAAAGGTGTAGGTTAGCCATTCATTCCTGCAGTTAGCTATTCCCTGGGACAAAAGGTGTACATTAGCTACCTCCTGGGACAAAGATATGGATGGTTGCGATAACAACCCTGCTGTTAACTATTTTTCCGGGACAAAAGGATGTATGTTAGCCATTAAGTGGTGGAATATGGCTATGTTATCTCTGGCTTTAATTTGCTAAGGGGGGGGGGTCTAACTTCCCTATAATGGGCTCGGATCTTTCATATCCACTTATCAGTGAGTGTGTACTATGTGTGTTCTTTGGTGACTGGGTTACCTCACTCAGGATAATATTTTCTAGTTCTATCCATTTGCATAAGAATTTCATGAAGCCATTGTTTTTAATAGCTGAGTAGTACTCCACTGTGCAAATGTATCACATTTTCTGTATCCATTCCTCTGTTGAAGGACAGCTGCCTGAGCCTACAGCATTCTTATGCAGTAGAGAAGAAATATGTGCTGTTTACTCTACTGTACCTTCTGTAGGGAGTGAAAAACAAGTCTATGCTTCTGAACACCCACCCTAAAATAGTAGATGAGGAAAAAATATTTGTTTTTGCTTTGTTGTATTTGTTTGTTTGTTCTTTAATTGGTCACATTGGCACCTGGAAACTCAGACTACACCTCTCTCAATCATATGAGATCACGTTGTCTCCATCCACGTGATGCTACTTGAAGAACACTGAAAGTTCTAAATATGGATGCTCCTGGATTGGCTAAGCTGGGCCTTTTTCTAGTGCTGTGATTCATGGGCTTCTGATCACTATAGAAACCTGTTTTCGAGTGAGAGAATTTTACTGAGTTCTGAGAATCAGTCTATAGAATTATTCAAATCAAGAGTGGTGTTGGCAAACAGAAGAACCTCTATGCATTTAGAATTACACCATCAAGATTAAAAGAATATGGTGCATTTGTAGGTTTCTGTGTTTTCTCAACTCTGACAAAAAGAAACTTTAAAAACTAAGAAATCTGTAAAGATTTTATGCACTTCTATGTACTGTTATATACACATGGGTTTACTTCTGTAAAGAAAACTGAGAAATGCTTGACAGATATCTCCCAGCTTTATAATCAAAGATTTATATAGGAAAATTATCTTTAGCTATATTTATGCTCAAATTTAAAGACAAATTGGGAAAATCATTTCCCATTTTTCTCAAATATCAAACTTAATTTTCTTCATTGAAATCATTTAGATAATCAACCACATTTTCTTTACACTGCTAAAACAATCATAATTGGTATATTATGCTTGAAAGGAACAGTCAGAAAGCTCAATTTACAAGTTTTTGTATGTGGAATCACAGGCCTGGGGATAAGGCAAGGGCAGTATCTCAGAGAAAGTTGTTATCACCAGTAAGATCAGTTCAAGCTAACTCTAATCTCTGACTAGGGGATATTAGGTCATTCTAGATTCTAGCTTTAAAATGTATGCAGAATCCTAGTCCCTTACAAACTACTGGGAGAGCAAAGATGGAGATTCAGAGTTTGCATGAAGTTTGTGTTCATCAACTTGTGTTCAGAATGCTGACACAAAAAGGAAGCATTTCCCTTTAGGATTTTGGAGCACCATATTTCACATAGCAATCAAGGAAGAAAAGCCTTGCAAATATGTAAATTAGATACCAACTACTGAAAAGAAAACTTTCTTTAGTAATACTTTGTGTTAGTGGGTCAAAGCTACGAGGCAACTTTTACTAGTTGTATTGTCTTTCCAGATCTTTTTCTTTAATAACATGGTTTTAGGCTTTTTCAATAATTGCTAAGAAAGTGCTACATGCAAAAATATATACATAGCCTGGGAACAACTTAGATTTCTTTAGGGATGAGAAAAAAAAAGAATTAAAGAAGGACTGTTTGATGATTAGTTGTTGTCAACAAGATACTGGGGAAGAAGAGATCTCAAGTGACAAATTTCCTTCAACAAATTAGCATGTCTTCAGGGGATTATGCTGACTGTTAATTGACAGAGAATGTCTTGGTCATGGTGGGAAAAGACACACCTGAATAAGTAGTCATGATTATAAAAGATAGCTAAATATGCGCTGGGCAGCAAAGCAGTAGGCAGTGTTCTTCCATGATCTCTGCTTCAGTGTCTGCCTTCAGGTTTCTGCCTTGAGTTCTTGCTTTCACCTGATGATGGGCTATCCCCTTTAAGATGAAAGAAATCCTTTCCTCCTAAGTAGGTTTTGTTAACATTTTATCCCAGCAATAGAGAAGCAAACTAGGATTGCTTGGCAATGTGAACTTACTTTTGCCATTTCACATTAGTTCGAGAAGCTTGAAGCATATGCTTAAATGTTGTAGGACCATGAAAGGCAGCCTGGTTTCTGGTTGAGCTAAGGTTGGAAACCCCAGTGACCCTGAGGGAAGATAGGTAATTTGCCATGCTCCTGGAAACCAGGCTCCTTGAATGAGGGCACATCCCTCCATAGATTTGTGACCATCAGTCATGTAAGGGCAACACCCCAAGCCCCTCCATAGGTAGAGGATGTGACCACAGGTCACATAATCTCAAGACAGATCTCCCTTCTGTTCCTAAAGGCCTGAAGTGCTCAGCCAATAAACCCCCCTTCCCAGACACTCCTCCCTGAAAAAGGTATTTAACCTCAGGCCCACCCTGAGAACTGGGATACAGTTTTTATTCATCTACTCTTTATCATGACAATAAATGCCTTAAAACCGTGGACTGTCTCTTCACTAGGATCTGCCATGGGCAGCCATAGAGAAAGCCTCTGCCTATGGAGCCTCGTCATGTCACATCCCCTGTACAAGGCCTCTCTGTGCCCCCAGTGACCACCTAGCCAAGCCAGCTGCTCAAAAGCCAAGGACTCTCATTCCAGCAGTACCCAACTGGATCCCTCTCCCCTTTCCCCCTTGGCCCTTGGCTAGACCCAGCCCGTGGGCCCCCACTCCATTTTCAGCTCTTCCATGGCTCCCAGGGGTGCCTGGGTACCCAAGAGCATGAGAACCAGAAGGCCCGGGCTCTGCACAGGCCTGAAGACCCCCAAACCAGTACTGGTGTCCCTAGGACCCCAGATGGTGCTCCTCCAACCCCAGAGCAGTGTCCTGCATCTTCCCATAGTCTGATACCTGCTAAACTTCCCGAATCCCACCTCGCTGAGTAGCCCGAATCCTTTGATGGAGTGGACACAGGACACTTCCTTAACCCTATAAAATATAGCAGATATAATGGCAAAGGACATTATACTACAGCAAATTCAGCTGGAATACAAAGTCAGGAGTCTCTTCAAGAAGAATGCCAGTCAAAACAGGAGCTGAGTCCTGTAACAGATAATGTGAAACTTTCTGAAATAAAGACAAATATTTCCAGGATCAAATAAAAACACGTAAAAAATGAAGAAGTCCAAAGTTCGAAAATTATACTCTGCATAGGTTCCATGAGCTTGATAGCAACAGGAGGGAGATGAAGTAGCATAAGTAGATATAGTTCAAAAACAGAGCCAGCCTGTGGATTGAGATTTAGCTCTCAAATAATTCTCCAGCATCATAGCTGCTGTAACTATTGCCATGCTCCTCCCCATGATTGTGGACTAATCTTCTGAAACTCTAAGTAAGCCCTGGATGCAATGTCTTCTCTTATAAAAATCGCTATGGTCATGATGTCTCTTTGCAACAGTAGAACAGTGATTAGGACTGCATAGAACTAAACACAGTTGCAAAGCCTTTCCCAAAATATGGTCATGTCTGTCACAGGAATAACGCACTCTTGTTAACAACTTGTTTGACTTAAGGTTTCTATTTCTGTAATAAAATACCATGAGCCAAAAGCAAGTTGCGGAGAAAAGATTTTATTTGGCTTATACTTTCGAATTGCTGTTCATTATTGAAGGAAGTCAGGACAAAAAATCTAACAGGGCAGGATCACGTAGGGAGGGGTTGATACAGAATCAGTGAAGAGACTCTGCTTACTGGTTTGCTTCACATGGCTCACTCAGTCTGTTTTCTTCTAGAAACCAGGAATATCAGCCCAGGAAATAAACCTTATACAATGTGTTGGGTCTGGCTCATTGATCACTAACTGAGAAAATGTCTTACAGTTGGATCTCATGAAGGCTATCCTAAACTGAGGCTTCTTCCTCTCTGATAACTCTAGCTTGTGACAAGTTGACATACATAATCAGCCACTACATTCATATCTCTTCACACCAAAAGAACAATAACCAAGATAACCCCACAAGTCTACACAAGTTGCAAACCTAACACGGCATCACTTTCAAGCCCAACAACCCATGGTTAAACTGGTCAAAGGCCCTACTATTATTACTCTGATAACTGGACGTATTACACTAACTTCAATTATACACATAAATTAATTATTCAGTTCTGATCAGAAATGCTTCTTTTTGAAATACATGTTGATTATTATGGAGACTCACAATTTGTCAAATGTGTAGAGAATATATGACCTTGTGGACTACTTAAACCTAAATAGACTGTCTATAACATAACCCTCCTCCCAAGACTCAGGGATCTTTGGAGAAGAGGGGACATCAAGATCATGTGACCCATTGATACTGGATAAATGTAAGGAAACAGCATTTTCCTGACATGACAGGGCAGCTGCACAGATTGAATTTTGCAGCAGTTATGACAGCAGGCACATATGTGAAGGCTTAAATCAGATAAAATTGCAACATGGAGAAGGAAGAAAATGCAGTCCTATCTATAGAGTTTGACTGAGGGTTGATAGGAGCTGGGAGAGGTAGGGCCAGTTTTCTTTAAAGGTACAGTCTCTGGTTGGCTGACTACACTCTAGTGAAGGCCTTACAGTCAACAAAAACTGTAGAGTAATTAATTGGTTAAAAAATGACTCACAGTTGGCTGCATAGGCATGGGGTTATGGTTCATGCAGGAGTTGAAGGAAAGGTGAATATGATCAAACTACGTTGTATGAAATTCTCAAAGTCTATGCCTGAGACCCTGCAATGTCAGTTCATTTTGACAATAAAATAGTCTGGATTAGTATGTTACAGACTACAATTGAAACTCAATTAACTTCTTTTGACTTTAGTTTAAAATAATTTATAACTCTGTGAAGAACAGAAGAGGAAGAGGTTAGTTTATAAGGTATCTGTAGCCAGAGCAATATATAACTCAAAAGTTGGAGAATCACCACTCAATGCCTGTTTCAGATTTTAAAGCCTAATTTTCTTTCTAGATGAATATTGCATGCATAATAAGACTTGAAAGAAACAGGATGAAGTTACACTAGGTGCTCAAGCAATGAGGTCACAGATGCCTGCACATTAGAAGAACAATTTCAAAAGGAAGTTTAATATCAAGACTCTTGACCTCAAATCCATGCTCCCTTTTTCTTAATTGTTTCTACAAACACAAGCATGCACATGCTCATGCTCGCACACACACACACAAACACCATCACTCTCCTAAATACACGAGTATAAACTGTTCAGCCTGTCTATAATGTGACCTGTCCTGTATGTATATAGTTTAAATGAAATTCTCACCAAAATCCACACACTAATAAAACCCCTAACACTAGGTATGAGTATCCCCTTTTGTGCTCTTTTTGTTGAAGTTGTTCAAGATATAATCCCATACCTTATAAATTATTGCTATTGTTCTTGGTTTCCTCCCAGCAGTAGAGGGTAAGTCCCTACTACTGAAGACACCATGCATTTTGGACACAGAGTCCAAAGAATGTGAGCTAGACCTCATGGTAGCAGAATCTATATGCCAGTTCCCAAGGGCAAGTTGTGCTGCTCATGGACCGTAACAACAAACAGCATGACATGATAGCTCTAACAGTGCAAGCAAGTTACTCATTACTGCTGGTTGGACTTTATGACTGCCTACTTAACAAGGGGAAAATCTTTTCTAGTACTGAAACCCTAGTCAACTACACAGAACTAGTAAGACATTGATTGTGGAGGACAATTGACAACCACCACTTAATAAACCAACATAATTTCTAAGTGAATTTTAAATATTTATTTGTATACCTCCAGGTAAATATAGTTATTCACTCCCATCAAAGAAACTTCTCTTTATAGCAGACAGAGACCATTGCAGAAAATCACAAACAATTAAAATGTAGAGATCAAGAGATTTTGTGGCCGGGCAGTGGTGGCGCACTTGGGAGGCAGAGGCAGGCGGATTTCTGAGTTCGAGGCCAGCCTGGTCTACAGAGTGAGTTCCAGGACAGCCAGGTCTACACAGAGAAACCCTGTCTCAGAAACCTCCCCCCAAAAAAAAAAAAGAAAAAAGAAAAAAGAAAAAAGAAAAAAAAAGAGATTTTGTGGTGCTCAATTCCAAGGGAGAGATCTACAACACAATTGTTGCACTTAAGGCTAAAGAATTATTTTGGAAGAGAGAGAGGAAGATTTTAAGAGCTATGGAACAGGAAGTTTGCTAGTGTTTCCTAGAAATTCTATATCCTAGAAATGCCAGAGAGACTACACTCATGAGTTTGCACAAAAACGGTTGCCTAAATTAGACTTGAACAATAATACCACTAATTAAAATACTAAAATGGAAGGGGGAAGCTCAGATGTCTCAACTCTAGAACAAGAACTACAGGCAACTGAGGAATCCTGAAAGCAGGATAAATGGTCTTCCTAAGGGAATAGTATCATAACTGGTTATACAATAACAAGTGGTCAGCCTTAAAATCATGCATATATTGGATATTAGACCTTTATCAGATGTGGGATTTTTAAAGATTTTCCCCAAGCTGTTTGTTGCTGTTTTGTCCTATTGACAGGGTCTTTTGCCTTACAAAAGCTTTGCAATTTTATGAGGTCCCATTTGTCAAATCTTGATCTTCGAGCATAAGCCATTGGTGATCTATTCAGGAACTTTCCCCTCTGCCCATGTGTTCGAGGCTTTCCCCCACTTTTTCTTCTATTAGATTCAGTTTATCTGGTTTTATGTGGAGATCCTTGATCCACTTGCACTTGAGCTTTTACAGGGAAATAAGAATGGATCAATTGGCATTCTTCTACATGCTGACCTTCTGTTGAACCAGCACCATTTGTTGAAAATGCTGTCTTTTTTCTACTAGATGGATTTAGCTCCTTTGTCAAACATCATGTGATCATAGGTGGGTTCATTTCTGGGTCTTCAATTCTATTCCATTGATCTACCTGCCTGTCACTGTACCAACACCATGCAGTTTTTATCACTATTGCTCTGTAAGACAGCTTGAGGTCAGTGATTCCCCCAGAAATTTTTTATTTGTTGAGAATAATTTATGCTATTCTGGTTTTTTTGTTATTCCAAATGAATTTGAGAATTGATCTTTCTAACTCTATGAAAAATTGAGTTGGAATTTTGATGGGGATTGCATCCAATCTGTAGATTGCTTTTGGCAGATGGCCACTTTTACTATATTAATCTGCCAATCCGTGAGTATGGGAGATCTTTCTGTCTCTGATAAAGGGCTAATATCCAATATATGCAAAGAACTCAAGAAGTTAGAATCCAGAGAAACAAACAACCATATTAAAAATGGGTAACAGAGGTAAACAGAGAATTCTCAATTGAGGAAATTCGAATATCCAAGAAGCACCGAAAGAAATGTTCAACATCCTTAGTAATCAGGGGAATGCAAATTCAATCAACACTGAGATTCTACCTAACACCATTCAGAATGGCTAAGATCAAAAACTCAGGTGACAGCAGATGCTGACAAGTATGTGGAGAAAGATGAACACTCCTCCATTACTGGTGGGACTGCAAGCTCGTACAATCACTCTGGAAACCAGTCTGGTGGTTCCTCAGAAAATTGGACATAGTACTACCTGATGATCTATTTATACCACTCCTGAGCATATAACCAGAAGATAGTACAATATGTAATAAGGACACATGGTCCACTATGTTTATAGCAGCCACATTTATAATAGCTAGAAGCTGGAAACAACCCAGATGTCCCTCAACAGAGGAATGGATACAGAAAATATGGTATATTTAAACAATGGAATACTACTCATTGTTAAAAACGAAGACTTCATGAAATTCACAGGCAAATGGATGGAACTTGAAAATACTATCCTGAGTGAGGTAACTAGTCACAAAAGAACATACATGGCATGCCCTCACTGTTAAGTGGATATTAGCCCTCCCATATATAGTCACCAAATCCTGACACTATTGTGGGTGTCAAGAAATGCATGCTGATGGGAGTCTGATATGGCTTTCTCCTGAGAGGCTCTGCCAGAGCCTGACAAATACAGAGTCATATGCTTGCAGCCAACCTTTGGACTGAGCACAAGGTCCCCAATGGAGTAGTTGGAGAAGGGTCTGAAGAAGCTGACAGGGTTTGTAGCCCCTTGGAGGGAGCAACAGTGTCTACTAGCCAGACCCCCAGGAGCTCCCAGGTACTGGAACACCAACCAAAGAATACACATGGAGGGAATCATGGCCCCAGCTGCATATGTGGTAGAGGAAGGCCTTGTTGGCATCAGTGGGAGGAGAGACTTTTGGGCCTGAGGGTGTTTGATGCCCCAGTATAGGGGAATGCCAGGGTGGGAAGACAGGAGTGTGAGGGAGGAACACTCTCATAGAGGTAGGAGAGGGAGAATAGGATAGGGGTTTTTCTGAAGGGGAGAGCTGGAAAGGGGAAACATTTCAAATGTAAATAAAGAAAATATCCCATAAAAGGAAAAAACAACAAAAAATTGTGCATATACAGATAGCATTAGACACTAACATTTCTTTTTTTAGTATTGAAACAAATAACTTTTACTTTCCTCTTACTATAAAAACTTTTTTCTATTTTTGCTGCACATAATTTAATATTTTTATTGGTTATTTTATTTATTTACATTTTAAATATTATCCTTCTTCCCAGTTTCCCCTCCACAAGCACCCTATAACCTCCTCCCTATTCCCTGCCTCTGTGAGGGTGCTCCGCCTACACACTACTGCCTGAGCATCCTAGCATTCACCTATCCTGGGTTATCAAGCCTCTACAGTACCAAGGAGCTCCCCTCCCAGTGATGCCAGATAAGGCAACCCTCGGCTACATATGAAGCTGGAGTCATACATACCCTTTGTGTACTCTGTGGGTGGTGGTATAGTCCCTGGGAGTTTGGGGGGTTTTGGTTGGTTCATATTGTTGTTTTGCCTATGACGTTGAAAATCCCTTCAGCCCCTATAGTCCTTGCCCTAACTTCCCCATTGAGGTCCCCATGCTCAGTCCAATGTTTGATTGTATATATACAAATCTGTATTGGTATGGCTCTGGCAGAGCCTCTCAAAGGACAGCTACACTGGACTCCTCTCAGGAAGCACTTCTTTGCATCAGCAATTATTTTGGGGTTTGGTGTCACCAGACTGGATAGATCCCTAAGTGGGCCAGTCTGTGGATGGCCTTTCCTTCAGTTTCTGCTCCACTCTTTGTCCCTGAATTTTCTTTTGACAGGAGGAAATATGGATTAATAATTTTGAGGTCGGTGGGTGGCCCCATTCCTCAACTGTGGGCCATGACTATCCACTAGATATGGTCTCTACAGATTCTATCTCCCCTTTGTTGGGTATTTTGGCTAATGTCTTCCCTGTAAGGTCCTGGGAACTTCTTGGGTCCCTGGCATCTGGGACTTTCTAGTGGCTACCTCTTGTTCCCCCCTCCCCTACTGCTACACACCTGCTTTCAAATTCCTGACCCTAATGAAGACCCAACATACCCAAACTTATGGGAAAAAATGAAAGCAGTGCTAAGAGGAAAACTCATAGCTCTGAGTGCTTCCATAAAGAAATTGGAGAGAGCATGTACTAGCAGCTTAACAGCACATCTGAAATCTCTAGAACAAAAACAAGCAAATACACCCAAGAGTAGTGGACAGTAAGAAATAATCAAACTCAGGGCTGAAGTTTACTAAGTAGAAACAAAGAGAACTATACAAAATATCAAAAAAATAAAAATAAAATAAAATAAAAAATTAAAAAACAAAAACCAAAAAACAAAAAATCCTGGAGTTGGTTCTTTGAGAAAATCAACAAGATAGATAAATCCTTAGCCAGACTAACCAGAAGACACAAAGACATATCCAAATTAACAAAGTCAGAAATGAAAAGGTAGACATATCAACAGAAACTGAAGAAATTCAAAAATTATCAGATCCTACTACAAATGCCTATACTTAACAAAACTAGAAAACCTGAATAAAATGGATGATTTTCTAGACAGATACCAGGTACCAAAGTTAAATCAGGATCAGATAAACCATCTAAATGGTCCCATAAACCCTAAAGATATAGAAGCAGTCAATAAAAGTTTCCCAATGAAAAAATCCTCAGGACCAGATGGTTTTAGTGCAGAATTCTATCAGACATTCAAAGAAGACCTGATACCAATACTTCTCAAAGTAATTTATAAAATAGAAACAGAAGGTATATTGCCTAATACATTCTATGCAGCCATAGTTACACTAATACCTAAACCACACAAATACCCAACAAAGAAAGAGAACTTCAGACCACATTCTCCCATGAGTATTGATACAAAAATATGCAATAAAATTCTTGCAAACCAAATCCAAGAACACATCAGAGTGATCATTCATCATGATCAAGTGGGCTGCATCCAATGGATGCACGGATGGTTCAAGACAGAGAAATTCATCAACATAATCCACCATATAAACAAACTCAAAGAAATAAACCACATGATCATTTCATTAGACACTGAAAAGCCTTTGACAAAATATAACACTCCTTCATGCGAAAAGTATTGGAGAAAAAAGGAATTCAAGGTCCATACCTAAATATAGTAAAAGCAATATATAGCAAGCCAATAGCCAATATCAAACAAAATAGAGAGAAAGTTGAAGCAATCCCACTAAAATCAGGGACAAGATCAGGCTGCCCATTCTCCCCATATCTATTCAATATAGTACTTGAAATTCTAGCCAAAGCAATTAGATAACCATAGCAGATCAAAAGGATAGAAATTGAAGAGGAGGAAGTCAAAACCTTATTTCTAATACATATAAATTTGGCAGATTTCATGTTCTAAATTTTACTATTCTTAAACATAAAACTAATTTAAATTTGTTATAAAATTAAAGAATATAAAGTATTCTTCTACAGTGCTTAGTACATAGAACAAGAGATGAAAATTATCAGGAAGCATTATGAAAATATCTGTGTACATTGAACCATATATTATTGCTAGAGTCATTTCTTTGTTTTCTTTTCATTTTCTCCTGTGTTATAACAGACAAAGTAAAATGCAAACTGTCTTATACTGGAGAAAAGAATGTGATTCATGCAATTGACAGTCTCTCCACAATGAAGTAATTAAAAAGATCTTGACCCAGACTTGGGACTCGTGCTCATCTCTTAGAATTATGTATTTATTAGTGGCCTTGTATCACTATGTCCAAAGTACATTTCAGACACAACTTGGGAGGGACAGTTTATTTTGTCACATTCGTTCAGGGGGTTATAGCCCATTTTGGTAAGAAGGGATAACGCAACTCATGGTAGTGGCAGTTTATGGCTGAGACTGTTCATATTATGTTGAGTGGGTTAGTAGACCTTTAGATAGAAAGAATGTACAGGAAAAACCTTTAAAAGGCTATCCACTTTGACCAACTTCATGAAGACTGAACTTACTTCCTGAAAGTTCAACAGCCTTCACTAGCAGTGCCAGAAGCCAAGGAAGGAATATTTAAAACACAAACTCATGTGAGGTTACTTCTGATGCAAACCATGAGGTTTTCTTTCCTCTAAATTAATTCTAGCACTCTTCAAAAGTGGTCAGCAGGTCCTAGGGCTGTATCACAGATCAGGACATTGATGTGAAAGTTTCCAAGATATTCCCAGACTTTAATTTCTTTGAGAGTAACTGTGAATTAGTCATGGTATTCATGGCAATTCAATGTGATTAAACCTCTCCAGAATCCTGTCAGAATCAGGCTCCATCAGTTGCTAAAGCGTGTTCAATGTTTAAAATCTGGGTCCAATTTTGTTTAATTTTTAAAACATTAGTTGTCTCAATTATTCCCATATCTTCAAGCATCTTTGCATATTTTCCCCAAAATGCTATGGTAATTGTTGTTATCAAAATCATCAAACTCAGTTGTTTATTTTTATGTTATTTAATATGAAGTACTTTGTAGCACTTTATAATGTTGAATCATGCTAATTGCAATACATTTGTTTTTCAATTTTGAGGACTATATACTTTCTTCTAGCATAAACACATCTCTCTATTATATGAAAACAAACTGTGGTTTGATTTGTTTAATGCTGAACATGTATGGCTGATCACATTGAGGTCCAAGGAACAGTGGAGCAGAGAGTTTTAGTCTATACCTATTCATAAGGATGATACAGAGCTTTGGAGTAACTATGGATGATTCATTGTGAAAGAACAGGCAGTAAATATTTTGCAAGTATGGGCACTAGATCCTTATTCAGCTGAGGCTTCAAAGCCAAAAGTGACAGTAGCAATATGCCTCTAAAAAAGCATGTATTCCCCATCGATTGCAAGAACATCCTTATGGACTCTATGGAAACTAATGAGTAATAATTGTAGATGACATTCTCTTCCCCATTTCAAAGATTATGGAGTAATCTATGAAGTAAAGATAAGAAAATACAGGGAAAGAGTAAATGTCTTAGTTTGTCTTGCTATCCCAAAATACCTGAAAGTAATAGATAAAGAAGAAATATTTACTTCTCACAGTTCTGTGTCTGAAAATCTAGATGAAGGTATCATAGTTCCTGATCTTTGTGAAAGTCTAATTTCTCAGGTGCCATAAACATTGTTGTTTGACCTTATCAAAGTACATATTAAAGCATCACAAGGCTTTTCAAGTTTCCTCAGTTCTTTTACTGGGTGATAATCTCACCCACAAGAGTCCTTCTTCATGAATTAATCACCTCCAATAGACCCTATCTCTTAATAGTGTTGCATTACCTTAGCTGGGATTTTGGAGGAGCATATTTTAAGTGGTTATAGCATTTTGACCACTTAAAAATCATCTCAAGTCAGAAATGATAATATTTGTTGAAAAAAAGTTTTAAAAACTAGGGAAGTGGAAGGAAGTACATAAGACAAATAGCAAAGCTAGATTATACCAAGATATGTGGCTCTTTAAGATAAGAACTCTGCTCTTCTGTGCCTCTGAGAAAGAACATGGATCTGTGATATAAGAGAAAGGCAAGAGCATGTTCTTCAACAAAATCCCAAAGCAAACAGGAGTCTTCTTTATAAGCAAATTCTCTGTGATAACTCACCTAAAATTACCTTGACTAATTAAATCCTGTTTGTACTTAACAAATTAGCTTAATATGTTAAGTTATACAAATCATTCTGATTTCTTGTTCCCAGAACCTGAGGAGTAAGTATTTTTTCTTTATTTTTGCATGCATTCATGTTTCACCAGAAATATCAAAGTAATATTTTTTAAGATGACATATTCTTGTACACACTTCACAGGTGTCCTCTGCCATCACTTTGTTTCATCAGAACTGTGCCATCTACTTCTTGCAAAGGCTATGATTTGCTTATTAAGGCAAATGTAAGCATTCTTGGTGTTATTTTTCTTTCTTCCTTCCCGTTCCTTCTTCTTCTGTCCCCAGTTCAAGGCTTCTCCCTGTTTTACCCAGTCCCATTCCACCATTCCCATTATTACTTCTTCTTCTTCCTCCTCCTCCTCCTTACTCCTCTCCCCCCTCCTCTTTCTCCTACTCCTCTTCTTCTCCCCACCTCTATGTATGTATGTATGTATGTATGTATGTATGTATGTATGTATGTATGTATGTATGTATGGTATGACTGTAAGGTGGGTTGTGTGCACTCTTGTGGATGCACATTGTATACCTGTGTACATACATTTGGAAACCAAAAGAGGACATCAGGTGTCTTCCTCTATTGCTCTTCACCTTCTATTTTGAGAAGAGTCTGTCAGGAAATGAAAGTTTCCCATTGGTTATACTACTTGGCTAGCAAGCTTCCTGTCAGCAATCACCAGTATGGAGTTTATAGGATTATACAGATCTTCTGCTATGGCTATCTTTTACTTGATGGATGGGGATTCAAACTCATTCTTTCTTCTGCACAGCAAACAATTTTATGTACTGAGCCATCTTCAAAGTTCTTTATTATTTCAATGGTGACAATAAATTAGCAAAAGTTTTTTTTCCCCTTGAAGTACATTGACTTTTTTTTTTTTTTGCCTACTTTGATTGTACTTAAAGTGTGATATCTGTGACATATTTGCCTAGCCTGAAGTACACACAAAATCTTCACACTTCTTTCAGAAGTTTTAGTTTATCTTTTATATTTAGCTAGAAATTGTACGCTTATAAGGGGGTGACCCTGTAGGAGGTCCAGCAGTCTCAATTAACCTTTTCCCCGAGATCTCTGAAACACTGGACCACCAACCATGCAGCATATACCAGCTGATAGGAGGCTCCCAACACATATACAGCAGAGGACTGCTGGGTTTGGGTTTAGGCAGAGAAGATGCACCCAGCCCTCAAGAGACTGGAGGCCCCATGGAGTTTAGACCTCAGATGGGGTGGGGGGTGGGCACATCGCTATAGAGACATGGGGTCAGGGAGGAGGTATGAGATGTGGAAGAGTCGGAGGGTGGACCCAGAGTGGAATAAAATCTGGAGTGTAAATAAATAAATAAATAAATAAATAAAAATTTCAGTAAAAAACTTATAAAATTTTAAAAATTATAAATTATAAATTATTTAAAAGAGAAAATTATATTTGTCCATGTCAATAATAAAATTAAAATTCCTAAATCTATTTTATCAGATTCTTTATATTTTTGAGTTCAAATCTTATAGAATTACATCAGTGTTTTAATAATTAAACCAAAACGAGTTATTATTCTTTATAAAGCATAATGAATTTCTAAAACTTGCTCCTAAAGATTTGTAAGAAATTTGGCTTTTAAAATATGAAGGTTTTTCTTGATAATGTGATATTTAAGATGTTGTACTGGTCAGATATAAAACATGGCCTACTGAGATGAAATAGAATATTCATAAACAGACATTCTTATTCTTTTAGCAATTTAATTTCTGATAGAAATTACATTCCAGATCAATATAGGAATGAGAGATTCTCTAGTAAACAGAACAATGCACCTACATATCCACTTAGAAAGATGAGCTCAAATTTCTAATATTCATTATACGAACAGGTCCAAGGAAATTGAAGTGTAAAGAGGCAATTCCTTCAAACTATGGGAACAAACACGATGCTATATCCTTAAGATTAAGAACACTTCAAAAACAAATATTTAAAAGCTCTAAAACCAAATATAGACACACTAGAAATTTTATCACTCAAAAAACAAACATGAGGAATACAAAAATATTGGCTATGAATAGGCTTGAGAATAGGCTTCAGATTAAACTGCTAAATTTGGGATAATTTATTTTTGTCCCTCTGGACTTCCAATGCAGTTTGTCAGCCCTGTATTCTAACTCTTGATTGCATAGATAGCTGTTCACTTGACTTTTGTGTATTGACTTTGTGTTTAAATTTACCAGGTTTATTCATTACATTATTTGGATTTTTCAGCCTTCAGTTATTTTCAGAAAATGACAATTTAAAATTTTCCAATTCACAGTCCTTTTATTTTTTAATTGCCTTGTTGTATTGTTTAGAACCTCTGCTGTCATATTAAGGAGAGATAATGAAAAGTGACATTTTCTATTTCTTTTCCCGATCCAAATGATAATTCTTAATATTTCACATTAAGCATAGTATATAATGTAAAGATTCTATTATTATCCCAGTATCAAGCTAAATAAAATATTCTTTAATCAAGTTATATAATTTTTTTTCTGAATGATGTCTTGAAATTTTCTTTCTTATAATATCTTTTGTATGTTTGATGTCAGGATCACAATGACATCATCAACTATATTGGAAAAATCTTCACTTCCTAACCATTGACACCCACATATCATACAGGTATAATAGGGATAGTATCCCTTGAAAGCATTAGGAGTTTGGTTTGGCAAAATAACTTTTGCCTGTTATTTTCTCTCCTAGGTTTGAAAAGTCACATTTTGAAATTATTTAACTCAATTATTAGTACTTTTATGAATGATAGAAAATAGGTAAGGTTTCTCCTGCAATGTTTGTTATTGATAATTGATAAATCATTCCTAGTATGTGTTCACTTTCTGTTCCTCTATATGTTGAACCTCTTTTGCTATTTCATTGGTTCTGGCTCATTTGTACTTTAGTTATTTTTGTTAAATACGTTCTTTTAGTAGTTACTTATAGAAGATTTTCAGATTACTAATATTTAGCTTTTGTTTTCTTCTTGTGTGTGCACTTAATATTCCAGTATTCATATGACCTTGGTATTCTAGTGTTCTTCCTAAAGAGTTTAGTTGAATCTTACAATGTTTAGTGTAAATTATTATTGCTGTTATTGTTCAAATAAAAGTAATTCATACATTATATAATGATTTTTTCCTTTCACTTAAGCACTATTTAATGCTAAATTTTAGCATAATGGTAAAATTTCAAATTGTTACATTTTCTTGTATGTTTTATTTCTTTTCTTTAAAATTTAAAGAAAATTGTGATTAATAATTTTTTTCAGACTTGACCTATTTGTGCAAGCCTTTTTTTATTCAGCTCTGGGGAAGGCAGAGACAGATCAGAATTTGAGGCAATTCTCATCTATATAGTAAGTTTTAGGTCAGTCAGGGTAATATAGACAGAACTTGTTCAATTTTTAAAAAATAGAAACATATATATTAACATTAATAGAGTATTGTGATATTTTGCTATGTATATATATTCATAATTTTAAAATCATATTGGATATTTATGTCTCTTCAGACTTTTTATCTATTCATAATGAAGCAATCAAAATCTTGTCTTCTGGTCTTCTAAAATATTCTTTATTGTTGTCTATAGTGTTATGCTGTGTCATATCACACCAGAATTTCTTTTATAGAATGAAAGTTTAATACCAATTACTCAACATCTCCTTTCCTCTTCCCCCATAATCCTTAGGGTCATATCTACATTTTCTCAAAATAGGTTCAACATCTTCAGAATATTTCTGATGATAAGATAAAAAGTTTCTTGCCTTCCTATACCTGCTTATTACCTTCAACCTAATGGATCTAAGTTTCTTTCATTCATGTTATTTCTGACTGTAAATTTTTTGGTGTTTTTATGAGAACATAACAATTTTTCAGTCTTATGGTTCTCCATCTTTTCCAAGTCTTCAATTTTCATCTTTAAATTATTTGGAATGTAAAACAAAACATAGGGTGTAAAATACTTAAGTCTGTTCAGGGAAAGAGAACCAGAGGTATTTAATGTTCTAGCTTTGAAATACCATGTTAACAGTCTACAAAAGAAAATAAAACAAGTTATAAAGTAGAATTCCAGATCCATGAACACATGTCATAGTTCAGTGAGGTTAAAGAGAACAGTGAAGTGAAGCCAAGGGAAACATAAACTCTCAGAATTAAGCTTAGATGTATAAAAGATTAGAAGTAAAATGAAATAAAACACAGCTTCTCCCATTTTCTCCTCTATCCTCATCCTTACTGCAAAGCATTGTCATCTTTTCCTTGATGAATCCTTGATATTGCTTGCAGTAATGGATATGATCTAATTACATTACACAGGAGTCTTGGAACGGGTACATATGTGGGGAAGTCAAATGGTAGTTAGTAAACATGGGGATGATAGAAGGGGTGTGCTACCTCATAGAGTCTCAGTTTATGGTAATGTAAGAGGTTTGGAGATGGGTGGTAGTGAGAGCTAAGAAAGATCACAAATGTGCCTATTTGGCCACAGGTTTTACAGTTGCTTTGGGGAGAGAAAACATCAATAGTAGGGAAAGGTTGTCAAATGCCAAGATTATCCCTTTGGCAGTCTGGTGTTGCAAATAATTACTCTAGTCATTATTGACTATTTTTACAGTTTTTTATGTTTTTGACTTTTATTTTAGTTATCATTATTGTGGCTACTTTGCAAAGCCATCTTCAGAAGTAAATATTTTCTTTGTCTTTCCTTTAATGCAAGAACAGAATATGCAGGTGCCACTTCTGTAATTCTTGCCTTTTCTTTCCTCTATGCTAACAAAACTCTTCCTCTTCCTCTTCTTCTTCCTCTGTCACTTCCTACTTAGTTGAGGTGACATTTATCAAACCCCAGAGGACCATCCTTACAGTTTCATTTAATCTGGAAGTTGGAAATGATAGGATTAGAAGAAATTCCAGAGCAGCCCTTGTGGGTATTCTTATCATAATTCTGCTCAATGTTTCCTACCTGAGCTCCCCTGGAGTCTTGCTGGATGTCATGATCTGTGAGCTCTGTGTTTGTGAGCACTCACACATGAGCTATCAAAGAAGCAGCTAGTATGAACATGAACATGCAAACTTCAAGAAAGGCCAAAGTATCTTTGATTCAGATACTCTGCCACTGATCTATTGAGAGTTATCAAAATATAATGACTAGTTAAAATTTCCTTATTGGTTTGTGGTATCTTTTCTTTTTGTCTTGCTTGTAGTTATATTTTTACAAATCAGATGAAGTAATATTTCTGCAGCTGAGCTATAGAACATTGTATTTGTGAAACATAGCAGTTCAATTACTCTTGACTTACATGGCCAGTTTAGAGGTGATAAGAGCCAAAAGATACCAGCATATTTAACATCAATCTAATCAACAAATCTAAACTTAGCTGAGGGGAAGAAAGGCACATAAAAAAGAGATTTGGAATATTGTGAAATTCACAATATTTGAGAGCAATTTTGGGGTAAATAATTACAACTTTGTGATTATTTTTGAATTTTAGAATTTTCTAAGTATCAAGAATAATTTGTTCTCTCTCTCTCTCTCTCTCTCTCTCTCTCTCTCTCTTTCTCTCTCTCTCTCTCCAGCAAAAATGAATGTACCACTGATAAAATTTTGAAAACCCACCAATATTCTTCATGATCAATTATTCTCACTGTTCAAACAAATGAACCAAAGGGGCCTTAAATAGTATTTAAATTTTCTGATTGGTAGTGATAATTGTATGATTATTTTGAAGATACTGTTTGTATTTAATTTATACTTTTAGAACAAGTTTCATCTGGTCTCATCAGCTAAATGTAGAACTATGACAGGGAGCCATTGAAGCTATTACATATACTTAGTCTACTTTTATATTCAGGTTTGTTAATCTATAATTGTTTCATATACTCATTTAACATACTATAAAATAGGTTCAAGACAAATTTATGAAATCTTAAAGTCATAAAATTTTTACTTGCACTAATTGCCTTCATGGTTATTTAGAGTAAAAGCTTTAATGTGGCTGAAGGACTGATATCTAATAGTTAGCAAAGTGTTCAAAAGTATTTGTCATGAAATAATTCAGGAAAACCTTTAATTTAGCAGAACTCAACGTAATCTTATATTTTCCTAACTGTATTTAAAAATAAGCTATGTGTACTGCCTACTTGACAATTTAATAAGTGCAAAATTTTCAGGGTTAAACGAGCTCTCATATTTTGCTCTTTATCCTGAGATACCTCTATTTATCACTGTTTCTAAAGGTTAAAGTTGTAGACACTGTTGCAGCATCTCATGGTCATCATGAACCCTGAAAACCCAGATGAATAGTATGGACCATTCCATCCCTTACCCACCAGCCAAACACCAGCAGAAAGAAACTATGCAACTGTAACGAATATCGGAGGTCTTCCTACCTATATATTTATTTTTTTAAATAATATTTTGGTGTCTTTTATGCTTTTAGAGATGTAATTAAAGGATAGGTGGGGAAATAATTACATTTTTAATTCTCATTTTGAATGTTATTTATTTGCTTTTTGTTAGTTATAATAGAGGATTTCTGACAATTCAAATTTGTCCCATGGAGGTCACTGTTGTTTGAATACCAATAATTCTTAAAAGGCTATTTCAACATACCCACCCAGCTTAATAGTTCTGAATCTCACATGAATCATATATACTGAGCAATTCAGATTTGTCTAAAATTATGCTTCTCTTTACTTGGTTTTTATAACTCATATTCATACAATTCATATATATATAGTGTGTGTGCTACTGCTTATATGTGTATGTGTGCATATGTGTCTCTGTGTGCGCATTTAGGTGTAGATGTGGTTACATAAGAGTAAGAGTGTAGACATCAGAAGATAAGCTTGAATTTTGTTCCTCCAGCACCATCTACATTTATATTTTTAAGTTAGCATCTTCTTTCACCATCCAGAAATTCACTGATTAGGCTAGGAGAGATGGTCAGTGAATCCCAGGGATCTGCTTATATTTGTATCCTTAGCACTAAGATCATAAATGCATTTCACATATGGATTCTTATGCAGATTCTGGTGATCAATGCAGGTCTTCATATTTGCAAAACAAGAAGTTTACCAAGTGAATTAACAACCTCTGTATGCCCATCTAAACATATATTTTTCCCAAAAAATATTGAAAGACTTTTAGTATGTTTTTATTTCTGGGATTAGTTTTGCATTTGACTCAGAATTTAAGAATCTGGATCTATTTAAATATTTAGTGAAACAATGAGGAATAGGAATAGTATATGGAACAGGCAAAAATTGGGATATTATTAGAAAAAGGCAATGTGATTAGTTACCTTTCTACCAATAAAATATTATATTACTGTCAGTCAGGCAGAAAGTTCCTTCAAAATTAACGAGGAAATCAGAACCATCTAAATGTTTTCAAGTAACCTCACTTAATTCTTCAGCCTCCTCTGTTCACAAATGAGCACACTAATTCTTCGGTAACAAATGCTACTTATATCTGAATTTATGCTTTCAAAAGAGTTTAATTCTACATCTTATTTTCAGTTCTACCAGTTCCATAGCTAAAATACAGAGGTTATTTTAGGAAAGTGATAGAATACAACTATAGTAACATATCTTAAATGTAAGTTAATTGCAGTAGCATTCCCTAGTGTTTTTAGGATGTTTAAATACACTATTCTGTAACTGACTTAGTTAAATATATTTATCTACTTTGCATGCCATCAACTGGGTATTCATTCTGATAATTTTATTTATTTAAATTAAGTTTTTAATTTTTAGAATTTACCTGTTTTCCTTTTAAAAATACTTACTATGTATGGATGTTTTGGCTACATGTACATCAGTATGCCATGTGTATGAAATGTAATCTGAGGCCAGGATGATTTGACTCCTGGAACAGTAACTATAGACAGATATGAGCATCCATGTGAGTGCTGGGAATTGAACCTGGGTCCTCTGGATCAGCAGGTGATACTGTTAATCACTGATCCATCTCCTCAGTCTCAGAATGGATCAGCTTTCAAATAGGGTATCTTTTTCTGGTAACCAAATTTTGAGGAATACTGGAGAATTTCCTAAGATATCCTCAAACTAATAACGATTGCTAGCTAAAATCAGATCTGTGTGTTGGATGTTTAGGAAAGTACTGTTTCATGATCAGGCAATCAGTCAGTGTGTTCATATCATAAACAGAATTGAAGCATATGGCTTATGAGACTTTTTTACAGAAATAAACATCCATTGTACCTGGCATGTCTCACTATCCCTTAGCGTCATAGTATACACATGTATAATGTAAATGGCCTTAGAGAATGGATACATTGAGATTTTATTTTATTTTTATTTATTTATTTATTTATCTATTCATTTTAGTATTGAAGTCGAGTTTATTCAGGGCATGGCGAGGGTAGTAGAGGCAGAGAAAGGCAGAGAGAGGGAGAGAGTAGAGAAGTAGAGAGGTAGAGGCTGGCCATGACCACGTGGAGCGAGGGGGGAAGGGAATTAGGAGAGGTAAGAGAAGTAAGAGAGGCAAGAGAAAGAGATTAAATAGGTAAAAGTAAATAAGAATTAAAAATGGGACTTAAAGATTTTTTTTTGAATCAAGTATCATATCATTTAAAAAAGAATAGAATTTTCATGTCTTATTAAATTGCTCATCACTGATTTTAAATGACACAGAACACATTTTATCATTGCATCCGGCTTTCTCCTGTTCTGATTTAGTTGCTAACTGATACTCAGATAAAATAACCAGCCCCACACTACAAGGGATTGTTGAATTAGTCTCCCATTACCATAGCTTTACAAACTATTTTAACCATTATCTTTCTGAAGTCCTTACACTTTATGGCTATTAAAATGTATTTTGCTCTTTTAAGACATTGAATATGAATTTTTTTTGGAATATAAACTGAAAACTCAGAAGCTTAATATTGGTATTCAATCCTAGGACTTTAATACATTCACTTAGAGAAAAAATAATTATCTTTTTTGGGTCTCTGTTTATACAAGCAAAAAGAAGAATGTGATATAGTTATATCTCAGGCTTGTGTTAAATTTACTGTATTATCAGACTATAGAATATTTAGAAAAAAATGCATCCTCCCACAGGTTCCTTAAATGTGATTTCTGATAGGAACTGTTAACAAAATCTGTCTGTCTCTGTCTCTCACTCTCTGTATATCTCAGTCTATTTCTGTTTATTATGAATCATCTCTCCACCAATATATCATCATCTAACTATTGTATATATTTCTCTATAACATCTATTGGTCTATCTCCCTCCCTCCCTACCTATTATCTAATAGCTGATTAGGATATTAAAGATTATCCTTTCCTGAATGAAGGAAACTCTCCAATAGGTAGACAGAAAAATGTGTATGAAATTTTAAGATAATATGTGACAGTAGAAATCTTCTTTATCCTGTCATATAAATGGAAAATATAAATAAACTTGACTAAGTGATACAAAACTAGACAACCCCAGGACAGAAACAGCCTTCAGATTATTTAATTTTAGAGTTGAACATACATTATTAGTGATGATAGGGAATATAATTCTAATGCACACAATGCAAGTCTCAAAGGGAGGAAATCTTATATCAAATATAAATGTGTACATATGAAGGAATGCTGGTAGGCATACATAGAAGTGTGCAGTTTCTTCCATGCTATTGAAGCACAGCAGTTTGAAGGTATAGTGTGGGGTCTAGACATAGTATTGGAGTAAGTTCTATTATATATTTAGAAAAACACACTCACATATCATTTGTTGAAATTGTCTATTGATTCTAAAGAAAGAAAGAGGGTTACATGGAAGGGCTGGAAGGTAGGCAAAGCAAGAATGGAGTGACACAATTATGTTATAATCTCAAATAATAGAAGTAAAATAAAGAAGAATTGGTGGAAAGTAAAAATATTGCAAAGGAGGTCTGGTTACCTAACCAAGTGAATATACAAAACTATAATACAATCACACATTCCCAAATGGAAGAGACAGAATGTGTTTATATAAATGTGCAGATCTCCAAGATGAACTGTGTATCATTAATTTTTAAAAAGCAATTTAAAGTTATTCTTATATCAGGTGTCTGAATGATTAAGATGGCTATGATATCATTTTGCTGCCTTTACGACAAAATACTATCTTAACCATGTGGAATGGTCATCAACTGCCTTGAAGCAGTGCCCTTGGGACAGCCATCTGGTTTTGAGGGCTTAGAAGAGTGTGCCTTGTTCACTTAGGGTCAGCTGGTAAATGTGCTATGTTTTGGTAGATGCAGGAAACAGGCAATGACTTTCCATAATTTTTAAGTCTTCTTTTAAGAATAACTAAACCACTTAGTTATTTGATATGTAAAAAAACAGTAAAGTATTAGGAAAAAACACTGGCTACAGGTACTTTAGCTTGAAATGGAATTACGAGAATTTGGTTTTGAATATGAAATTATAATTTATATTAATGTATATTTGCTTAAGTTTTCTTTTTTAATGCATGTGCAGAGAATAGATACCTTATAGAACAATAATTTGAACTAAAAAGACACATCTGTTAATGTTATAATAAGCATTAAATGATAAAGAAAATTGTATTATAGTTTGAATGGTAGTGTTTTTATTCTTGGCAGATTATAAAATAAAAGTATATCTTTCACCAGATGGTATCTCAGCTTGGATGAATTATAGCATTGTTACATGAAACAAAAGGAAAATATAATAAAGCAAAACCATATTCTTATTTGCATGGGAAAAATTAGAAGAGTTCATTTATGTCTCTATATGAATGAAAAGTATCTGGAACTGTATAGAAAACAAAACTCCTAAACAGTTACCAATGTGGAATGGGAGGATAAAAACAGAATAGAAAATGAGGTTTCCTCATTATTTTTTTTTATCATATACAGTTTTCCCAACAATACAATTAGATTACCTTCAGTCTTTTACAGTAATTATTAAATGCTTAATAAAGGATCAGGAGGACTATCTCAATGATCCTGGTTATAAAATTATATAAAGTCTCAACATATTCATGCCTTCACTTTATATGTTGCAAAAGCCAGAAAATGACCATTAACACTTACACAACATTGCATATTTTAATATTCCTCTATTTTTGCCTGTTTTCTCACTGGCATTATATGATCTTTGAGAGCAGTGATTTCTTCTTTGTATAATGAAAATTACATTAAATTTGTAAATAGCCTTTTATTCTTTTAAAGATTAATATGTTTACAAACACTTTCTCTTTTAAGATTTATTTATTTATTTTATGTGTATGAGTACACCATTGCTCTCTTCAGACACACCAGAAGAGGGCATCAGATCCCATTACAGATGGTTGTGAGCTACCATGTGGTTGCTAGGAATTGAACTCACAACCTCTGGTAGAGCAGTCGGTGCTCTTAACCACTGAGCCAACTCTCCAGCCCATAAACACTTTATTGATACCTTAGTCACAGTGTTTTATCACAACAATCAAAATAATCAATCATTTTTATTTTATTATTATTGTTGTTATTAACCTGAATAGAACTAGTGATACCCAAATGTGCACAAATTTGTGGCCATCTACCAAGGCATGAGCAATCTACTCACAACCATATCCTCACAGGACAGCAACTTTCCTTCTCAAAGCAACAATGAATTACTAGTGACTCCTCTAGTAGGGATTAAGCCTTGAGGCCAATTCCACGTTCATACTAGGCTTTGATCTGTCTTGATCTTGTGCAGGTCTTTTCAAGACACTCTCAGCTTCTGTGAATTGGTCCATGCAACAGCCTTGGCATGTACAGAAATCAGCATTTCTTAGTCCTCTTCCCCATTTTTGGGCTCTTACATTTTTTCTTCCCCTTCTTTTGTGACATTCCCTTAGTCTTAAACTGCAGGAAGCTAAAATAAATTTCTTTAATATAGCTATTAAATGACAGATATGACTCACTATTCTTTTAGTGCCAAGTCAAAGAGAAGAAAAAAAAAACTAAATTTTTATCAGCACTTGTTTTTTTCCAGCTCACATTGAATATGTTTAAATTTTAAAACAGGGATTTCAATGCTAGCCTATAAATATGCACATAGAAGAGAAGAAAATGAAGAAGTGAAGAATTGTGAACATTTTTAAAAAATCAAGTTTGATAGGCTATATTTCTGAGCTGTATCATTTATACAAGAAACGTACAACACATTCTTGTGTTCCCAATTCTAAGAAAAAGCAGTGTATTATGAAATACTTTTCATTGCCTACTGTTATTAATGAAAGTGTACTGTGTGACTGTAATATTTTAATTCCTTGATAATACCAAGTTGTCATTAGAGTCTGTCACTCATATATGTGTGGGAAATCATTCCTGAAATAAACTGAGTAATACACATAAGATTAACTCTTCTAAAACATTTTAAAATTAAAAACAAATTGAGAAATGTATTCTGGAACACTGCTGTGTCTTTATATATCAATGTATGGTAAGTCATTACAACAACTGCACATGTTTCTTATTCTTTCATCAATATTCCCTCCTCATATGAGATGAGTTAACAGATAATGCTTTGATTGAGAAACTACGAGTTCTGCGCTCTGTGTGCAGCAGTTTGTTCCACATTGTTAGAGAGATGACATTTCTTAATATTATATTCAAATATCAATAAAAACATATTACTTATAGCTATGAAAGGAGGTAGTTTATGATGAACAAGCTTATTGATTAAAAGACAACTCAAAAGAAAAACAAAATTAAAATGGGAAATGATAAACTGAAGCATGTAATTCACATTATTGGGTTCCTATCAATTCATTATCAAATTAAAATAATCAGCAAAGGTAATGCCCTCTTTCTTACCACAAATAGGGCAGTTTGTGTGAAACCTAACAGCTGTTATTAGTATTTTAAAGAAAGTGTCCATCTGCCCGAGGTATATAATATAATTAGACACATTAGCACTCTCTTATATGGGGTATTTTTCATGAGAAAATTGGTCATATGTATGTTGTGTAATTCCAGTGAAACTGAATCTATTGATTAGCATAAGCACATTGTCAACATTAAGTACGATTAAATACTCAGATAGAAGGACCTTGTTTGGCAGCGTTTGTTATGAACACATTTTTGCACTCTTTTAATAACAAAAAAAACCTGTCTCCTCTGAATAAACACCCTTCTCAATAGTTAATTCCCGCTTTTCCAAACACAAACTACCCAGATACTAGTTGTGTGATTAGATGAATATTGAACAACATATTTATGTTGCTGATTTATTTAAAATTAAGCAAAAATATTGTTGGTGAAAATGTTCAAACCTGGAATAAATTTAAGATTCTTATATATGTGATTATCAAATAAAGGACAGTTTCAATTGTCTCTGACACCCACCAATAGACTAATGCTAAGTATAAAATATGACATTTCAAGGGATTAGTGTTTAATATAATAATTGCTAACCTTAGAACACATTATTAAAAGGGCAAAAGTTTTTTTAAGATCTAAAGAGTGTTTATACTTTAGATTCAAACGTTGCTTTCCTACTTGTGATGGATGCACACTCTGCAGTATGATGGCTAGCACTGAGGTCTGTATGTTTCTGAAGAGAAACTTAATTTTGAGAAATTCTGGTCTGCCTGAATGAGGTGGCTAATGCAATAGCCATTAAATTTGCTTCTGGGAAAATAAGGTCATTTCAATACAGGTTTAGTAAATCATGTTCCCTTGAATACAGGTGTTAATCATTATGACATAGTAAACCTACCCTCAGCAAAAGGTTTATTTAATATGTGTAGAGTTCTGCTTTTCTAGGTTGCTCTTTAGAGCCCCTAAAGATGAGCTTAATTGTGCAAAACAACCCAGTGGGAAATTCAATTTCAAACATTTTTATCAGCACAGTTTTCTAAGACAGTAGTGTTGTGTCTTATTGAAGCTCTAAACTTCTGCACAGTGTTTTGTTTTCTTTTTGGCCATTATGCTAAGGATATATAATTTCTGCTGATTTAGGTATCTTGTGTCAGGGCAGTAAGTACGCAATTAGCTTTAGTTTAAGTGATAGCAGCATGCTATAAATAAGATTCTTAATTGTGTTTGCAAGATTAAAATTCAGCCTCATTGTTTGTTCCCTTCATTTCTTTGGTGGCATTGTGGTATATTCACATTGCTACCTCTAAATGAATGTCAACTTGTTTTACCTCGACTGCAGCCGATCGATACTTCATTAGACTGAATTGTCTTGTGCTCATGCAACCTTGAAGCTGTGGCTTAATTACCACCCATATTATGCAGTGGTTCAGAGAGCTGTGCTCAGCTGTGTCAGGTCTGAAAAAAATTTTTTTGAGCCATGGTGTTACCTATGTCTAGGAAAAATGTCCACTTATGTTTTAAATTGTAATATTTGGCAAATTAGGCACTAATGATTTTTCTTTAATACACTGAAATGCACAAATACAATATGGTCACATTTTGAAACATTATTTTACAAAACTCTTGAAATGGAAATATAATTTTCATGATCAAACCATTGTACAGTAAAGATAATTTAAAACTAATGGCAAAATCGCATTCATATGAAAGAGAAGAGAGGGGAAAGGCAGTCAAATGGCAATCATGACAAATGACACCTCTTGTCTGGGAGGCATTTTTCCTCACTAGACTGATTTGTCATCCTCACTTGTGACATTTTTCATCCTGCTATGAAATCACATTGACAGAATAAGATATTTCAAGACTTTACAGCAGGCCACAAAAGATGGTTGGTGCTTCTATTTACTTTTTTGGTATGGTGTTTCAATTTTTATTTTTATTATAGTGAACTCTCGGCATACACAACCTGAGCTCTAACAAAATATTTCCAATTAAACAACTCGTGGAAGAAAAAAATTAAAATAAACTGGGAGATAATAGAGAATATTGTTTATGTGACAATAAATCTCCTTACTGATCATACTTAACATGCCTCCAAAAAGGAAAAGTTTTGCTGGGTAAAGCATTTAATGTATTATTTAACAGACTCAACTGTTTATGCCAAAGTCCTGGAATGGAAAGGGTTCTTGAAAAAAATAAAGAAATGAGAAGATTGTTTATTATCTCACATAGCCACTAAATTGAAAAGGGGGTTGGGTCTTCGAATTTGTATCAGTTTCCGAATGCCACCATAAGTAAGTACCATGTATTGATGATTCAAGTCAAGAGAAATATATTTTCTTACCTCTCTAGAGGAACAAAGTCTGAAGCTAAGATATCAGCAGTGTTATACTGTCTTAGTAACTCGTGGAGCAATGCTTTATTTCCTCTTCCAGCATGTAGTGGGTAGCTCACCATCCTTAGCATTGCTTGGTTTGTACCTGCCTGATGACTCTCTACACAGACTGTACGCACTGAAGACTACAGACAGCCTCTAGAATTAGAGTATAAGGGGGTTCCTTTCTAACATCCAGCTCTAATTTTCCTTCTTTTTCTTTTTCTTTCTTCTAGAAATGTTAAACACCATGTGTCAGGAAATAGGATATTTGAATCAGTAAAAATATTAAAAATTCTCACAGGTTTGTTTTGAGCTGTGTACTGTGGAAGGAAATAGTCACATATTGTACAAGGTACTGTGAAACATCTTTTTTAGTTTCTAGTCTACAAATTTCATGATATCTTTCTAAAACACAAACTCTGAGGTAGAAAACATGTATCAGATCCCAGTATGTTTTCCTTGACAGAATATCCAGGTGATGCTTAATATTACTAATTTTGGCAATCATGTAGCAAATTCAAAAGATATAAGTATAAAAGAAAGGAGCATACCCAGCTAAAGAGCCACAGACCCTTGAAGAACATGGGATATGTGATCCATATATTAATTAACTCAAGGAAGTGACCATATACAAGTAGACAACAAAGGCAAAAGAGAAAAAAAATATGGAAGGAAAGCCCTAAGTTGCAGCACAATTGAAGTGAGAAGCTCACATATTCACCACGAGGGAGTAGAAAGTAGATGTTGTGTTCATAGCAGATTCCAGTTTTACAGAATGGGTCAAGGGTTGACAACTTAACCCTAGTCAATGAAGAACCACAGCTGGGTTAATCAAAGTGACCTTTTGTCAAAGCCTGAATCAAGACCTTGGGTCTATTAAGCAAATAATCATCGAGTATCTGCTAAGTACCAAGCAGTCCTACACCATCCATAAAGTATTAGTAAAGAGGACAAAGTCTTTATGGGTCCCTGCGTTTTAGAGGACAGATATATTGAAAGCAAATATTGTTTGTTAATGTAAAGCATGAAGATAGAGGGTAAATTTGAAATACTGGTGGAATCTGATTATGTCATGTCATGAGAAAATTATTCATTGTGTAATTTTGAGTGTAATAAGTGACAACTAGGATTAGGTTAACCTAAAAATAGACATCTTCCTCTGTTTCTTCCTTTAACTATACTAAATTCAAAGTAGAATAGTAATGGATAGAGATAGATGATAGATAGACAGGTACACAGACAGACAGACAGATAGACAGGTAGATAGGTAGACAGACAGACAGACAGACAGGTAATAGAAAAATCATGAAAAAAAGGCATAAATGATCAGCTGAATGAAAGGCACTAAGTTGAAATTTGTGCGATAGTTGTTAGATGAATGTGAATATCTATGTCTATGTAACCTTGAGGTTCTCATAAAGTATCAGAACCAGATAGAATTACCCTATACAACTTCAGAAAAAATCAAGAATTTAGAGACTTTGGGAATTTTTGTAGGTTAGGTGTTAATATACAGTGTTTTGTAGAAAATATAAACAAGGAACAAAATAGGCAAATAGGTTCTTCATTCCTCACTTCAACAGGCTATAATAGCAAAAGTGGGAGGCTAAATAAGAAATAGCGCTCTAGATTTATGATGCCAACTACTGAAGGAAAATTAATGGCAAGGTAAAT
This sequence comes from Uromys caudimaculatus, assembly GCA_028551405.1. Lineage (NCBI taxonomy): Eukaryota > Metazoa > Chordata > Mammalia > Rodentia > Muridae > Uromys > Uromys caudimaculatus. The sequence continues at coordinate 5,106,165 of CM052707.1, read as the reverse complement.
GACAGTCCTGAGCACTGATTGGTGAGAACCCTGTCCTTTCCCAGTCTGTTCTATTTGTACTTCTAGCTCTTGGAACAGTGGGAACAGATAAGAAAAACCTTGAGTAAATGTCAATTTATATTCTAAGATGAAATGAAAAGATAAGAGCCATATGCAAGCTGTGCAAATAATCGCACTTAGGCTGAGCCCAGAATGTTCTGGAAGAACATAGACATAGGCTGGAAGCTTCTAATCTTGGTACATTTTAATCTTCCAAGCTGATTATTTCAACACAGCTTTTCTCACCTTCTGACTGAACTGCACTACATGGCCTGGTACTCATTTTGGCAATATGTTATAATCTTCTGGCTCCTTATCATTTTCTGGTTAGATGTGACTTCACTTGTCTAGCTTGGTCTGTCTCCTGTTTCTCTAGAACTATCCCAGTAAAACTACCATACACATACACCACATGACACACCACAGCACCTTCCTTCTTTCTCTCCCTGATCCTAAGTTGCCTCTCTTTCTCTGTTGGGTTGAACATATTCATCTGTCTAATTCTGTCAAATTTTGCTCTGATTTATCACTTTGTCTGTCCTTCAATTAGACATTTAAAATGTCTGCTTCCTTACACAAATTAACCTTATCTTTATTGTTAGGGATTAAAGGTCTGTATTAAAGACATGTCTATATTCTAGCCAGATCATACTCATATATTTGAATGTGATCTCTTATTAGTGCAGCCATGTTGCTGGATTAAAATTTCTCTACCTTATTCAGTCATCCTTTCTTTATGAAATTTATGAACTCAAACAGAGAGGCAAATATATACATAAATTATTTCATAATGCTTCTCAAAGAAAACTCACACAAAAGCACAGAAACATTTTCTTGCCTGTTTCTTTTATTTGATATAGCTAATTAAGCACTGAAGAACTCACAAAAATGAAAGGTAAAAAATGACAATGAATGTACACAGTAGAACTTAGAGCAACAACACAAGCTATTGTTGCAAGGGCAGCAAACAGTAGTCCTAAGAGACTGTTGAGAAAATGTTTCCATAATGTCCCATGAGAAGCTATGGAGCAAGGGATAGCACTCTTCAAAACTAAAATTGTAAGGAATAAAACTTTTCAAATTTAACTCAGTTTGGAAATTAACATTTAGTTATCTCCTAGCAAGTAATAAGAAGACAGAAAAATGGAAAATATAAAGGACAGGAATACTGCGTAACAAGCAAACTAAAGACAAGGGAACTTAATTGTTCACACATACAAACACACACACACACACACACACACACAGAAAGAATAGGCAGACCTGAATTTTCAGACTTAGGAGGCCCAGAAAATGTCCAGAAGTGTACAAAAAATTATTAAATGAAGACACGTGTTTATGAACTTCAAAAGAATCATAAAAGCTTACAGAACATGAAGGATATATATATTTCTGAGACAGTAATGTTTTTAATTTAGAAGCAGAGTTTCTATACTAGCTCAGTTGATTATGAATGAAGACCCTCTTAAAAGGGCAGTGTATGGCTGTCTAAGTCCTTAACACTCTTTGGAATACATGATGTAACACATTAGGTAATCAGTAAAAGCTAAGAAAAACCATGGAGTTGGGAGACCAGAAAGTTTGATGCTGAAGAGGGGGAAAGTAAAGTCCAGAATAAGACTCTATTTATATACATTCATACATTAGAAAGAATGTATTACAAAAGATAAAGTTAAATGTATACTACATAGATAATCTATGTGTAATAAATACAACATGAGAATTTTCAAAACATGATTGATTTCAACTGACAAGGGATAGAAGGGTTTGGGGAGTATAAAAAAGCTACTTTCAGGCCAGAAAAATGACTCAGCCGAACTACCCTTGACACCAAGCGTGGAAATTCAAGGTGGATTTCTGGAGCACATAGGGTAGAATGAGAGAACCAACTCTAAATCTGTCCTATGTCTTCCACAGACAAATTTTTTTTTTACCCATACACACTATATATGCACTCAAAATTAATATCAAGAATATAGATTTTAAAATACACATATGAAAATTATTTTTATTTTATTTTATTTTATTATTATTATTATTATTATTTTTTTTTTTTTTTTTTGGTTTTTTGAGACAGGGTATCTATGTGTAGCCCTGGCTGTCCTGGAACTCACTCTGTAGACCAGGCTGGCCTCAAACTCAGAAATCCACCTGCCTCTGCCTCCCAAGTGCTGGGATTAAAGGCGTATGCCACCACTGCCAAGGAAAATTATTTTTAAAAGCTATATTTAATTTTAAGTTGTGAGTGTTAACCTCTAAAAGAAATAATAATTAAGTATATCCTTGTCTTGTGTGCACTAATGTTCCTGGAGACACAATGCAGGCCCATTTAGGGAAAGTGTAAGGAGGAAAAAAATCAAATATGTAAGAGAAGCTGGAGCATGGGGAAGAAACAGTACAATGGGGGAGATTACAGAGAGTTGTGGGAGACTTGATTTGGGTCATTGTTACTTATCTTAAGAAATTTTATTCAGTAATCCAAAGGAGGCTTTTAGAGATCCTTAAAGCCAGGAACAGGAGGAAAATATACTAAATTCTTGCTTAATAGGAAGATTTTGGAAGCAAGAGGCTAAAGCCAGAGGGGATAGAGTTGGTGTTCTGTTTGGGGATAGAGATGCTGATCTTCAAATGAATCAAGTTTCCTTTGAAGGTTCTAAGTTTACTGATGACTTATTGAAGGACTTAATAGGCATAATCCTGTTTACCTTCCAATATCAGACTAGATTGGGCATGTGGAAGGTACCATGGTCAAATGAAAAGAATATACTGGTGAAAATACTAATCAAAAAAGAAACTGAAGGATGGTGAGGAATAGCAGTGATGTCTAGATTTAAAAGACAATTTATGACTAGACTTGACAAAACCAAGTGACGAATCTGCTTGCTGAGTGGGTAACTCAACTGGGTTTATTTAGCTTTGCATTATTACAGGGTCAAAGCTATTGTACAATCTTGGAACATGGAACTTGGAACTTGAAAAACATTTTTCTTAATGAGAAGTCAATTTTATCATTAGACACATTTTGAAAACCATAAGTGCTAAAGCCACCCAGTAATTCTTGGAATTATTTCACAAATTTCAAATGAAATCTGTCAAAAACTATTACCCTTACCTTTGGTATCCCTAAATTAGAATAAAGTTTCCAGGTTGTTCACATATTATTTTGCTCTATAATTGTTATTCTCTTAATTTCAACACTGATAAAATGGAAATCAACTATGTCAATGCCCCCCTCAACTTATATAAATCTATTATGTACACCTTTCTAGTAATTATTCTCAATGCTTTTTTTTTAACAGTTTATCTCTAGCTCATCTTTTTGGCACACTAATTTCAACCTATTAAAGATTTTTTTTAAATCTCTGATACCTTCCTTTTTATCTTTTTCCTTCTTAAACATGTACTGTCTATAAACGATTTTTGTCTCTGGTCATTCAACTACTTTAGACACATAGCATGGCCATAGGAAAACTGGGATTGCTCACAGAACTCTTGATGAGTTCTACTTACTGTGTGTTCCTGAAAAATATTCTTGGACATTTGCGTCTGTGTGCAGTGTGGATATGAGCAGATATTAGGGCTCAAAGGGAACCCCTGAAGCTTCTGAGGTCTTATGCTCCCATACAGAGAATTGAACAGAAACATAGAGAAGCAAAAAGAGTTCTTTAAATGATAAGGACAAGATATCAAAAGTGTTTGGTAGAAAGCCCAATAACAGATAATTAAGGAACATCCATGTTAGGGGCAAGAATATCAGAAGAATACAGCTTCCTAGTCCTTGATTTTTGTTTTTGAAAATGACCATCTGTGGTTCTAGAGTATATCTGACATTAAACCTAAAATCAGAGCAAACACTAGTAACTGATGGTGAACAACACTGCAACTGTATGGCTGGAATTTTAAGATAGAAATAAGTTATATCTGTTACCCAATTTCAGCCCGTTCTTAAGTGAGTTTTAATGTATGTCTTCCCTGTTACTATTGCTGTCATAAAGCAAGATGACCAAAAGCATCTTGAGGAGGAAAGGGTTTATTTGGCTTACACTTCCACATCATTGTTTATCATCTAAGAAAGTCAGAGCAATAACTCAAACAGGACAGGAATGTGGAAGCAGAAGCTAATACATAGACTATGGAGGGGGGTTACTTACTGGCTTGCTAATCACGGCTTGCTTGGTCTACTTTCTTACAGAACACAGGAACACCTTTGTGGGGAAAGGGGTGATAACAACCACTTAGAATGGGCCTTCCTGCATCAACCACTAGTTAAGAAAATCCTCTACAGTTTTGCCTACAGCCTGATAGCATACAGACATTTTCTCTATTGAGACTCCCTTCTCTCAGATGACTATAGCTTGTCAATTTGACACAAAACTAGCAGGAACACTCTTGAATGGGTAATGTTACAGAAGCCTTAAATGACATTGAGGATGGACACCCATCCACCATGATACTCCTGGCCTTGAATGGAAACTTGACATTCTGATCTGCTCCCAAGATTAGACTATAGCACACTTTAATCCATCTGGGACTGCAATTATCTGGCTAAGAGACCACCCCTTGGGAAAACTGGTTGGTCTAAAGATGTTTTATGGAGATAGAATGTTCCTTTAATGAGATAATATACTTTTATTTCCCAGAAGCCCTGCAGTCTGAATAGTCACTTTTAGAGCTTCCTTCATGTAGCTCTGAAGAGATATACACCTTTCCAACTCTAACTCTGAGAACCTTAACTTCCCCCCTTTCCTTTTTTAAGTTTTTTCTTTTAAACATGCATTCTCTGACATTGTACCTCCTTGCTCTTTCTCTGAAGCCTTTTCCACTTGGACCAATTGACTACTTGTCTGCCACAAGGGAAAGGCAGACATATACTAGTCTCCAAGATTGACCATTGTATCTGTTTTTGCTTTATTTTCAATCTCTAATAAAAAACGTCCCAAACATTGGCTTGAGTCTGTTTTAAATTTATTTTACTAATGAGTCTAGGAACTTGTAGCAGATTGATTTTTGTCTACTTGACAAAGAATAAAATAATATGAGAAGAGGGAATATCAGCTTAAAATAAATAAATAAATAATAAATAAATAAATATGTAAATAAATAAATAAATATAAACCTCCTATCATCAGACTGGTCCATGGGCATGTCTGTGGGCATTTTCATGACTGGTTAATGTGGGACGGCTGATCTCAGTAAGGGTGGTGCCATGCCTGGACTTGAGTTCTGGTTTGTTTTAAAAAGGAAGCCGAGCAAGCCATTGAAATCTACCTAGTCAGCAGCTTTCCTCCATTGTTCCTGCCTATGTTGCTGCTTGAGTACCTGCCCTGAATTCTCCCAGTGATTATATGTGGTGTGGTTTCTCTAAGACAAATACACTCTTTCTTGACCATGTTGCTTTTAGCTGTGCTGTTTATCACAGCAAGGGAAAGCAAACTAGAATAAAAATTCAGCATCTGGAAACATAAGGATAAGTCCACTCCAAGGACTGGAAAGCCTGGAGGAAAGAATTCAGTAGCTGCATAGTTCTTTACAGAGTTAATGGTTTCCTGCTCAATTGTATAGCTTTTTTGCATGTACTCTAGCAATTACTTCTGGTTTTACACAACTTCCTTCGCCTTATTAGCATCTTAAATCTCCACTTAGTGAAGCAGACTTTAGTACTAGGAATTAAGAGTTACCTTGTGACCCTAGGGGGTACAACTGTGTCTGCCAATAGCAACAGCCTGTTTAGTTAATGTCTAGTGGTTTGTTTCCAGTGTTTCATTTCACCAAAGTCTTTCATTCATATGCTAATTCTGCAGTTTTTTCTTTTTCTTTTTAAAGCTTTTCTTTTCTTACTTTTTTTGTGCACATTCTTCAGAACCTCAATTCTCTAGACTGTTCTTCTACCTCAACCCATGTGTTTCAGTTTATCTAAATTTTGTTATTTATTATAGAGACTGGATCCTATTCAGAGCTGAAAAAAGCACTGTTTGCTAGGCACCATCAGTGTATGAAGTACATCTGAACTAAAAGCCTGCAGATGCTGTGTTTCAGCCATGGAGCTCTGTTCATTCAGGAAATTGCTTCTATTTCTTTTTTGCTAAATGGCAACATTTTCAGATATAAGTGGATATTAAAGTTGAGATTTCCTAAAAACCAAACATTTAACTGATGAAGTCCTCAGCAATTTTGTCAATTTTCTTTTCTCTTCCAAACCTGATGGACTATGTTTTGTTTGCTGTCATCTGTGGATTCTGTAGTACGTTCTGTGACTTCTGCCTTGTGATACTGTCAATAGACTTATTTGGACTGTATTCTTTACTTTTGTGTGTTTAGGACATAGAATTTACAACAATATAAATTGTCTTTAAATGATGATTTTAAGTGCTCTTTCAGTTTCTTTGATATTATGTCATTAGTATTTATATGATTTAGTTGTCATCTTATTTCAGTATGGACATGTTTAAGAATGTTTAAAATTGATGTACTTGGCTTAGAACACCACCAACAAAATGCCATTGTGAGAACAGCATCAAATCATGCAGGTTCTCTCTCTCTCTCTCTCTCTCTCTCTCTCTCTCTCTCTCTCTCTCTCTCTCTCTCTCTCTCCAGCAACTTATATGTTCAATGAATCCCAGATGCATTGTTTCTGAACAAAGATGAAGAAAGGACAGAAGAAGGAGGGAAGAAGTTCTAGGTTCTTGAACATGCTTTACCACATTTAAGGAATAAGTTCAATGGTGGTGTCATGAGTTTCTCACATATAGTAGGTGTTCAAGAGATATTGTGTAAATTTCTAAGAATGGAGCTTTCAGAAGACAGATTTACCACAATCCTTTTTCCTACCATGAAGATGTTTAGATGAGGAAGCTAAACAGTACTGTTATAGATCAGCCTGAGCACATGCACTGGTTAGTTTTTGTCCATTCTCAGAAACTTGACTCATTTGGAAAGAACAGCAAGTGAGAATATGCCCTCATCAGATTGGCTTGTAGGCAAGTCTATATAGGCAGTTCTTGATTAATGATTGACGGGGAGGACCAGGCCCATAAGGGGTGGTGCCACCACTGGACAGGTGGTCCTGGGTTGTATAAGAAAGGAAACTGAGCAAATCAGGAGTCAGTGTTCTTCTACAGTCTCAGCTTCACTTTCTGCCCTTATTTCCTTCAATGATGGACTGCAAAGTGTAATAAAAATTAGATGCTTTCCTTCCCAAGTTGCTTTCAGTTATGGTGCTTATCACAGGGGTCGAAAGCAAGTTAGAACAGTCAGATAACCATATGAATAAAGCATTTTATTACCTTGTACCATGTAACTGTTGATCTCCATGTTTTGCCAATCATTGTAACATATAACTTAGAGCGATAAACATACACAGAGGATAGGTTTTTATTTAGGACCCAGTTTGGGATGTTAGAGTTCAGGATGAACTGACCTCTTTTTGAGGGTGGGAAGAGCCAATACAACACTTCCACAGAGTGAGGTGGGATAAAACTCTTACCCTCATTTCTGGTACAAAAACAGGACACAGTTAAAAAGGAAGCACTCAATAGAGTGTGGTATTCTAACCCATACCAAGAGCCTGGTCACAATAACTTGAACACCACAACTGGGGTCCACTCATTAAATGGTCAACATTTCCCAAACTAGCTTTTGTCTGGACTGACATAGGTCCAAGATATTAACACACAAATGTTTGGAATCATTTCAGATTCAACTCAGAGCACTACAGGTTATTATGTTTATGCATACGTAGGTGAAAATTAGTAAAAGTTATGAGGTAGTTTTCAATGGGTCAAGATTTCTCACAAAGATGCAAAATAATATTGTTGACAGTATGACACGAATTTGTTCAACTTTGTCAGCATAGGTGTCATGCAGTTTGAGCTTACAAAGAGCTCAGGAACACCAAAAAGTGATGTAAATTGTCCACACAGACCAAATAATATGAATATTATAAAATAGCAAATAGTATGATTTCATATAAAGGAATCAATGTGCAAAATACTCTCAAAATGTTAACAATGAAAATATCTAATATTGAAGGTAAATATATAACTAGATTAGAAACCACATATCATTTAACTCCAAAGTTAGAAACCATTGCTTCTCAGGTAATGATAACATAGGGAATTAACATCTATTATTTCCAGGCCTATGTGGAAATACAGTATTGTAATGATTTGGTGCAATGGTGAGAAAATAACTTTAATGAGATTTTATTTCTGTCAGATTAGCAGAAGCAAACTGTTCTTATTTAAAAAATATCATTGAAAACAGTATTTTAGTTTTTGAACTATATAGCTAATATATGGACTTCCATCTACAATAGTTTGTTTTTTATATTTAGCATTTATATTTATGGAAAATTTAACTCTTCATGTATACATAATGAAAGTACCAAGTTAACTCCACTCTACCCACCTCCATTTGTCACCTGTCCTACTTAGCTCAACTTGTCCACACCCACCAGAGTTCTAGGGCAAACTATATTAGCCAGGACCAATCAGATCCTTGCTGAAACAGACACAGCAATTCCCACAAAAGACAGGCTATTCCTAATGCCCTTTTCTCCTGCTTGTGTTTTTATGCTTAAAATGGCCTGTGGGCCACCTGCTGAGTGTCATGGTTTCAGCTTTTTCATCTGGTCATATCCTTAATGGATTAACCTTAGAAATCCACCATAAATAAACTGTTCCTCTTTGACTTGTACTGCATGATCCTCATCATTTGCACCACCCCAGACCCAACAATATATAATATCTTCTTAAACAGTTTTTAAAACTTAATCTAAATTCACCTGAAATATGACTTAGTTCCTAATTTTAATGCTCTGTAGAAAAATGTATAAGTACAGCATTTTAAAAAAATCCTTAAAAAGTATTTTAGCCTATATGCATTAATTAATCAATGTGTGGACATATGTGCATGCATGTGCATGTTTCTCTCTGTCCCTGTCCCTTTTGTTTCTGTCTCTATCTCTCTGAGTGTGTGTGTGTATGTGTGTGTGTAGATCAGAGGACAACTTGAAGAAGTTAGAGAAATTAATGATTTCCTTCCCACTTGTGGACTCTGGGGACTGAATTGGAATTGCCTGGCTTGGCAACAGGTATCTTTACCTGCTGGTCCATCTTGCTAGACCTTTTACTTATATACATTCCACATTTAGAACTTTGTCAGTCTCTGAGAGAGAAGAAACCATGTGAATGCCATTGATGACTACTCTACCTATTTAACAATCAAAACATTTATATTTATGATTTAATACCACAAACGATGCTGAAATGTTAGCATTGACATTTTCTCAAAGCATCCACGACCTGTATGTAATTTTATGACTTCATCTAAAACTTCATCACAAAGCAAGGGCCACATGAGACCAACCTGTCTGTCAATGGAGAAATGGTTGAGAAACTATGAAAGAAATTTCTTTTTCTAGTCACGATTTACCTGCTTGTTAAGCACATTCATGTAAAGAATTGCTTCCACATCCTGTTTTTGTTTGAAATCATTTCAGTATTCTATACTGTATATGACCAGAAAATTTCTTGGCAAAGTTCATTACTAAATTTGTATTTTTGCAAACAAATAGCACTAATGCTTTCCTAAAAAATAATTACTTCTTATAAGTCGCAAGCTCTAGTTTTCATCCCTCTTTAGAAAACAGAAGGACTAAATTCAAGAAACCTTCCAAACTCATGAATATAATCAACTTAAACTATATTTGGATGGAAACAGTATAAACATGGAGGATTATGCAAGTTTGTAGGGACTTGTGTGAGGTCTCTCTTTCATTGTCTTAAAATTGTGTTTTACTGATAAACATTTCACCACCAACAAAACTAAGAATCTTCAGTTTTATTATGGCTGAGCATCTTAAAACCCAAGGAAGAAAAAGGTGACAGATCTCCAGATTTTCCCCTCTTTTCACAGTTTTATAATGTAATCTCAGGATACATTACTTCTCCTCTCCTGGAGTTCACAATTCCATGGTTATGTTATCTTCAGAGAAGATACTACTAACTCTGCACTGTAGTTTTTATCAGCTCAAAGGAAAGCAGATACAATAGGACCAGGTTTCAATTCCTGCTCTTCTTCTTCTTCCATCTTTACCTCTTCTTGGCACTCTGGCTCTTGACTAATAATAACGTACTTCTGGCCTGGATTTGTCTATTTGAGCTATTTTATGAGGAAGGGAAAGTTTATAATTTATGTTTTAAATATGAATGCCAGAAATCTTTATTTTTTCCTCAATCTCCCTTTTTTTTATTTTTTTTAAAAATTTTGATACTTTATTTACATTTCAAATGTTTTCCCCTTTCCAGATCTCCCCTTTAGAACCCCTGTATCCCTCCCCCCTCCCCTTGCCTCTATGAGGATATTCCCCCACCCACCCACCCACTCCTGTCTTCTCTCCCTGGCATTCCCCTATACTAGGGCATCCAACACCCTCTGGCCCAAGGGTCTCTCCTCCCACTGATGGCCAACAAGGCCCTCCTCTGCCACATATGTGGCCAGCACCAAGGGTCCCTCCATATGCATTCTTTGGTTGGTGGTCCAGTCTCTGGGAGCATCAGGGGGCTTGACCAGTTGACACTGTTGCTCCATCCCCGTGGGGCTGCAAATTCAGTCAACTCCTTCAGTCCCTTCTCCACCTTCTCCACTATTTCCACCTGGCACAGTCCAACAGTATTTAGCAGAAATATTATAGATCTGCCTGTACATTTTTACTAAATAATCCATTGAACTAATATGACACATATTGTTTATCCTCTCACTAGTTGAGAGGCATATGTTCTGTCTGTGATAAGCAATGTTGCCATGAACTTTCATGTGTAAGCCTTCAGAGAGACATTTGTTTGCCTTTCTCTCAGGTACAGACCTAGGTGTGAAATTAGTGGTTATGTGTCAAGCCTATGGTCAGCCTTGGAAGGACATCAGGACTGTTTAATGAACAGCATCACTTTCTGTCTTTTAAAAATTAATGTGATTTTTCACTCTTGTATGTGTGAAAAAATGTGTTACAACAGGTGTGGAGGGTAGAGGACAACTTCCTTGGACTATGTTCTTTCCTTCAATATTTGTGTGGGTTCTGACGTTCAGGGGAGGTCACGAGTCTCATGATAGCACCTGGATGCTGACAAATCTCACCCTCCTCTTATCTGCATAAGCAAAATAATTATCCATTTTACTTTGTGTAAAACACTCTCTCCTGATTTTAATTCTTATTCATAAGTACCCATGAGGTTAAGTATCTTTTCCATGTGTCTTTTGGTCATTTGTTAATTTTATAAATAAAATAATTATAAATCCATACGTTTGCTTACCTTTAATTAAGCAATCTTTATTTTTTAAATGTAAGAGCAGCTTATGTATTTTTGTCATAAATACTTCTATAATTTATGATTTGCAGATATTTTTACCCATTTTGTTGGTTAAATGTCACTCTTTTGATTTTACTTGTACAAATATTTATTTGTTTTGATGAAATCTGGCTTAATTGAAAATCAAAAGTATGCTTTTTTTTTCTTTAAAATTCTGCCATTGGAAACTGATTTTCTAATAAGTAAATTTATATTTTTAAGAATTTTCCTCATGTTCCCTTTTATAGAATATCAATTTTAGATGTTATGGCCATGAAGATAGCTCTCAAATTGTACCATCATAAATAATATTTTATTATGAATATTTGACCTCTATTCAGAATATAATAAAATTCAAAATCAAAATTCTCTGAGACAAGTATATGTAATTCTGGCTAAAAAATTTTTCATATGCTACAAAATCCTTTACTAAGTATTTCTAGAAGACAGAATTTTGATTGTATGGAAGGTGTCCTAGTTAGGGTTTCCATTACTGTGAAGAGACACCATGGCCAAAGCAACTCATGTAAAGTACAACATTTAATTGTTGCTGGCTTATTGGTTCTGAGGTTCAGTCTACTATCATCATGGCAGGAAGCACTACAGCATCCTGGAAGTCATCGTGCTGAAGGAGCTGTGAGTTCTACATTTCATTCTGAAGTCAATCAAGAGAAGACTGTTTTCTGTGCAGCTAGGAGCAAGGTCTCTCAAAGCTCACCCCAATAGTGACACACTTCTTCCAACAAGGCCACAGCTCCTAATTTTGCCATTCCCTAAGCCAACATACTCAACCCCCCACAAAAGTTATTTCTACCAAATCTCATCTGTTTCTTCTTTACAGACAGTGGAAAAATGAATTCTGATAAAATGTGGATATTTTATTGGATTGTAGAAGTATTGATGTAGTAAAAACTTTGCCATTTTCCCATAATACCTTAGTGTATCACTACAAGATTGATTTTCATTTCTTTTTAAGTTTCATTTTTGGAGAGTCAAGATGTCACTATTTGCTCAAGGCTCATTTTACTCACTTGTCGTTCTGACTGTTCAAATCCATTGCTTCTTCCTGTTTAGTCTTTCTGGTTCAGCTGTATATATGAATTGATATTCTCAGTTCCCTGAGAAATAAAACTCCTCTCATAGCAATGCTGAAAACTTATACTTCATCTATGGGTTCTTGAAGAGTCAGGTTAAATTCCAGCAACAGTTTATACTGTTACATTGTCTTGTACCTCTTGATTACTTTTTTTTGTGGGGAGATGGTTTGAGACAGGGTTTCTCTATATAGCCCTGGCTGTCCTGGAACTCACTCTGTAGACCAGGCTGACCTTGAACTCAGAAATCTACCTGCCTCTGCCTCCCAAGTGCTGGGATTAAAGGTGTGAGCCACCACTGCCCTACCTTTGATTACATTTTCATAATACTTCTTAATTAGGAAAAACAATACACACACAGCAAGTACATAAGTACATAAGTGTCCAAATGAAGAAGGAATGGAAATATCTATGAAAAAGGCAACTGACAAGAGTAGAAGTCTTGGGAATCTCAGCCTACTCAGTCATAATCACTACATTGATGGAATTGCCATGATGAACTAAAACAATCACTGACATAAAAGTGAAAACTTTCAATCAAATATTGGTGAGTTAGCAAGTTATTTACAGAAGTTCTCCTATCCTGTCATTAATTTTATAGGTAATTTTCAAAGATTAAAGACAGAATCTAGCCTTCCAATATGAGCCAGTTCCCTGAGCAGACCTTGGGCACCCATTCACAAAACACCCAGAGGAAACTAAAATCCCAGGTGCTCTAACACGCCCAGGATCTTAGGTGAGGAGGTCACAGCATCTGCCCCAACACCTGGAGTAACTGGGATCCCCAGGATCCAGGGACACAGGAATCTCTGCTGGCCAGTGGCAAGGTTTCCTTCCAGCCTGAGACCCTGAGCAGACCTTGGGTGCTGCCTCCATACCCAGCCCCACAACACCCAGAGAAATCTTTACTTCCAGGTGCTCTAACATGTCAAGGATCACAGGATTTCAAGATCTTGGCCACACCAGGATTTTAGGATCCCAGAAACAGCTTGATATCCAGGAGCTCTGATACACCCAGGCCCTCAGGATCACAGGATCACAGAGACAGCTGTACTCTGAGGAGTTCTAACACAACCAGGATCAGAGGATGGACAGGATCCAGTCAGAGACAGCTAAGACATGTAGCACTAGAGATAACCAGATGGCGAGAGGCAAGCTCAAGAACATATGCAACAGAAACCAAGATTACATGGCATCAACAAAACTTACTTCTTCCACCATATTAAGTCTTGGATACATCATCACACTGAAAAAGCAAGATTTGGATTTAAAAGCACATCTCATGAAGATGAAAATAAGGACTTTAAGAAGGATATAAACAACTCCCTTAAAGAAATATAGGAGAATACAGATAAATAGGTAGAAGCCCTTAAAGAGGAAACACAAAAATCGCTTAAAGAATTATAGGAAAACACAACCAACCAGGATTTGAAAAAAACAGTCCAGAATCTAAAAATGGAAATAGAAACAATAAAGAAATCACAAAGGGAGACAACCCTGGGGATAGAAAATCTAGGAAAGAGATCATGTGTTATAGATGCAAGCTTCATCAACAGTATACAAGGGATAGAAGAGAGAATCTCAGGTGCAGAAGATACCATAAAAAACATTCACAAAACAGTCAAAGAAAATACAAAATGCAAAAAGCTCCTAACACAAGACATCCAGGAAATCCAGGGCACAGTGAGAAGACCAAACCTAAGGATAATAGGTACAGAAGAGAGTGACAATACCCAACTTAATGGGCCAGTAAATATCTTCTAAAAAATTATAGAAGAAAACTTCCCTAACCTAAAGAAAGAGATGCCCATAAACATACCAGAAGCCTGCAGAATAGATTGGATCAGAAAAGAAATTCCTCCCATCACATAATAGTCAAAACACCAAATGCACAAAACAAAGAAAGAATATTGAAAACAATAAGGGAAAAAAGTCAAATAACACATAAAGGCAGACCTATCAGAATTACATCAGCCTTTTCACCAGAGACTATGAAAGCTAGAAGATCCTGGGCCAATCTCACTCAGACTGTAAGACAACACAAATGCCATCCCAGACTATTATACCCAGCAAAACTCTCAATTACTATAGATGGAGAAACCAAAACATTCCATGACAAAACCAAATTTCCACAATATCTTTCCACTCATCCAGCCCTACAAAGGACAATAGGTGGAAAACTCCAACACAAGGAGAGAAACTACACTCTAGAAAAAGCAAGTAAGTAATCTTTCAACAAACCCAAAAGAAGATAGCCACACAACCATAATTCTACCACTAACAATAAAATAACATGAAGCAACAATCACTTTCTTTAACATCTCTTAACATCAATGGCCTCAATTTCCTAATACAAAGACATAGACTAACAGACTGGATATATAAACAGGACCCAGCATTTTGCTGCATACAGGATACACACCTCAGTGTCAAAGACAAACACTACCTCAGATTCAAAGCCTGGAAAACAATTTTCCAAGTATATGGTTCCAAGAAACAAGCTGGAGTAGCCATTCTAATATTGAATAAAATCTAGTTTCAACCAAAAGTTGTCAAAAAAGATAAGGAAGGACACTTCATACATTTCAACGGAAAAAATCTACCAAGATGAACTATCAATTCTGAACATATATGTTTCAAATGCAAGGGCACCTACATTCCTTAAAGACACTTTACTAAAGCCCAAAGCACACATTGCAGCTCATACAATAATCGTGGGAGACTTCAACACCCCACTCTCAGAAAAGGACAGATCATGGAAACACAAACTAAACAGAGACACAGTCAAATTAACAGAAGTTACAAACCAAATGGATTTAACAGATACCTATAGAACATTTCATCCTAAAACAAAAAAATATACCTTCTTCTCAGCATCTCATAGTACCTTCTCCAAAGTTGACCATCTAATTGGTCACAAAACAGGCCTTAATAGATACAAGAAGGTTGAAATAACCCAACACATCCTATCACAACACCACAGACTAAGGCTGGTCTTCAATAACAACAAAAACAATGGAAGGCCCACATACACAAGGAAGCTGAACAATGCTCTACTCAATGATAACTTGGTCAAGGAAGAAATAAAGAAAGAAATTAAAAACATTTTAGAATTTAATGAAAATGAAAGCATGCCACACAAAAACTTTTGAGACACAATGAAAGCAGTGCTAAGAGAAAAACTCATAGCTCTAAGTGCTTCCAAAAAGAAACTGGAGTGACCATACTCTAGCAGATTGAGAGCACACCTGAAATTTCTAGAACAAAAGGAAGCAAATACATTCAAGAGGAGTAGAAATCAGGAAATTATCAAACTCAGGGATGAAATCAACCAAGTAGAAACAAATAGAACTTTTGAAAGAATCAGCAAATCCAGGAGCTAGATTTTTTGAGGAAATCAACAAGATAGATAAATCCTTAGTCAGACTAAACAGAGGTCACAGAGAGAATATCCAAATTAATAACATCAGAAAGGAAAAGGGAGACATAAAAACAGAAAATGAGGCACTTCAAAATATCAACAGATCCTATGGCAAAAGCCTATACTCAACAAAACTAGAAAATCTGGATGAAATGGACAATTTTCTAGCAAGATACTAGGTGCCAAAGTTAAATTCGGATCAGATAAACCATCTAAACAGTCCCATAACTCCTAAAGAATTGGGAACAGTCATTAAAAGTCCCCCAACCAAAAAAAAAAAAAAAGAAACCCAGGTCAAGATGCTTTTGGTGCAGAATTCTATCATACCTTCAAAGAAGACCTAAAAACAATATTTTTCAAACTATTCCACAAGATCAAAACAGAAGGTACACTACCCAATTCATTTTAGGAGGCCACAATTACATTTATACCTAAACTACACAAAGACACAGCAAAGAAAGAGAACTTCAGATCAATTTTCCCTTATGATTATTGATCCAAAAATACTCAAAAAATTCTCACAAACCAGAGCCACGAACACATGAGAACTATCATCCATTATGAACAAGTAGGCTTTATCCCAGGGCTGCAGGGATGGTCTAATATACAGAAATTTATCAATGAAATCCACTATATAAACAAACTCAAAGAAAGAAAACAACATGATCATCTCATTACATGCTGAGACAGCATTTGAAAAAATTTAACACCAGTACATGGTAAAAGTCTTGAAAATATCAGGAATTTAAGGTACATTCCTAAGCTTAGTAAAAGCCATATACAGCAAAATACTAGCCAACATCAAACTAAATGCAGAGAAACTTGAAGCAATCCCTCTAAGATCAGAGAATAGGCAAGGCTGCCCACTCTCTGCTGACCTATTCAATATAGTACTTGAAGTCCTAGTCAGAGCAATTAGATAACAAAAGGAAATCAAAGGGATACAAATTGGAAAGGAAAAATTGAAAATAGCACTATTTGCTGATGATAGTATATTTAAGTGACCCAAAAATTCCAACAGAGAAACCCTAAACCTGATAAACAACTTCAGCAAAGTGGCTAGATATAAAATTAACTCAAAAAAAATCAGTAGCCTTCCTCTACGCAAAGGATAAATGTGGTATGAAAAAAATCATGGAAATGACACCCTCCACAATAGTCACAAATAATGTAAAATACCTTGGTGTGACCCTAACCAAGCAAGTGAAAAATCTGTATGAAAAGAACTTCAAGCTTCTGAAGAAAGAAATCAAAGATGATTTCAGAAAATGGAAAGATCTCCCATGCTCATGGATTGGCAGGATTAATATAATAAAAATGTCCATCTTGCTGAAAGGAATCTACACATTCAATGTAAGCCCCACCAATATTACAACTCATTTTTTTTTATATTTACCTTATTTACATTTCAAATGTTTTTCCCTTTCCAGGTCTTCTCTTCAGATACCCCCTATCCTACTCCTCCTCCCCCTAGCTATATGAGGATGCTCACCCACCCACCCACCGACTCCCATTTCCCTCCCTAGCATTCCCCTACACTGGGGCATCTAACACCCT
This sequence comes from Uromys caudimaculatus, assembly GCA_028551405.1. Lineage (NCBI taxonomy): Eukaryota > Metazoa > Chordata > Mammalia > Rodentia > Muridae > Uromys > Uromys caudimaculatus. The sequence goes on along the minus strand of CM052707.1, from coordinate 5,088,709 downwards.
CAGGCCCGAGTGCCTCTCCTCCAACTGATGTTCAACAAGGTCCTCCTCTGCCACATCTGTGGCCAGAGCCATGAGTCCCTTTATGTGTATACTTTGGTTAGTGGTCCAGTGTCCAGGAGCACTGGGGGGTCTGTACAGTTGACACTGTTGCTTCCTACATGGGGCTGCAAACCCCCTCAGCTCCTTCAGTCCCCTCTCTAACTCCTCCATCCAGGACACCATGTTCAGTCCAATGGTTGGCTGCAAGCATCTGCCTCTGTATTTGTCAGGCTCTGGCAGAGCCTCTCTAGAGACAGCTTATCATGCTTCCAACAGCAAGCACTTCCCAACATGTACAATAATTTCCAGGTTTGGTGGCTGTATAAGGGATGAATCTCCAGGTCAGGAAGTCTCTGGATGTCCTTTTCTTCAGTCTCTGCTCCACATTTTGTCTCAATATTTTCTCCTCTGAATATTTTGTTCACCCTTATAAGAAATACTGAAGCTTCCAAATTTTGGTCTTCCTTCTTCTTAGTCTTTATATGGTCTGTGATTTGAATCTTGGGTATTCCAAAATTTTGGGCTAATATACACTTATCAGTGATTACATACCATGTTTGTTCTTTTGTGACTTAGTTACCTTAGAAATAGCAATTCTCAAATTCACTTGGAATAAAAAAAAAAAAACAAAAAAACAAGCAAACAAACAAACAAAAAATCCCAATATAGTAAAAACTATTCTCAACAATAAAAGAACTTCTCAGGGAATCATAATCCCTGACTTCAAGCTATAATATAAAACAATAGTGATAAAAACTGCAGAGTATTGGTACAGTGACAAGCTGATAGATCAATGGAAGAGAATTTAGGAACCAGAAATGAATCCATATACCTATGGTCATTTGATCTTTGACAAAGGAGCTAAACCCATCCGGTGGAAAAAAGAAAGCATTTTCAACAAATGGTGCTGGTTCAACTGGTGGTCAACATGTAGAAGAATACAAGTTGATCCATTTTTATTTCCTGTACAAAGCTCAAGTCCAGGTGGATTAAGGACCTCCACATAAAACCAGATACACTGAATATAACAGAAGAGAAAGTGTGGAAAAGTCTCCAACTCAATTCTTAATAGAGTTAGAAAGAGAAATTTGAAAAAAAAATCATTTGGAATAAAACAAAACAAAAAATGGGATAGTGAAAACTATTGTCAACAATAAAAGAATCTAGGGAATCACCAAACCTGACCCCAAGCCGTATTACCAAGCAGTAATGATAAAAACTGTATGGTTTTGGAACAAAGAGAAAAAAGAAAATTGATGGAATAGAATTGAAGATGCAGAAATAAACCCACACACCTATGGTCACTACTTCTTTGACAAAGGAGCTAAAACCATCCAATGAAAAAAAGACAGCATTTTCAACAAATGGTTCTGGTTCAACTGGAGGACAACATGTAGAAAAATGCAAATTGATCCATTCTTTTCTTGTTGCACAATGTTCAAGTCCAAGTGGACCAAGGACCTCCACATAAATTCAAATACACAGAAACTAATCGAAGAGGAAGAGGGGAAGATCCTCAAACACATGGCTACAAGGAAAAAATTCCTGAACAGAACACCAATGGCTTATGCTCTAAGATCAACAATAGATTAATGGGACCTCATAAAATTACAAAGCTTATATAAAGCAAAAGACACTATCAGTTAGACAAAACATCAACCAACAGATTGGGAAAAGATCTTTATCAATCTTACATCCAATAGAGGGCTAATATTGAATATATACGAAGAACTCAAGAAATTAAACTCCACAGAATCAAATGGGATGTAGAGTTAAACAAAGAGTTTTCAACTGAGGAATATCAAATGGATGAGAAACACCTAAAGAAGTGTTGAACATCCTTAGTCATCAGGTAAATGCAAATCAAAACAACCTTGAGATTCTACCTCACACTGGTCAGAATGGCTATGACCAAAATCTCGGGTGACAGCAGATGCTGGCAAGGATATGGAGAAAGAGGAACACTCCTCCATTGTTGGTGGGATTGCAAGCTGGTACAATCACTCTAGAAATCAGTGTGGCAGTTTCTCAGAAAATTTGGACATAGTATTACCTGAGGACCAATCTATACCACTCCTGGGCATATACCCAGAAGATTCTCCAACATATATCCAGGACACATGCTCTCCTATTTTCATAGCAGCCTTATTTATAATGGTCAGAAGCTGGAAACAATCCAGATGTCCTTCAACAGAGGAATGGATACAGAAAATATGATACATTTACACAATGGAGTACTACTCAGCTATTAAAACACTGAATTCATGAAATTCTCAGGCAAATGGATAGAACTAGAAATATTTTCATCATGAGTGAGGTAACCCAATCTCAAAAAAACACACATGGTATGCACTCACTGATAAGTAGATATTAGCCCCAAAGCTCTGAATACCCAAGATATAATTCATAGACTATATTAAGCTCAAGAAGAAGGAAGACCAAAGTGTGGGTGCTTCGGTCCTTCTTAGAAGGGGGAACAAAATACTCATAGGAACAAATATGGAGACAGAGTGTGGAGCAGAGCCTGAAGAAATGGCCATCTAGAGACTGCCACACCTGGGGATCCATCCCATACACAGTCACCAAAGGCAGATCCTACTGTAGATGCCAAGAAGTGCATGCTGACGGGAGCCTGATATAGCTGTTTCCTGAGAGGCTTTCCCAGAGTGTGACAAATACAGAGGTGGATGCTTACCGCCAACTAGTTGACTGACCACAGGTCCCCAATGGAGGAATTAGAGAAAGGACTGAAGGAGCTGAAGGGGTTTGCAACCCCTTAGGAAGAACAACAATATCAACCAACCAGACCCCCAAGAGCTCTCAGGGACTAAACCATCAACCAAAGAGTACACTTGGAGGGAAGCATGGATCCAGCTACTTAAGTAACAGAGGATGGCCTTGTTGGTCATCCATGGGAGAAGAGGCCATTACGGGTCCTGTGAAAGCTAGATGCCACAGTGTAGGGGAATATGAAGGTGGGGAGTTAGGAGTGGGTGGGTGTGTGAGTGTGTGGGGGAACACCCTCATTGAAGAAGGAAGAGGGAGGATTTGAAAGGGGTTTCTGGGGGTGGGACTGGGAAAGGGGATAACACTTGAAATGTAAACACAGAATAATAGTAATAATAATAATAATAATAATAATAATAATAATAATAATAATAAAAGACAGAATCTAATAGCTCTCTGGGACATGCACACAAATATTAATTGAGAAGCCTAAAATTATCCCTGTCATGCAGGCATTTGTTCTGAATTTTAATATTTGTTAGACTAAATGTTGTCATCTATTTTTTATTATACTTTGAATAATACTTGAATAATTACTTAAACAATATAATAGACTAAATATGAATACAAATCCCACATTAGCATATATAAGGACATTTATGGCTTAAAGATTGACACCTGCTCTTAGGAGAACATTTTGAGACAACTTTGTCAGAGTGTGAGCATCCTGGGTGTACTTATACAAACCAAAAGAATTAGCTTTCAACACACTGAAGCTGTTTAGTTAGCCTAATTTCTTTTTCTGAAAAAACAAAACAAAACAAAACTGCATTTCACTATACTGAGAACTTTGTACAACCATAACTCAATGGTTAGATTTGTGTCCTATCTAAATACATTTGAACCAAGAAGTACAGTAAATATATAAGAGTTGGAAACTGCACTTTTGTACATGTTAAAATGATGAATGGGTTTCACAGAACTCAAATTTTCTTCATGAAGTCAGTGAATTTGAGTGAATACAGGGGCTAGAACGTTATTGTACATATCAGTAACCCTGGATACAAACTTATTTGCTAACCATCATTATAGTTTTTATATTTTCAGTGTTAGAGACTGAATCATACTATGTGAACATGCTAGGCAAATTATCTTCCCAGACTTCTATATATTAAGGCTACTTTTCTCCTCTAAATTCAGTTGATTTCCATTTTTTATATACACATTGACTTTATCTTAGGTTAATTTGGAGATATTTTGGGGGATTTTAATCTTTAAAATAATATTTGCTTTAACACAGGAGCATATTATGCAGATATCCAAAACAGCCTCCTTTCTTTTTGTATTTATTTTACAAACATTTTTCTAATTTTACTTTTAAATGTTTTTGATAAAATCAAGGACACATATATACCCATTAGATTCTGCTTGTACTGCCTGAATCTCATCAACATCATAGTTTTCCACAAAAATGTGTCATCTACCTGCATGGCATTTGGGAGCAGCCACACAGAGAGTTGTCATCAATAAGAACAGTCAGTTTATCGTGAACACTTCCTGGGGACCTTCTAAGGTTGTTCTCCAGGCATCACTCATTAGAAGCATGCCAAAGTCGTGACTTCCTTAATTCATGTCAGATTCACTTATAAGGCAATTGTGAATTTTGAACATTAAACTCTATTAGTAAAATGCCTCAGCAGGAGTCTATGTTCACAGATGTTTCAGGGTGCACACCAAGATCCACCAAAGCTTATATTGAGCCCTTTCTTATGAATTTCCTTGAAGTGTGTTTTAGTTAGGGTTTTACTGCTATGATCAGACACCATGATCAAGGCAACTCTTGAAAGGACACCACTTAAAAGTTCAGAGGTTCACTCCAGTATCATTAAGGCTGGAGCATGGCAGCATCCAGGTAGGCATGGTATAGGAGGAGCTAAGAGTTCTCCATTGTCATCTGAAAGCTGCTAGAGCAAGACTGCTTTCCAAGGAACTAGCATGAGGGTCTTAAGGTTCATGCCTATAATGACACATTTCTTCCAACAAGGCCACACTTACTAATAGTATCACTAATAGTAAAAGAGTCAACCATCACAGAGAGTTTCTTTTTCTCTAAGAGTTTTCTTTTCTCTTGATTCTTCATCAGCTCTATCACTAGAAATTTTATTTTTATACTAACATCATGAGATGAGTATTACAGTGATATTAATCACTGACTTAAACAAAATGTACTCCATAACTATTAACTTAAGTTCCTGCAAGCAATACACTTTATTTGAGAATAAAATTGAAATACATGTAATAAATAAAAATAAAATAAAATTTTATTTGAGCTATAATATTTCACTTGATCAAACTCAAATCCAAAATCTTTCCTTGGTATGGTCAGAATCCATATTTATGTGGGTAAATGAAAGATAAAATTCCATAAAGGCAAAACAAATAAACATACAAACAAAAACATGAAGGAAGAACCTACAGAATTTACACAGAGATTGACATTAACCTTTGAGTTATATCCTTAAAAGGAACAGCAAAACAATGACAAAAAAGTAATTGCAAGAGGAGAAAGTGGGCTGAGAACTTCAGTAATTCTATATTCTAAGCATAGTATTTCCATTACAAAGTTGCCAAGCTGGTGACCTGGTTAAAATAAAACCCTGGTTAGAACGAAATGTTGGGGTTTAAGGATAAAGTTTATAGTCATTAATTACTCTATTCCACTAAGGCTAAAGACCTACTGTGTCAAGAAAATGGAAAATTATTTAATCCATTGCTAGGTGGAAAATCTCAATACTAAAAATGAATAGACACTCTACCATGTATCACCATGTATCACCATGTATACAAGATTTATAACTAGGCATGTTTCTTAATAAGACTGACCCATGTGCCACATCCTGCACAGCTTGGAACTTTGATCTGATTAGGGACAATGAGAGAATGAAGAAAGGGAAGTAACAATGATGGGGGTGACAGACACATACACAGAAATGCTAGGATCAGGTTGGCTGTGCTTGCTCTGATGGAGAGCTGCACAACAGCTCAAAAGCGTCAGCGCTTTAATTATGTATCACACAAGGGAGGGGACGCAGCTACAGTTATAGGCAATCAGTCTTGATTATAAATGTCTAGTTCTTGCACACAAAATTATTTGTAAATGCTCATATTTGAGCCAGAGAAAAGCTTTTCCATTAATAATGGATCTGAGGCATTGGTCCTTAACATTGGTCCTTAACTGTTCCAGGGCAACAGTGCCTATTGACTTAGGTTCTTAACTGCTGGATACATTGGCTTTCTACATGTATGTCTTCAAGTAGTTCTTAATATTATTAAAGATTAAATGGCATAGAATAATTTAAAAAAACATGGAAATTAGTAGACTAATTCTCTCAAAGTCCTGATATGAATTAAGAGAAGCAAATATCTTAATTTAGGAGTTTTAGTTATACTAACATTTTATATCCCCCAGGTAAAATTTAGATTAAAAATTGGGAAATTTCAGAAAAAATATGAGCACAACCAAAAACAAATCAAACAAATGTCCAAAATCTAAAAATTAAAATTACCACCCCCCAAAAAATAACCTACATGAGCTCAACAGTTTTCAAATTTGAGGAAAAAATAAACAGGCTTAAAAATACACTAATTCAAATTTTAGAATATGTGACTAGAGAAAGGGCTCAGTGGTTGGGAGCCCTTGATGTTTTGAGGATGACTGCAATTCAGTTTCTAACACCCAGAGAAGGAAGCTATTAAGCACTATTAATTCTAGCTCCAGGAATCTGACATCCTCTTTTAGCATCTATGAGTGTATGTGCCATATGCTTAAATAGACACACAAATAAAAATTTTAAATACAAAACAATTAAAAAAGAAAATCCCTCTAGACTATGTATTACATGTAATGATATTTAAACACACCAAAATACGATTTACAATGGAACAATGCTTCTATGTTATTTTAATAGAAGTTCCAATAAAGATTATAAAAAGTAATCTAGAAAAAATTTTTAGACACATTAGTTTTTCAATCTCCTAGCATCTCAAAGAATACTAATAGAGTAAGAAAAATACATGTAACACACCATACTTGAATTATGGGCCATCAAAAATAAAGACAATATATTTAAAAGAAGCTACAAGGAAACTATACATTGTAGCCTGCAAAGAGGGCTAGATATAGAAAAACATTTTAATACAGCAACATGGCTGCTTTGCTCACATCCAAAGACATTCTAAATCTCTGTGTTCTGGCTGAAATGTAGCCAGTACAGTGAATACTGCACAGTGGAGCTGACTTTGTTTCTGAGTTCATATAGTTCAGGGCAGGTTAGTAGAGGCAGTTGAAGCCAGAGAATAAGAAGGAGTCCAAAGAGTAGGACACATTGCCAGCTAGTTTGAGGACAAAAGAACAATTCAGTAAGAAGCTGAGAGAAGCCAGATTGAGTCAATCAGCTTGGAGAGGATTTTGAGCTGAGTTGAATCAGCTAGCCAGAGTTCAGAATTATGTAGAAAGGTTGAGCTGATTCAGCAGTAAGCCACTGAAATAAATAGTACATCAGGCTAATATAGGATACATTTACATCATTCATTTCCTGTCTACTTTCATGATGTCTTGGTCCTTCCTTTCCTTGTTCATCAGCTGTTTAAAAGTACAGTTAGCAAGTACTGTGTGAGCTTCGGCATCTGCAAACTTATCTCACCATTACATTTGCTTCATATTGTTGTAGGAATATTGCTAATATCTCCATTTGGACATGCAGAAGCTTTGAGAAGTCAACAAATATGTTCAGAGATAGATATTAGACAACTGGCAGAAACATAGTAAATATGTTTAAGTTTTGTGTAACAGTACACCACATCATTGTTTCTATGTAAGCATGCTTTTGTATGTACTTGGAAGAAAAGCAATCTTTTGGATTAAAAAAAGAAGTGTTGTGTTGGAACAAACCTGGCTAGGTAGAATGAAACCCCACATCTGTCCCGGGGCACTGCAGCTCAGGGTGGGACAGCAGACACGTGAGAAGTGGCTGCGCACGGGTAGGTGGGGGCTGTGGGAAGCCTTTGTGGGCTGTGCCCATGGGTGGGGGAGGGGGCCATTCTCAGGGAATGCGCAGCCGTCTCCGTGGGTTCTCTAGCCCACCACACAGCAGTCGCTGCAGGGTACCGCAGATGGACTAGCCAGAGCACAGCTGAAGTTCCTGCCCAGACAGGGTTTCAGTAGCTTGGGGCGCTGGACTAGCTGCTTAGGCTTGGGTGAATGGGTACCTTCTGGGTACACTGAGAAGCCCTCAGCAAGAGATTAGATGAGGATCTCTCACTTCCCACAGTGGATCCAGATGAAAAGACAGTCCATTATTCTAAGATGCTTATTTTCATTGTGTGGAGTGACCTGGATGGAATTGTACCCCTACCCCTCTGGGAGAGGTGAGGCAGACTGGGAAGGTGTGTGGCTAAGCCTCTAGGTGTCTCATTAACATGGGGATGGCTTGGGGCTGTGTGACCTCGCCTCTACCTGAAGAGGGGTGGTACGTGACCTTGACTGGAGCCAAAAGCCTCCCAGGAGCTTTGGAATAAAGTTTTCTGGTCCCTTGTGGATTATTCGACTGGGTCACCCAGATTTTATGCCTGTGCTCAACCGAGTGCCAGATTGCCTGTCACAGATCACTGCCCCACAGTGTTGATTGTATTTGTCTTCAGTCAGTATTCAAAAAGGAAAAAGAAAAGAAAAGAAAAGAAAAGAAAAGAAAAGAAAAAGAAAAAGAAAAAGAAAAAGAAAAAGAAAAGATTTTTAAAAAGTCAGTTTGTGTTGTCCATACAATTACTAGAGAGTGACTAAACTCCCAATACCCAGTCCCTTAAAGAAAACTGAGTCCTGCTGGGCAGTGATGGTGCATTCCTTTAATCCCAGCACTTGGGAGGCAGAGGCAGGCAGATTTCTGAGTTCGAGGCCAGCCTGGTCTACAGAGTGAGTTCCAGGACAGCCAGGGCTATACAGAGAAACCCTGTCTCGAAAAAACAAAAAACAAACAAAAAAAAAAAAAAAGAAAAAAGAAAAGAAAACTGAGTCCTTTCACACCTTCATTCCTTCCAGGTGCCTTCAATATCACATTTTAAAAAGAGTTCTCTTCAATGGATTTCTGTCTAGGCTGTTACATTTTGGGTGGTGTAGGCAGTGTAGGGATGGTCAGGGAAGCCTTCTTTGCCCCTCTTCCTCAATTGTGAGTCTGCTGTTATCAGTACCATGGAAACGGTAGCTTTCTTGCATTTTATTGTCACCAGGAGCATGGATCATGCACTGACATATAGTTTCCAGTAACAGCATGGACATTGGACATCTACATGGTCTCCAGTGTCAACACATGCCACAAACTTAGCATGGCCTCTGGTGGCAGTACAGACCATAGTCCTCTACATGTTGATGTCTGTGGGCTGTGCTGCTGAAGGGGGGCATATTGATATGAGTGGCCTGTACTGCCTCCTGATTATCACTTTCTTAATACCAGAGGATTCACATCTTATACAACAAAATGGAACCTCAAGATTGAGATAAGAATAGGCAGAGACCATAACAGAATATCGCAACCAATCAAAATGAAGAGTTATAGAGCCTAGTCCCCACTGTTATATCTGCAAAACAACTCTCTGATGTAAGAAACAGGGATTATTGCAGAAGAGGAAGAAGAAAGATTGAAAGAACCAGAGTTTGCTGTGAAGTATTGTCTCCTAGGAATTTCAGAAACTACACTCAGAAATTCTCACCAATGTGGATCCCTAATCTGAAGCTGAAGAACGACACCAAGAGACATACAAATATAGACTGGGAGAAGCTCATAGATCAGGAGGTTTCAGCCCTATACAATGAGCTCCAGAAAACTAAAGAATCCCAGAGAGTTTCAGAAATAGTCATCCTCAGGAAGGAGCACACCAATTGTTCATCTAATACCAAATGGTCAACCCTAAAAACATACATACAAATAACATACTGTCCAAGCAGGTTATATTTATGTACTTATGATGATATGGCCCTCTAAATACCCATACACATGTTTGTTACAATATTTAATGAAATGAAAGGGCATGAATTTGAATAAGAACAAAGAGAGTGAATGGGAGAGGCTTTAGAGGGAGGAAAGGAAAGGGGGAAATGATACAATTATGTTAATATCAAAACAACTTCAGCACATGAACGCCTATATGACTGAAGATATTTCTGTTAACTGTATCTTGTTTTCTTTGTTTACTTTTACTTGTAGAATATCCCTGCCTCTTTCTTCATTCTGAAATATTCCTTCCAGTATCCTCTGAAGGATTGGGTTAGTGGTGAATATTTTCTTTCTTTTTTTTTTTTAAATTATTTATTTATTTTTGATACTTTATTTACATTTCCAATGTTTCCCCCTTTCCAGGTCTCCTCTTTGGAAACCCCCTATCCCCTCCCTCTCCCCCGCCTCTATGAGGGTATTCCATCTCCCACCCACCTGACCATCCACTCCCGGATTCCCACCTTGACATTCCCCTTTACTGGGGCCTCTAACACCCTCAGGCCCAAGGGCTTCTCCTCCCCATGATGGCCAACAAGGCCCTCCTCTGCCACATATGTGGTCTGAACCATGGGTCCCTCCATGTGTATTCTTTGGTTGGTGGCCCAGCCTCCAGGAGGACCACGGGCGTCAGGTCAGTTGACACTGTTTCTCCCTCCATGGGGTTGCAAACTCCCTCAGCTCCTTCAGTCCCTTCTCCCACTCCTCCATCTGGGATCACTCTCAGTCCAGTGTTTACTGTAAAGTGAAACTTGGGTATTCCGAACTTTTGGGCTAATATCCACTTATCAGTGAGTACATAACATTTTCGTTCTTTTGTGACTGAGTTACCTCACTCAGGATGATATTTTCAAGTTCCATCCATTTGCCTGCAAATTTCACTAAGTTGTTGTTTTTCATACCTGAGTAGTACTCCATTGTGTAAATGTACCAAAATTTTCTTTAATTTTGTTTATTGTGAAGATTTTTTCTTTCTCATTTCATTATGAATGATAATTTTACAAAATCTAATTGTATTGCTTGCAAATTTAGCCTTTCAAAACTTGGAGAAGACAAATGCATGCTCCTTTGGCTTTCATATTCTACACGGATAAATCAACTGTGATCATGATTAACCTGGCATTATATGCATGTTCCTTTTTCTCTCTTGGAGCATTCAGTATTCTTTCTTTGTTCTGATCATTAGTGTTTTGACTATTAATTAACACAAGGAGTTTCTTTTCTGTACCTGTCTGCTTGGTGCTCTGAATGTTGTTACACTTAGATAGACATCACTTTCCAAAATCTGGGAAGTTTTCTTTGATAATTTTTGTTGAAAATATTTTCTGTGTCTTTGACATGAAATTCTTCTCTTCTATACCAGTGATTCTTCAGTTTTGTCTTTTAATAGTATTTCAGAGATATGTATTTCCATTCATGCTTTTTGTCTGTTTTGTTTTTAAATTTACCATTTTCACAGACTAAGTGTTTCAGTTTTCTGCCTTGTCTTCATTCAGAGACATTCACTAGAGGGAAGAACTAATCTATGCAATGGGGAAAAGATAGTTGCTAACTACAATCTATGTGAGGAATTGATATCTATGATTTGTTTTTTAAAACAGAAAACACTAAAAACTAATGGAAATTAAGCAACCTTTATATAATACATTGCTCTAGTTAGAATGGTTATTCGCATAATAAAACAAAGTGTCAACAAATATTGAGAAGGACATAGGGAAGGAGGAAGCTTTTTTACTCTTGGTAGGACTGTAAGCTTGAGCTTGTAGCTTGTAAATCAGCACTGATGGGTCTTCAACACAGAGCTATCACCTGACATAGTTGTATCATTTGAGTATAATGCAAGGAATGCTAAGCCAATAAATTGAAGAAATAATTTCACTAAATAATCAAGGCAAAAAAGGGAAAGCATTAGAGGGGAGAAGAGACATACAGAAATGTCAATGGGTAAAAAGCATAATGAGATCAATGTATAATGTAATAGATCAATTGATAATAAGTAAAAAGCAAAAAGAGAACCCATAGCATTTGGATAACATGTATGAAAGATAAACATCTCTCTTGCCTAAATCCTTATTACTGTAGTGATTTCAGGGTCAAATATTCAAAAATCTTACTGCATTACATATCAATATCTCTAAAATGCCAATAAGAGTTGAAATGCAATTTTGAAACTTCATATTATTCACATTGTAAAACAATTCTAAAACTTTTAAATTTAGTTTATATTCTCTTGTTATACATATATATATATATACATCATAAATATACATAAACATAATGTAAATATATTTGCATATATACCTATTATTTAAAATTTGCTATATTTAATTGTATTCAAAAATTTTACTATTACAGGCAGGTTGTAGTCAGTCACACTTATTATTGTCTTAAGAAAGCCACAGTCAGGAACTGAAAAATTCCTCAGAAATTAGGCTTCAATATACATTTTGAATTGTCCATGCATTGAAATTTAATTTTATTATTCTCATGGAAAAACTCAAAGAATTAGCATTCAGAATTATTGAATAAGAATTTAAATAATCATGACCTTAATGCTATTTATATTATAAATTATAAAATACAATGTGGTCCATTTATACTACATGAATAATGAATAGGATGAAGAAAATTAGGGGAAAATAATTTTTCACACCAGTAGTTTTAAAGAATCTACTTTGATATATTCAGTATTTTTCAAAATTAATTACTTACCTAATTAACCTATTTACTTTATATCTTAATTGCAGTTTCCCATTTCTCCTCTCCTTCTAGCCCTTCCTCATTCATCTCTCCCCATCCAAATCCACTCCTCCTCAATTTCACTTCATTAAAGTGGACATTTTTGTGAATATCAACCAGTCCTGGCATGTCAAGTTGCAGTAAGTTTCTTGTACTGAGTCTAGAAGAGGCAGCTGAGTAGGAGTAAAGGGTCCCAAAATTAGGCAACAGAATCAGATACTGTCCCTGCTCCTGCTGTTAAGATTCCCATATAAAGACCAAGCTACACAACTGTAACATATGTGCAGAGGTCCTGGGTCAGTACTATGCATGTTCCCTTGTTGGTGGTTCTGTCTTGGTGAGGCACTACAGACACAGGTTAGTTGCTTTTGTAGGTTTACTTGTGGTGTCCTTGGACCCTGTGGCTCCTACAATCTTTTTTCCCCTCTTCCATAGGATTCCCCAAGCTCCACCTAATGTTTGGCTTTGGATCTCTACATCTATTTCCATCAGTTGCTAAATAAAACCACTGTGATAATAGTTATACAGGGCTTCTATCTGCAAGTATATCAGAATATCATTAGCAGTGTCAGGGGTGGGCTCTTTCTCATACCATGGGTCTCAAGGTAGGTCAGTCATTGGTTGGCCATTCCCTCAATTTCAGCTCCATCTTTACCCCTGCACATCTTGTAGGCAAGTACAATCTGTTGGTCTAAGGTTTTGTGCCTGGGTTTGAGTACCAATCCTTCCATTGGAAGTCTTGCCTCGTTACAGGAGATGGCTAGTTTTTACCACCCCCCCCAAAAAAAAAAAACCCAAACACACAAAGTGTATTCTGTTTTTCCTTCTCAGTGAGATTCATGCATCCAACCTTAAGCCCTTCTTGGTTTTTAGCTCTTTTGGGTTTGTGGATTGTCACATGAATATCCTTTACTTGATGGGGATTATTCACTTATAAATGAGTATATGCCATATTTGTCTTTGTGGGCCTGGGTTATCTCACTCAGGAGGAGTTTTGCTAGTTCAATCTATTTGCTTGAAAATTTCATGATGTCATTATTTTTAATAGCTGAATAATACTTGTGTAAATGTACCACATTTTCTTTATCTATTCTTTGATTGAGAGACATCTAGGATGTATCTAGTTTCTGGGTATTATAAATTAAGCTGCTATGAGCATAGTTGAGCATGTGTCCTTGTGGTGTGCTAGAGCACTCTTTCACTATATGCACAGCAGTGGTATATCTGGATCTTGAGGAAGATTTCTTTCCAATTTTCTAAGGAACTGCCAAAATGATTTCAAAAGTGGCAGTATAAGTTTGTACTTCCACCAGCAATGGAGGAATGTTCTCTTGTTCCATACCTTCACTAGCACGAGCTGTCACTTGAGTTTTTTTACCTTAGCCATTCTGACAGATGTAAGATGGAATCTCAGAATCCTTTTGATTTGCGTTTTCCTAATGACTAAGAGTGTTGAACATTTCTCTAGGTGCTTATCAGCCATTAGATATTCCTCTGTTGTAAATTCTTTGATTAGATTTGTACCCCATTTTCAGTTGGTTTATTTGGTTTGTTGATATCCAGTTTGTTTAGTTCTTAATATATTTTGGATATCAGCATTCTGAGGGACATGGGGACAGTGAAGATACTTTACCATTGTATAGGCTGCCATTTTATTCTTTTGAAGGTGTCCTTTGCATTACAGAAGCGTTTTAGTTTCATGTGGACCAATTTATTAGTTGTTGATGTTTGTGTTTATGCAGTTGATGCTCTGTTCAGGTAATTGTCTCCTATGTTAGTGTACTCCATGCTATTTCTCATTGATGTTTCTATCAGTTTTAGTGTATCTGGTTTTATATTGAGGTATTTTATGCACTTGGACTTGAGATTTGTTTAGGGTGATAGAAATGGATCTATTTGCATTCTTCTAAATGCAGACATCTAGTTAGACCAACACCATTTGTGGAAGATGCATTTCATTTAAAGGAAAGAATATTTAAGGCAAGTTTGCTTACATTATTGACTGTATTGAGATTTTTAGAAATCTGCTAAATAAAATGAGCCTCCATAGGTTTAGAAATACTCCATAATTATTCTGTGAAATATATGTTCTCCAGATGGATAAATTGGCTGCATTTTTTTACTGTTGTTACACTGCTGGGAGATGATGAAATAGTTTACATACTATGTATAAGATATATGTATAGAAATATCTAATTCTAATTTATTAAGAATACCCATTTAAATCATTTATTATAATTTATATTTTCAGTGAACCTGGATTAGGAAAAAAGGATATATTTTTTTTTCCTCATTAAACTTGTTTTAATAGATCTCAAAATTCTGTGACAGATTTCTGGTCAAGTTGTTTCCATTAAAAGTACTGATTTTGAAAACTAATAACTTAAAGCTGCCACACACACACACACACACACAAAAATGATCCACAAAACATTCTTTCCTTCTGAAGGTTTTTTGCTGCATTGTTATCATTAACCAGTCTTTTACTATTAAACTTAAATGGCCCATTGAGACAAACAGTTCTGAGACTGCTCTTCCACCACTGATTAAGACTGGGGTGACAGATGTTAAGGATAATATTCATTTAACCTTCTGAGCTTTTTGGGCAGATTTGGTGACTTTGTCAGCTCCTGCAGCCTTCTTATCCACAACTTTGATGACGCCCACAGCAACTGTCTGCCTCATGTCACGAACAGCAAAACAGCCAAGTGGAGGATAGTAAGAGAAGCTCTCAACCCACATGGGCTTGCCAGGGACCATATCAACCATGGCAGCATCACCAGACGTCAAGAATTTGGGGCCATCTTCCAGCTTCTTACCAGAACGATGATCGATCTTTTCTTTAAGCTCAGCAAACTTGGATGCTGGGTGGGCTGTGTAACAATCCAGAAAAGGAGCATAGCCAGCACTAATTTGGCATGGATGGTTCAGAATAATCACCTGGGCGCAGTGAAGCCAGCTGCTTTCATTGGTAGGTCATTTTTGCTGTCACCAGCAACATTGCCACATCTAACATCTTTGAAGGGCATGTTCTTTACATTGAAGCCCACATTGTCCCTAGGAAGAGCTTCACTCAAAGCTTCATGGTGCATTTCAACAGACTTGACTACAGTTATTAAATTGACTGGAGCAAAGGTAACCACCATGCAGTGTTGAGAATACCAATCTCCACCCAGCCTGCAGGGACAGTTCCAATGCCCCCAGTTTTATAGACTTTCTGGAGGGGCAATCACAGAGGCTTGTCAGTTGAATGAGTGGTTGCAGGATACAGTCCAACCAAAGCTTCCAGCAGCACGGTGCCACTGGCACTGTCATCTTTGCCGGTGACTTTCCATCCCTTGAACCAAGGCATATTAGCACTTGGCTCCAGCATGTTGTCAACAGTCCAACCAGAAATTGGCATAAATGCAACTGTGTCAGGGTTGTAGCCAATTTTCTTAATGTAGGTGCTGACTTGCTTAACGATTTCCTAGTATTTCTTCTGACTGTATGGTGGCTTGGTGGATTCCATTTTGTTGACACTAACAAGTAGCTGTTTCACACCCAGGGTGTAAGCCAGAAGTGCATGCTCATGGGTCTCTGGTTCTTGGAGATACCAAGTTGAAATTCACCAACACCAGCAGCAAAAATCAGGACAGCGCAGTCAGCCTGAGATGTGCCTGTAATCATGTTTTTGATGGAACCTCTGTGTCCTGGGGCATCAATGATAGTCACATAGTATTTGCTGGTCTCAAATTTCCACAGGGAGATGTCAATAGTTATACTACACTCACATTCAGCTTTAGGTTTGTCCAAGACCCAGGTCTACTTGAAGGAGCCTTTTCCCATCTCCGCAGCCTCCTTTTCAAACTTTTCTTTTTTTTTTTTTTTTT
>CM052707.1:5033346-5071789 GCA_028551405.1 Uromys caudimaculatus | reverse complement strand
TACACTGAATCTAATAGAAGAGAAAGTGGGGAAAACTCTCGAACACCTGGGTACGGGGGAAACGTTCCTTTTCAAACTTTTCAATAGTTCTTTTGTCAATTCCACCACATTTGAATATCAGGTGGCCGGCTGTGGTAGACTTGCTGGAGTTTACGTGTCTAATTACGATGATGTTAATGTGAGTCTTTTCCTTTCCCATTTTTGCTTTGAATTAGTGGTGGCTTTCACAATACCTGTGTTCTGAAGGCAAACCTGTTGCGAAAAAGTGGCTATATATATTTTACTGAGATATAGTACAAGACTTCTTAACAATACTAAACTGAGGAAAGGGAGGTCAAAATTTTAAGAGTAAATATTTGTATAAAGATAAATAAACTTGCAATGTTAAATAGTATATGAAAATTGGTGTTAAGGAACAGTGTGACTATTTTATGATTTTAATTTAAATACTGTTAGGTTTATATTTCATTTTTCATCTAGTTTTTCTGGGTCCCACTTCTCATATGCAATCCATTGTAACATGACAATAGCTACATCATTAAAAAATCTGTTCATTCAGCTAAAAGTGGTATCTCAGTTGCCAAATCAAATGAGAAAATTCATATATTGGTTGCTCTGCAAAATACTGCAAAATGCTCATTTTGAAGTCCATCTTCCTTAAGGACTGCATCTTGTTTCTCTCTTTGCCTACGTTTCTATAACATTCACCCACTCCCTGCTTCTTCCTCTATTCATTCCTTAAAGATACTCTGAAGCCTTTCTTCAATCAGTCCATCTCTTGTCTGACCTTGCTGGCTCTCTAGCTACTTTGATTCTAGCATGTTTCTTCCTTAAAGAAAAGCATCTTTGAAGTAGAAAAATAAATAAAATAGATCTTTAAAATAGTGAGAGATACTTGGAAAGATTCCCTCCAAACCACTGTAAGTTGGCCCTTATAAAGATATTCTCTAATTCCATATTCATCTATGATTTTTGTGACTACAGTCTTTATTGCTCTACTTTGCTCTCATAATTGGTTACCTCCTATAGCTCTTTTGGAAAGTTCAGAATATACCTGTAAGTAGGTAGCTCATCATCAGAAGGTTGGCTACGGTTTTTGCTCAACTGCCCCATATCCACTTTGTTTTTTGTTTTTTCTTCAATCTGCTTTAAATTTATTTTGGTATGAAATGCAATATGGGGTCTCGATTCATCCCCTCACATGTGATTTTTTGAGTTCCCTCAGCACCATCTGTGGAAAAGTCTGTCCTTATTCAATATATGTGCTTGATTCCTTCAGAAAGCATTGGCTGATAGAAGCTGTGTTACTTGCTTATGGATCTTCTGTCCTAGTTCACTGGATTATGAGTCTGCTTTCTCTGCCATGCCATGCTGCTTTGTTGCTGTGGCTTTGTGGCATAGTTTGACATTAAGTGTTCTGATAACCACAGCATCAACTTTTCTGCTTGGTGTTGCTTTGGATATTTGCTGTCTTTCATGCTTCTGTGTACACTTTAGGACCTTTTTATCTATTTCTGTGAAGAATGTCATTGGAAGCTTAGGAGGGACAATATTAAATCTATAAATCACTTTTGATAATATACCCATTTTCTCAATATTGATTTTTCTAATCCATAAACATGATGGGTCGTTCCATCAT
Source organism: Uromys caudimaculatus (assembly GCA_028551405.1). NCBI lineage: Eukaryota > Metazoa > Chordata > Mammalia > Rodentia > Muridae > Uromys > Uromys caudimaculatus. Next base: position 5,070,150 of record CM052707.1, on the reverse strand, counting down.
CTGGTGTTTTTTCCAATTTCTTATTTTTTTCAGTGTTTTGAAACTTTAATTGTCTATTTCTTCATTTTCTAGGTTGTTTATTCCGGATTACTTAACTTTTGAGGCTGTGTAAGTGGGACCTATATCCACTTTGAAATGTAATCTCTCTTATTTTATCATTTTTGAAAAATACAGTTTTCACTTTTTGCCATTAACATAAGTACATCATTTTCCTTTACTTTTTCTGTTTCTAAACCCCATTATATATCCCATATCTTGCTCTATTTCAACTTCCTGGTCTCGTTTTCCTTAATGTTGTTGCTGTTATTATTGTTGTTCTTATTGTGTGCATTTATGTCTCTCTGTGTATTTATAAGCAAATAAGTACAACTTCCCCATTAAATATAGTTTTACTTCTATGTATATAGTTTCAAGGCCAATCAGTTGTTACTGGATGACCAATATATGTGTTCTTCCTTTGGGAATACTATTTCTTGGGCTGCCAGCATTCCTTAACTGGCTGTACTTCTTTGTCTAGAGTTCAGGCTCTTTGAATGTCTCCGCTTCTACATTAGCATTTCTATGGGTATCTTTGTTGTTCACATTACATTAAGAAAACCATTTTGGTGAAACTGAAACTTCCACTGTATTGTATGCCAGAAAAGAATAACTATTATTGACATAATAATTTTATTGATCCTTTCAGAATTTCTTAATCTCCTTGCTGTACTCCTTGTATGTCTACTGCTCAGCTTCCTACCCCTCCCAGCTCCTTATTATCTTTGATTTTCTCTTTTTCTTTGATATTGATATTGATTCTTGTCCTTGTTAGAGTTACTATTACTATCATAAAACACCATGACCAAAAGCTAGATGGTATTGGCTTACCCTTTTATATCATAGTCCATCATTGAAGGAAGTCAAGACAGGAATTCAAACGAGACAGGTATCTGGAGGCATGAACTGATTGAGTGACCATGGAGAGATGAGGCTTACTGGCTTGCTCTCTCTATTTTTTGACCTACTTTCTTTCTTTTTATTATTAATTAATATGTTATTTATTTACATCCCAATTGTTGCTCCCCTCCTGGGCCACCCTTACAGAGTTCTTCCCCCCTTCCCCGCTCTTTTGCCACTGAGAGAGTGCCCCCACAGCACTGGTTTACCCCAATCTGGGGTATCAAATCTTTATAGGATTAGGTGTATTCTCTCCCACTGAGGCCAGGGAAGAAAGCCCTTTGCTACATATGTGTTGAGGACTCCATACCAGCTCATGTATGCTCTTTAGTTGCTGACTCAGTCTCCTTGAGCATCCACAGATCCAGGTTAGTTGACACTGTTGGACTTCCTATGGGGTAACCATTCCCTTCAGTTCCCTCAATCCTTCTCCCAACTCTTCCAGAGGTATCTGAACTCTGTCCAGTAATTGACTGTGTATATTTGCACCTAAGTCAGCTGCTGGTAGAACCTCACAGAGGAATGTCTTGCTAGGCTCCTGTCTGCAAGCACTACATAGAATCAGTAATAGTGTTAGGAATTGGTGACTGCCTACTTTCTTACAGAATGAAGGATCAGCAGCCCAGTGGCACTACCACCCATGACAGACTTGGGTACTCTCACATCAACCACCAATTAAGAAAATATTTTAAAGACTTGCCTGAAGCTCAGTTTTATGGAGACTTTTTTTTTCCTTCAGTTTAGGTTACCTTTTCTCAAATGACCCTAAATTTGATAAAATTGACATAAAATTAGCAAACATGCATATCAATATATAAGTACAACCCAAATAAGATCATTTAGTTTACACATACATAAATATGTTTAAGGGTGATCACTTGATACTGAATAATCAATTAGAGAATGTATTTCTGGGAAAGAATGACTTTCCCTCTTTCAGCAGCCATTAACTGTTTCAAGCTCTTAAGCTAGGTGTGGGGCCTTCTGAGAGTTTCCCCATCTATACTGGTATGTCAACTGGTGTTATCATTCTTCATGTCTCATTTAGGCAGCAACATTGGCATTTCCTGGCTGAAGCTTCCCAATCATATATAGAAAATATAATCTTTCAGTTTATCTTCTCCTCTGGCTCTTATGCCACCTCTTCTATGATGTTCTTTAAACCTTAAGTATAGGGATTGTGTTGTAGATGTATCAAATAGGACTAGGTAACCACAGTTACTCATAGCATTTTGTCTAGCTACAGCTTTTTGTAATGGTCTCTATCAGAATAAAAAAAATGAACCTTTTTTTTTTGATACTTTATTTACATTTCCAATGTTTCCCCCTTTCTAGGTCTCCTCTTTGGAAACCCCCTATCTCCTCCCCCTCCCTGCCTCTATGAGGGTATTCCACTTCCCACCCACCTGACTACCCACTCCTGTATTCCCACCTTGGCATTCTCCTTTACTGGGGCCTCTACCACCCTCAGGCCCAAGGGCCTCTCCTCCCCTTGATGGCCAACAAGGCCCTCCTCTGCCACATATGTGGTCCGAACCATGGGTTCCTCCATGTGTATTCTTTGGTTGGTGGTCCAGCCTCCAAGAGGACCAGGGAGGGTCAGGCCAGTTGACACTGTTGCTCCCTCCATGGGGCTGCAGACTCCCTCAGCTCCTTCAGTCCCTTCTCCCACTCCTCCATCTGGGATCTCACTCTCAGTCCAGAGGTTACTGTAAAGTGAAACTTGGGTATCCGAACTTTTGGGCTAATGTCCACTTATCAGTGAGTACATACCATGTTCGTTCTTTTGTGACTGAGTTACCTCGCTTAGCATGATATTTTCAAGTTCTATCCATTTGAAAAGGAACCTTTTTAAATGAATCAATGACAGCTAAACTTATATGTGGGTATGAGGATAAATATTAATAATGCAGTTAGAGATTATACTGGTTTGGAAAAGTGGCCGTAGTATGTTCTCCTCTAGATTCCATGGCCTCATCAGCTATGGGCAGTTGGCTAGGTTCATGAATTCCCTCCTCTGAAGTGGCACTTAAGTCCAATAAGACAGCATTAGTTACACCAAAGAGATAAGTGCCATGATTGCACTGTTGACATCAAACCACAGTACTGTTCATTGTTATGATTTGCAGATATCACATTCACATCTGGGCAGTAGTTTTGATTGTTTTTCTTTTTTCGCAGCTTGCTCCATGCATTCAGATACTGAACGCTAGTTCCCAGGGAGGAAGTTCCCATGTTAGATCCTACTACTTATCTCCAAACCCTGTGTTCCAAGTGATTGGTGTCTTTTATAATAGACCTTATCTTCAAATACTTTGGTGCAACCAAAAGGAATAGCAGTAGCCTATATTGTTTTGTATGTCTCTTGAACATCCCTAATGAAAAACTCAAAAGGAGATTTCTTATGTCTGACACTGGAGTTTTTGATATATACTGTGTAGATTTTCAGGGTAACTATAAATATTTTTATATATTTTATCATTAGCGACATCCTTGACACATGGCCTAACACCAATATGAATGATGTCTCAGAGTTAATCTGTGCTAGTGTATTATATATACATGTAGAATCAAATATAATATTTCTAAGAATGATAGACAACTTCTGAACTGTTTCTATTCTAGATACATACAATATTTTAATTTTTGTAAATGAATACATATAAATCTGCTATGAGAGTTAATATTATCTCATTTCAATGTAATCTTAAAGTTATTTTATAATTTTAAAAATCACATAATTTTGCAATATCATAATTCTTTATAGGCTAATTGTCCTATAATTATTTGATTTGAATGAATATCTTCCATCTCCTGCCTTTATATCCAGCCTAGTCTTACCTCTTTGATACCTGTTTTGTGTTGTTAGACCACTGTATATTACTACAATCCAATGTAAAACAAAACTGTGAAAAGAAGGTTTGTAAGAATGTATCTATTTGATGTAATTATAAACTTTGTTAGATTTTATTTTCTCTGAGTGGAGGACTTGATTCATGCTTCCTACTAATAAGTTTCTATTTCAAATGCAAGAATGACAGAGAGATACATGATTTCAGGAACCCCAGTCTTTTTTCCAGTCTTTATCTTTTCTTTCATGAAACTTATTAATTTGTTTTTCTAAATATGAAAGTTTTTTTAAAAGAAATTCTTAAAACATTTTCAAGAATATTTTATTCCTGACATTTAAATGGATAGCATTAAATATGTAGCATTTGTCATGGAAATGTGTTTTGTCTGGATAAAAAAGGAATCTCTGTGGATTGTAGGAAAAATGCCATGAACTGCATCTTAACATTTATTCTTCCAGAAGCTGCAAGACAGTTCCAGAAAGATGCACTTCTGAATGGCTACTCCACAGCAAGCAGTTTCCTCTCTGCCAAAGCTTACATCCTAACATCCACTTAGACTTTGTCCTTCACTAGAATTTAAGCTCTTGAGGCCAAGGACTTGGTTTTTTTACTATTGCATCCTCTGCACTTTGTGCAAAACCTGGTTTACACTTTATAACTAAGAGTTAAATTATTTTAGATCTGTTCATAACATTTAAATATTGTATCTGTAATGAGTAAATTACATTTTTTGAAAAATTTAAAAATCAGATGTGCTCATACATGCTCCATGGTTTTATTCATGAACAGCTTTTCCTAAATATAATTACATTTTTGTTTCATTGTTTTTAAACAAACTCAGTACTGATAAATTTTAGCATACCTAGGTAGGGATAGGCCTAGTCTGCATTGAGGAAGTGTCATTCACCCAGGGAAAGGTAGTTTAGACAAGATAGGGATTCACATACCCCAGGAGACTACACCCTACCATAGCAAGATGTTAACCCCCCGCCAGTTTCTATTTTCTCTTCCTAAAAATTACAAACCTCACTTCCCCAGGGTATACAGTCCTGACAGTCTGTAAATCAAGGGCTAAAATTCTGCTCCTAATTTGTAATTACTGGGTCCATATCCCAACAAGATAGATCAGGTGTTATTGAAATTGCCTTTATGTCTCTATGAATAAAAAGTAGTATAATAGCACAATATTTAATGTTATAAAAGCATTTAAGTTAGTTATCAGCACATTAAAAGAAATCATTTTGACAGTAATTCTGTGAATCACTTGCTGGGTCTACGATTTAGCCTTGCTTATTATTGCAAGCTTTAATAACACTTGATTTATATGCATATATTTCAAAATATTCATTTCTTTTAGGAAAGAATAACAAGGGTAGCAGTTTTTCTTATAGAATAGAATTCTCATAGAATGAAGACTGACTGTTGATTCTTTATTTTTTATCCCCTATCTGAAAGCAGTCCCTATTATTAATGTATATTATTACTTCAAGTATGTCAGAAAAAAGAGACAAACAGTGAGAGGCAGGAATTTTCCCCTAATTCACTCTGCCTAGCCAGCAGAATGTAACACAAAATTATTCAGGGAAAAATACAGTTTTCTGTCATCTCTGTCATCCACTGATAACAAAGCTATAGGATAATATGTTTTGATATTTTTGTCACTCATTTATCATGTGACCTTTCATGCTATCATTAATACAGTGGAGGGACAGAGCAAGGTACATGGAAATAAGGGTGTGGAGAAGTCAGATGGCTTCTCTAACAACCAACGGTCAGTCACAGCAATTTATGCTCTTCTCTAGGAGAGCCCTGAGTGAGGAAGAGGAACCCTTATTAAAATTTGATATCACTGTCTAGGTTCTGCCACATAGAATTTGCAACTTTTAGCAATGATGGGAATACTGAAGGGTTAATAAATCTCCCCCTGAATTATGATATTAATATAATGCAGTGTGCCTGCTCAGATACTCTGAGCACACATATGAAAAAATGCATCCTAACATTTGAACATTGGCTATTAGTCATCCTCTGATTTGGAGAACGTAGAAAGCACATTAAAATATTATGGCTAAGATTGTTCTGTGTGCATTCAGCAAAAACTATTGCTATTATTAAAGTATAGATAAACCAAAATCATTTGTGGTACAGGGATACAAAAGTTTAATTTATTTTGTGTTTTCTTTGATGATAAATGATACCTGGTTTAAATTTAATGCCGTCCAACACCATTCTTGACAATAGTCTCATTTTTATATTGCCCTTAGAAGCTGGACTGTTAAAATTCCAATATAAAACTAATTTATACTTGACATTAATGAGTTAAGAAATGTTTTATATAGTACATCTGGGCATGGGAAGAACTTTACAGGGCTATACTAAAATGAAATTATGTTTGAATACTACTACCAAGCACAAAAATGAAAAATACTTCCACAGTCTTAGCTAAGTGCTAATACACAGCTCCAGGTTTTAATATTTATGTTAAGAAAACCATTTTGCTTTCCTTTACAGCACATGAAAATAGGATATCATAAAGGCAAAGTAGTAGCATTTAAAATATGCACATCTATTAAAGGTTATGAAAAATAGTTTGTTATAAAATTATTTGCATTAACCTAAAGCACATCTTATTAAATAACAACAAAAATAATGATTCTGTCATTATTACTTTGAAGACTATATTTAAAATACAAATAAATCAGAAAATGACCTTTGCACAAGGGAGAAAACAAGTACGGGTGACAGTTTTATATAGAAGAATTGTTAAGTAGGTCCCAAAGAGACTGTGAACATGTATAGTAGTTTCTTAAATCTTATTACACTATTTATTATGTATGTTACAATGTATTTTTAGCATCAAAAATGGTATTTATTTAGTAATTGGGTAACAACTAACCTGATGGGATTTTAAAATTCATTTTAGTGTTAATTTTGCTTATTTTTATATTTATCAATATAGCAAAATAACATGATCCTCATATGGATGATCAACTTGTGAGTAAAAGTCAAGTGTATGCCTTTTATTGGAAATATAATTTATATATATTGTGAACATTATCAGAAATATTTTATCACATTTTAACAATTTATTATCTTCTGGTTTTAATTCTTTTGATATATACTTAGATATATAGGAAAACTGCACTTAAACCTGTCACTTTTTAATTATCACTAGACCAACATTTTTGATAGTCTTATTTAAATATCAGATTTAAATGTATATGCATCTGCATAACATACTTATGAAAATATACAGAACAGTTCAGTAAAATACATAAATGCAGTCCTATTAATTGATACAAAATTTAAAAAATTATCTTTATAATATTTATTTTATTGTATGCATTCTAACAAACTTCATTTAAAATACACACTGCAATAAAATTATATAAATTGTATGATTTCATTTTTAGAATATGACACGTGAAATAAATGCTTTTAATGTAATGTTCAGGCCTCACTTTGTTCTTTCAATATACTATATCCAAATAGGAATTTGATAAGATGAACTTTCATATGAGTTCTTTATAAAGAAAAATATCAAAATATCAAAAATATCAAAGAGGATTCAGTGTATGCTAGGCTCATCCCACAAATTCGTTGAGCATAATATTCACCAAAGCAAATTTTACAAAACTCGATTTTCATTTGTGTCACAGGAAGATGATAAGATGGTTATAAAAAATTGGAATAGCTTGGGGAAAACAAAATGAATGAAAGACTCAGTCCAAGAAGGTATATATCCTTTCTATGTATGAAAAAATACAGTTCAAGAAATTCAAATCAGTTCTTTCCAGAAGGGAATTCTAAAGGGCTTAGAATCTCAGGGATGTTAACTCAATACATAAATGCTTCCCTAATTACCTTTGAAGGCAGTTTGTGGAAATAGATTGTCATCAGCTTGATGTAATTGAATTTGGTTTCATATATATATATATATATATAAATTTTGTGGAATTATTTAAATGTTACAAACTGCTAAAAATGCATGTTTTATTCTGCTTATTTGTTTGTTTTGTTTTTGTTTTTTCCCCTAATATTGGCAAGAGCACCCATGTGGAGGACTGAGCTAAACTGAGGAGCAAAATCCTAAGTTAAGCATCACATGCAGAATCAGCTAGAAAATGCCTAGTGCTCTTATTATAATGGCAACATTTTACAAAGCTACGATATTGACACAATTTTAAAGAATTTTTAGTGATCATATGGAAGTGTGCTTAGCAGAAAAATAATGATTCTAACTCTGGTATTTCTGTTTGCATATAAATACAGCCGAAGCCACAAACAAAGCCAGCAACCTCATATACTTGCCTTCAGTGGTAAAGGATGGGAAGCTTGCCTGCTACCAATCAGCAAGTGGTTGCTATGGTTACAAGGTCAGGAAATATGCCTTTTCCCCAGTTGTCCAAGGCTTGCACATGTCACTTTTGAAACTATGAATTTTATATACAGGTCAGGAGATGCATACCAAAGAAATAAACAGCGAACCAGCCTATTATGAAAGCTAACATTCAAATGTCCTTGAATTCTTAAAAAATATCTAGGCAAATCCATTGTTATTTTGAATAAAGTAGATTTTCATTGTTTCACGTATATGTTATATAATACATATTGAACAGCATGTTTTCATGTAATGAAATTCCACATTGCAGTTTTAAATTATCTCTTAGTATTCTAAGTATATACCAACATTTCTTTCTGAAAAGTGTTATCATTTTTCTCCAAATCAATTTTATTTTATTTTAAACAAGAGATTTAGTATATTGCAAAAATATAAGGCATGGAACCTGAAAACATGGTGTGAAGGCTCCTTTCTTGGAATATTATCTTGTTTGAGTTTCTTGCTTAAGTATTGATGGTGTGCTGTTTTTTAAGGACAAATGTTTCAGGGATTGCCAATGTCAAATTTGTGACATTTTAAAAATACATTATTTAAAGGAAAATTATAAATTAGCAAGTAATGAAACAGTAAGTTTGTGAATCAATGACAAAAAACATGTGTTGCATTAACTATTCACAGACCTCTCAAGGGAATTGTGCTTTACAGTATAGAACAGAAAATTTGGTAGTGCATATTTAAGCATCCCTATGTTTCATTTTTCATAATTTGTTACTAGTCTATTAGTACCAAGATTATCTATATTAAATAAATATTGAGTTGGAACTTATAGGAATGATTATTATTCCTTTCAAATATTTCTTGTTTCAGGAAGCTTAGGATAGAGCTGCTTAGAGGAAAATGATACAGTTATTTGCAAAGCACAAGGTGGCTATTTCAATGCAAATGTGCATTAGCTCTGTAAATGCATATCTTTGTATACAAGAGTTCTTATTTCTAAAATAGTTGATGCAATGCTCGTCCAATTGAAGTATGAATAATTCATTTCATTAAAATAATAATGTATATTTTGGCATCCATCTCAGACACTGTAAAGACATTATCAGGTATATATGATTAAATAGAATTAGAGGAATCAAAGCTTAATAACAGATACTTTCTAAGGCAGAAGTCTCTGATTTTCAGTATGAAATGTATCCTATTTTACATTAAAGTTGAAAGCTTTAAAAGAAGTCTGCCATACAGTGGGAAACAATGTGGCCCTTGCTTTTTGTTTTTCCCATTGATTGTTGCTATTGTTAAAGTTACATTCTCTCTCTCTCTCTCTCTCTCTCTCTCTCTCTCTCTCTCTCTCTCTCCTTCCTTTCTATGTCTCCCCCTCTCACAGCTCTCTTTCCTTTGATCAGTAAAGATTAGTCCTTACCTTGATAACAATTCTTTCCAGCTTTTTTAAAACTGCAAGCAGCATTCAAATGAAAAACTAAGTATATTTCTTTTCAACAGGCAATTTACCCCATGATGAGATACCCTTTCACTTAGTTTTCTTTGACATTCTAGCATCTAGCAGCACAGCAGGTACCTAGAGGTTAGGCTTCAAATAAGGGATAAGTACGTTCTTACATTAATAGATGCCATTTTATGGCTATGCCATATTATTGTAGCATTTAGTTCCTTTAATTGTGCTTTGAAAATTGTACATGATAAGCTGATACAGCCAAAGCAAGAAAAATCAATTTTGTATCATTATTGTTCTATTTGCATGCGTCTACCTCCACGTATACATAGTTGTTCGTCATGAATATGCGTCTCGGCAATCAGGAAATTCATAGTATGTTTATATGTAATTAGGCTCAAAAATACTTACACCTTATTTAATTGATAAGTTATACAGTGTGTTTTTCCTGTGTGGGCAGAAAATGTACTAGCAAATATAAAACAGTGTAACATACTTTCCAACATGATTAATTTTCTGTGTGACTTCCAAATGTAAATATAGATTTGTTCAGAAAATCTCATTTGCAGTGCATATTGTCAGTGTAACAACACTATTGTCCTTTTTTTCCCCTTGCACTGGCCTCAGTTCCTTGCAAGGGTATTTTTTTTTTCTGTCTTATGAGCCTGCTTCTCTTTTGGGGGGTATTTTCCTGTATAGCCAAGTGAGTTCCGGGTGTATATCTTGTGGCCTGTGTACAGCCTTGCCCATTAGTCTGTCTCCAAACCTTTGATGTGGATCATCAGCCCTACGATTTCAGTGGTTCATTCATTTTTGTGTTTCTCTAACGATCTCTGCCCCTGCTCGGAATCCTGCCTTTATTTTAGACAGAACTGACAACAGGCAGTCTCTTCTTTCATTTCCTTGATGTACTTTGTACTGTGGTATGGCTTTTGTTAGTATTGATGCGAACATTACCATAAACCACCACCTAGGGACTAGAAACAATTGACTAACTGTTTTCAAATCCAATACACTTAAGTTGATCAGACACAAAGTTTAAGTACAGTTAGCTATAACAGCACAGATTCTGTGTGGTCTCAGTCTCTCCAGACTATGAAATAAAGGTCAGTGCAGTGTGGATGCTTATGTCAGGACAGTCTGCATTGAAATTTATTCAGGAGATGAATATTGGACCAGGAACTCATTTCTTTACCTCCTTGACATAAAAGTGCCAATTCTATTTCCTGGTTTATTTAAAATGATTTTTTTTTCTCCTGAGCCATTTAAAAGCTCATTCTTAATAAGAAAAAGGCCTGGAGTGTGAAAAAAGGAAGTCTTGTGAAAGATTTCAGACTTTGATGAGTTGTGCATTTCAAATGGACAAGTGCTAACTTTTTTTTGTTTAGACTCTATATTTCAAGCTTTTCGTCATTGAACTTATTATAATGACTAAATGTGCTACAGCATACAGAAGAATTGCAAAGTTAAATATATTGTAAATGCAAAAGTGTGGCTGACCTTCTTTGTGTAGGGATCAGAGACAGGGTCACTTTCCTTTTGAGTCATGTGAGATCCCAGATTCAAGGCTCTGTAAAAGCGACTATTCAGACCAGCTTCCCATATGATGCTTCAAAGATGTCAATGCTGTCTTTGAAGTTTCTTCCTAAAATAATCAACTGAAAAATTGGGACTTAAAAACAAAACTGAGTAAGGCAATGACGCAGACTGGGTACACCTACAACTCCTCAAATCCCCTAAGTTCTTTTAAATTTTCCAATTACTTTGCTCAATATTCTAATGTTTTAAAATTCCGTATAATAAATGCCAAAAGCTCTATGTAGAGTGTTATATTATATCTTATTTTTTTAAATTACATTTCGGGTAAAGTAGAACGTTATAGAACAAAAGAAAATATATATTAAATTAGTTAGTTTGAAGGCAATTTTTTGACCAAAGTTACTCAGCTGAATAATATGTATGTACTCTGTGTTATTATTACATACACACACACACATGCATGCACATATATATTTTAATTTTTGATTTCTAAAACTATAATATTTTCTAGAATTATGAAGATATCCATAAAACACTGAAAATATTAAAACCTAGACTAGAAAATTAGATAAGATAATATTAATCTGCCTAGCAGTAATCATCTATCTCATATTTACACACACACACACACACACACACACACACACACACATAGCATTTACAAAATCCATGTATTCAATACCATTGTAATTGATAAAGGCATTTAATATAATGTAATACAAAAAAACAGTCACATATTTTTCTCTGTAGTTGTATTTCATTTTAGGAAATACACTAATTGCAGTGTCATTGGTGCCACTGTGTTTAGTGGATTTGAATTATACTGGATTTGTGAGAATACTCAGTTGTTCTTCAGCAGACAGCTTTGCCAAGTGCCATTTATATTATGAAGAAGCAAGAGGACCCGAATGATTTAAGCTATGAGCCACCATGTCATACCACTCTTGACATCATTTTTTAAAAAACACATCTTCCAGTGGAGCAAATAAGATGTATAGGGTTTGATGATTTAGGTGACTGAATTTAGGTATAGAATCTCTGACTGAATTGCCAAATAATTGTAATCTAGAATAGATGTGGTAGGTGAAGAACAATTACTAGGGAACTGAAAATGTTTGCTTAAGAGTCATATAATATGGATAAATGCTTGCAAATATTATGACCTGTTATTAATATTCTAATGTGGCTAAATTACTATTGAAGCCCTTATCAAATAGTTATATCATTTATTTATGGCTAAGTATTGCATTAACATTCACGATAAAATCTATTCTTCCTTCTGGCAATTACAATGACAGTTGTAAGATTTGAAACTAATTTCACAAATGGTTCATAGAAATATTTTAGTTCAACCCTACATTTGTCCATCCACTTATTGTATAAGCAAGTGATATCTTGATTAAGATGTTCCACTTTCTAAACCCTTATACAATTAGGACTTTTGCCATCAGTTCTTAAACTATTGTTTTAATAATAATAAGTATTTGAGGTACTTGAGTTGAGTGTCATCTGTACTTTCTTTTTAAAAGGGTTTATTAAGGTTTTATTCCTTATATAAAAATTTCAGATATGTTTCTTCTACAGATTCCACCACAGTTTGGGAAAGGGAAGTGTTAAATCATGGAACTTTATAGAACAGTGTGCCAACACATGGAGATATCTTATTTAAAAATGCAGTCTACTTTAAGTTACTTTATTCCATAAAACAGCACTTTGTTACAGAAGTTATTTAAATATTTATTAATTTGTATCAGTTTTTCTGGTCATTGGAGTCCTAGTGTTAAAATGAGAGGGCAAATGAACATACAATGCTCTTTTCATGTGATTCTCGCTCATTTTTAATATTACCTGTCTTCAAAATAGAGTACGGTTGCTTATTGAGTATCTGAAGCACTTTCCGGGATCTGTGCTGATTTCTATTTTAGCAGTTGTACCACAGATGAACTCATCAGAATTCAGGGCTACAATCACTGGAGAAAGGCCTGGAGAAGAGTTAAAAGATGATAAATGGATGGGAAATGATGCAGTCAGATGTGGAGTAGACATATGCTTTCATTCTAACCACTGTGCATCAAATTATGATAGTGGGTCAAGTTCACAAGTCTGCAGAGAACCTGATGAGCTGAAGGTTGGCACAGGAACTGGGGGTGGTTCTATTATATGAATAAGCAGGAAGTCAGTGTAAGACTTTTTTGTAGAATGAAGTGTTTTTTTTTTTTTTTTATTCTAAAACCAACAGGAAAATTGTTTCAGATACAGGAAACATTGCTGATACTTCTAATAAACCATGAGTCCTTCTGTCAGCTTACTTCTTTTTCTCAAAATTGTTAGATCTTTAATTGCTAGAGTTCTATTCAGAAACAAACAGCAGACTATCCTAATTGTGCATCACACCAACGTTATTGACCTCAGTAATGACAAAATTTGTAAATAGAATGTTACTGTCAGACCAGTCGAATAAAGAATCAACGGAAGCCTCTCTAGGTTTCTTACATTCTCCAACATTAAAGACTCTCTATATAGTCCATATATTTCATAATTACAGTAAAAAAATCTTTTAGGGTAGATAATCAAATGGCAGTACCAGTGAGACTACATTTTCACTTATAATTTATGAAGAGTGTGTTAATAAAGCAAGAAATTAATGCCTTCAAGTGAGATCCTCGGTCTGGTTACCATAGGAAAATTAACTGAGAGTAACTTTATTTTCACAGTATAAGAAAGAAAGAAAGAAAGAAAGAAAGAAAGAAAGAAAGAAAGAAAGAAAGAAAGAAAGAAAGAAAGAAAAGAAAAAATTCTATTCTCTAAGGCAAAATTTTAATTAAAAAGAACTTTTACTTTATAAATGAGGAAATTTAGAATGGCCTAGTTCTGCAAAACACCTGGTGAATCCAGAACATCAATCCCCACCTTCTGCTCACATCATGTGTGGTTCCACTTGGTCATAAAAAGCAAAGAGAAGACAGAAGTGAAGTTTCAATACATGTATAGTAAGTCATTTTAAAATTATTTTGCCAGAATCTCCTGGAGGAAAAAAGAATATACTACGTGCAAAATTGTGATCAGCAATCTTAAAGCCAGTCAATAGCCAGAGCTACTGAAAATAATTAAGTTTTTTTTTTGCACCCTTATAAGAATATAATGCCAATCCCATTTTCAGCTAAGATTTGCTTGAAACCCTTACTTCTTTAGTGATGTGCTCTTTTTCATTTTTGAGTATTTACACAGACAAGGTTTTAACACATTTTACATTAACTGCAATTATATTTCTCAGAGTAGCCTTGGAAATACATCTGCATTAGAGAATTCCAGAAAATATTTGTATTGAATCTACAATGGTATTAAAGTTCATCACAGCACTTTGGCATCCATTCCAGATGCTACCCAATATAGCATTTTAAGCTTTTGAATAGGAGCTTATGGGCAGTTGTCAAGGTAATTTCTCTTCCGAGAATTTATTTGGGCAATTTCATTACTCTAGTCACTACAGCTAAGGCCTCTCTCACAGACCGAGCATAATTTCTTTCAAATTTAGTCACAGTGTGTGACACAGAGCAAGCGGTGTTCTTGCTGACATTGAAAACCTATGTTATATCAAAGATGTACCCTGGGGAGCATTGCACAAGTCAGGATTAAAAGGAAGACAGAACAGACATACTGGCAATTTCACTCACACCCTGATCTTTTTTGTCTTTGCACTGTATGTATGTTTCAATCTTTTTGTAATTAATTTAAAAAGCAATAAACACCTTTAATTTTTACTGCTAAATCTTGCTCTACTCTTCTTTTTAATAGTAATTTATGAAGTCCCTGCAGAAAAACATTGGACAGACATGCATTTGTATGTATAACTATGTTTACACATAAGGTTGAGTACTTCAGTGTTTATTCATTGATTTGAAGCTATATATAAGTACCTTTGATAGTTTTCTCTATCAGGTGGTTCTACTGTAATAAATTTTTGGCCTTTACTGGATGAATATTTTATTTTTCCTCCTGTACTTACAACAAAGAAAAGGCCTCTTTCTGTGTGTTCATTGGAGTTTAAAGCCACATCCAGACATTCTGATCTTAAGCATAACTGAGTCTGCCGACTTAGGAATTGAAGGCTAGCAATAGTGTGCTTGACTTAAAGGGAATAACCGTAAAACTGAGAAGCCACAATCTGAGAAATCAGTGCAATTACTGGGTCACAGTATCTAAAGAGATGAACTGAAGTGGAGATCTGTGCAACTGCTCCAATAATTAAGTCCCCAAGAGCTCAAAACACATTTTGCCTAGATAATCCAAGTAATTCCGACTCAAGTGGCCAAGTACCTTGTTTTAAGATTACCCAGTGCACTGGAAATCCAAACCTATGGAAGAACTAAATCAGAGAATTATTCTCCTGCAGTGAAAGGATTTATCAAAGTGACTCTTTCATGGTCAAGTAGGCCAGAGCTCCCCAAGAATGAGGAAAATGCTTTGTTTATTAACTACCTGAATTACTCATATAAATTGAACAATCTCCTAAAAACAAACATGAGTTAATGGAAAAACAGACCTAATTTTTGATACTGTAGCTTTACTGGCCCAGGCTAGGGTATGTGGAGACAAATAGATATAGCTCAGTAACCAGTATCTCCACTTAACAGCTGTCTAATCACAGAAATTTTGCTTAATCTTTGTAATCCTCTGTTTACTGATCTGTTAAATATATATCATAATAGTACGCATTTCAGATGATTATTAAGAAAATAATGTGGGACAATGGAAATGAGACAATTAAGTGAGACCCAGAGAAGCCCTCAGCTCTCATTCAAGGCTAACTGAATTGACATGAGCTGCTGCTATGCCCCACTTGGGAGGGACCTGCTTTAGCAATCACTCCTAAATGAGATCATTCATCTATGATGAAACTATGCAAATGGCGGTTTTTATCCATTCATTTGAAGATTATTTTATGCATATCTGCAGTGTGTACATATCTTTGTGACTGAAAAAATAATTGCAATAAGAAAGGCAGGCCCAACTCATGATTGTACAGTCTCACACAGAAGACTGACATGTCATTAAAAATATTGATAAACAAAAAATATTGATAAATGCTAATTTTTGAAAATGATTTCTGGTATCAAATGATTTCTTCTGAATCACTCTTAATGACTCTAAGTTTGTATTCATGTACAAATCAAGTTATTTTCTCCTGGATTTTTAATTTGACACAAAGATCTACAGAAAAGACAAATTCTAGGTTATTTAAATTCTTGTTAATTTTGTTGTCTGAAGAAAAAAACTTGTATTCTCTAACAGGAACCATTTAATTTAAAGCAAAGCCTTAGTATCCGTTGATTGACGTTCATTGGCCACATTCTCAGAAAAATGACCATGCTTCTGTGGTCAGCACTTGTGGTGCGGTTACCCACTTCTTCATATAAGCATGGGAAAGGAGCCAAGATTAAATCATGGGAAAACAGTCCATGAATCACATCAGAGATGCCACTGACAAACAAACATTACAGATACCAAAAAGGTTGCCTTTTTCCTTTTGCTTCTGTGACAAAACTAATCACGCTGACCTAGATAGTTCATGTTTCCCACCAGGAGGCAGGGAACCAATCTGCAGGTGCCTGGATCTCAGGAAGTCAAGGAGACACATACTTTTATCTTATGTCAGACAGGCAGAAGCTTAAGATCTTGTATAGATGAAGAAATATGCATTGGCAGCTACATAAATAGCTATAGAGAGGAAAGAAAGGAGGTTAGGAAGGAAGGATAGAAGTAGAGAGGGAGAGACGGGGGAAAATAAACAGGTACCTTTGTATTCTAGTGTTATTTGTGACAATGAGTATACATTAATGACACAACCAACAAAGTCATCTTTTCTCTTTTTTAAAATTTTTTGAGCTCTGATTTCTGGGACTGCAAGAATGTGCCACCATAGACATTCTTTTTAATACAGTAAAATCAGGTACAGAGAGACTAGTCAAATGTATGGCTCAATAATTTCTCTCATAAAATAGATTCCAATAAAATTAATTTATGCAATTAATAATCTATATTTCTATTATGTGGGTGGGAGGATGAGTCATGGACTACATAGCCAAGGGCAGCTTTTGTCTTTCTATATAAATCCAAGGGACGCTTTGAACTACTGATCTTATTGCCTTTCCCACCAAAATGCTCAGATTAGAGGTATGTGCAGCCATGCCTGGATCTAAATCTTCAACTTTAAAGATAGATTAATCTGCCTACATTGAAAAACTTCACAGGAATATGCTATCACTGCATATAACATATATAAATCATATTATAGAATGTGTGACATTTATCATGTATTATTATTTGCCAGGCATTCATCCAAATATTTTAGATATGTTAACAAATCTAATTGTATCATTAACCCTTTGAGTTGGTGGATTGATGAGAATGAAACCAGTCATGAGCCCAGATCTCAGAGGCTTAACATAATGTTTGTTTTTACTTTGATCATGATGTATTAGAGTCAAGATTTCTTTTTGTCATTTAACAGAGAGTTCCAGAGTCTTCTGAAATGTTGTCATCTTTGCTATAAGACCTACTGTCATTGAGGATTAGGAAAAGAGCACAAAGGATGGTAAACAAGAGAGATTTCCTGAGCTAGAGACAACAATAATATTTAACACCAAAGTTTCTTGGTCAGAACTCATGCTCAGTTCAGTTTATGATGGCTAAGAAAATGTGTGTATCCAGTATGGACAACAAAAAGTAAATGTGATGAGCATGGAAGTTGCATCTAGTATGTAAGCACAGGATTTTTGGGTTGGTTTGGTTTGGTTTGGTTTGGTTTGTGTTTTGGTTTTTCCTGAGTGAGATAAAAGCCCAGTCAGTCCCAACATCTAGTTTTATGCCTACTATATTTAAGAGATGCTCAATCTGCATCTGGATGCACCTTCCTGTCCATCACTCTAAGACACAAGATTATTATATTTTATTACTTTTTGATTTTTCAAAACAAAGTTTTATTTGTTTGTTTTGTTTTTGTTTTTGCTTTTTGTAGCACTTGCTGTCCTGGAACTATCTCTGTAGACCAGGCTGACCTCAAATTCAGAGAGCCACCTGTGTGCGAGAATTAAAGGCATGCAACGCCATTGGCCAACATGAGACAAATTTTTTTCTGTTTATTATTATTATTATTACAACCTGACTACAGTGTCCCCTCTTTTTTCTCCTCCTTGTCCCTCAATCATTTTCCCTCTGACACCCAATTCTCCTCTGATTATATTCACTTGGATATCATCTTTACAGCATCCTTCACTCATACATACCAGTTTGTAATACCTATATAATAATATCATTTTCCTATCTGTCTATATGTATGTATGTATGTATGTATGTACATATCTATCTATCTATCTATCTATCTATCTATCTATCTATCTATCTATCTATCTATCATCTATCTATTTATCTACCATTATCATTAATCTGTCTACCTGTGTATATCTCAGTAAAGTTTGATTGAGGCACTTTAGAGAAAATATACAACTTAACATATGAGTTAAGGATCTGGCTTCAAATGACAGTCAAGCATACAGGGAAGGTGGTCCTTGGAATTATAAAATAAGGTATAATTCAAATATCCTATAAAACAACAAATATCCTATAAAATATATGATGATATATATATATATAAGTGTGTGTGTGTGTGTGTGTGTGTGTGTGTGTGTGTGTGTGTGTGTGAAATAAGCCATTTTTAAATGACAGTTTTCTCCTTTGTCTATGGACATTAAAATGTTTGAAAGTAGAATAAAAAATATGCTTCAAGGATGATCAAATGCAGTGTTATAAAATGTCAAAAACAGTATATGAATTTATTTATTTATTTATTTATTATTGGATATTTTATGTATTTACATTTCAAATGTTATCCCCTTTCCCAATTTCCCCTGCCGAGCCTCCCTCTCCCATTCCCCCTCCCCCTGCTTCTATGAGGATGTCCCTTCTATTACCCACCCACTCTCACCTCACCACCCTGGCATTCCCCTACACTGGGGAATGAAGCCTTTACAGGACCAAGGGCCTCTCCTCCTATTGATGCCATTCTCTGCTATGTAAATGGCTGGAGCCATGGGTCCCTCCATGTGTACTCTTTGATTGGTGGTATAGTCTGTCGGAGCTCTAGGGTGTCTGGTTGGTTGATATTGTTGTTCATTTTATGGGATTGCAAACCCCTTTAGCTCCTTCAGTCCTTTCTCTATCTCCTTCATTGGGGACCATATGCTCAGTACAATGGTTGGCTGCAAGCATCTGCCTCTGTATTTGTCAGGCTCTGGCAGAACCTCTCAGGAGACAGTTTTATCAAGCTCCTATCAGCAAGCACTTCTTGGCATCCTCAATAGTGTCTGGGTTTGGTGTCTGTATATGAGATGGATTCCCAGGTGAGGCACTTCCTTGATGGCCTTTCATTTAGTCTCTGCTCCACACTTTGTCTCTGTATTTGCTCCCGTGAGTATTTTGTTCTCCCTTCTATGAAGGACTGAAGCACCTACATTTTGGTCTTCCTTCTTCTTGAGTTTCATATGGTCTGTAAATTGTATCTTGGGTATTCCAAACTTTTGAACTAATATCTACTTATCCATGAGTGTATATATACCATGTGTGTTCTTTTGTGACTGGGTTATCTCACTCAGGATGATTTTTTTCTGGCTCTATCCATTTGCCTAAGAATTTCATGAAGGCATTGTTTTTAAAATTGCGCTCCATTGTATAAATGTTCCTTATTTTCTGTATCCATTTCTCTATTGAAGGACATTTGGGTTCTTTCCAAAAGATACTAACTAGCGAGTAGAATTTAGTGGAAAATTCTGACAGCAACTCAGAAAAGTAGAAGTGGACAGAAATACAGACAATAAAGTCATGCTAAAGAGATTTAAGATAGGATGAAATATTAGAAAATATTTTAATGTTCTGGTAAAATAAGATGGCTGCACTTTCTATGTCTTAATTCTTTGTGCTAAGGTGAGTTTAGAGGTGATGAACTAATCTGTTAGTGGAAATTTGAGGTTACACTCACAATCAGATATGGTTTATTGTTTATGGTTGCTGCTTTAAACTAGATTTAACATGAAAATTAGCAGCAAAAGGAGAATACAAAGATTGAAAAAATATACAAAGCCAGTGTTAAGTTGGTGCTAAATATGCTTTTGCTTCTGAAAATTCTTGGAGACATTGAAAAGGTGACTGGTAGTTTGTGATGGGATTAGAGGAAGAATGTTTCGATGGCAGCTTGGGGATTTGTGGGCAGGGCACAGTGGTGTGAAGGACTAACTCATTCAAAAGGCAATGTTACCAGGGAACCCTGTTTGTAAAGGAACAGGGAACAAGGACTTGTTTTACAATAATTAACCTCTGAGAACACACAAATAGCCAGTATGGCCTTAGTCCAAAGGAATCAATTTCCCACTGAACTTAATAGCAAGTCATCGTATTGTCCACATGATACTTGTTGTGAAGGAATGTTAAACCAGGAATTATAAAATCTTGAAGGCCTACACACATGTTTCAGAGGAAAGCATAGAACAGAGCTCCTGAAGTAAGTGGTGTTGATTTCTGAAATTCAAGCCAAAGTTGTAATGGAGACTATAAGATCTTAGATATCCTTTGAGTTTTTAATATTTACCGAGGAAAACCACAAGCAGTGGATAGAGTAAGCTAGGGGTGCATCTATGTGGCTATAGACAGTAAGCCTGTGGGAAAAGTGCTTATTGGAGTTTATATTGCACTTTTTGCTCCTAGGCCATTACCCATAAAGCTAGACTATTTCATATTTTCCTTGCTAGGCTTCAGATAGACTACCTGTCTATACCTGCACTCATTACTTTAGTAAAGGCAATGTTTATTATTTTTGGGGTGGTGGTACTTTGAATGAAAATGGCCCCCATAAGCCCCCATATGTTTGGCTGCTTGGTACTCAATAAGTATAATTGTTTGGGAAAAATTAGGAGGTATGTCCTTGTTGGAATATTTATGACCCTGCTAGAAGAGATGTGTCACTGGAAGTAGGCTTTGAGGTTTCAATTGCCCATGCCAGACTCTGTCTCCTCTCTCTCTCTCTCTCTCTCTCTCTCTCACACACACACACACACACACACACACACACACACACACACACACACACACACACACATGCCCGCATGCTCTCTTTTGCTCTCTTGTTCTTGCTCTCTGCCTGTATAACTGTGGGACAGGATATAAGATCTCAATCTCAATCCTATATGTCTATCTCCATATTTCCTGCCATGATGATGGACTAATCCTCTGAAACTGTAAGCCAGCCACAATTAAATTGTTTTTTTGTAATTGTTCTTTTGGTCCTCACTTCAATAGAACAATAACTAAAACAGAGACTAAGAAACTTGCCTTGATTTTGTGGAAGTCCACAAGATGTCCACTTAATCCCCTTAAGTACAGACATTAAATTTAACATTTTGAACAGTGCTGGAATTGTTGACACTATGGGAATTCTCAGAGAAGGACTGGTACGATTTTGTTTTCTTTTTCTTCCGTTTATTGGTGAACGTGTGCTCATGAGACTGGAACGCCTCAATAAGATGTGTTTAGGTACTGAGTACGATCTCTACTCAGAGGTTCTACAATTTGAATATTTAATATCTGTGATTTGAAAAATAATCACAAATCTGATAGATCCATCATTAAACACACATTCCACATTAACTTGATTAGATTTTGGTAAGTTCTAACTCAGCAAATGACCCTTGTACTTGTTAGCTAAAATTCCTTGTCATCTCTTTTACTGATTATCATGAACAGAAAGAGTTCTGTTCTGTTAGTTGTAGCAAATGGTCCTGCTTCTCACAGTTATAGTTCGGGGCTTTCAGTGTCAGTAGTTGGTCAACTGGAAGTCACTGTAATAGCTCTAGAAATTGAGTACAAGTTACTTTCAGCTCCTAGTTTTAAAACTCTGTGTTTGTCCTTATCAGCCACAGCTGGGAACTCTAAGTGGCTTTATGGAACACAACTAAGGATGAGATTCAATGTCATCGTTTCTCTTTTCTCAGACTCTGATCTACACCTTTCTTGCCTTTTCTGTGATTCTCAAGCCCTTTACACTCTCCTGTGTTTACAGTTTATGAACCAGGGTGCTTTTTGGAGCAGTTTAGCCCCCAGCTGCTTCTGGATGTGTCTGGAAAGCCAATAATCCTAGGAATTATCCACTTATTATGTCACCAGTTCAGCCCAATCTACCTGTGATAAATGATAAATGTCACAAATCAGCAATTAAACCATTTGAAAAAGTTTTAAGAGAACCTATTATTACAACACATGGGAGAAGTACATAAGAAAAAGTTTCCCGTAATTCATGTGGAGAAAAAGAACAAGTAGTTAGAGAAGTATACAGGTATGCAAGTTTGTTTCTGGGTTTTTTGTTTTGTTTTGTTTTGTTTTGTTTTTGTTTGTTTGTTTGTTTTGGCTAAATCACCAATCTATGAAGGCCTTGGTCATCAACTTGATATGATCAAGAATCATATATAAGAAAACTTTCCAGATGTCTGTGAGGGATTATCTAGACAGAGTAATTAAGATGGGAAGGCTCAACCTGAATGTGGGTGGCACCATTCCCAGACTGCATAAAAAGGAGAAAACTCCCTGAGCACGAGTGTTCATCTATCTCTGCTTTCATAATTGTGGATGTGACACAAACTTTTTGAAGTTCTTGCCACAACTACTTGAAGCTAACATTGCCTTCCTTACGGATTCGTTATCATACCAACAAGAGAAGTAATGAACATCAGCATGCTGATTCCATCTTTTCCAGATGCCATTGGTAAGCAGATGTGATCTCTTTGTGCACTTGTTTGAGAACTTGGGGAGACATCCAGAGGACTGTGGATGGGTTCATCTGGGGACCCTCTAAAGTTGTCATGGTAGAAGCAAAAACTAGGGCTGGAGTCTGGACCTTACAACTGCTTTCCATTTTCCTCTGGTGGAATGTAGTACCACTGATACCTTTGATTGAAACTAAATTTCTTCTGGATGTTCTTCCTCACATGCAATCTGAGATACATGAAGCAGCCACACTTTTAGAGTCAGCAAGAGGAATTTACAGCAATATAGCCATTTGATTGACAACTGCTATGACCATCCTTATATTGGAAAGACTGAAATTATGTTTAGTAACTCTAGATTAGAAATTTAGAATTGGCAGTAGTATCATTGACAGCCCAATCATACCTGGGATCCACAAATACAGAAGTAGTTATCCACAAAGTCTCTGTGTGTGTGACTCTGAGCTAGTCACATTTCTGCTCTCATGTAACTTCTGATGAAGTCAGTGTGAAAGAGAGGTCTGACAGCTGCCAGCCAAACAGCTGAACTGCAGGCACATGACAGCATTAGTTATTCATAAAGGAGAATATTCTCAAGGAATTATTAACAAAGACCTAATATGAAATTAATGTTCCCCTTCAATGATCTCCACTGAATTCTGCTCTACCTTCAGCCAAACACTCCTATGGAAGGCTGAGTACTCCTGGTCTGTCTCTCACATTAATCCAAAGCCTGCATGTTATTCTTGAAACTATCTGGTCACAGCTGCTGATAGGATAACTGTCAGTAATGCCTTATTTCTCCCAAAATAGAAATAAACTGAAGGATATAAATGCTTTTATACTAAAAGTCAGTGAGAGTTTGATGCAAGTTTTCTGGTTTTTAAAGCTTTTATCATCATCATCATCATCATCATCATCATCATCATCATCATCTTTTCAACCTCATTATATCACCATAAAATGGTTCCTGCGTATCAGCAAGGACGTAAGTTTGAATCCAGAGAATTAATTTAAAGTCAGGCATGGTAACACTTACCTAAAATCCCAGTACTCCTTTTACAAGATTCAAGGCAGAGACAGGTGAATTCTCAGAAGCTCAGAAGCCAACTACCATGGTTGTTGCAACTGTGAACAACAAAAAGGAGTGATTCTCCCTCAATCAAAGAAAAAAAAAAAAAAGAAGGTAAAGACGGACCAGCTGAAATGGTCCGCTGAAGTCAACATGTGCACACTGGTATGTGCACAGCCATCCACGTACACTTACACCCACCATAAACATATTCACAAAATTTAAAGAAATGACATAGACTTCAATTTTATTACATATAATTATTATTTGTTTTGAAATAATTCTTAACAATATTTATGGAAAATCCATAATAGAGTTATTAATTAGATTGTTTGAGATTAGAAATATTTAGTTAGGGACCTGTGCCACATGGCTCCATGCACTCAAATAGTGCAAGGAAAAAACTAGCCTCCCAGGAGTGTGGACAAGCCTGAGAGCGGAGGTAAGACCAGCAGTTCTGTTCAAAGGGACCCTTCTGGAACCCTCAGGAGAAAGGGACCAAGGAGCAGCCTTGAACAGGAGCCTTCCAGTTTCCATCTGTGGCCAGGGACCTGAGCCTGTGCCACAAGGCTCCATACACAAATAGCGCCAAGAGAAAGCTAGCCTCCCAGGACTGTGGACAGGCCTGTGAGCAGGGGTAAGACCAACATCTCTGTTTGGAGGGACCTGCCCAGAACCCTCAGGACACAGGAACCAAGGAGCAGCCTGGGACAGGAGCCTTCCGGTTTATGTCTGTGGCCCTAGCCACTGGGCTCCATACCCAAATAGCTCAGGAAGAGTCTAGCCTCTCAGGAGTGTGGATCAGCCTGTGAGCGGAGGTAAGATTACCACTCCTGCTCAGAAAGACTCCTCCGAGAACCCTCAGGACTAAGGGACCAAGAAGCAGCCTAGGGCAGGAGCCTTCTGGTTTAGGCCTGTAGCCTATGCCACAGGACTCCATACCCAAAAAGCACAGGGAAAGAGCTACCATCTCAGGAGTGTGGGCAGACCTACAAGCAGGGCTAAGACCAGCACCTCTGCTCAGAGGGACCCACCCAACAACCTCAAGACACAGGGAATGAGGGGCAGCCTTCCGGTTCCCATCTGCAGCCTGCAAGCTAATCCTGTACCACAGGTCTCCATACCCAAAAAGAGACAGGAGAGAGCTAGCCTTCCAGGAGTGTGGACAAGTCTGAGAATGGAGGTAAGACCAGCACTTCTGCTCAAAAGAACCCTCCCAGAACCCTCAAGACAAAGAGAATTAGGAGCAGCCTGGGACAAGAGCCTTCAGGTTTCCATCTGTGGCTGGGGAACTGAGCCTATGCCAAAAGGCTCCATACCCAAATAGCACCAGGTGAAAGCTAGCCTCCCAGAGTGTGGACAGGCTTGTGAGCAGAGGTAAGACCAGCATCTCAGCTCAGAACGACCCACCAGGAACTTTCAGGACACAGAGACTGAGGGGTGGGCTTCCAGTTTCCTTCTAAGGCCAGGAAGCTGATCCTGTGACACAGGGCTCCATTCCCAAATAGTGCCAGGAGAAAACTGGTCTCCCAGGAGTTTTGATACACCTTTGAGCACAGGCAAGACCACCACTTCTGTTCAAATTCTTGACTCAAGAGGGAACCTCACAGAGCCATCAGGACACAGGAACCAAGGAACATCTGGGAACAGGATCATTCTGGTTTCGGTCTGCACCCTAGAGTTGACCCTGTACCACAGCTCTCTAACCCCAAATTTCTCTCAGAGAGAGCTGGTCTTCAAGAAGTACTGACACAAAGGCTTGCAGAAAGGACAAGCCACAGTCAGAGAGATCAAGATCAGCTAACACCAGAGGTGACAAGATGGCGAGAGGCAAAGGCAAGAACATAGGAACAGAAACCGAGGCTATTTGAAATCATCAGAACCCACTTCTCCCACCACAGGGAGACCTGGACACCTCAGCACAACGGAAAAACAGGACTCAGATAAAAATCACATCTCATGATGATGATAGAGGACTTTAATAAAAACATTAATAACTTCCTTAAAGAAATATAAGAGAACACAGGTAAACTAGTAGAAGCCCTTAAAAAGTAAACACACACACACACACACACACACACACACACACACACACCTTAAACAATTACAGGAAAACACAACCAAACAGGTGAAGGAATTGAACAAAACCATCCAGGATCTAAAAATGGAAATAGAAATAATAAAAAAAAAATCACAAAGGGAGACAACCCTGGATATAGAAAACCTAGGAAAGAGATCAGGAGTCATAGATGCAAGCATCACCAACAGAATACAAGAGATAAAAGACAGAATCTCAGGTGCAGAAGATACCATATAAAACATTGACACAACAGTCAAAGAAAATGCAAAATGAAAAAAGCTCCTAACTAAAAAAATCCAGGAAATCCAGGACACAATGAAAAGACCAAACCTAAGGATAGAAGAGAGTGAAGATTCCCAACATTAAGGGCCAGTAAATACATTCAACAAAATTATAGAAGAAAACTTACCTAACCTAAAGAAAGGGATGAACATAAACATTCAGGAAGCTTACAGAACTCCAAATAGATTGGACCAGAAAAGAAATTCCTCCCATCCCATGATACTCAAAACACCAAATGCACAAAACAAAGAAAGAATATAAAAAGCAGTAAGGAGAACAGGTCAAGTAACATATAAAGGCAGATCTATCAGACTTCTCACCAGAGACAATGAAAGCTAGAAGATCCTGGGCAGATCTCATACAGACCCTAAAAATCCACAAATGCCAGCCCAGGCTGCTATACTCAGCAAAACTCTCAATTACCATAGATGGTGAAACCAAGATATTCTGTGACAAAACCAACTTTATACAATATCTTTCCACAAACCCAGCTCTACAAAGAGTAATTAATGGAAAACACCAACAAAAGGAGGGCTATTACACCGTAGAAAACGCAAGTAAGTAATCTTCTTTCAACAAACTCAAAAGAAGATAGCCACACAAATGTAAAAATACCATTGCAAATAACAGGAAGCAACAATCACTATTCCTTAATATTCCTTAAAATCAATGGACTCAATTTCTCAATAAAAAGACATAGACTAAGAGACTGAATACGTAAACAGGACCCAGCATTTACTGCATACAGAAAATGAACCTCAGTGGCAAAGACAAACGTTACCTCAGAGTAAAGGGATGGAAAACAATTTTCCAAGCAAATGCTCCCAAGAAACAGGCTGGCGTAGACATTTTAGTATTGAATAAAATTGACTTTCAAGCAAAAGTCATCAAAAAAGATAAGGAAGGATACTTCATACTCATTATAGGAAAAACCTACCAAGAAGAAACCTCAGTTCTGAATATCTATGCTCCAAATGCAAGGGCACTCACATTCATAAAATAAACTTTAACAACGCTCAAAGCACACGTTGCACCTCACACATTAATAGTGGGAGACTTCAACACTCCAATCTCATCAATGTACCGATCTTGGAAACACAAACTGAACAGAGACACAGTGAAACTAACAGAAATTATGGACCAAATGGATTTAACAGATATCTATAGAACATTTCATCATAAATCAAAAGAATATACCTTTTTCTCAGCACCTCAAGGTACCTTCTCCAAAACTGACCATATAATTGGTCACAAAACAAACCTCAACAGATATAAAAAGATTGAAATAATCCTATGCCTCCTATCTTGTCACTACAGAGTAAAGTTGGTCTGCAGTAGCAACAAAAATAACAGAGAGCCCACATACACATGGAAACTGAACAACGTCCTACTCAATGATAGCTTGATCAAGAAAGAAATAAAGAAAGAAATTAAAGACTTTCATTTAATGAAAATGAAAGTACAACATACCGAAACTTATGGGACCCAATGAAAGCAGTGCTAAGAGGAAAACTCATAGTTCAGAGTGCCTCCAAAAAGAAACTGGAGAGAGCATACACTAGCAAATTAAGAGCACAACTGAAATCTCTAGAACAAAAAGGAGGTAATAAACCCAGGAAGAGTAGAGGGGAGGAAATAATCAAACTCAGGGCTGAAATCAACCAAGTAGAAACAAAAAGAACTATACAAAGAATCAACAAAATCAGGTGCTGGTAGTTTGAGAAAATCAACAAGATAGATAAACCATTAGCCAGACTAACCAGAGGGCACAGAGCCAGTATCCAAATTAACAAAATCAGAAATGAAAGGGATATACAACAATAGAAAATGAGGAAATTCAAAAAATCATCAGATCCTACTACAAATGCCTATATTCAACAAAATTGAAAAATCTGGGTGAAATGGACAATTTTCTTGAGAGATACAGTATACCAAAGTTAAGTCAGGATCAGATAAATCATCTAAACACTACCATAGCCCCTAAAGAAATAGAAGTAGTCATTAAAAGTCTCCCAACCAAACAAAGCCCAAGCCCAGATATGTTTAGTGCAGAATACTATCAGACTTTCGAAGAAGACCTAACACGTAAACTCTTCAAACTATTGCACAAAATAGAAAAAGGAACATTACCAAATTCATTGTATGAAGCCACAGTTATACTGATACCAAAACCTCACAAAGATCAAATAAGAAAGAAAACTTCAGATCAATTTTCCTTATGAATATCAATGCAAAAATACACAATAAAATTTTCACAAACTAAATCCTGCAACACTTCAAAATGATCATTCATCATGATCAAGTTGGCTTCATCCCAGGGATGCAGGGATGGTTCAATACCCAGAAATCCATCAATGTAATTCACTACATAAACAAACTCAACAACGACAACAAAAAAAATAAAAAAATAAAAAATAAAAAATAAATAAATAAAGAAAGAAAGAAAGAAAGAAAGAAAGAAAGAAAGAAAGAAAGAAAGAAAATGAGAAAGAAAATGAAAAAGAAAAACATGGTCATTTCATTAGATGCTGAAAATGCATTTGCCAAAATTCAGCATCCCTTCATGATAAAAGTCTTGGACAGATCAGGAATTAAAGGCCCATACATAAGCATAGTAAAAGCAATATACAGCAAACCAGTAGCCAACATCAAACTAAATGGAGAGAAACTTCAAGCAATCCTACTAAAATCAGGATCTAGATAAGGCTGCCCTCTCTCCCCCTATCTATTCAATGTGGTACTTGAATTTCTAGCTAGAGCAATTAGACAACAAAAGGTGGTCAAATGAATACAAATTGGAAAGGATGAAATCAAAATATCAGTATTTGCAGATGATATGATCACATAATTAAATGACCCAAAAAATTCCACCAGAGAACTGCTACAGCTGATAAACAACTTCAGCAAGGTAGCTGGATATAAAATTAACTCAAACAAATCAGTAGCCTTCCTAAACTCAAAAGAATATACAGGCTGTGAAAGAAATTAGGGAAATGACACCCTTCACAATAGTCACAAACAATATAAAGTATCTTGGTGTGACTCTAACAAAACAAGTCAAAGATCTGTATGACAAGAACCTCATGTCTGTGGAGAGCGAAATCGAGGAAGATCTCAGAAGATGGAAAGATCTGCCATGCTCATGGATTTGCAGGATTAATATAGTAAAAATGGCCATCTTGCCGAACACAATCAACAGACTTAATTCAATCCCCATCAAAATTCCATCTCAATTATTCATATTGTAAGAAAGAGCAATTCTCAAATTTATTTGGAATAGCAAAAAAGTCAGGATAGAAAACAATATTGTCAACAATACAAGAACTTCTGGGGGAATCAGCATCCCTGATCTCAAGCTGTATGACAGGGCAATAGTGTTAAAAACTGCATGGTATTGGTACAGTGACAGGCAGGTAGATCAATGGAATAGAACTGAAGATCCAAAAGTGAACCCAGACACCTATGGTCACTTGATCTTTGACAATGGAGCTAAAACCATCCAGTGAAAAAATGACAGCATATTCAACAAATTGTGCTGTTTGAACTGGCATTCAGCATGTAGATGAATGCAAATTGATCCTTTCCTATCTTCCTGAACAAAGTTCAAGTCCAAGTAGATCACAGACCTCCACATAAAACCAGATACACTGAATGTAATAGAAGAGAAAGTGGGGAAAATTCTTGCACACATGGGCACAGGGGAAAATTTCCCGAACAGAACACCAATGGCTTATGCTCTAAGATCGAGAATTGACAAATGGGACCTCATAAAATTGCAAAGCTTCTGTAAGGCAAAGGACACTATCATTAGGACAAAATGGCTCCCACAGATTGGGAAAAGGTCTTTATCAATCCTCCATCTGATAGAGGGCTAATATCCAATATATTCAAAGAACTCAATAAGTTAGACTCCAGAGAACCAAATAACCACATTTTAAAAAAATTGTTAACAGAGCTAAACAGAGAATTCTCAATTGAGGAAACTCGAAGGGCTGAGAAGCACCTAAAGAAATGTTCAACATCCTTAGTCATCAGGGAAATGCAAATAAAAACAAGTCTGAAATTCCACCTCACACTAGTCAGAATGGCTAAGATCAAAAACTCAGTTGACAGCAGATGTTGGCGAGGATGTGGAAAAAGAGGAAAAGTCCTCCATTGCTGGTGGAATTGCAAGCTGGTAAAACCACTCTGGAAATCAGTTTGCTGGATCCTCAGAAAAATAGACATAATACTACCTGAGGATCCAGCTATACCACTCCTGGGCATATACCCAGAAGATGCTCTAACATGTAATAAGGACACATGCTCCACTATGTTCATAGCAGCCATATTTATAATAGCCAGAAGCTGGAAACAACCTGGATGACCCTCAACAGAGGAATAGATACAGAAAATGTGGTACATTTACACAGTTGAATACTACTCAGCTATTAAAAACAATGACTTTATGCAATTTGCAGGCAAATGGATGGAACTTGAAATGTCATCCTGAGTGTGATAACTCAATCACAAAAGAACAAGCATGGTATGTGTTCACTAATAAGTGGATATTATCCAAAAAGTTCAGAATACCCAAGATTCAATTTACAGACCATATGAAACCTAAAAAGAAGGAAGACCAAAATGTGGATATTTCAGTGTTTCTTAGAAGGGTGAACAAAATACTCACAGGAGGAAATATGGAGGCAAAGTGTGGAGCAGAGACTGAAGGAAAGGCCATCCAGAGACTGCCCCACCGGGGGATATATTCCATATATATAACCACAAAACTTAGACGTTCTTGTGGATGGTGGAAAGTGCTTGCTGATGAAAGCATGATAAGCTCTCTCCAGAGAGGTTCAGGCAGAACCTGATGAATACAGAGGTGGAAGCTCACAGCCAACCAGTGGACTGAGAGTGGGGTCCTGGATAGAGTAGTTGTAGAAGAGACTGAAGGAGCTAAGGGAGTTTGCATCCCCATAGAGGGAGCAACAGTGTCAACTGGCCTGACCCCAGTGCTCCAGGAGACTGGACCACCAACCAAAGTATGCACATGGAGAGACCCATGGTACTGGCCACATATGTAGCAGAGGAGGGTCTTGTTGGCCATCAGTGGGAGGTGAGGCTCTTGGGCCTGAGGATGTTAGATGCCCCAGTATAGGGGAATGCTAGAGAGGGAAGACACGAGTGGATGGGTGGAGGGAGCACCCTCACAGAGGCAGGGGGTGAAGCAATGGAATAGGGGGTTTCCAAAGGGGTAAAGCTTTGAAATATATATAAAGTATATATCCAATAATTTTAAAAAAGAGAAATATTTAGTTGGGAAATAAAATGATCAAAACATTTATAGGTAATCCTATTATTGTGGTGGTAATAAAAGTATGAGTTTTATCCACTTATTTCCCAATAATTATTTCTATAAATTTTGTTTCTCATTAGTTAAGTATTTTGGGGAAATCTAATGAGGACAAATTGTTAGAGGATTGTTTAAGTTGGAAAAATTAAAAGTATACATACTATCAAGAAAATATTAACATATTACTTAAATGAATATAGATATGCTATATCATTGTGAAGAGTCTTAGTTGTACTCTGACCTGCAAATTCTATAGCACTGATTATAAGACAGACCTGAATATGATGAAGAGTGCTGGGTTTAATGTCCTAGAAAAGGTTGTTTCCAAATCTAGTGAGATATAGCAGCAGTTCTCAATCAACCTGTGATTCCAATCACAAATCTTTCACAAGGATTGGCTAAGACTACTAGAAAACACAGATATTACATTACAACTCAGAATAGTAGTAAAACTCCAGTTATGAAGTAGCAATGAATATAATTTTATGGTTGGTAATCAGCACAACATGAGGAACTATATTAAAAGGTCTTATCTTTAGGAAAGTTGAAAATCATTGACGTAGAGTATTTCCAGAATAAATATGCATTTAGATTTAACATTCTATTGGGGCAGTTATACAATTATCTATGTCAGGTCATTGTAATTCCTAGGATTTTAATATGGTGTAGGAGGTACATGTGAATGACAATTTAAGTCTTCAGAGTCTGCATCTTTACAATATCAGTGGTATTGATGGTTGATTACTGTTACAGAAAGTGGTGAGTGTTTAACTTCATCTACTGGCATACATATTAATGACTAAAATGATGTCTTTTAGGAAAGTTCATTCTGATTCTACTTGTTAATATGTATCTATATTTCTTATATAATGGTATTTATTTGATTAAGAATAAAATAGTATAAAGATGTAGGAACCAATTACTACAGGCTGGTCAAGCAAATGAAAAAACTCTTCTGTAGTTGACGATGTGTCATTTCAAAATCTTGATTGAAATGAGTGAGCTACAAAGTTATACAAGCTTCAACCTGTGAAATAATTTTGGCAGTTATCTAACAATTTTACTAATATCTTTTATAGAAAAATTCATTTAGGTCTTGGAGTTTGCTTGAAGCCAAAGTTATAGGGCTGGATTACTTTCTTTATTAATGGGTTCTTGCATATGTTGGCTTCTCAAATGTAAGATGTAATAATGGTGGTCATCCATGCAAATTATTGTACATGCACTCTACACTGTTCAGCAATACATACTTTGAATTTTAAGGTAAATGTTTCTCAACTCATAAAGATTTTTGCCATTACCACTGCTAGTAAAATAAAATGTTCTATAGATAATGCCAGGATAAAGTCTTTATTTAAGATCACCCAAAAATATTGTGAGAAAGAAATTATATTAATAGACATGAATATAATAGTAATGCAATTACTGGTTTATGTATTGTCAAGTGTATATCCCCAAATTGAGGGGAAATGATTAATGCATCAAACATGTGATTGTCTAATAGAGAAATTTCTCACTGAGGGGTTCTGGAAAGCCAGTTTAGTGCTAGCTGAAATCAGTTTTTAAAAAGAGATATTGTTTCTCTCAATACCAATGGATGAGTCTGTTTTGAAACATCTCTTCTTATCAAAAAGGCATTTGGACATTAGTGGGAAAAATACTCATCTAACTAGAGTCTGTACCCAAGCCCAGTGGGTGTACCTACTTCAGGAACAAATTAAAAGGCTTTAGCTAGTTTGTGTTCTTTTCCAGAGAACAGCCTTCAGGAAAAGATACATTTACTCTTTGTTAACTACAGGATAATGCATCTGGAGTAACTATCCCTGTAGTTTTAGAATTAGCTGGGCAAGCCGGGTTGCTGCCTCAGGAGATTTTTAATTATATAGTTTATTTCCGTAATTACTTTATTTTGTAGTGCACTTACTTCCTGTAAGTGCACTTTGTGTATGTGGCAACTCTTGTTCCTTTAATTATAAGGTCGATATCACGAAATTACAGGGTAAACACATAGTTATTTTTGTCCCATGTGCCAGTGTTTAGGGAACTTGGTATTTTGGACAAAAAATCCCTGATTATTATTAATTGTTTCTTTTGATTACCTCGTTAGAAAAAGTAGTGTTCTACAGATAATAAGAACACCTATTATGTTGTTTGTAAAATAACTTGGAATAGCCAGAGAGATGTAAAGTTCTTTATTTTTCTTTAATATCTCATGCTACACTGGGAACTAGCATAGTAGACCTTTGGTTTTCTACCATGTCAAAAAATTTTTTCCATGCTTATCAAGGAAATATTTATTTCATGCTTTTAAGTTATGTTTCCAATGTTAAGTTTTGTGTGTCACAACTGCTATCAGTTCTACATTATCTGAAAGGCAGAAAAGATAAAACCAAAATTTAGAGTGACCTAATTAGTTCACAAACTAAAAGAAGAAAAATGCAAACAATATTGACATTTGGTTCCATTTTAATTGTTAGCACATGTGATTTGTGTAAGTAGAAAACTCTCAATGTGTTATTTCAATATTTCTATAATTGAAAATATTAAATGGTGTGTTTTATATTTCCATAAGTTAATATTCATCATACATTATAACAAAATATGCATGATTTGTTGATCCGTTAATTTAAATACATGTATTTTACTTTATTAACTTTCAATAGTGGAATATACTATAGTTCATGCACTTATTATATTTGTATGAGAAGTAAACAGATAAACTAATAATTGTAATTTGCATTAAAAGTTCCTTAATACTGCTAAATAATGAAGCCAGATATAACACAGAGTCATCATTTATAACGTGGGCAGATAAAGATGGTGTCTAGAAGGAAATTATTAGACTTTTAAAGGTGACAAAAGGTGCCCTCCATCTAAAAAGTTTCCAAAGACAAGATATATTTACTCTGCTTCAGAATCTAATTGTGAGTACCAGCTCTTCAAGGTATATAAAGAATAAATATTACCATCCATGATTAGAAGGTCACATTTCCTCACTTTATCAAAGCAAATATTCCTAAAGGGTCAAAGAACAAGCACACAGAAGCTTAACTATAGCACACTGGGTTCCTTAGCATGTAAATTATTTTAATGTTGTGAAATAAAGGAAGGAAATCCATATCTATGAATAACAGCTACAAACTATGTCCACTGATAATTCTTTGTCAGTTAAAGACTTACATTCTACTGTGAAATCTATAGAAAGTACTCTATTGTTTGCTTCTTTAATACCTGATCTATACAGGCAAAATGTATAGCTACATTACTGCACAGTTCTCATTATTCCCTATAAATTGCTTTAGAATAGCAAGACATTTCTATTAGGATTAGAGTGGTAGTGAGTTTTTTGAAACAGAATGAACCCAAAAATGGCTTTGAGTATGTTTGGAGTCACATTTAAATATGTGAAATCAATGAAAGAATGCTGTGGAAAGGTCACCCATAATGAATAATATAAAATGACCATTGATACCCCCACAACACACTATTAGAAAACACTGACAAAAAACAAATGGTTCAGGAAAAGCTCACAAAGCCTGGCTGCTTCATCTCCTTGTGCATATGCTTTCTCTGATAGGCATACCCCCAACAGCCTACATACCATCAATGACTACAAATAATGCTTGGCTTTAACCTATTCCTTAGGTAGACCTAAAATCACCCCCATTATGCTTTTCTAATAGTTTTTCATGCAGTCTCACATTGTTTCTCCTTCTTAACATATGCTAATTTCTATGGTATTTAATTTCAGAATCTATTGGCAAGAATAGGCTCTGCAAAATAGAAGGGAAAGATTAAACATCAGAAATGTTTTCTAGATAGCCAAGCAGCGCCAGGAGAAAGTTACTCTTCCAAGCCATC
The DNA here is from genome assembly GCA_028551405.1 of Uromys caudimaculatus. Taxonomy (NCBI): domain Eukaryota; kingdom Metazoa; phylum Chordata; class Mammalia; order Rodentia; family Muridae; genus Uromys; species Uromys caudimaculatus. The sequence goes on along the minus strand of CM052707.1, from coordinate 5,034,594 downwards.
AGGACACAGAGACTGAGGAGGAAAAGTCAGGGCCAGGAACCTTCCGGTTTCCATCTGTGGCTGGAGACCTGTGCCTGGGCCACCAGGGTTCCATAGCCAAGTAGCACCAGGAGAAAGCTACTCTCCCAGGAGCATGGAAAAGTCATAAGAGGGGATAAGATGAGCACCACTGCTTACCGGGACCTGCCCAGAACCTGCAGGACACAGGGACTGAGGTAAAGTCAGGCATAGGAACCTTCTGATTTCCATCTGTGGCAGGAGACCTCTGTGTGGGCCACCAGGGTTCCATAGCCAAGCAGTGCCAGGAGAAATTCACCCTCCTAAGAGCGTGGAAAAACCGTCAGTGGGGATAAGACAAGCACCACTGCTCAGCGGGACCTGGGGACCTCAGCCTGGACCCCAGGGCTCAAGGAGAGAGCTGATATCCCAGGAGTGCGGACACACCTTCGAATATAGGCAAAACCACCACTTCTGTTCAAACTCACTGGATCAAGAGGGACCCTTGCAGAGCCATCAGGACACAGGAAACAAGGGACCGCTGGGGACAAGATCCTTCTTGTTTCTGTCTGTACCCCAGAGCTGACCCTATGCCACAGCTATCCAAACCCAAACACCTCTCAGAGAGAGCTGGTCTTCAAGGGGTATTGATACAGAGGCCTGCAGGAGGGACAAGCCACAGCCAGACAAAGTAAGATCAGCTAACATCAGAGTTAACAAGATGGCAAAAGGCAAGAAACCAAGGATACTTGGCATCACCAGAACCCAGCTCTCCCACCACAGCAAGCCCTGGATATCCCAAAACACCAGAAAAGCAAGACTCAGATTTAAAATCAGTTCTCATGATGATGATAGAAGACTTTAAGAAGGACATAAATAACTCCCTTAAAGAAATACAAGCAAACACAGGTAAACAGCTAGAAGCCCTTAAAGAAGAAACACAAAAATCCATTAAAGAATTAGAGGAAAACACAATCAAACAGGCAGAATTACAGGAAAACAATCAAACAGGCAGAGTTACAGGAAAACACAATCAAACAGATGAAGGAAATGAACAAAATCTTTCAGGAACTGAAAATAGAAATAGAAACAATAAAGAAATCACAAAAAGAGACAACTCTGGAGTTAGAAAACCTAGGAAAGAGTTCAGAAGTCATAGATGGAAGCATAACCAACAGAAAATAAGAGATAGAAGAGAGAATCTCAGGAGCAGAAGATACCATAGACAACATTGACACAACAGTAAAAGAA
>CM052707.1:5017728-5032846 GCA_028551405.1 Uromys caudimaculatus | reverse complement strand
AACAAAATTAGAAATGAAAAGGGAGACATAACAACAGATTATGAGGAAATTCAAAAAATGATCAGATCCTACTACAAAAGCCTATACTCAACAAAATTGTAATCTGGATGAAATGGACAGTTACCAAAATTAAATCAGGATCAGATAAACCATCTAAACAGTCCCATAATGCCTAAAGAAATAGAAGCATTTCTGACAAAAAAAAGCCAGATGGGTTCACTGCAGAATTCTACCAGACCTTCAAAGAAGACCTAATACCAATACTCTTCAATTTATTCCACAAAATAGAAACAGAAGGAACACTACCCAATTCTTTCTATGAGGCCACAATTACACTGATACCAAAACCTCACAAAGACCCCACAAAGAAAGAAATCCTCAGACCAATTTCCCTTATTAATGCAAAAATACTCAATAAAATTCTCGCAAACCAAATCCAAGAACACATCCAAATGATCATTCATCATGATCAAGTAGGCTTCATCCCAGGGATGCAGGGATGGTTTAATACCCGGAAATCCATTAATATAATTCACTACATAAACAAACTCAAAGAAAAAAACCACATGGTCATTTCATTAGATGCTGAAAAAACATTTGACAAAATTCAGCATCTCTTCATGATAAAAGTCTTTGATCAAGATTGCAAGGCCCATACCTAAACATAGTAAAAGCAATATACAGCAAACCAGTAGCCAACATCAAACTAAATGGAGAGAAACTTGATGCAATCCCACTAAAATCAGGGACTAGACAAGGCTGCCCCCTCTCTTGCTATCTATTAAATATAGTAATTGAAGTTCTAGTGAGAGCAATTAGACAACAAAAGGAGGTCAAAGGGATACAAATTGGATTGGGTGAAATCAAAATATCACTATTTGCAGATGATATTTTCGTATACTTAAGTGACCCGAAAACCTCCACCAGAGAACTGCTGCAGCTGATAAACAATTTCAGCAAAGTGGCCGGATATAAAATTAACTCAAACAAATCAGTAGCCTTCCTATACTCAAAGGATAAACAGGCTGAGAAAGAAATTAGGGAAATGGCACCCTTCACAATTGTCACAAACAATATAAAAGTATCTTGGTGTTACTCTAACCAAGCAAGTGAAAGACCTGTATGACAGGAACTTCAAGTCTCTGAATAAAGCATCGAAGAAGACCTCAGAAGGTGGAAAGATTTCCCATGCTCATGGATTGGGAGGATTAATATAGTAAAAATGGCCATCCTGCCAAAAGCAATCTACAGATTCAATGCAATCCCCATCAAAATTCCAACTCAATTCTTCATAGACTTATCAAGAACAATTCTCAAATTCATTTGGAAAAACAAATAACCCAGGATAGCAAAAACTATTCTGAACAATAAAAGGACTTTTGGGGGAATCAGCATCCCCCACCTCAAGCTGTACTACAGAGCAGTAGTGATAAAAACTGCATGGTATTGGTACAGTGTCAGGCAGGTAGATCAATGGAATAAAATTGAAGACCCAGAAATGAACCCACACTTATGTTCACTTGATTTTCGACAAAGGAGCTAAAACCGTCCAGTGGAAAAAAGAAAGCATTTTAAAAAAAATGGTGCTGTTTCAACCTGTGGTCAACATGTAGAAGAATACGAATCAGTCTATTCCTATCTCCCTGTACAAAGCTCAAGTCCATGTGGATCAAGGACCTCCACATAAAACCAGATACACTGAGTTTAATGGAAGAGAAAGTAGGGGAGGTCTCAAATACCTGGGTACAGGAGAAAAGTTCCTAAACAAAACACAGATGGCTTATTTCTAAGATCAAGAATCGACAAATGGGACCTCATGAAATTGCAAAGCTTCTGTAAGGCAAAGGACACTGTCAATAGGACAAAACGGCAACCAACAGATTGGGAAAAGATCTTAACCAGTCCTAAGTCTGATAGAGGGCTAATATCTAATACATACAAAGAACTCAAGAAGTTAGACTCCAGAAAACCAAATAACCCTATCAAAAAATGGGGAACAATGTTAAACAGAGAATTCTCAACTGAGGAAATTTGTAGGACTGAGAAGCACCTAAAGATATGTTCAACATCCTCAGTCACCAGGGAAATGGAAATCAAAACAATTCTGCGATTCCACCTCACACCAGTCAGAATGGCTAAGATCAAAAACTCAGGTGACAGCAGATGCTGGCGAGGATGTGGAGAAAGAGGAACACTCCTCCATTGTTGGTGGGATTGCAAGCTAGTACAACCACTCTGGAAATCAGTTTGTTGGACCCTCAGAAAAATGGACATAATACTACCTGAGGACCCAGCTATACCACTCCTGGGCATATACCCAAAAGATTCTTCAACATGTAATAAAGACACATGCTCCACTATGTTCATACCAGCCATATTTATAATAGCAGGAAGTTGGAAACGGCCCAGATGTTTCTCATCAGAGGAGTGGATACAGAAAATGTGGTACATTTACACAATGGAGTACTACTCAGCTATTAAAGACAATGATTTAATGAAATTTGCAGGCAAATGGATGGAACTTGAAAATATCATTCTGAGTGAGGTAACTCAGTCACAAAAGAATGAACATGGAATGTACTCACTGATAAGTGGATATTAGTCCAAAAGTTTGGAATACCCAAGTTTCACTTTACAGTAACCACTGGACTGAGAGTGAGGTCCCAGATGGCAGAGTTGGAGAAGGGACTGAAGAGCTAAGGGAGTCTGTAGTCCCATGGAGGGAGCAACAGTGTCAACTGGCCTGACCCCCCGGTCTTCCAGGAGGCTAGACCACCAACCAAAGAATACACATCATCGGACCCATGGCTCAGACCACATATGTGGCAGAGGAGGGCCTTTTTGGCCATCAGGGGGAGGAGAGGCCCTTGGGCTGAGGGTGTTAGAGGCCCCAGTGAAGGGGAATGTCAAGGTGGGAATAAGGGAGTGGGTGGGCAGGTGGGTGAGAGGTGGAATACCCTCATAGATGCGGCGTAGGGGTAGGGGATAAGGGTTTTCCAAAGAGGAGACCTGGAAAGGGAGAATCATTGGAAATGTAAATAAAGTATCAAAAATAAATAGATAATTTAAAAAAGAGAGAGAGCCACAGAAACAAGAAGAAGAAGAAGAAGAAGAAGAAGAAGAAGAGGAGGAGGAGGAGGAGGAGGAGGAGGAGGAGGAGGAGGAGGAGGAGGAGGAGGAGGAGGAGGAGGAGGAGGAGGAGAATTTTTTTCTAGGTGTAGATGAGAATTTGATGTCCTTGCACATAATTTTCGGTTCCTAGCATGGAGGAATATAAAAATCATTTCTCTCAGGATTGTCAACATAGGATATCTGTCACATCTTTGCCACTGGTCCCATAAGGTTCTCATAAGAACACCGATGTGAGGAACACTCTTATAAGGGGGACTCCAGTTTTATAGTCATTTTCATGTACAATCCATTCCCCACAAATCTCCAATATACATTTTATATAAAGGTGCTTTTAAGTAAACAAATGCATATTATTTTCTCCAACTTTAAAATTTATAGGTACTTGGGATGGAGCAAGGTATAAACTTGCTGCAAGTTGATTGTCTCTTAATGTAGACTACTGTAGGAAAACCTAGTGCTCCCATATTGCCTCTCTTTATTGGTTCTGTTAATACGAAGGAGGGGAATCACATTAGAAATGGTTTTAATCTTTCCTTTAACCATTGTGGAGACAGTCCAGGACCATTGATACTGCTTAAGTATTTAAGACACTAGAACATGTGTGTCTGAAGCCGCTTTGGGAATCATCAACAATAATTCAGGCACATATTATCTAAACTAAAAATAGTGAATACTGAGATTTCATTTGTATGTTGTGCTTGGATTGCATTTTTTTCCTGAATCTTCTAATGGGGCCTAGGACAAATGTAGTCCTCTACTCAGTGATTTTCCATGAAGATTACAAGAGAAAGATATTGTCATTTTGTAGAGATGATCCCATGGGCTGTTCTGCCTTGACACCACACTTGTTTGCTTTCAATTATCTACTTTATGTGAGAAAGTGTTTGAAAGTGGTTATACATGCATAATCTGATGTAAATGGCTTCCTTTCTTTCCTCTGTTCTTTGCATAAATAAATCCTCATCCTTTGTATTCTTCCTAACAAGTTCACCTTTTCTGAGACACCAAGGATTCTATATAATGAAAAAAGATCATAATGTTTTTTATCCATGGGGAAGCCTTTGTACCTTAAAAATATGTGAAGTTAACTTTTCTGTAGTTGAATACTCATTGTTAAATATTAGTTAAGATGAAGCTGAGAAGATGGTTCAGTTGGTAAAGAAATCGTCAGCCATGTATATGGTTTTGTATTTCATCCCCAAGCTTACATGAAATGCCAGGCATAGTGGTTCACTACACAAGTGCAATCCAGATTCTAGTAGAGAAAGACTAGTTGTCCTCAAGTTTACTTGGTTAGCCATCATAGCCTGCTTCATGAGTTCCAAACCAATGGGAAACTATGTTTAAAAAATGAGGAGGGCAATTCCCAGGGAATGATACTCAGAGTCTGATTTCCTTATGAATAGGTATGTACACATAAACACATAGACTCAGAGAGAAGAAAATATTTATTAAACAACAATAACAAAAACAGTCTAGAAGGTGAAATTGAAGACAGCCTCCTTTGAGCACCTAAATAGCTGCTTCATTTTCTCTACTTATTATAATAAGCAATTATCTGAATGTTTTGATATTTACCTCAACAAAATTAAGAGACAAAGGTGCAAAGAAGTGCCAAGGTACTCATCTCAGAAGAATGAGGTTCAGCGATAGTTAGAATTTCCAGAACATCTTTCTCAGGAATTATCTATGCTTCTTTATGACAGCGTAGATTAATTGTATCATAAATTTTCAAATGAGAGGCTCCCTGGCTTCAAGAAATTTACCTGTAGCACAGAAATTATGTATTTTTAAATATTCTCATAAACAGAGATAAGTATAAGCAGTAACAACAACAAACTTATAATTTAGGTACTTTTTTCCTTGTAAATAGTTTATGTTAATATAAGAATTCAATATCATACAGAATTTCCCTGTATCATTTGTCTAATTTCCTGTACATTTTTATTTAGAAGAAGTGCCCAGCCGGACCTCAAACTCACGATACTAACCTTTAGCTTTGTATCTTCTTTTCTCCTCTTATACAGTACTGGCACTATAAGCAAGTGTAGCCAAGTTTAGTTTTATGTGATACTGGAGATCAAATGTAGAATTCTGTGCATGTTAAATAAGCTCTCTACAAACTTAGTTATATCCATAGCACCAGTATTCTCTAAATTAACATTTTCTACAGTCATGGTGTATACTTAAAATTAATAAACTAAATTTTGTTCATGGCTGTTAAAATTTAATTATAGTCATAAAAGGTGCATGAATAACTGTGTTAGTGATTTATTTGGTTTAGACGACACTATTACAATGATGTTATTTCTTTCAGAATTAAAACATAAATTTAATACAATCTTAATGGAATATCTGTAGGATTGGTTTTTGTTGTTTGTAAGTTGACATGATACTTAAGTTTTATTTAAGAAAATTTAAATAAGAAGGGAAATCTATTCTACTGGATATTCACATATGCTACTCATTAAAATGACTTGGAGTTGATATGAAGATAAATTAAATAAATAAAAAGAGACATGTTAAGGATCTGGGGAACTGAGATAAAATGGTTAAGTTCTTACTTCATGACTGTCAGTACTTTTTTCAAATCCTTAGTACACATATGAAAGTGTGAGGCACACTTTTAATCACAATGCTAGTGGCATGAAGACTAGAAGATTCCAGGGACCTGTTGGATAACTTGTCTAGTCTAATTGGCAAGCTCCAGGCTGAAAAGAGACCTGTCTTTAAGGAGGTGGAACTCATTTCTGCTATGTTCATGACTCTATACGCACTACTCATTCATACTGCCTAGACACATAGGAACACAAATGCAAGCACACATATAAACACACATGCATAACAATAATTTTAAAAGAAGCTATAGGAAAAGTTGAACAACTACAAAACACAAATGTTGTCGTCTGATGAATGGAAATGAATGAGCTGTTTAATGTTATTTTTTCATTTTTTGTAAAAAAAAAAGTTCTCTGAGAACTTCATACAGTGGAGTCACTATGTGATCATATTCACCCTCTTCTCCCCTCCCAGAGTCACCCTTAACTTTTTAGACCCCAATTTCATGTCTTCTTTAAAATAAAATAAATAAAAACAAATCAAATTTGTGCTGCTTTATAGGGAAGGCATGTTGCTAGTGAGGTCATGCACTGGAGAGTAGTGTAACTTCAAGAGGTCACACCCTAAAAGCAAATTCAGTCTCCCTCTCCAAGAATTTTTCAATTTCCAGTAGCTCTTAATCCAGGGATAGCTTCATTACCCATCCATCTTTCCATACTGAGATTCTATTGAGCTTGATAAAAATATCATTATGATTTAAAAGAACATGAAGCAAATTAATTAACATATTAGAATTGTAATAAAGAATAAAAATCAAGTATATAGACACATACACATACAAATGTAATTTTGTAATAAGAAGATATCCTAAAATTACAAAAATAGGAGAAACCATATGCTTTAACATCAGCTTAATTAGATATGTTTAGTATAACTTTAAACAAGAACTAAAAAAGAGAAACACTTTCAAAAATGAGTACTAAAAACACAGAATACAAATTAGTCAATAAGCATACTAAATTTATAGAAATTTTGAAAACATACTGTGCGTAGTGTAGAAAAATGAAGATGTCAGTTTTAATGAGTGTTGAGTTATGGCTAGTGAGTTATAGAATTTCTAAAATTATTATATGACTATATTCATGAATGCAAATGTAAATTGTTAATATTTATGCTTATTTTTATACATTCTTTTAAAAAAAACAGTAAAATATTAGGATGAAGATTTTTACTGTATGTAAAGTTATTGCTTTTCTTAACATGTAAAAGCTGTCACCTAAACACTCAGTAATAAATAGTGATTTAAAATTTGTGCTTCCATTTTTATGCTGAAGTAGTAAAATGTCTTAATGTTTATTTAATAATTCTAGAAATAACCTTAGTATGTTAAATAATAATGTATAGGTTAAACCATACAATATATATACATGAGAAACATCTGGAAGTTTATAGATAATTTAGTAAGTTTATTACTCAGGATCTTTTTTTTTTTTTTACTATTTCCAAACTATATTCTTCCTTGTTCATATATTTATTCTACATTTAGGTTTAAATTAAATGGAAAATCAATCAGAAGATGATTTCTATGCTAATCAGGTAGATTATATATGTAAATAAATCTTGCTCAAATTTTCTTTGTACTTGAAATTGCCACGGGTTGATACTGAACAATCATTTTATGAAGTAATGGTATGATACAACTCTCAAAATTTCCAGGAAATGAGAATGTGTTTCATCATTAATATCACTGAGTGAATTTAAAAAGTTATTTAAGGACTTAGGGTCACTTGGATATTGTAATGGAACATATGCTTGATTTAATATAAATGTTATAACCAAAACATTTGCATCAATGAACTGCACATGAATTAAAGATAAGTGAATCAAAAGCCTTAATGTACTGGTTTGGGGTCACAAAATCTGTATAATTGTTAAATGTTTCATTAGTTTACCACATGGTTTCTTCTTCATGTCTATTCCTATTTCAAATTAGAGACCGTACAAATACATTTAGTCTGAGCACAATATAAAATGGTAAGAAATACTAACATATCTTTGGAAGAAAGTAAAATGTATGTCATGAGAAAGTACATTTAACAAGAAAGGGGTTTGTGGCCATAAACATTTTAAAACCAACATTAAGCTTCCACTTTGCCTGCTTTAATGGCATTACTAACAGTACACACCACACCTCTTTGCATAAATAAAAATGTTTTAACATGCTATGTCTTTTGCAACTCACATTACCTATGTTTAAAAACTAGGAAAACATATGAATATTTTTTGGAGCTTGAGGTCCACAGAGACTATGGTTTGATATATGAACCTCCAGTCAGGCAAGGGAGACAATCAGCCAAATGGTGGTGTAGAAAACTCCAAGTCTCACTTGAAAAGAGCTAATGTAGCTAAAACTAGAAGGGCTTTAAAGTTACATGGAGCATGGGATCCTAAACAGTATGATGTTTCAATGATAAGAAACCTGTTTTCTATTTGTTTCTGCTACTTTTTAGCTGATACACAAGGAAATTTGATTTCTTCATAAAAATGAACATAACAATATGGATTTGATTCTGAATTGAAGGAATTCGAAGTATAATATTTAGAAGAATACTTTGAATATTGTCTGAATCCAAACTCACTGACTATACTGTAACAACAATTGTTTTAAAATTAAGTGTGGCCTGGCAGTGGTGGCACACACCTTTAATCCCAACACTTGGGAGGCAGAGGCAGGTGGATTTCTGAGTTTGAGTCCAGCCTGGTCTACAGAGTGAGTTCCAGGACAGCCAGGGCTACACAGAGAAATCCTGTCTTGAAAAAACCAAGAATAAAATAAAATAAAATAAAATAAAATAAAATAAAATAAAATAAAATAAAAAATAAAATAAAATAAAATAAAATAAAAGTGTGGAACTGGGTTTGTAGCCCAACCATAGCATGTGGGAAAGAGTTGGTTTTAATTTTCAACACTACAATATTTAATGAATAAATGAAAATGTACATGAAGTCTTTGGGAAAAATGCCTGTAATATACTTCCCAATTTTAAATACTCTTAGACTATATTAACATAGTTGTGTTATGCTTTAATCTTTGATTATTGAGTTTTAATTTGATATATTTATCATCTTGAAATTTATTTGGAGTACAAATCTATAACAATTTAAATAACACCATCTTCTTTATGTGCAAGAAATAGTAAATATCAAATATTCTAGGTTGCTTGGAAGGTCTTATTCTTCCAGAATTACTTTAAATTGCTTTTCTCAATAATGTTTTGATAAGTTGGCAGCATCAGTGGATAAGCAGAAATATGATGTGGGAATTGGGGCTCAGTCTTTAGTTTTAAGAACAAACCAAAGCCTGAAAAATATTTTCAAATCATATATAATATAAAGATACTGTCTCTCAAATAATTTTACAAATAATATAACAGAGCAGGTGAGATACCTCAGAGCCTGAATGTACTTGTTGCCAAGGCTGCTGACCTACATTCAATTTCCAGGACCTACATGGTAGAAGAAGAGAACTGACTCCTGTGCGTTGTCCTTTGAACTCCATATGCACACACACACAGACACACACAGACACACACAGACACACACACACACACACACATACACACACACACTCACAAACAAAAACCACAAACACACAAACACAAACGAGCACACACACAAACACTTAAATTCAATACATGCATAAATAAATATAATAAAAATATAGATAATAAAAATGACGTCATTGGAAAATATAAAATAACTCATAACATCAGATAGAGTGTTTAAATAGATTTTTAATTTTAAAAGATACATACAAGAAATGAAAGTCAATAAAATTAGAAATTAGTAAAATGCAAGTTAACAAAAAAGTGCCAAATTAGAGATGCTTTGGATGATGTAGTTGTTCATATCATGTTTGACATGGTTGTTTTATTTTCTATTTAACTTTAAAAATATTTTTATTTTATGTATATGAGTAAACTGTAACTGTCTTTAGACATACCTAAAGAGGGCTTCAGATCACATTACAGATGGTTGTTAGACACCAAGTGGTTGCTGGGAATTGAATTTGGGATTTCTGGAAGAGCAGTCAGTTGTCTTAACTGCTGGGACATCTTTCTAGCCCTTGAGATGATTCTTTTTTTTTTTTTTTTTTTTGGATACTTACTCTATTTACATTTCAAGTGTGTTCCCTTTTCCAAGTCTCCGCTTTGGAAACACCCTATCCCATAAGCCTTCCCCATCCCTCAATGAGGGTGCTCCCCAATCCATCCATCCACTCCTGTCTTCACTCCCTAGCATTCCTCTATACTGGGGCATTGAACCCTCTCAGGCCCAAGGGCATCTCCTCCCACTGATGTCCAACAAGGCCCTCCTCTGCCACATATGTGTCTAGCACCATGAGTCCCTCCATGTGTATTCTTTGGTTGGTGGTCCAGTCTCCAGGAGCTCTGGGGGGTCTGGCATGTTGACAGTGTTGCTCCCAGCATGGGGTTGCAAAATCCATCAGCTCATTCAGTCCCTTCTATAACACCTCCATCTGGGCCCCCTGCCCTTAGTCTAATTATTGGCTGTGATCATATACCTCTGTGTTTGTCAGGTTCTGGCAGAGCCTCTCAGGAGATAGCCATATTAGGCTTCCATCAGAAAGCACTTCACATCATCCACAATAGTGTCCAGTTTGGTGGCTGTATATGGGATGGATCCCTAGGTGGGGCAGTCTCTGGATGCCATTTCCTTCATTCTTTTCTCCACACTTTGTCTCCATATTTCTCCTGTGAGTATTTTGTTCCCCCTTCTAAGAAGCACTGAAGCATCCACACTTTCGTCTTCCTTTTTCTTCAGCTTCATGTGGTCTATGAATTGAATCTTGGGTATTCTGGGCTTTTGGGCTAGTATCCACTTATCAGTGAGTGCAAACCTTGTGTGTTCTTTGTGACTGGGTTACATCACTCAGGAAGATAATTTCTAGTTCCACCCCTTTGCCTGCAAATTTCATGAAGTCATTGTTTTTAATAGCTGAGTAGCATTCCATTGTGTAAATGTACCACATTTTCTGTATGCGTACTTCTGTTGAGGGACATCTTGGTTGTTTCCAGCTTCTGGCTATTATAAATATGGCTGCTATGAACATAGTGGAGCATGTGTCCTTATTACATGTTAGAGAATCTTCTGGGTATATGCCAAGGAGAGGTATAGCTGTATACTCAGGTAGTACTATGTCTAATTTTCTGAGAAACCAACAGACTGATATCCAAAGTGGTTGTACCAACTTGCAATCGTACCAGCAATAGAGGAGTGTTCCTCTTTCTGCACATCCTCACCAGAATCTACTGTCACCTGAGTTTTTGATCTTAGCCATTCTGACTGGTGTGAGGAGGAATCTCGGGGATGTTTTGATTTGCAAAACCTGATGACAAAGGATGTTGAATATTTCTTTAGATGCCTCTCAGCCCTTCAAATTTCCTCAGTTGAGTATTCTCTCTTTAGCTCTGTTTCCCATTTTTAAATAGGGTTATTTGGTTCTCTGGAGTCTAACTTCTTGAGTTCTTTGTATATATTGGGTATAAGCCCTCTACCAGATGTAGGATTGGTAAAGATCTTTTCCCAATCTGTTGGTTGCTGTTTTGTCCTATTGACAGTGTCCTCTGCCTTACAGAAGCTTTGCAATATTATGAGGCCCATTTGTCAATTCTTGATCTTAGAACATATGCCATTGTTGTTCTGTTCAGGAATTTTTCTCCTATGCCCATGTGTTCAAGACTTTCCCACACTTTTGCTTCTATTAGATTCAGTGTATGTTGTTTTATTTGGAGGTCCTTGATCCATTTGGATTTGAGCTTTGTACAGGTAGATAGGAATGGATCACTTTGGATTCTTCTACATGCTGAGCGCCAGTTGAACCAACACAATTTGCTGAAAATGCTGTCTTTTTTAGACTGGATAGTTTTAGCTTCTTTAACAAATATCAAGTCACTGTAGGTATGTGGGTTCATTTATGGGTCTTCAATTCTATTCTACTGATCAGCCTGCCTGTCACTGTACCAATACAATGCAGTTTTTATCACTATTGCTCTGTAGTATAGCTTGAGGTCAGAGATGCTGATTCTCCCAGAAGTTCTTTTATTGTCGAGAATAGTTTTTGCTATCCTGGGTTTTTGTTATTCCAAATGAATTTGAGAATTGCTTGTTCTAACTCTATGAAGAATTGAGATGGAATTTTGATGGAGATTGCATTGAATCTGTAGATTGCTTCCAGCAACATGGGAATTTTTACTGTATTAATCCTGCCAGTCCATGAGCAAAGGAGATCATTCCATCTTCTGAGGTCTTCTTTGAGTTCTTTCTTCAGAGACAAGGATTTCTTGTCATACATAACCTTCACTTGTTTGGTTAGAGTCACACCAAGGTACTTTATGTTGTTTGTGACTATTGTGAATGCTGTCATTTCCCTAATTTCTTTTTCAGCTTGTTGATCCTTTGAGTCTAGGGAGGCTACAGATTTGTTTGAGTTAATTTTATATCCAGCAACTTTGCTGAAGTTGTTTATCAGTTCTAGGTGTTCTCTGGTAGGTAGTATTTTGATTTCTTCCTTTTTAATTTGTATCCCTTTGACCTCCTTTTGTTGTCTAATTGCTCTAGCTAGACATTCAAGTACTATATTGAATAGATAGGGAAAGAGAGGGCAGCCATGTCTAGTCTCTGATTTTAGTGGGATTGCTTCAAGTTTCTCTGTATTTAGTTTGATGTTGGCTATTGGTTTGCTGTATATTGCTTTCACTATGTTTACGTATGAGCCTTGAATTCCTGATCTTTCCAAGTCTTTTATCATGAAAGAATGTTGAATTTTGTCAAATGATTTTTCAGCATATGATGAAATGATCATATCATTTTTTTCATTGAGTTTGTTTATATAGTGGATTACATTGATGGATTTCTGGGTATTGAATCATCCCTGCATCTTTAGGATGAAGCACACTTGATCATAGTGAACGACTGTTTTGATATATCTTTGGATTCTGTTTGAGAGAATTTTATTGAGTATTTTTGCATCGATATTCATAAATGAAATTGGTCTGGAGTTTTCTTTTTTTGTTCGATCTTTGTGAGTTTTTTGGTATACGGGTAACTGTGGCTTCATAGAATGAATTGGGTAGTATTCTTTCTGTTTCTATATTGTGGAATAGTTTGAAGAGTATTGGTATTAGGTCTACATTGAATGTCTGATAGAATTCTGAACTAAATTCTTCTCACCCTGGGTTTTGTTGGTTGGGAGAGTTTTAATGACTGCTTCTATTTCTTTAGGAGTTATGGGAGTGTTTGGATGGTTTATCTGATCCTGACTTAACTTAGATATTTGGAATCTGTCTAACATATTGTCCATTTCATCCAGATATTTCAATTTTTTTGATTATTGCCTTTTCTAGTGATCTGGTGATTTTTTGAATTTCCTCAGTTTCTATTGTTATATCTCCCTTTTCATTTCTGATTTTGTTAATTTGGAATCTCTCTCAGTGCCCTATGGTTAGTCTGGCTAAGGGTTTATCTATCTTTTTGATTGTCTCAAATAACCAGCTCCTGGTTTTGTTGATTCTTTATGTAGTTCTTTTTGTTTCTACTTGGTTGATTTCAGGCCTGAGTTTAACAACTTTCTGCTGTCTACCCCTCTTGGGTGTATTAGCCTCTTTTTGTTCTAGAGGTTTCAGGTGTGCATTTAAGCTGCTAGTGTATGCTTTCTCCAGTTTTATTTGGAGGCACTCAGAGTTATGAGTTTTCCTCTTAGCACTGCTTCCATTGTGTCCCATAAATTTGTATATGTTATACCTTTATTTTCCTTAAATTTTAAAAAGTCTTTAATTTATCCCTTTTTTTCCTTCCTTGAACAATTTATCAATGAGTAAAGTTTTGTTCACTTCCATGTGTATGTGAGCTTTCTGTTGTTTTTGTTACTAGTGAAGACCAACCTTAATTTGTAGTGATCTGATAGGAGCTATGGAATTATTTCTATCTTATATCTGTTGTGGTCTGTTTTGTGACCGATTACATGATCTGTTTCAGAGAAAGTACCATGAGGTGCTGAGAAGAAGGTATATTCTTTTGATTTCGGATGAAATGTTCTATAGATATCTGTTAAATCTATTTGGCCCATAACTTCTGTTAGTTTCACTGTGTTTCTGTTTAGGTTGTGTTTCTATGATCTGTCCATTGATGAGAGTTGAGTGTTGAAGTCTCCTACTATTACTGTGTAAGGTGCAATGGGTGCTTTAAGAATTAGTAAAGTTTCTTTTATGAATGTAGGTGCCCTTGATTTGGAGCATAGATGTTCAGAATTGAGAGTTCTTTTTGGTAGATTTTTCCTTTGATGAGTATGAAGTGTCCTTACTTATCTTTTCTCATGACTTTTTGTTGAAAGTCAATTTTATCCAGTATTAGAATGGCTACTCCAGCTTGTCTCTTAGGAACAATTTCTTGAAAAATTGTTTTCCATCCGTTTTCTCTGAGATACTGTTTATCTTTGACACTAAGTTCCATTTTCTTTATACAGCAGAGTGCTGGGTCTTGTTTATGTATCCAGCCTGTTATCTATGTGTTTTTATTGGGGAATTGATTCTATTAATGTTAAAAGATATTAAGGAATAGGGATTGTTGCTTCCTGTTATTTTCCATGTTATTTTTACATTTCTGTGGCTATCTTCTTTTGGATATGTTGAAAGAATATTACTTTCTTGCTTTTTCTTGGGTGTAGTTTCCCTCTTTGTGTTGGAATTTTCCATCTATTATCCTTTGTAGAGCTGAATTTGTGGAAAGATATGGTGTAAATTTGGTTTTGTCATGTAATATCTTGGATTCACCATCTATGGTAATTGGGAGTTTTGCTTGGTATAGTAGCCTGGACTGGCATTTGTGTTTTCTTAGGGTCTGTATGAGATCTGTCCAGAATCTTCTAGCTTTCATAGTCTCTGGTAAGAAATCTGGTGTAATTCTGATAGGTCTGCTTCTTTATGTTACTTAACATTTTTCCCTTACTGCTTTTAATATTCTTTCCTTTTTTTGTGCATTTGGTGTTTTGCCTATTATGAGACAGGAGGAATTTCTTGTCTGGTCCAATCTGTAAGCTTCTTGAATGTTTATCCTCATCTCTTCTTTAGGCTATGGAAATTTTCTTCTATAATTTTGTTGCATATATTTACTGGCCCTTTAAGTTGAGAATCTTCACTTTCTTCTATACTTATTATCCTTAGGTTTGGTCTTCTCATTGTGTCCTGAATTTCCCAGATGTTTTGGGTTAGGAGCTTTATGCATTTTGCGTTTTCTTTGACTGTTGTGTCAATGTTTTCTATGGTATCTTCTTCATCTGAGATTTTCTTTTCTATCTCTTGTATTCTGTTTGTGATGTTTGCATCTATGACTCCTGGTCTCTTTCCTA
>CM052707.1:4911367-5008776 GCA_028551405.1 Uromys caudimaculatus | reverse complement strand
TGGCCCTCTGCTGGGTCTTGCGATCTCTGGCGAGGGATCTTTGTCCCGGTGCTGATTAGCTGTGGGGCCCTGTGGCCCAAGCTGAGGTTTCCGGCCGTCGCTGGAAGCTGCTGGCGGTCAGTCTCTGTGGCCTGGTGAGCTGTGGGGCGTGTCTTTGGCCTTCTGCTGAGTCTTGCAATCTCCGGCGAGGGATCTTTGTCCCGGTGCTGATTAGCTGTGGGGCCCTGTGGCCCAAGCTGAGGTTTCCGGCGGTCTCCCCGGTATAGCCCTTATTTCTCCCACATTTACACAACTTTCTCTGTTGTTCTCTTGGCCCTTTGAGTGGTTGTGGTCAGATACTAAGAGGAGTTTTTCTTGGTACTCCTAGCACTGTCTGGCTCATCAATTATAAAGAAAAGTTTATGCCTGCTAATTTTTATATTACTGCCCGTTGCTTTTTTTTTTTCTCTACATTTAAGCAGTATATATTCTCTTGGAAAACTTTACCCTTCAAAGAGTTCTATTACAGAACTTAAGAAATATTTTCCTCCTTTCAGAAACTGCTTCCTTTTTTGGCTTCTTCCTATCAGGAAAGAATTCTTTCCACCCATTTCACCTGAAGAGGAAAGTTTAATCCGTTTTGAGTTCCTGCCCTAAATTTTCACAATGTGTTTAGCTATGCTTTTTTTTATTTCTTAATTTATGGTAAGTTTGGCCTTCCTGATGGAGATACTGACAATAGTGCTTGGTGCTGCTCCTGTACTTTTTATGGCAATGTGCTCAATCTGCTTCATGAACTGACAGGCAGGTTTGCCAGTTAAGTCTGTTGACTAAAGGCTCTCACTTCATGGATATTCCAACTATTTAGACAGGAATGCTAAGTTCTTTCTAGTTTTATAATATTTTTCCAGGCCTCATTAAATATCTAATTGCAGTTTAACTTAAAATCAAGGATACAATGATTGAGGATCTAAAGAAAAAAGAAATTAAAACTCAGGTTGCAAACATAGTATGTCTGACCTTGGTTCTCTCCATATTTTTTCCTGTCATGAACATTTACTTGGTATGTTATGTGAATATAAACAAAATCAAGGCACTTATTTGAAGGTTATTTGTGTATTAAATTTAAATTTTCTTTATTAGAAAAGCATTTGCTGTCTTATCTTAATTATTTCATTAAGATAGCAAAATAAAGTTAATCCACAAAAATTATATCAAAAGCAAATTTTTATCTAAAATATTTTTTTAAAACCTTCAAAGAGAACATCTATTCTCAGCCTTTAGAAGATGCTTAAGTAGCAACAGTATATTCTCTTCATTTAATAGCCCAGATCTTTTATAGCCCCGAGAAGCAATTTCAAGGTGAGCAGTAATCATTGGCCCTAATAAAGGCAGATTGCAGTGTGCCTCTTTTCTTCCAGCTACCTTCCCTGTGACCTTTATGCACCTATCCTGTACAGGCTCTTTCTCCCTCCATCATAAAATTGTCCAGTTTCTCACACTCATTTGTATGATTTTCCTTAATGGCTCAATGTGTCATGTAATTCCACAGGGTCCTTGGACTCAGCTGGATCTGCTTGAAATCTTATTCTTGATTTCTTTTGTTCCTTCATCCTGTCTTTTTTCTTTTTTTGTTTACTGAAGTCCTAGAGCCTTCTGGGGGAGGAGTGTGTCACAGGTAAACCATGGGAATAGATCTTTTACATCGGTATAACATCTTTTCCCCCTGTCAGAGTCAACATGATTCACAATTGGATGTTTCAAAGATGCAACCAAATGAGAAACTAAACCCAAGTGCTTGAAAAAAACTGAAACACACATACTGAAGCCTTGTTGCAACTAGGCTGCATATCTGAGGGTTCAAAATAAAAGTGAAACTCTTTCAAATGCAACTGTTAACAATTTTAAATTTCCTTACCATTTGTTTCTTGCTGCATGCCAAATATGCTGAGTGAAAGCAGTAGCCATGAACGAGTTTATTCAGAAAAAACTTAGTCTTTTTTAAACCATTGTCATATTTTTAAATTGTGGAACACAGTTTAATTTACACTGTGAAAATTAGGATATTAACGTGATGTTTTACATTATTTTCCTTGAGATTTTCAGCAAGGCATTCAGCAATAGCAATGTTATGCTATTGCTACCGCAAGCATTGATTAAACTCTCTGCTGTTCAAGAAGCCTGACAGGGATTCAAAGGAGGAAATGTAAATTTGAAGGTTTCAGAAAACAGTAACATATCAGTCCATAAAGCTGCCAATATTTTAATCCAGAATGTAAGTACTTTTTATCAGTACACTTCCATTTCTTAATTTGTATACCAAAGAAATACTCTGTTGTGTTAAGGCCAATAAATAAAGTGTTATTAATCATCCATCACAATCCTTGTGAGACAGTAAGCATTTTCCTTTTTCCGAAGTCCCCAGTGTCTGCATCATCTGTGATAGACTACTAACTGTATTTTTTTCATTTTCCTGCAGTGAACAACCTACCTTTCATTATTTTGTTATTTAGAATCTTTCCTTTCTCTGCTTAAGTGATGTCTTTGTCAATGATAACATTGTACTCATTTAAAGTGATGACGGATATGGTAATAGATCCAGGATGATTGAAAGCAACCTTTGTCAATAAGAAGACCAGATTCTCAAACTGTATATTGGTCTGACTTTGCTCATTATTGGAGACCTTTCATAGTCATATTGACTTGCTGTCCAAACGTTGTTACTTACCTGATGCTTCCATTGTTTAAGCAGTATAGACATTTCTATTGAATTTAACATCTCCTGATATTTGTCCTAAAATACATATGTCTCATTTATGCCATGCCAAAGTATACAACAAATATTTTAAGTTGCAAAAAGATGTATCTAAGTCTTAAAAAGAGGAAAGAGTTTACAGCTGTGGATACTAGGCCTTTATACTCCTACTCTACTGTATTCTTAATTTTGAACTCTAGCTTTGGCCCACTTTTATTTGAAAAAAACATCAAAGCACTGGAATTATAAATGTCTTATTATTACTCAAGAATTTGGTTTAGTTACATTTGTCTTTGAAAAAATGTTTAAAATATTCCTAATATTTTTAGTGTGTGGGCAGAGTTAGTGAAGTCTTCTAGATCACAAAAATCAGCCATCAAAAATTCACCCTCTGGTTTACTGAGATTCTAATTGATTCAGAAAGACTTTCCACTTCCATTTGTATATGGACCATTGATCCTCATTGTCTATATTCAGGCTTACTAGACTTTTCTGCTGGTGTTCCTGTATGTCCTGTTGGTGCCTAATGTATGATAGGTGATCTATGCATTTTTGTTGGTTTGGATACTTTAATCTGTTCAGGCATCCAGAATACAGATGACAAGAGTGCTGTAGTTTTCATGTGTCAGTTACACAGAAAGGACCATTCCTAAATTATTTGAACAAAAGTCTGACCCTCGATTGTCCCAGGAAAGAAAGTGATAATAACAAAATATATATTTCCCTATTTCTACCTACCTGAGGACTTCATCCTCTGTACTCTTGGTTGCTATTGTGAATCTCATTTTAAAATTAATCTCCTTTCAATTTACGACCAGTGAATTTCTTCCCATTGCATGTTATGTCTTCTCTTCTAAGTTTTTGACTATATTCATTATTTATTTCTTCACGAAACATTTGAGAATTATCCCAGGACTTAGTGTTTTCTGCTTTTTGGCTGAGTTGCTTGAGAGTAGTGGTCATTAATTAATCCTCTCATGCCCTCTCATGTCAGTACTTCATTTGCTATGCCTTTCCGATGCAGACCTTGTTGTTATATCACCAGTCTCTCCTAAAAGCCCCCACAACTGTCTTCACGGCTAGGAATCAGTTCATAGCATCTTTCCTCATTTTTATTTTCACTTTACTTTGCAGCCTGCCTGAGGTCCTGTTATACAGAGGCTCAAATTTGCTGGTAAGGTTTAATTCAAACATACCATAGTAGCATTCATGGTATCCCGATTTTTTGTTCCCAACCTATAATTTTAACTTTATCTCTTCTTACTACTCTATATTAACTCAATTCTTATGCTATAGCCACTGTGGGATGTTCTTTTCCTTTCTTTGATGTTACATGCTATTCCCCATGATAAACCTTGCATGTCTTTCAAGTGCTAATGTTTCATAAGTCTCTCCTGGCTTCCCAAGATAAAATCAGTCATTCCAATAAGCTTCCAGGTGACTGGTAGCACAATGTACATCTTTATACCCTTGCTCAGTTTGACCTGAAGTTAAGAAGTGATGCTTATCATTAGGTACTCCATTTTTTCTAGTAGTTAGTGAAGTTCCATGGCATGTGGCTTCTGTAGCTATACATCACCACTTTTCACATGGATCAGGCACGGTTGAATGCTCTGCTAATTCCACCATGAAATTATCAAATTTCAACATAGGTCCATGATAAAGTGGTAAGAAGGACATACAAAGGGATAAGCGACTCAAGGAAACTGCAGGCTTTATTCAGAAAAAAAAAATAATGCACTCTCTAGTGTGAGGAAGCAGACCTTTCATCTACACACAGGCTTGCTTAGTAAGAGGGAAGAAAAGGCAATGACTTGGGGTTTTCCAGTTATATCCATTCACAGAAAGAGAGGCTTCTCTGTTTAAGGATGAGAATAGACTTCATCTGTGGAATAAGTGAACATACTTTGGAGGTCGTTTGATGTATGTCAAGGTAGCTAAATTGCCTTCTTAGGGTGATTGCCTGGGACTAAGACCTCTTTATCAGGGGGATCGGGCCAGGTTAACAGTATTAGGAATGGATTTGGTCTTGCAATATAACTCCCAAATCCAATTGTGAGTATAGGTTACATAAATAACAGTTGTACTACCATTTCACCAATGGACACATGTTGTCTAGTGGAGTGTTACTATAGCTCAAAAAACTGACAGCTGAGTTGGATCTTCAGTACTTTACCCCAAACTAACCTGCATAGCACCATCCTGCAATGTGAGAGTCCTATGGCTGCACAAGATGTTGAGGTTAACAGAAACCTGAGCACCCAACTCTAGACAATACATTTTTACCATGATATTAACACTCAAAGAATACGGCTGTAAGGGGGTAGGAAGAATATAAGGACTTGAAGATTGGTGATGGGCTTTGATCTTTGAAAAAGGTCAGAGTCATGATAATCATGAACTCTCAACAGCTGTGGATACTGAAACTGTGTCCACAAATGTCAGACCCTATTAATAGTTAGCTACAGGGAAGCAGTAACTCTCTGGCTGCCATAGAAAACATGGTATCCAGTTGAATTTCTACTAATGAGCCTACCAGACTGTCCTCACTAGTTCTGAACTCTGGATCAGCATAAATGACAGTAGTTAAACTGTGTAGGAAAAGGAGATTTGGAGCAGGGAGGGGTGGGACACTGGTACAAGGGTAGTGAAGAGATTAATACTGGAATACATCATAGTGGACATATGTGAAATTCTGAAAAAAACACACACATGCAATTTAATAAAAAGAAAAAAAAACAACTAAATACATCCATTTAAAAAAGGGATGGGGAGATGAAACTAATTTTTTTTTTTTTCATTTTGACACCTGTTTGGCTTTTGCTAGTGTTAGCAAGAGACAGTCTGTGCAATGGATTAAAGACTATCATACTAATAAGCCTCACCCATGGTCAGCCATTACAGGGTAGGATAATCAAGGTTCTATGGAAACAGGTTCTATTTGTGTCAGAACCAAGGCACTGTAGTTAAAGAAAATGTAACTGCTTAAAAATGAGTATGCTTGCAAAATGGTCTGATAGTAGCTAATCCCTGAAAACTCCTACTGCATTAAGCCTTGCAAGCTGTAGTCATGATGGCTACCAGTACCTTACTTAGTACAAAGTAGTCATGTAATAAATATGTTAAAGGAAATACCGTTTGATTTTAAGATCATTTTCTTCTATTTAGAAACAAACACAGTTGAATCAAAATCTAAACTAGTTGATTTTTAAAATTGATTTTAAGAAATGATTTTAAAAATATAACTGCATTGAAGCTTGATAAAAAAGGTGAAGTAGCAATGTTTTTGTTTCAGAGTGTTACCATGAAGGAATAAATTGCAATAATTTATAAAGATTAGATTTTCTTTTCTCTCTCTCCCAAAAGATTAAATTTTTAGTCTATAAAATAAGTTAGTAATCACTTTAGATTTTTAGGAATATGGATTAAGATGCTTATATTTGGCCTTAAAATAAGTAATACTTATTACTTTGATTATTTATGAAATATGTTTAAAGTTATTTAATTATTTAAAAAGTGAAAAATGTATTTATCTGTTTGACTGTTTGTATTTATCTGTCCTCCTAGAAATTCAGTGTCTAGCCACTAAATTGTAAAGTTTTCTTCCTTCCTGACTTGCTGGAGGTATGCTTATCAAGCAATGGTTCCAAACCACTTGTCTCTTACATTGTGTATAGGTTTTGTTTTGTTTTGAGCAAGTACTCAAAGCTAACTTCTCATTGTGCAACATTTACAGTAGGAGAGCTACTTGAACACGCCCTGCGATCTCAATGCCCCAGCTCTGTACAAAAATCAGTAAGTGACTACTGTGTACTTTATACAAAGCTGCTCCTACAGCAATATCTTTCCATTCCTTTATTAGGATTTATATATTTGTATGTTGTAGTCTAATTTTCTTGATTTGCTTATGATCCAAACAGCTATAAAAATTAATAAGAATGGGTAAATTTTGTTTACTATCATATCAGTTAGTGACTATGGTAGGCAAATGGTGAATTTTTATGTGTTTAGAATCCAAATTTTTATGTTTTGAGTCTTAATTAATTACCATATATCTGAATTACTTTATACATACATGATATTTACAATTTCTTGGAGTGAAGTGAAATAGTGAGTTTAATTAAAGCTTAATTAAAGTTTAATTAAAGATCAACATCCATGAATATTAATAAATATTACATTTAATATTTCTAAGAAGGTAACCAAATCTTTTACTTAACCCTATATAATAAAGCACGAGAAAACTGACACAATTTTAAAATGAATGGTAAATAAGAATATTTACACCGCGCATGGTGGCACAGGCCAGCAGATCTGTATAGTTGAGGCTTGCCTGATGTACATAGAAATATCCAATGTAGCCAAGGCTAAAAATCAAGAGACTATCTTGGAAAACAATAGACAATTTTTAAACAAGTGTAAAAGTTAATTCAAAATTTTCTACTATTTAGTGTTTAATTTTATATATGCAGGTTATTCTAGCTAGCTGGAAGCATCCTTAAGTATGAGAGATGGAGACAGATGTAGGGAGAGTGTTACATTGTGACAAATGAACCACAACATCAGTCATCTGTCCTGAAGACCAGGGGACAATCACGTGGTAATTAGTAACAATCTTAACAATTATTATTGTTTTGATATATAATTATTTTCTGAATGAGTAGTTAGACTGAAAAATAATCTTTCACAATTTTAGTAGAAAGCCTGTGGTTCAAAATTTATGGCTTTTAAAAACATAAAAAGTATTTTGTAAGAGTTGGGCCAAAAACACCTTTAAATTACGAATGTTCAATAAATTACGTTGGCATGTGCAAGTATGGCAATAAGAATGTATTAGTGATATAAAATAAAACAGTATAATCTTACTGTAATTTCAGATCTATCTATTAACTTTTGGTGTACCTGGATATTATTGCCTTTATATTTAAGATCATTCAGTTGAGTTTCATCTAATATATTTTTAATGATTTCTTAATAGAAGAGACTTTGGATTTCTTATTGAGAAGGGCATGGTATTCAGTGAAGGTGAAAGAGGAAGTTACCTCGGACAAAACTGTCACAAGTGTGAAGCAGAAATGTTTTTCAGTAAATAATAATAACTAAAAAACCCTTCCTCTTTATGAATTATTAATCAGTTCTCTAATGTCGCCTTTTCAGCAAGCATTTAAAAGTAATATCACTGGAAACTAAGCGATCCAGCACCACCTGTATGCTAATTATGGTGGCTAATGTCTTTCTTCTTGATAGCACATGGCTTGAGTAATTCTGCAAGCATCCCTCATCTGTTTAGTGCTGCCCAGTATGTAATGTCAAGTAGATATAAACACTAATGGAGAAAGTGCACTGCCTTGGGGAGCACCCATCATGGCTAGTAACTAATTACTTTATGCACATTAGTACCCAGTGAAGCGTTTTACATCTTCTGAAGGGAACTGGCACCCTCTACTTTCTCATTTACCAAAATGTCATGTCCCCTCCTGAAAGACATGATTAGAAGAATTTAACAAACAAGCAAAAACAAACAAACAAACAAAACACTGTCTCACCAACACTTCTCAATTCATTTTACAGTTAAAGTGGGTTCAGAATTTTGACTCAGAAAATTAGTAATATTTCTTAACAAATGATATATAATTGAATGATTTTATTTCACTTAATTGCTAACCATCACAAACATCTTTAGAATTAAATAAATTACTGTAGGAATGAAGACCCCTTGGATTTAATTTTTATGTTATCAAAAATATTAAACTATTATCTGCTCAGGCTATAATTGCTTTCTGTTCTTACAAAGGTAAATGAAAATAATACAGACTAAACTTCCTTTGAAAATAAACTTTAAAAAAAAAGTACTGAAAGCATTAGTGTTATTTCTTCCATGGCTTAGAGTTACACGTTGATGTATGTGTCTTTAATGTGTGTACTTAGTGATGATACATCGTGATTAGACAGTTAACAGGCTTGATGGGAAGTGCAGGATTGCTCAGTTTGATGAATGGAAGTTTCCAGTCAGGAAACAGGAGTGTTTCCATGAGACAGGTTGCTGCTGCTGCTGTCACCAGAGGGACTCTCGTAATTATCTGCAGAAAATGATACAACTGAGTGTACAAAGACAAACCACAGCAAGTTTCCCCAAACCTTTCTCCACTATTGCCTCCCCCCCTTTTTTTTTTTAAAAAATTAAAGACATTTACTCCTCTCACAGATGAAGACAGACTCTCCTTTAAGCTTAAACTGTATTTCAGTTCCATACTAGGCCATTTATTCTGATATGTAGTCCTGCATTTGCTTTTTCTGTAGCAACTTTTATTTTTTATAGGGCTACAGAAATTGCGTGCCCTTGTACATAACACATTTGTTGTCTTCTTTGAGGAAAGAAGAATGCATTTCTTGTGATGTTGAAGAAGCTTTGTTTTATAAGATATGATTAGTAACTTATAAAAGGTTGATGATAACCCTGGGCTTTTTGTTCTGGAAGTCAAAAGGTGGAGAGTGGGACGGATAAAGCCTGGGAAATTCACCGATGAAGGTGAGAGTGTTTGTCGCCCCTGGAAAGGGCAACACATGCTCACATTCTAGATTTGGAAAAGTTGAATCCCATTTCCCCACTGTGAGCATGGGACAGGTTTGACCCTATCAAACTTAATGCTGCTATTTCAATTTTGGTTATTAAAATATACATCCTATGATTCTTTGTAAGAATTACATAACACATGTAAGATGCTGGGAAAGGTGCAGGTAAGGTGTAGGTAAAGATGAGAATAATGACTGGCTTTGTGATAATTAGATTCTGGGGTAAAAAACAATGTGTTTTATCTGCACTTGTCGAGTAGTATATCTGTTTCTTTAATTGAATAATATATTGGTAATTACAAAAGACAAATTTATCTATATCAGGAAACAAATCTTCTTTATATTAGGGTGGAATGTTTTATTTCAAGATATTGTATAGAAAGTAAGAGATTTGAGATGAACTATACCTCAATATAAAAATAAGTAACTTATTAAAATTTAGCATGCTAATACAAAGAAAATAATTACTCATCATTAACAAACAATAAAAATTAACACACAAATTATTAAGGAGTATGTTTTTGTTTGTTCTTCTGTATTAATTATCTTACGCTACTAAGTTCTGTGTCTTCTGTTGAAGGTGAACACTGAACTTTGCTGTTTAATTGTTTATAGAAGAAACACATTTGGTACATTTAAACAGGTATGATGTCATTGTCAAAATATTGTTTAAAACAAATGTAAAATAGCTTGCCTTTTATTTATTTATTTTTTATAGCTTTCCAAACCATATGGTAAGTATACTGGTAATTTTCTTTTCTTTTTCTTAAAAAGGACAATACATGAAACATAGTTAATATTATTTATATTATTCTGTTTTAAATGCTTTTGATTTTCTATCATAAGAAATGACTTTTTATATAACATTATAACTTTTAACATTAATGTCTTATATACCAAGGATTAATTTACTACTGTTAGTATACATCTTAAATAATTATTTTCATTTTAATACTTCCAAGGTTTGAATACAAGAAAATAAGTCATATTATAGTGCAAGAGATCAGGGAACCATGCAAATAAATATACTCAAAGATCTTAGCTATAGCCCAGGAGTTTCGTTTATAGAGTCTATAGGAAGGAAGGCTGGTTACTAAGGGGAATAGTTTGAGTGGATCTTCATTTTGATTGATAAATTAGGTTATACAGTCACTTTTCATCTGAATATTTTCCTTCCCAAGATGCATCTGATTTTAATCATGTACACACTCAATTATTCATAGGTATGAGCTAATATAGAGTGATTTCCCTATAAGTTAATTTGCAGGACACCTTATGATGTTGGGAGGCATATTGAGGAAATTGTGGAGACAGCAGTTAGTGGATATAATCATAATACATTGTATACATTTATAAAAGTTTCAAAGAACAAACAAAAATATTAAAAAACAAAATCAAAAACAGGAATAATGGAGACCATCTGTTATTATAGTATTCTTAGAAATGAATAGTTTACACAAATGTTCCTGCCTCTGTGAGTTAGTTGATATAGCAAAGGTTGGTTTATATTTTGCTGCAAGTAGCCGGGCAGTGGTGGTGCACGCCTTTAATCCCACCACTCGAGAGGCAGAGGCAGGCGGATTTCTGAGTTCGAGGCCAGCCTGGTCTACAGAGTGAGTTCTAGGACAGCCAGGGCTACACAGAGAAACCCTGTCTCGAAAATCCAAAATAAATAAATAAATAAAAAACAACAACAACAACAAAAAAACCCAAAGCAAAAAACATTTTGCTGCAAGTTTCTTTTTATATGCTCCACCCAAAATGTATGTGAAGACATCTCCGCCCACATTATGTAAAGCATTGCTCACACATTATCATCTCTCCGATATCTAACACAGGAGTGTAACCTATCAGATGGTGAGGTAATCACTCCGTTAGCAGTCACCTGTCTCAGCTTCAGCACTAGCACTGTCTTTCTCCCAGCCCCCGGAAAGCAGCTTATAATCATTTTCTCCTTCTTTTTCCATTTTCTCACTGTATCTAATCCATCCATCACTGTATCTCAACATATTTGTGTATGTGTGTCTATCTATTATATTTCTTTAGCCTTCATTTCTACCTTAAGAGCCAACACTTTATTCCATGGTTTCTGGTCCTTCATCTGCATGATTGTGCAGAGACCTCCACTGTTTTGCCTCCAGGGTTTCTCCATTGTACTTAATTTTTTGTATCTTCTGAAATAAAACCCTGTAATGCTTATGTTTCTATTAAGTATATCTGCTTGCTCTTCACTGTTCTGTCTAATTTATCCTTGTTTCAGAGTTTGACAACCTATTGCTCTGCTTCGCTAACTAAACTGCTCCTTTTATTTCCATTTCTTCATTTTTATTCAGCAACTTTTTAATTAAAGCATAGTTACACTATTCCCCTTATTGCTCCTCTCCCTTTAAGCCCCTGTCTCTTATTAGCCATGATTCAAATTTATGGCCTCTTATTTTGAAAGTATTAGTTGTATATAAGTATTGCAAATAAATATATAAATACAAATTGTTCTGTCAATTTACTCTTGCTTGTATGTTTATTCTTTAGGGCTAGCCACTTAGGAGTGGATAACCATTTAGGGGATTCATAATGAGAAACTAGGCTGTTTCCCTGAAAGGCTTTAAATTGGCAGTTAAGGAAACTAGGCCTAAATCTCTGTTTCCAAGAACTGGGCAATTACAGGTAAGTCCAGGACTTAGAACCTGCCCACCACGTAGCCTGAGGCAAGGACAATCAGTCAGCAGCAATTTCCAGACCTTCCCAGCAAGTTTAGAGCCCCACACCCTGGTAATGGAATATCCCTAGAGATGGACCCAACAGATTAATATAGAGGTCATCTTCCCTGGAATTCCCTAATATGCTTTAATTCAAGCTCACTGCAAGCTCACTTGGGTGTCTCTCTGTTCTGGTTATGGGAAACCCCAGAAAGCTGGACTTCTGCAGAATAAAACACATTTTGCGTCTCCATACTATTTGAGTCTGAAGTATCATTTTTCCTCTAATCATGGACCCTAACAATAACTTTAATGACTTTCCGATAGTCGTTAATTTCCTGGAGCTCTTTCTCTAGGAGTGGGGCTCTGTGCAGTGATCTTCATCTATGGCAACATGAATACTGCTCTTCAGAATCTCTACTGTCAACTAAATAAATTCCCATTATTTTCCTGAACATTCCTGTTTTCTCTTCAGCTTTAATAACAGTCATTGCACAAATCT
Organism: Uromys caudimaculatus; assembly: GCA_028551405.1. Taxonomy (NCBI): domain Eukaryota; kingdom Metazoa; phylum Chordata; class Mammalia; order Rodentia; family Muridae; genus Uromys; species Uromys caudimaculatus. Next base: position 4,996,271 of record CM052707.1, on the reverse strand, counting down.
TTATTGCATCAAACATGGAATTCTTTAGCCTAAATGTTTGACAGTAGAAAATAATTAAGTAAAATATGATCTAGTCATCCAATAAAATGAATGTAGTAATTGGCCAGTGTTGGGCCCATGATTTGCTGAAGGATGAGATCCCAGACTCATACTATGCAATAGCAAAGAGCATTTATTCAGGTGAATTTCCTGCATGCAGGGGGCTTCCCATTCAGGAATGGACTCCTCTGGTGGACTTGCAGGTCCAGCTTTTATTGTCAGTTAGGGGAATTCTAGGGAGGGGTATGGGCCTTTTTACCTTGATTGGTTAGCTCTACATTTAGAGGTTTGACTGATTCTACAATTGGTAGACTCTGGAGACTTCCCAGGGGGTTGCTTACTCATTCTGGCTAGCAATTGCTACTTCAGGCAAGATGACAAGATGTCCTTGGATTGGATGCCTGTGGCTGTGGTTGGCTGCACACAGTTAGACAATGGTCCTGAATTTACTTCTCAGATTTCTCAAATTCTAAGGCCCTAGACATCCCCTGGCATTTCACATTCCTTACCACCTTCAATCTTCAGATAAGGTAGAAAGAACTAACTGCTTTTTAAAAATCACTCTTGCTAAGCTGTCCCAGGAACTTCATCTGGATTGGGTAAAACTCCTACCTCTGGTTCTTTTCAGGCTATGAGCTCTCCCCAAGCTACCTCTCCTTATCTCACCCTTTGAACTCATGTATGGATGTTCAGACCCAACTCATGATCTTTCACCTAAATGCACTCTCCTTCCAGACCATCTACTCACCCATTTATTTTGCCACCTCCGTTCTCTCCTATGGAACTCAGCTGACCACCATTTACTGTGGCCACACACAGTCTCCTGCCCACTGCCTGTCAACATTAGAGAACAAGTCCTCTATTCCCTCTAGATGGCCGGCCCTCATCCCTCTCTCCCAAATGGCAGGGCCCTTTTAAGGTGGTTCTCATGACCCCTACAGCTGCTAAACTTGAGGGACTCTCATTAGGTCCACCTGTCTCACCTCAAACCTTTCATCCCGCCACCTAAAAATCACTCTTCTTATATGTCGACTCTAACATGACCGTTACCTGTTAAGCTCCAGAGGATGTCCAGACCATACACCTTATTCCCAGGCCCAGAAAATGAGACTCCACAATGGCAGCTGAACTCGACCTCACTGGATTAGACATGGGTTTCTCATCTTCCCCATGCTGTTCATTTCCATCCAGGGTAGCCCTTACATCTGGAGATTTGAGGTTCAAGAAACCCCCACAGATAACAAACACTCTTTCCAAATAGGGTCAGGAAACTGCTCCATAGCCAGATGCCAGGAAACAATCCAAATTGCTATCATCCCTGTATCTGTTATCCCATCTAAATGTTATGATATCTATACTTGCTTTCTCTTTTACCAGACAAAAGATTATTGTAGAAAATGGCCAGACAAATATGGGGGCTACCCATGTTAGTCTTGTCAGATACATATGCTAGGGTCATGGACCATTCATTTATTCTATCAACACTTCAAGACACTCTTTTTGTACATACAGGACCCATGGTATGCTAGGTGTGAGACAGGAGTTGTTGGTAAGCTCTACCATAAAAATCAACCCGGGTCCTGAATAAGTACTATCCATATACCAGAGAAAATATGTCTCAATTGCCCAACCCCTAGATATCAGAAAAGTATCAAACACTCCTCCAAGGTCTTTACTTCTTTGGCATCCCTCCTCATCAATGGCACTAACTTGTCATTTTGCCGTGTGCTTCAGACCTTGATCTTGGCATACCAGCTCCTTAATATCACCAGACCTGCTCGATTTAAAGACTGCAGGTTATACATACCCCCTGAAACTAACTCACAATTGCCAATTACAGTCCCTCCAGTGATACTGCTGAGTAACCTTACCTCATCTTTTGTAAGCTGCCTTGACTCTGATGTTGTCATGACTCCTTATCTTTCCTCTATCCATCTTTTTGGCATGGCAAACAATTTTAAGACCTCTGGGACACGTTCTGTAGGAACGATAAGCTCCTTCAACTGTAATAGAACCACAATCCTTGATATATCATCTCTGCCACAGTGCCCTGCAGTCCAAACATGCCAATTCTTTGTGGTACTCAGGTATAGCATTGCCTACCCACCAGCTTGTTAGGAGTTTGCACATTGGTACTCCTTTTCCCTGAACTAGGAGTAATCCAGGGAAATGAGCCTCTGCCAGTCCAAGTTGTAGATATGATAGCTGCCTAACATAAGAGGGCAGTTCAGTTTGCCCCATTCTTGGTTGCTGTGGGTATAGCCATAGGTGCTAGTACTGGAATTGCAGGGATAATGGCTTCCATGACCAAATATAATGAAATCACTTTTGAACTTAGCAGTGGTTTTCAAAAAAATGTCTGAAACCATACTTACTGTCCAGAAACAGATCAATTCTTTGGCAGCTGTGGTGCTTCAGAACCGATGGGGGCTATATGTCCTGACAGCTAAAGGTGATCATTGCCTGTTTCTCCAAGAAGAATGCTGTTTCTAAGTCAACGAACCCGGGATAGTGAGGAGCTACAGTCAGACATACAGAATTTCAGGGAACGTGAGACCCAGTTCTGGGATTTTTGAAAACCCCATATGGAAATGGATACTCCCTTTTGTAATACACTTTCTAGTCATCCTCCTGGTGTTATTATTCGCTCCCTGCCTCATTAATCTTATTTCTGCATTCCTTCAACGACAAATAAAAAAAATTCTCACCAAAACTATTGATCAGTTCCTGTTACAGGATTACCAGCCACTGTCCACAGAGAAGCCTGATGGGAACTTCTACCAAGTGGATCCCAATTGTTAAAGTCAGCTACATCCCAAAATTGACAACACCCTTAGACAGCAGGAAGCAGCTTAAGAGACACGACACCCCCATTCCCTTTTCACCATCGGTTTCCTCCTCCCCCTTTTTTCTTCTCTTTATAATATGAAAAAGAGAGGTATGTTGGTATCAGGACCCACTCTGAACCCAGTGATATCATACATAGGTGATAGCAACCAGCACATCTGTTGCCAGGGCAACCACCACCATATTCGCAGAATCCACTTTGCTCACCTCCCACCTTTACCTTCGGACAGCTATGTCACTATCCAAATAAAAGGAAGACCTCTCTGACACCTCTCTCTCTTTCTCTCCCTTCTCCCCTTCTTCACTGCCACTTTTGCTCTTCTCTCTTACAATAAACCTTATGTGGAACTGTTTGGCCTCGTGTGGACTGTCTTAACCATGCATCGAACACAACACATTCCATCTGTTTAATTTCTTTTGACCCAGTTCACGTCCAGCACTAAATGCATTCCATCAACACCTGTTCTGCATATTAGAGTTTCACAAAGCAAGCCTAATACACAAAAATGTGTCATTATATCTAGTTATCAATTTATCCATCTTATAAATACATTGTGTATAGGTTTAGCACAATGGATGTGACAATAAAACCAAAGAACCGTGACTTTAAAGATATACACACAATGCACAAATAGATTTAAGTATAGACATGCAAATGTACAAACATACATCTAGAAAGTGTATTATACATACATATGCAATATATACACGCTCAATTTATTTAATAATGTATAATAAATTATGAACATATATTTCCATGAACTATAATATTTTTACCTTAAAAAGTTTGGTAGTAGTCCTAATACAGGATAGTTAGTAGTTAACATTTTCTGGGGTATTTCCTAAGTTCCTTATGTATATTAACCCACTGCCTTCAGCTAGTTATCTGCCAAGGACCAGCCTCAGATTTGAGAGGAATTCTGAGAGAAGGGGTTTCTGGGAGCAGTGAAAACAAATGATTGGAAGTCAAATTGTAGGTCCAAGTTGGTGGCCTAAGTTCTGCTGAAATGGTTTTCTGTACCTCTCTCTCTCTCTCTCTCTCTCTCTCTTGCTTTCTCTTGCTCTCTCTCTCTCTCTCTCTCTCTCTCTCTCTCTCTCTCTCTCTCTCTGTGTATGTGTGTGTGTGTGTGTGTGTGTGTGTGTGTGTGTTCTGCTTTGCTTAGACGTTTTTTTCTTGCTGCTCTAGAAAATTTTCTGGTTGCAATAGCTCTCAATGTTAGTAAAAATTCTCAAAGGGATTTGGATAGCTCATGGGTTTTCTGACCAAAGTAAGAAAAGCTGCTACAAAAAAATTATTGGATCTTCCAACCATGTCAGAAATCCTGTTAGAAAAGTTCTGGAAGGGCTTTCATTCTCCAGTGATCTCCAGATAGCTCAGCTCTCTCTAGAGAAAAAATTCTAAAGAACTGCCATCTATTTTTGCTAGCTCATCTCATACAGACCCAAAGCTCACTTTTTTATTTACATATCAATTCAGTTATTTATTCAGGTTCCCTTTGATTATCTTATAAATGAGCATCCAGTGACTCCAGATCCTTAATTCTAGGAGACAGCAAGCACACATTATTATTATTTTTTAACATTGCAAAATAATTCAGAGATCTGCCTGCCTCTGTTATACAGAGATGCTAAACTAGCTGGAGGAGACCCAGTCTGGAAATTACCATTTCTACTACACCTGGGCCTGGTGTCCTTGGCTGAACTTGAACTCAGGAATCTGCCTGTATTTGTATCTTTCTGACAAGCAGGCTCAATAATGCAGCTGCTTTTGTTCCTTTAGATTCATGAAGCCCCTCATAATTCATATTGTATCCTTATATTTTGCATAATTGAGAAATTATGTATTTTCAATCTCATGTTTTTAAAGTTCTTTTTCAGTCTTAAAGGTTGTCCTGAATGTCCCAGCCTACCATTCTGCTAAGATATTAGCCACACCTTTGCCTCCTGGGCTCCTGCTGTCTGATTATCTTGGAGTTCTTAACATTAACAGAGAGGACATTCCTTGGAGGACTGTGAAATATGTACATTATTGCCAAACAAGTCTAATGCCCTGTTCCAGGGAAAGGAACTGTGTTATTCTATTGCCACCAAGGCCATGCCAGACTCAGCAGTCATCTATTATAATTTAATATGTTATGCCACAGATTTTAGCATAAAACAATATTAAGGATTTCTTAGGTCCTGTGTATCATATACACATACATACCCACATACTCACACACACACACACACACACACACACACACACACACACACACACACACACATGCATGTACACACACACAGAGAGAGAGAGAGAGAGAGAGAGAGAGAGAGAGAGAGAAAGAGAGAGAGAGAGAAATACACACAATGAAATTTTGCACAATGATAAAGAAAGTTTAAATTCTGAAATTTAAATGTAAATGAATGATACTGAAAAATATTCCACTAACTTCAGTCCTAGAATGAGAAACACTTTACGTTCTTTCTCATATATGAGTCTTGCTTCAATTTTTATTGTTTTGCTTGGGGGGGAGGTAGCTAAGAAACTAGAAACAGGCAATTTGTGGGAGAATGGATAAAGAGAGGGAGATAGCAATAACAAGCAAAATAATATCACATAGGGTGAATACTGAAGACAAAATGGTTCAAGTAGGATGTGGGATAGGAGAATTATGAAATGCTGGATTGGGAATGAATTGGACATGAAAATTTATAGGGAAACTTATAATCTTGTAAGCAAAATGAAATTATTATGAAAGGGATATTAGAACACACATGATGTGAAACAGGTTATAGGAAGATGGAGGACTAAAGGCTTAAGTGTATATACAGGCAACTGGATGAGGAGAGAGGTGCAGGCTGGGGCTGACTTAACCAAAACTAAGGATAAATAAAGAAACCTATGAAATATACTAATATATTAACTAACTAAAATCTATTAATTTATTCATTTACTTATTTTATTTGAAACAGAAACTTACTATGTAGCTCTGGCTGTATTGGAACTCACTACATAGACCTGGCTGCCCTGGAACTCACAGACATCTGCCTGCCTCTGCTTCCAAATGTTGGAATTAAGGGTGTGCAGCACTACGCTTAACTAAAATATAATTTTAAAACAAGAGTTTCAGGAAAAGGCAATGTCTTGCCCAGAAGAAACAGAATATTAAATGAAAATTTCAGTAACAAGAAGCTTACTAAGAGAAATTGTTCAAAAAAGGCTCAAAGTCACTCCAAACAACACTAGATGGTAGAGACATATTGCTAAAGACAACATATACTTGTTGAACGTAGACAAATAAACCTTGAACTGATCAGGAAATTCTTACTGTTGGCTAGATTTCATAGTGCTGAAAGATTCTGTGCAGGATAGGGGCCAGGAGATGAATAAATTGTCTTACCCAGTGTTAGAGTTGCATGCTACTTACTGACTGGGAAGGTAAGATGTGCCCACTGGTGCAAAAGTGATATGACAGAACTGGGAGTAATTATCTACTTACTAATTAAATTTGTGTTCCATGTCATAAGGAAAAAAATTAATATCTGGTTCTGTTAAATATGCTTAATTCTCATGACCAAGATTGGTATTAGACAATGGAAAAACTTTTGCTCTTTGCTGAATAGTAATGTTCTCAAACTGCCTCCAATTTACGTTTATATCCAGAGATTTGTAGATCTGCATTACTCTCAACCTAGTCCAGAAAAGCTTCTTATAGGTTGGTAGTGGATGATGTAGAGATTCATTATTGTTCCATGTGCTGGGAATAAGGGACTGTAAGCACTCCGCTTTAGATGGATGACCACATCAACCTGCCCCTGCTGCAGTGATCAGAAAACATCCCAGAAGAGAGATAGAAACAATGTAAGGGGCAGAGGACGAGGAAGAGTGTTAACAAATGCTGTCTGCTGAACATAACATGGCTGATATATACACAAACTCCCAGAAGTTGTGATTATGTACTAAAGACATGTACGTGATCAAGCCAGTTAAAAATCCATAATGGATCAGGAGATGAGTACCACACCCCCACCCCCATCTGAAGCTCTATTGGTAATTGATGGCCACTGTTAGAGGAAGAAACCCCCCCCTCTTTTTAAGGGTACAAACACTAGTTTTCTGCCTGTGTCCAGGTATAGGGAGCAACAACAACGGGCATATGGATAGCATTGGTTGGACTTGGTGGGGTATACATTTTCAAATACATACATTGAGAGATATGCTTGAAGAGGATGAAGTCGGAAGTAGAGATGGAAATGACCAAAATATATGTATGCAGTTTTCAAAGCGTAATAAAAACATCTTTAGCAACATGAAGAACATGTACTTTAGAAATAAATGGAAAGTTTGGAAAATGGTTTACTCATGTGATTCCTCATATAAAAACATCAATACTCTAAGAATACTAAATTATAAAGTTGCCATCTTTTGTTTAATCCAAAAGTATAGTAGGGTTCTCATGGTAGCTGCTTAACACGTTTTATTTTGTGAAAAAAATCAACCAATGAAGACATGAATAGTATTTATGTCCTATATTTCCTTTAACAAATTCCACAGAAGAGATGCAACTCCTGCTCTTATTTGTGAAATCACACGAAAGCTTTCAAATCTGTAACCAGATATAGCTGGAAATTTATATTGTCAGTCCTGCTATCATGGTTTGTGGCATGTTTCAAGGATAGGAAGAATGATTTTTCTAGAGAAGATACTTGAGAAAATTCTGTTTAATTTTCATGAAATGGAGGAAATTATTGATAAACACACCTAAATTTGCAGATTGGTTATTTCTTAGAGGTTATTTGGGGTCATAATTGTAAATCTCATTACCGTACTTGAAATGGTTCTCTTTCATTATTATGGTGCTGAGGTCCGTATCCCTGAAGTTAATTGCAACGTAGAGCTGCAGAGTTCTAATTGTTTGCCATCAAAATAGCTGTGTAAGCTTGATTAACAGTGTTCAGCAACATTCATAACAGTCCAAGCCTGGCCCTGCATAAAATAGAAACTGGAAAAAAATCAATAAGATTTAATAAGATCAGGAACAATCACTTACAATAGTACATCAATCACACAAAGTAATAGGTGCAGGATTTGATAGGGTCCTGAACTGCCTGAGAGATTCATAACCAGTGCTCGTTAATGATTGGTTCATTTGCATTTTATCAATCCAGCTACAGCTGACAAGCAGAAGGAGCAGGAGAGAGAAATATGTTGACTTAAACTTATCAGCCTTGCAATTAAAAAAATAACATATAATAGCAAGTGTCTTATCACATGGAAATCTGATATTATCACCAAGATGTGTGCAATCATTTGCTTTTCAGATTGAGCTGCTGTTAGGCTTGCATAAGAGTCCTGATAACAGTGTTCTGTGGTCACTAAGATCTCCCCAATGCTTAGAAAGAATGTACACAGGAATATAAATTCCCTTTCTAATACTCACAAACCTCTATTGCATAATTATATTCAATACAAAATGGGCCCCATTCCTTGTTTGTACCTCTTTGAAATAAATGAAGCCCCTGGCTTTGCCTAAGGCAAAATCTCCATCAAATGTTGAAATAATCAAAACGAGATGGCTTTCTGGTGATTATTGCTTATTACTCCATCTTCATCAAGTTGATGCTATGACTTTATAAGATAATCATGCATTATTTACTATCTTTATTAAAACACATTTGAGGACAAAAGGTAAATAAATAGAATAAAATTGTGTAAGCAAATTTCTGATTCTAAATAAATGATAGTCAGTAATATGAAAAATTAATCCCCTTATAAACATCACAAGCAAAATGAAAAGTCTGTGCTTTTTCCAAGAAATTCATGTTGATTCCTGCTTATAAAATTTCATGTAGCTTTTCTATGGAAAGAATTATGTGAGTGGTGGGATGCCGAGCTTATTGTCAGAAAGCAGCAGTAGTACCATCCAAATGTGGATCAATTAGTCTCTGTCCAAAACTACAGTAAATAATGTGCCCCTTCAGAGAAAAACATTATGATTCAGGTCTTTGTAGAGGATGTTTTAAAAGAAGATTTCTATATGGGATACTTTAATTCAATCAAAGTACAGGTTAAATCCCATTCTGATAGACTCCATGAGGCCTCTAAATAGTTTTGTTGTGGTAGAATTTGGTTAAAATGAATAAATACATTTATCACATTCTCAGTGTGGAGTACATATTAGAGAGACAGATGTGATGGTGGTCTCTTTTCTATTGAATTAACACATGAATAGACATGCTTTGAATAGGAAGGGCAGACTAGGAACAAGGCCTAATGCACACACACCTTTCAGGCTGTCCCTGAATCCTGGATAACTTAAAAATGGCTTGGGATTAAGATAACACTTTTGTTTTCTTCTTTTCATTTTCAAAGATAAAACTAATTATGTTGATCAGAAAAAGTCTGTGTGTGTGTTTGTGTGTGTGTGTGTGTGTGTGTGTGTGTGTGTGTGTGTGTGTGTGTGTATTTTGCTATGTTCACCAAAATATTGTAAAGAAACTCAATTACATGCATTTTAATTTCCTTTCTTCATAAAACAAACGACCTCAAAATCAGGAGATAAAAATATGTGTTAATTCGAGACCATCACAATTAGGGAGCCTTGCACAATTTACACAAAATCAATTCATAGAATGCCAATTTGCCTAAAAGCAAATTGACAAAGATCTAATCAACTGAAAGATAAATCCACCCTTATTGGGCACTGGATGACTTGTTTTTGGTGACCTGGGAAGCTTTAAGAATCAATTATCCATTGTATGTGGTTCATTCTTATGTGTTTTGATGGAATGCTGGCAGAGATTTAGTATTCTAAACATTATCTCTTATTTACTTCAAAAACATTTTTAGCAGGGCATTGCCTTAGTTAGGGTTTTACTGCTGTGAACAGTCACCATGACCAAGGCAAGTCTTATAAATAACAACATTTACTTCGGGCTGGCTTACAGGTTCAGAGGTTCAGTCCATTATCATCAAGGTGGAAGCATGGCAGCATCCAGGCAGGCACAGTGCAGGAGGAACTGAGAGTTCACCATTGTGTGCAGGTGACCACAATGTCAGAGCAGGGTTTTAGATTCCCTGGACCCGGAGTTATCAACAGTTGTAAGCCACCATATGGGTGTTGAAAATCAAATACTAGTCCTTTGCAAGAGAGATAAGTATTCTTAGCCACTAGAGTAATTTCTCGAGCTTATTTTATTTTATTTTGCTTTGTTTTACTTATTTTGAGACAAGTTCTCATGACATAGTCTTTGCTGGCCTGGAGCTCACTATATAGACTAGGCTAGCCTCAAACACAAAGATTTGCTGGCCTCTACCTCCTAAATCCTGGAATTAAAGACACATATCACCATACCTTTCTCTTTCTAACAGAGTCTCAATAAAACTGGCTATTGAAAATGTACATACTCTCTCAAAATGAGTAAAAGTATCTTTTACATTTAATTTTTTTTTTTTACATTTAACAGGAAGTTGTTGACATAACAGCTCATTACCTTAAATAGTTAAATGGGCAATTTCACAAAAAGAAGTCTTGTGTTCAAAATGAAATTTAGACATTTGGAAATAAGCAAGGATTTATCAATACATCAATATAGAAGCTTCTTAATTCTTGTCAATTAGCTCAATAGTTTCTGTAATAGTAGAGAAATTTGCTTTCCATCCTTGGCAGTCTAGAATAATATTTTCATTTTTGTATTACTTGAGCTTGTTTACATATCACAGACAGTAGTGTTTATGAAGTTTCTTCAGTTTGAATTTGTCTGAGGTTTACTTACAGCTAAATTCAAATTCACACACTGGCAAGAATGCAATGTAATATCCCATCTAGTGGTACATGGTTATGATTTCCTCATTCATTGTTATTTTAATTCTGGTTATTTGATCAAGCTGGTGTATTCTTTAGTCAGAAAGTTTCTCATGTCATCCTTATGCAATTTATACATATATTGTGAGATGCTCATAAGCAAACCTCAGTCACCACTTTTAGTAACTATTATTTATTATACTACTTGTTCCTATCATAGTGGTCAGACAGTGTTTCTCTATTTTTAGTTCCATATTTCTGTGCATGATCTGGATATCCCAACATAAAGAGGGTGTTTTCCTGTGTGGTTTTACTAAAATAGCCTCCTAGTCTCTCTTTTCTAATATGAGTTATACTCTATTAATATCATACTGTATTTTGATTTTCAAGTTAGTCAATTTTGTAAGTAGGCACATGCCTTGAAATTACTTTCTTAAAGATTTATTTATTTGTCTTATGTATATGAGTACATTGTACCTGTCTTCAGACAAACCAAATGGAGTTGGATCCAATAACAGATGGTTATGAGCCACCATGTGGTGGCTGGGAATTGAACTCAGAACTCATGACCTCTAGAAGAGCAGCCAGTGCTCTTATCCATTGGGCAGTATCTCCAGTCCCTTTGTAATTATTTTAACTCCTAAAGTTTAAAAAATGATTACTAGCCCATGCTTTAATTTTGTTAAGACCTACCCACAAAGGGGACATTTGTTTATCGAAGGATGAATTTTTCCCTTTGGCAAAAGATAATGTAAATTGTGAAATAAGTGCAGGGTACAGTTCTTGCTCCTTGAGCCTACTTTTTCTCAGATTTAGATCTCCTATTTCTTAGCCATCTGCTCCTCCAATATATTATACAACACACATATTCATGCTTCACCACAGCACACAGGAACAACATATACATATACAGCACACACACCTACACTGTGCATACAGACTGCACACAACACAACACAGATATACAGATCATACCTCTACTAGCATACAAACAACACACACACACACACACACACATGCACACACACACACACACACACACACACACACACTATTTACACCATATATACCAAAAGCACAGACTTATAGACCACATATATACCACAGACTAGCATTACAGACCACATATGTAAACACTTTATAAAAAAATTATATGCTACACTCACACATATACCATACATGCACACTGATGTCATTAGACCCAGTTTAACAGCACAAAGATGGTTCTAATTTTCTACAGGTAGAGCATTCTCCTGTAGCATGAGAAAACCAACTTCGATTACTGTCAATATATTTGCTTTGTGTACCTGTTCTTCATATATTCAGTCTTTCATGAATTTCTTCTCTTCTCCATCACATACATGAAATTTCTTCTAGATAAATGAGCTCCTTGATGACCTCCAACTTGGGTTACCAACAAGATGCTCCCCAGTTGTTTCAAAGCTTTTTCATTTAGGCTATTCCCCATCACCTCTCACTCAAACCCAAATGTTAGACAAAGTTTCTGGAAAAGGACCAAACACATGTAAGAAAAAGTAACTTAGTCATTTAGAGTGTTCATTAGAGCACAAGAGATCATATATATAAAGTGGTTCAGATTATTATCACATCGTCAGGCATGATTAGAATCCAGGACATGAAGGTATCACTTACATCCTTCCTTTTCAGTGATGGGTTTTCTGGTGTATATTGGATAGGGACATTTTAGTTTTTTTGATTTCTGAGCGGTCATTGCCATCAGTTTCTGAGGTCTGTGTACACAAGTGAAGTCTATGGACTTTTGTACCTTCTGGAGTGGCATTTAGAAAAGAAGACTGACTATGTGACACAGTCAAAGATACATAGATACACATAGCAAATTATTTTTCTAACTGGGAAAAACTATCATACTCAGCTCTTCTGTTGGTGACTTTTGCACAACTGTGAACAAATACCACACAAAACCAACTTAGTGATATATATATATATGTATGTATGTATAAAACTGTGTATGATATATACATATATACATATGCATATCCTATATATGTACATAAATATACATACCATATATATACATACACATACCATATATGTGTGTGTGTGTATATATATATACACATATATAAAATGCTATCATAATTCTACAACAATCAGTTTTATTTCTAGAAACAATATTTCTAGAAGTGTAACAGCTAGCATAACATCTTGTATATTTATATTACATGCTTATATAGGCTGTGTTTAAATTAATATTATGTATTATCTCTCTCTATATACATCTATCTATGTGTATCATCATCATCATCTATTGTATATTTATCTGTGTAACTATATATCTGTACTGGCTGGTTTTGTGTCAACTTGACACAAACTGGAGTTATCACAGAGAAAGGAGTTTCAGATGAGAAAATGCCTCCATGAGATCCAGCTGTAAGGCATTTTCTCAATTAGTGATCAAGAGGGAAGGGCCTCTTGTGAGTAGCACCATCTGTGGGCTGTTAGTCTTGGGCTCTATAAGAAAGCCACCTGAGCAAGCCAAAGTAAGCAAGTCAGTAAGCAGCATTCCTCCATAGCCTCTGCGTCAGCTCCTACTCCTTGACCTGCTCGAGTACCAGTCCTGACTTCCTTTTGTGATGAACAGCAATTGGAAGTGTAAGCTGCGTAAATCCTTTCCTCCCCAACTTGCTTCTTGGTCATGATATTTGTGCAGGAATAGAAACCCTGACTAAGACAATATCTATATATGTATCTATGTATCTATGTATCTATGTATCTATGTATCTATGTATCTATCTATCTATCTATCTATCTATCTATCTATCTATCTATCTTAACAATATTCCTTTTACTATGGTTACTGTAAATTAATACCACAATTAAGATTCCTTTCTGCTGGTGCACGCTTGCTTCTTTTACTCATGGGACCAGCAGTTTTGTAACTTTTTATTTCATTGCAAGGTCAGACATCTGCTAAGCATCATATTTTGTCCTAAAACATGAACTCTATAAAAGAGAAACAGAAACTGAAATATTCAGATTATTTAAGAAACAATGGTAAATCAGAAAAATATAAAAGTAGTGAACACAAATCTAATGACATCAGTATCATTTAGAAACTGGATTCTGCTCATTGCTTACTTTATGTCTCCATATGTACAGCAGATTATGTTAAATACAGTGGAAACCAGCTTTTGACTGAGAGGACCCTTTTAAGTCTCCTTCACTGTTTTTCTTCACACTAAGACTTCTAGGTAAACAACTTAGTATAACCCACAGGGAACTCTTCCAATAGAGGAGCAAACAGCCTGAAGCCTGGCATTTTCAGATTTAGCCAGTACAGCTCTTACAAAAAAACTAATCTAGCTTTATGTTTATTTGTTCATAATTTTAAATTTTCTTCAGTGTCGTACTTTCAATACCAGTCAATTCTCTCACATGGTATTTAAGAAAAAAAATCCCTCCCATGTCTGGGGAGATGGTTGAGTTCCTGCCACCAAGCCAACTAACATGAGTTCCATTCCCAGAACCCACATGATTGAATGAGAAAACTTATTCTTACAAGTTGGCCTCTGACCTCCATACATTCAACATTTTATACAAGTGTGTTATGTATACACAAGACAAATATATTTAATGGAATTAAATAAATTTTAATATTACCTAGTAATTTTTGACCATTTGTTACCTGTGAACATTTTACACATGTTCTGTCATTATACATGTGGTTATTTTTTTCATATACATTTGCAACACGTGAACTATATACAAAACTTTCCTAATCTATGAATGATATATCTTCTTTCTAATATTAACACTAATATGTTTAGAATTAAAGTACAATACTTTAAAATAGTGCTTTTCATTGATACCAACTGTATTATAAGTAGAATTTCTTCATCATCAATCCCAAACAAGTTTGTCAAGAATTTCCTTCAAAGAAAAATATTCATATGAATTGAAATACCAAGTATTTAAAGTATTTAGATTATATGACCAAAGAAGATATAAAAAGTGATACTTGTCCAGTTAAATTTGGTACAGGACACTAACACTCAATGGCCAAAGACTACCTTTTTGGATATATTATGCAGTTACATTGATGGATGTTTAATAGAGTCAGTGTGGCAGACCATATGTTTACCCATGACCTGAGTATCATTGGTCATGTTATGGCTTCAAATCTCCAGCTTATGCTGTTTGAGAAAAATATCAATTTTAAATTTAAGCCTGTGGTTTAAACAGACCAGAGTGAAGTAAATTACTAAATTTGTCATCAGAAATTTATACACAATTCCCTTTGGAATTTTTAGTGTGTTGATTGCAGGGTTTGTAGCCTCTCATATAATAAGATGTTCATATAAATAATTGATTTATCTCACTTTATATGGATTATACTATTAATAGAGTCTTCATTCAAGCTTTATAAAACTTGCATTCATGTGAATGAATGTGTGTGTACATGTGTGTGTGTATGCACATGGGAAAAGAGATGTGTGGATAGTCCGATTTTTTTAATTATTGGTTTATTGAGACAGAATGTGAAAGAATATCCATTCAGGATGGGTTATTACCAGGAATTTAATAGCTTGTAAATATTATCTTTGCTATACTTCACTTATCACTTTGTGTGTGTGTGTGTGTGTGTGTGTGTGTGTGTGTGTGTGTGTGTGTGTGAGTTATCCAGAGCCTATCCTGGTCACAGTGATGTTCACCTCTGAAAAGCTCATTATGAATAAAACCATAATTTGAACATTAGAATGTCTAATTTCTACCAGGAGTAGAAATTGTGAGTTTTCTTTTCTGTGCATGATAATAAAAAGATGTTGCTTTAGACCATTCTGTCCAAAAATTTGCCATGCAGTAACAAAAGGCTAACAGACATCACTTAGAATATAGTGTACTTATTAGCAAAAAGTTATTCTTTGAAATATTGAAATATTTCTAAAGAAGTATATATGTATAGTAGCTCACAAAATCCATGCGTCTTTATAATGTAATTATAATTATAAGCATGGCAGTTTTTTTGCTACAATAAACCTCTGAACTATACTTATTTTAAAGTAAGCATTTGGCCTTTGACAGTTGAAGTAAACATGTCTGCTTATTTAGAAAAATTGCATAAAATGGTATCTAGACTTCTCTAAGCCATTTTGCATATTTTCTCTCTAAACCAACAAGTCTTGAAGTTATTTTAAATGTCCAAATGTTTTAAAAGTAAGTACTATTACATTTTGTACCAATGTGGTAGAACATGTATCTACGCAATTCTTTGTCTCTGACTCATCTTTGATGATTCATCCAGTCTGACCAGGTACTCTTTGCTTTTTAGCTCTTCAGTTCACATCAACACAGAGAGGAAATGAGCCTGGAACAACATGTGCCCTGGAAGCAGAATGCAGAGAATCATTGTGATGCTAGAAAGTTAAAGCTCTGTGATAGACATAAGGAGCTGATAAAGAGACTCAGTCATTGACTCATTCATTGATTGTTCTCACACAATGTCCAGAATTACCTTAACTATCCTTTGTCCAGTGGCTTTAACCCCTAATAATCAAAGGTGAGTACTCATCTCTGCAGTATAATTTTTAGGGCTACTTTGAAAGAGATTATGAAAATATACATTTAATAAAATTGTAG
This sequence comes from Uromys caudimaculatus, assembly GCA_028551405.1. NCBI lineage: Eukaryota > Metazoa > Chordata > Mammalia > Rodentia > Muridae > Uromys > Uromys caudimaculatus. Next base: position 4,979,979 of record CM052707.1, on the reverse strand, counting down.
ACCATGGTTGAGTTCTGTGACTGTGAACAAAACCAAAAGAGGCTCGCTTGAAGATGAGATCTAACCTTGTCTTCATTTTCAGTAGATTACATTTTCAAGGGTTCATCTCTGCCACACGAATACAAGCAAAACTTCATTATCATCACTATAGCAACAGCCGGGAAATTTATTTCAAAATGATTGATTACCTGAAATCTTGTGCTTTTCTTCCTTTTTCATTTTAGAATGAAAAAAAAGGTTGATATAAAATGTCTTAATTTACAATGTTAAATTCTATAATTTTACCTATTGCATTTTTGTTTTCAAAAGCAATAATGGTTAATTAATTTACACAATTTTCTTAAAACTTATGAGTTTATATTTATAAATATCTCGGTATATATATTAATTTACTTCTCCTTTGAATTACTGTTGAAATTTTAAAAGCAATTTACCATATTTTATAAAATATTTTTATTGTCATTCAAATTGCATTGAGCATAGTTTTTCTATCAATTATAATTTTTTTCTTTTGTTTTTAAATTTTTATTGTTTTTACTCTTTGCAGAACAGGTGAGCACAGGAGTGGGTGGACATGGCAGTACAAGGATGTGCATATGATCAGGTGGTATCTAATGTAAAAATATGAAAGAATCAATACAAATGTTATATTGAATAATTACCTGTATATTTTAGATATTTTCAAATTATATAATACAAGATTAACTGAGAAATTTTCCCAAATCTTTCTTGAAAATTTTCTACCTCAAGGGTTCAAAGTATTAGTCTCCAAATTTAATCCACATACTTTGGTAGATGGAAATAAGAGTGTCCCAACCCTCTGGAACAGTTTTATTTTTTATATTGTGTATTTTCTTTATTTACATTTCAAATGTTATCTCATTTCCCGACATCCCACCAGAAACTCCCTATTCCATCCCCTCTCCCCCTGCTTCTATGAAAGTGTTCCCCACCACCACCCACCGGTTCCCGCCTCCCGGTCCTCGAATTCCCCTACACTGGGGCCTCGATCCTTCACAGGACCAAGGACCTCTCCTTTCACTGATGCCCTACAAAGCCATCTTCTGCTACATATGCAGCTGGAGCCATGGGTCCCTCCATGTGTACTCCTTGGTTGGTGGTTTAGTCCCTAGGAGCTCTGGGGGATCCGGTTGATTGATATTGTTGTTCTTCCTATGGGGTTGCAAACCCCTTCAGCTCCTTCAATCCTTTCTCTAACTTCTCCACTGAGGACCTGTGCTCAGTCCAATAGTTGGCTGTGAGCATCTGCTTCTGTATTTGTCAGGCTCTGGCACAGCCTTTCAGGAGACAGCTATATCGGGCTCCTGTCAGCGTGTACTTCTTGGCTTCCACAATAGTGTGTGGATTTGGTGGCAGTATATGGGATGGATCCCCAGGTGGGGCAGTCTCTGAATGGCCTTTCCTTCAGTCTCTGCTCCACACTTTGTCTCCATATTTACTCCCGTGAGTATTTTGTTCCCCTTTCTAAGAAGTACTGAAGCACCCACACTTTGGCCTTCCTTCTTGAGCTTCACACCCAGGAGTAAGAAGTGCTTAGTGAAGTCAGGCTGTAACACTTGGTCTAAGGCAGCATCCAAGTCACAGCATTCAAGGAAGGGCTGGTCTTGGATGGCAGTCCAACATCTATAACTCTGTTGAACAATAAAGTCTACATTGGATTGCCAGCTACCAAAGCTATGCTGGAATGTGGACTTTGGGCTAAGGTTGGAACTTTGGGGTGGCCACTGGATGTGTAGATATTGTAACAAACTGATGATTGACCTACAGTACTATCTTTTGCTGCTGGGCCCTTGACACCTTGTATATACATTGGGGCTTCACATAAGAGACTCATTGGTCTGAGCAATGGAGAAGATCGATTCCAGATCTGAGTAGGAGGAAGCAAGCTGACACAAGATGTTCCTTCCCATGTGGAAAATATGGATTCTGAGTCTGGGGACATAATTGATGGGATGGGGCTGAATGGAGAAAGAGAACTGAAAACAGAGACACAAGGTATTCTCAAGGCAGAGGTTAGTTAAAGACTTTAGGACTGGGAGGTTTAGCACAGGAATCCTGGCCTTGCTTCCTCATTTATACCATAGTCTCCTCCCTCTTCTTCCTTTGTTTCCTAAACATTGTATTCTTTAGGTAGATCTCACAGGCAGGATCAATGTTGGAGAAGATGGCCATCTGGTCTAGGGAATTATGCAAGGGGCAGAGTTAAGGAAGAAGGCTCACAACTGATGGTGTCTGACACATGGAGAAGGTAGATTCTGAGTTTGGGTAATAATTGAACGTCTGAGTAGAGGAAAAATGCTTAAACCCAATCAATGATCTTTTACACATAAAATCAGCACTGGCTGACACATCACGAGGGAAATAAAAATTGAGAAGGACAGACCTATCACTAGACAAATACCCTGGTTTCCTGGGAAGTTCTCTACACTTCTGCCTCAGATGCTTCCCAGTACATGCATCTTGCTGTAACAGGTCTCTTCCAAGTTGGATTCTAGATCAGGGGAGTTCCTTGATGGTCTAAACTTAGGAGGACAGCTGACATCCAAATGTCTCTGGTACACAGAATCTGTACTGGTACCAGAAACAGAAACTATAGCACCTTTGGCGTAGACAGGAATAGCAGTGAAGCTCCTAGGACCAGCAAAAATGAATGGAAATATGCAAGGTTGGAGGTGGTGAGACCCTCTAGAATGTTCCAGAGACCTGGGAGGTGAGAGACTCTCAGGACTCAAAGGGAGGGACCTTAGATGAAATGTCCAACAGTGGGAAGAGGAAACTTGTTGAATCCACCTCCAGGAGAAAGACAGGGCATCAAGTGGAGGGATGGGGTTGCCATCCCACAGTCAAAAATTCTGACCCAGAATTGTTACTGTCTAAAAGAACTACAGGGACAAAAATGGAGAAGAGACTGAGGGAAAGGGTCCAGTGACCCACCCAAATTTGGACCCATCTCATGGGGTCTCATCCAAGGCCTGATACTATTACTGATGCTGTAATACTATGGTGTACTTACAGACAGGGGACTAGTATGCTTGCTCTCTGAGAGGCCCAAAAAGCAGCTGATTGAGACAGAAGAGATGACTTACACCCAACCAATGGACAGAAGCTGAAGACCCCTGTGGTTTAATTAGGGAAAGGCTGGAAGAAGTTGAGCAGGAGAGCAACCCCGTAGTAAGACCAGCATTCTCAACAAACCTGGACTCCCCGCTGCCCGGGATCTCTCAAACACTGAGCCACCAACAAGGCAGCTAGCTGGTATGTGGCCCCTACATATATACAACAGAAGACTGCCTGGTCTGGCCTCAATGAGAGAAGACACACCTAACCCTTGAGGGACTTGAGGCCTCAGAGAATGGGGAGGCCTGGCTGGGTGTGGGATGTCAACTGGAATGTATAAAAAGATTAAAGATTAAAAAAAAAAAGAAATCATCTACCATGATCAAGTAATCTTCATCCAACGGATGCAGTGTGCTGCTTCAATATATGAAAATCCATCAATGTAATCCACCGTATCAACAAACTGAAAGAAAAAAAATCACATAATCATTAGATGCTGAAAAATTCTTTGAAAAATCCAACACCTGTTCCTTTTAACATTCTTTTAGAGATCAAGGATAAAAGGGGCAACATAGCTGAACTATGAGTTTTATTGGGTTCACTTAGAGGTTGTCATACACAAGGTCGAATAATTCTTAAATTTAAGCTGCTGGCCTCTGTGGTTGAATTAGGGGAAAGCTGGAAGAGGCTGAGGAGGAAGGCAACCCTGTAGGAGGACCAGCAGTCTCAGTTAACCTGGACCACCAACCAGGCAGCATACACCAGTTGATATGAGATCCGCAACACATATAGAGCAGAGGACTGCCGGGTCTGGGTTTACTCAAAGATGGTGCACCTAAGTCTCAAGAGACTGGAGGTAAGGGGGGGTTGGAGTGGGGTGGGTACATCCTCGTGGAGACTGGAGGGCAGGGAGGAGGTATGAGATATGGAACAGTCAGAGGTTGGACCAGGAAGGGAAAAAAAAATTGGATAGTGTACACTCTTTTTTTTCTTTATGTATTTCCTTTTATTTTTGTAAATTTTCATAAATTCATGAATCTATAAAATTCTAAATGATAATTAAAGTTAATACATTTATAAAATAATAAATTATACAATTACTAATTATATAAATATAAAAATATTTTATTTTTACTTTTTTATATTTTTATGTTTTGCTTTTTTTAAGAGTACCACTGATCCATCTCTCTTCAGCACTTTTTTTTTTTAAATTTTATGATGATGATAGATTATGCATTTATTTATAAACCACTATTTTTTTAAAATTCATTTCTACCATCCCTTTAGGAATTGTTTAAAATAATACATGAAACATAAATATTATACATTTATTGGCATAACACGATATTTTCACTTGTATATAAATTGTTAATTGATTAAATTAAGTTAACCTGGGTTATAAATGTAGAGCAGTTTCCCCCTTGTGAAAGACCTTTTATTCCACTTCTATCACATATAAATTAATGAATGAATAAAAAATAAGGTTAAGCATAGCTTGTTCTGTCTGCTTTTGGAAAACTTTTAAAAGTTTATCATTTTGTTTCCATCAATATCATGCTGATTCTTTTTTTGTTTGTTTGTTTTTTTGAAACTTTATTTACATTTCAAATGTTTCCCCCTTTCCAGGTCTCCCCTTTAGAACCCCTCATCCCCTCCACACTCCCCTTGCCTCTATGAGGGTATTCCCCCACCCACCCACACACCCACTCTCCTCTTCCCTCCTTGGCTTCCCCTATACTGAGGCATCTAACACACTCAGGCCCAAGGGCCTCTCCTCCACCTGATGGCTAACAAGACCCTCCTCTGCCACATATGTGGCCAGTACAATGGGTTCCCCCATGTGTATTCTTTGGTTGGTGATCCAGTCTCTGGGAGCATCGGGAGCATCGGGAGGTCAGGCCAGTTGACATTGTTGCACCACCCATGGGGATGTAAACTCCCTCAGCTCCTTCAGTCCCTTCTCCAACTCCTCCATTTGGGACCTCACGCACAATCCAATGGTTTCTGTGAAGTGAATCTTGGGTATTCCGAACTTTTGGGCTTATAACCACTTATCAATGAGTACATACTGTGTTCATTATTTTGTGACTGAGTTACCTCACTCAGAATGATATTTTCAAGTTCCATCCATTTCACTGCGAATTACAGGAAGTCATTGTTTTTAAAAGCTGAGTAGTATTCCATTGTGTAAATGTGCCACATTTTCTGTATCCATTCCTCTGTTGAGGGACATCTGGCTTGTTTCCAGCTTCTGGCTATTATAAGTATGACTGCTATGAACATAGTGGAGCATGTGTCTTTATTACATGTTGGAACATCTTCTGGGTATATGCCCAGGAGTGGTATAGCTGGGTCCTCAGGTATTATTATTATTATTACTATTATTATTATTATTAGATATATTTCTTTTTTTTCTTTTCTTTATTTATTTTTGATTATTTACATTTCCAATGTTTCCCCCTGTCCAGGTCTACTCTTTGGAAACCACCTATCCCCTCCCCCTCCCCCACTTATATGAGGGTATTCCACCTCCCACTCACTCCCACATTCTCACTTTGACATTCTCCTTTACTAGGGCCCAAGGGCCTCTCCTCCCCCTGATGACCAAAAGGCCCTCCTCTGTCACATATGTGGTCCAAACCATGGGTCCCTCGAAGTGTATTCTTTGGTTGGTGGTCCAGCCTCCAGGAGGACGGGGGGTTGGGGGGGGGGCGGGCCAGTTGACACTCTTGCTTCCTCCATGGGTCTGCAGACTCTCTCAGCTCCTTCAGTACCTTCTCCAACTCCTCCATTTGGGACCTCACTCTCAGTCCAATGGTTACTGGAAAGTGAAACGTGGGTATTCCGAATGTTTGGCCTAATATCCACTTATCAATGAGTACATACCATGTTCATTCTTTTGTGACTGAGTTACCTCACTCAGGATGATATTTTCAAGTTCCATCCATTTGCCCGCAAATTTCATGAAGTCATTGTTTTTAAGAGCTTAGTAGTACTCCATTGTGTAAATGTACCACATTTTCTGTATCCATTCCTCTGATGAGGGACATCTGGGTTGTTTCCAGCTTCTGGCTATTATAAATATGGCTGCTATTATTATGTGCATTTTTCTGAGGGTCTGCCAAACAGATTTTCAGAGTGGTTGTACCAGCTTGCAATCCCCCCAACAATGGAGGAGTGTTCCTCTTTCTCCACATCCTCTCCAGCATCTGCTGTCACCTGAGTTTTTGATCTTAGCCATTCTGACTGGTGTGAGGTGGAATCTCAGACTTGTTTTGATTTGCATTTCCCTGATGACTAAGGATGTTGATTTGAGCATTTCTTTATGTGCTTCTCAGCCCTGCAAATTTCCTCAGTTGAGAATTCTCTGTTTAGCTCTGTTCCCCATTTTTTGATGGGGTGATTTGGTTTTCTGGAGTCTAACTTCTTGAGTTCTTTGTATATGTTGGATATTAGCCCTCTATCAGATGTCGGATTGGTAAAGATCTTTTCCCAAACTTTTGGTTGCCGTTTTGTCCTATTGACAGTGTCCTTTGCCTTACAGAAGCTTTGCAATTTCATGAAGTCCCATTTGTCGATTCTTGATCTTAGAGCGTAAGCCATTGGTGTTCTGTTCAGGAACTTTTCCCCTGTACCCAGGTGTTCAAGACTTTTCCCCACTTTCTCTTCTATTAGATTCAGTGTATCTTGTTTTATGTGGAGGTACTTGATCCACTTGGACTTCAGCTTTGTAGAGGGAGTTAGGAATGAATCAATTTGCATTCTTCTACATGTAGACTGCCCATTGAACCAGCACAATTTGTTGAAAATGCGGTCTGTTTTCCACTGGGTGGTTTTAGTTCCTTTGTCAAAGATCAAGTGATTGTAAGTGTGTGCGTTCATTTCTGGGTCTTCAATTCTATCTACCTGCTTGTCACTACCAATACCAGGCAGTTTTTGTTTGTTTGTTTTTGTTTTTTTGGTTTTTTTTTTTGTTTTTTTGGTTTTTTTTTTTTTTGGTTTTTTGAGACAGGGTTTCTCTGTGTAGCCCTGGCTGTCCTGGAACTCACTCTGTAGACCAGGCTGGCCTCGAACTCAGAAATCCACCTGTCTCTGCCTCCCAAGGGCTGGGATTAAAGGCATGCGCCACCACTGCCCAGCTCCAGGCAGTTTTTTATCACTAATGCTCTGTAGTACAGCTTGAGGTCAGGGATGCTGATTCCCCCAAAAGTCCTTTTATTGTTGAGAATAGTTTTTCTATCCTGGGTTTTTTTGTTATTCTGTATGAATTTGAGAATTGCTCTTTCTAAGTCTATGAAGAATTGAGTTGGAATTTTGATGGGATTGCATTGAATCTGTAGATTGCTTTTGGCAGGATGGCCATTTTAACTATATTAATCCTGCCATCCATGAACATGGGAGAGCTTTCCATCTTCTGAGGTCTTCTTCGATTTCTTTCTTCAGAGACTTGAAGTTCTTGTCAGACAGATCTTTCACTTGTTTGGTTAGAGTCACACCAAGATACTTTATACTGTTTGTGACAATTGAGAAGGGTGTCATTTCCCTAATTTTTTTCTCAGCCTGTTTATCCTTTGAGTATAGAAAGTCTACTATTTGTTTGATTTAATTTTATATGCAGCCACTTTGCTCAAGTTGTTTATCAGATTTAGGAGTTTTCTGGTGTAGTTTAGGGGTAAGTATACTATCATACTATCTGCAAATAGTGATATTTTGATTTCTTCCTTTCCAATTTGTATCCCTTTGACTTCCTTTTGTTATCTAATTGCTGTAGCTAGAAATTCAAGGACTATATTGAAAAGATAGGGAGAGAGAGGGCAGACTTGTCTAATCCCTGATTTTAGTGGAATTGCTTCAAGTTTCTCTCCGTTAAGTTTGATGTAGGCTGTATATTGGTTTTACTATGTTTAGGTATGGGCTTTTTACTCCTGATCTTTCCAAGACTTTTAACATGAAGAGATGCTGAGTTTTGTCAAATTCTTTTTCAGCATGTAGTGAAATGATCAGGTGGCTTTTTTTCCCTTTGAGTTTGTTTGTGTAGTGGATTACATTGATGAATTTCCATATATTATACCATCCCTGCATTCCTGGGATTGAGCCTACTTGATCATGGTGAATGGTTGCTTTGATGTGTTCTTGGGTTTGATTTGCTAGAACTTTAAATATATTTGCCTCGATATTCATAAGGGAAATTGATCTGAAGTTCTTTTTCTATTTTGGGTCTTCATCTAGGTTAGGTATAAGCATAGTTGTGACTTTATAGAACAAATTTGGTAGTGGGTCCTTCTGTTTCTATTTTGTGGAATAGGTTGAAGAGTGTTGGTATTAGGTCTTCTTTGAAGGTCTGATAGAATTATGTACTAAACACATCTGGTCCTGTTTTTTTTTTTTTTTTTCTTTCAATTTGGAAGAACTTTAATGACTGCTTCTATATCTTTAGGGGTTATAGAACTGTTTATATGGTTTATCTGATCTTGATTAAACTATGGTATTTGGTATCTGTCTACACAATTGTTCATTTCATCCATATTTTCCAGTTTTCTTATGTGTAGGTTTTTGTAGTGGGATCTGATCTTATTTTTTTTTTTTTTTTGGATTTCCTCAGTTTCTGTTGTTATGTCTCCCTTTTCATTTCTGATTTTGTTAATTTGGATAGTGCCTCTGTGCCCTCACATTAGTCTGGCTAAGGGTTTATCTATCTTGTTGATTTCCTCAAAGAACCAGCTCCTGGTTCTGTTGACTTTTTGCACAATTCTTTTTGGTTCTACTTGGTTGGTTTCAGCTCTGAGTTTCATTATTTCCCCCTCTCTACTCCTCTTGAGTGTGTTTCCTTCTTTTTGTTCTAGAGCGTTCTAGTGTGCTGTTAAGCTGCTACTATATGCTCTCTCCAGTTTCTTTTTTAGAGGCACTTGGAGCAGTGACTTTTCTTGTTATCACTGCTTTCATTGTTTTCCATAATTTTTGGTATGTTATGCCTTAATTGTCATTAAATTCTTAAAAGTAATTAATTTCTTTATTTCTTCCTTGACCAAGTTATCATTGACTGGATTATTTTTCAGCTTTCATGTGTATGTGGGCTTTCTGCTGATTTTGTTGTTATTTAAGACCAGTTTTAGTCCATGGTGATCTGATAGGGTGCATGTGATTATTTCAATTTTCTTATATCTGTTGAGACCTGTTTTGTGACCAATTATATGGTCAATTTTTGGAGAAAGTACCATGATGTGCTGAGAAGAATGTATATTCTTTGTTTTAGGATGAAATGTTCTATAGATATCTGTTAAATCCATTTGGTTCACTACTTCCTTTAGTTCCACTGTGTCTCTGTTTAGTTTGTGTTTCCATGATCTGTCCATTGATGAGAGTGGGGTGTTGAAATCTCCCATTATTATGATGTGAGGTCCACTGTTTCCTTTGAGCTTTAATAAAGTTTCCTTTATGAATGTGGCTGCCCCTGCATTTGGAGCACAGATGTTCGTAACTGAGAGTTCGTATTGGTAGATTAGTCCTTCGATGAGTATGAAGTGTCCTTCCTTATCCTTTTTGATAACTTTTTGGTTGAAAGTTGATTTTATTCGATAGTAGAATGGCTACTCCAGCTTATTTCCTGGGACTATTTGCTTGGGCAATTGTTTTCTAGACTTTTACTCAGAGGTAGTGTTTGTCTTTGGCACTGAAGTATATTCCCTGTATACAGCAAAATGCTCGGTCCTTTTTATGCATCCGGTCTGTTAGTCTATGTTTTTTATTGGGGAATTAAGTCCTCTGATGTCAAGAGATGTGGGAAAAAGCGTGGTGCAGTGGAAAGAAACACCATGTGTCTGTCCCTGGTACTCCGGCTCTGGATGGGACAGGAGACACATGGGAAGTGGCCGCACCTCTTCCCACGCAGTCCGACGGGTAGGTGGGGGCTGTGAGAAGCCTTTGCTGGCCCTGCCTGTTTGTGGGGGAGGGAACCATTCTTGAACGCATGTCAGCCATCTCTGTGGGTTCTCTAGCCCAGGGCACTGCATTTGCTACAGGGTGCCGCAGATGGGCTAGCAGGAGCACAGCTGGGAGCGCTCTGGGCTAGCTGCTTAGACTTGGGTGAATGGATATCATCTGGGAGTGCTGAGAAGCCCTCTGTGAGAGAGTAAATGAGGCTCCTTAATCGAGGGCTAGATCTGTTGCTTCCTATGGCTGGTCCAGATGAAGAGACAGTCCATAATTCTAAGACATTTATTCTCATCGTGTGGAATGGCATGGATGGAATTGTATCCCCATGGCCTCTGGGAGATGCGAGGCAGTTATAGTAACTGGGAAGGGGCGTGGCTAAGTCTCCAGGTGTCTCATTAACCTGGGGATGGCTTGGAGCTGTGTGACCACGCTTCTACCTGAGGAGAGGGGTGGTACGTGACCATGACGGGAGCCAAAAGCCTCCCTGGAGCATTGGCATAACCTTTTCCAGTCTCTTGTGGATTGTTCTGCTGGGTCGCCCAGATTTTATGTCTGTGCTCAACCGGGTGCCAGATTGACTGTCACAGATCACTGCCCCCACAAAGAGATATTAAGGAATAGTGATTGTTTTTTCCTGCTATTTTTGATGTAATTTCTATGTTTGTCTGGCTATCTACTTTTGGGGTTTTGGAAGATTATTTTCTTGCTTTTTCTAGGGTGTAAATTTCCCTTCTTGTTTTGGCGTTTTCATCTATCATCCAGTGTAAGGCTGGATTTGTGGAGATATATTGTGTAAATTTGGTTTTGTCGTGGAATATTTGATTTCTCAATCTATGATAATTGAGAGTTTTGCTGGGTATGGTAGTCTGGGTTGGCATTATTGTTCTCTTAGGGTCTATATGACATCTACCGAGGATCTTCTAGATATCATAGCCTTTGGTCAGTAGTCTGGTGTAATTCTGCTAGGTCTGCATTTATATGTTATTTGACCTTTTTCCCTTACTACTTTTAGTATTCTACTTGCTTTGTGTATTTGGTGTTTTGAGTATTATGTGACAGGAGAGATTTCTTTTCTGATCCAATCTATTTGGAGTTCTGTAGCCTTCTTGTACGTTTATGGGCATCTCTATATTTAGGTTATAAATTTTTTCAGGATATTTACTGACCTGTTTAGTTAGGAATCTTCACTCTCTTCTATACCTATTATCCTTAGGTTTGGTCTTATGATTGTGTCCTAGATTTCCTGGATGTTTTGGGTTAGGAGCTTTTTGCATTTAGCAGTTTCTCTGACTGTTGTGTCAATGTTTTCTATGGTATTTTCTGCACCTGAGATTCTCTCTTCTATCTCTTGTATTCTGTTGGTGATGCTTGCATCTATGACTCCTGATCTCTTTCCTCGGTTTTCTATCTCCGGGGTTGTCTCCCTTTGTGATTTCTTTATTGTTTCTATTTCCATCTTTAGATCCTGGATGGTTTCTTTTAATTCCTTCACCTGTTTTGTTGTGTTTACCTGTAATCCTTTAAGGGATTTTTTATGTTTCCTCTTTAAGGGCTTCTACCTATTTACCTGTGTTCTCTCGTATTTCTTTAAGGGAGTTATTTATGTCCTTAAAGTCTTCTGTCATCATCATTAGATGTGATTTTACATCAGAGTCTTGCTTTTCTGGTGTGTTGGGGTATTCAGAGCTCTCTATAGTGGGTGAACTGGGTTCTGATGATGTCAAGTAGCCTTGGTTTCTGTTGCTTATGTTCTTTCTCTTGCCTTTTGCCATCTGGTTATCTCTGGTTTTAGCTGGTCTTGCTCTCTCTGACTGTGGCTTGTTCCTACTGCAAGTCTGTGTGTCAGTACTCCTGGGAGACCAGTTGTCTCCTGGAGGAGTTTGGGTTTGGAGAGCTGTGGCACAGGGTTGGCTCTTGGGTGCAGACAGAAACCAGAAGTCTCCTGTCCCCAGCTGTTCCTGTGTCCCAATGGCTCTGAGAGGGTCTCTCTTTGCCCAGGAATTTGAATAGAAATGGTGTTCTTACCTGTGCTCACAGGTGTGTTGGCACTCCTTAGAGACTAGCTCTTTCCTGGTGGTATTTTGGTATGTAGTGCTGTGAAACAGGATCGACTCTGGGTGCACAAGGAAACCAGAAGTCTCCTGTCTCAGGCTGCTCCTTGGTTCCTGTGTCCTGAGGGTTCTGGGTTGGTCTCTCTAAGCAGAAATTGTAGTCTTACCTTTGCTTACACGTTGTCCTCTCTTCTAGGAAGCTAGCTCTCTCCTGCTGGTATTTGGGTATGGCATGCTATGGCACAGGATCAACTCTGGGCCAGAAAAGCATTTTTACGTTCTTTCTGTGATTTCTACTCTCGGCAAGACAAGGGAATTAAATCTTTTAAGTCTGGTAAATTTTGCATGGAAACCACAATAAAAGGGTAATAATATGCTTTTAATAAGCCATTAAAATGATGCTTGATTATCATATGTTAGCATATAAAGCCAATTAACTATGTTTGTTATTGTCTAAGTTATGGAGTCACTTGAACGATGCATTTGGATCATGCACATTTTATTACTATTAGCTATGGATAACCAAGAGATCAAATTTTGCTTGTTCGGTTTCTTAATTGTGCTTGGGCAATAAAGAAGATATTTGAAATATAAAAATTATTTCTTTTCAAATAACCTTCTGCAGATGATAAATAAATTCTAGTATAATTTCTTTTCATAAGAAATAATTTCTTGATACTTGTAAATAAATAAAATTTACATTATAAATAATTCCATATCATCATTGATGGATTTTGACTAAAATCATATAAGGTAAAACTTTAAAATAAATAAACATTACTTGTCCAATATGGAGAACAGAATGATAGTATTTCTAATAAAGTCTTTCTTTAGTTCTTTCATTACTAAATAGGTAATTAAATTAATTAAATTAAATTTAAAAACATGCTCAACAAATTAGGACTACAAACAGGACAAGAGCATATGAAGCCTTAAGTTTGTAGCCATTTTATAAATATTAATTTCCTCTTTGCTTTTAAATAATGGATAAATAATCTTCACTAAAGTGATTTTAGGAATTTGCAAAAAGCACATTGATAGTTTACATATTAGAAAAAGATTTAAAAATATAGTATTGCATAAAACTTTAGTTTTCATTAAATGTATATTCTTTTAATTGCCTAATAGTAAACTTTTATTATCAGGAAACAAAAGTGATAGCCAGATTAGAAGAAGATATTATTTAGTTTCACTACATCACCATTTCTGATGCTAGATATAGATTTACAAATCTAGTCATTTTTCTGAGTCAGTACTGAATCTTCTGTCACAGAATGATGGAGAGCTAGGCATTTCTGGACAGGGCTTTCCACTTCAAAACAGTAGGTTACTTGCTGCTGTAAACACAAATCTATTTACAGCGGGATTATTTTCTCCCACATAGCACTAGTCTGCTTATCAATACTTTGTCCCATTTCTTGAAACTATGTCTTGCAATTTTTTAAAATATTGCATCAGAAGTCAGTTTCTCCAGTTAACAATATTGAAATAATTTTACATTTTTTAATATATTTTGATTTATTGAAATTTTTTACTGCATTTATGTATATGCTTTTCTGTATTACACAGAACAAATTCTTTTAAGGAGTGTTCAATACTGTAATGCTCATAATGGCTGTTATATGTTCTTTTACACGTTGACCAAAAAGTAATTATTCTTGTTAGAAATAAAAATAATTTTTGAACCTGTGTAAGAAATCAATAAATGTGAATAAAAATTAAATGTATGAATGAGCTAGTGTTGTAACAGCTTCTAAGGGGAAAGCAAATAATTCAAATTATTTCTTGGGCCTTTACAAATTGCAAGTGACAGATTTCAGGTAGGACTTTATTGGTGCTGATTAGTCAGCATGCTTTTCCTTGTAGACTTGATTTTGTTCTATAAGTCTTCATCTTGAAATGCTCATTTAGAATCCCTCTGGCTTTATATAGCAATACCAGGATATTTTGAGAATATCCTGTGTCTATTTTCATTATGGCAACTTGTTGGCACATTCCCATGAGGCTTCTTTTCTAAGAACACTAGTCCATTCTGAGGTGGAAACTTCATGACTTATATTGTGTGTCAAGACCATCCTGGGAATGTTTCCACAATGGAGATTAATTTCCAACATAAATTTTAGAGGAGATGCATATTCAAGTCATTAAAATACTTTCTACTCTGCACACTTGATCTACTTATCTGCTCATATGTCAGTATGTTTTAGTAACCAATTTGTACAATATAGATTATTTTATTATATTGTTCATTTAAGGTAGGATTTAATTGTATAATTCATGCTGCTTCTAACTCAGTAAGTAGCCTCTATTGACCCCCAAATGTTTTTCCTATTGTTTATACTTTCTAAGTTCTGTGTTTCAGCAGGTAGTGAACAAACTAGCCAGCCTCTTAGTAAAATCTGAAATAATGAAGTGTTTTTTTCACAGGGGAATATTAATGGAGCAACAAAGTTGCTATGACAATGGATTACATATAAAGACATTTTAGATTGTGTGTCCCAGGTGAAATATGTATATGCCCTAACTACAATTTGATCTGACTGGAATTGATACATGCCTTTAGTACACACCTTTAACATCAAACAATGTAGGTAAGTTTAGTTTGTAGAAAGAAGCAGCCATGTTTGAAAACAACCTCTAATTGAGGGGCAAAGTGATAAACAAGAGATTTAACAGAGTGAGTCAGAGATAGAATATTCCCAACTTTTATGTGAATAAACAAGAAAGAGGCAATTAAGGAGAGCTGGTAGGGATTGAGGAAGAGATAGAGGCAGTTTTAATAAGGTAGTTTTACTGAGATGGGTTGTGGGTGAAGACAGAGAATGAGAAAGAATGAATGAATACAAGAATGAACCAGAAGACTAGAACAGATTGTCAGAGTTAGTTTGAGGTCAATCAAACAATTCAGTGAGAAGCTAAGAAAAACCTATTTGAATCAGTTACCAGGAGAGGAGTTTTGAGCCAGAACAGCTGAGTTTAACTAGAAAGGGTGAGCCTTTTCAGGAGTAACCCTTGGAGAAAACAATGACATCAGTAAAACAAAAGTTAGTTTTTCATGTTTTATTAAATAACATTTTTACTTATTATTTGAGAATTTTATACATTTATGCAATGAATTTGATAATATCTGTCCACCTTCCTACAAACTAGACTCCCTCTAAAGTCTCCTCACTGTCTCCTAAATTCTTGTCTTTTATTTTTTCTTGGTTTTTCACGTTCCTTGATTCTAATTACTGGTGCTCATATATAAATGGGGATGTGGCTATCCACTGGGGCATGGAAACATACCAGAAGACACATCCAGAAGGGAACATAAGTTTTTCTTCTTTGAAAAATAATCAAATTCCAATAGCTCTTCTGCCATAAGTGGGGCCTGAAAATCTGTCTAGATTTTTTTACAAGCATTGTGAAGGCAACCAAAGTAGCTGTGAGTTGATTTTTAAAATAACATCATTTTTTGCTTTTTTTCTTTTCTTTCTTCTTCATTTTATAAATTCCAGATTTTATTCTCCTCCTGGTCCACCGTCTGACTGTTCCTCCTCCCTCCTCCCCTGTCTCCACGAGCATGTCTACAACCCCTACCCCACCAGACCTTTAACCTCCATGGGGCCTCCAGTCTCTTGAGGGTTAGGTGCATCGTCTCTGACTAAACCCAGACCTGGCAGTTCTCTGCTGTATATGTGTTGGGGGCCTCATGTCAGCTGGTGTATGCTGCTTATTTGGTGGTCTAGTGTTTGAGAGATCTTGGGGGTTCAGGTTAAGTGAGACTATTGGTCTTCCTACAGAGTCACCCTCCTCCTCAGCTTCTTCCAGCTTTTCCCTATTTCAACCACAGGGGTCAGCAGCTTCTGCCCATTGATTGGGTGCAAATATCTGCATCTGGAAGGAGGACATCCTGAGTTTTGCGGCAAATGGATGGAACTAGAAAATATTATCCTGAGTGAAGTAACTTAGACCCAAAAGGACATGCACGCATGATATATACTCACTAATAAGTGAATATTAGTCCCTCAAAAATACAGAATATCCAAGATCCAGTACACAGAAGTCACTTGGTCTCTTCAGCTTGTTGACCTTTTTGAGTTCTGTGTACTGTATCTTGGTATTGGGTGGGGGAAAATGACTGAAGACCTGAGAGCTAGTGGAAAGAAAGGAAACAGGTAACCTCAGGATGTAAGGAGGTGGGGTGACCCTCCAGAATGTACCAGGGACCTAGGAGGTGAGAGACTCTCAGGACTCAAAGGGAGGTACCTTAGACAAAATGCCTTACAGTGGAGAGAGGGAACTAGTGCATCCTATCTCCAGCAGATATTCGGGGAGGGAAGGGTTTGCCATCCCACAGTCAAAACTCTTACCCATACTTGTTCCTGTCTGAAAGAACTGCATGGATGGAAATGGAGAGGAGCCTGAGGAAAAGAAGATCCAGTGACAAGCCCAAAATGGAATCCAGCTCAAGGGGAGGCCCCAAGGCCTGACACTATTACTGAGGCTATGGAGAGCTCACAAAAAGGGACCTATCATGACTACCTTCCGAAAGACAGAACAAGAAGCTGAAAAGAGTCAAATGACATCGTTTTCTTTTTTCTTTTATATATATATATATATTTTTATTTACATTTCCAATGTTTCCCCCTTTCTAGGTCTCCTTTTTGGAGACCACCTATCCCCTCTCCCTCCCCCATCTCTATGACGGAATTCCACCTCCCACCCACCCACGCTCCCACTCCCATATTTCAAATGTTCGTATTTCACAGATCTCCTCCCCATTTGCTTGTGGTTACATTCTATTCACCATATTGCCATGGTGTTCTCCTGAGTCTTGGTTGGGAGATTACTAAGAAAATGTTCATGGAAGACTGAACACTTAAGAGTAATGCATACTTGCCACTTTGTGCAGTCATCAGTTTTTCCATTAACCATTTCCCACTGAAAAAAGAAACATGTCTAAACAAAGTTCAGTACAGAACAATTTTGTGATTAAAACATAAATTTTTGGAGTTTGACAATATGGCCATTTGTTTCTGGCCAGTATTGATAGTTCTCTCATGAATTGTAGGTAACTGTTTCCCCACTTTCATTATGATTTAATTATTTTGACTCTGATTTAAATTTATATCTAGCTAAATAAATATTTATTGATTTTGTAAAAAATTTTACAGTCAGCTTTGGTTTTTAATAAATGTCTATATTATTTTCTTATGTGTATAAGAACACCAATACTATCATGATTATAATTGCAATTATTAATAAATTCTAAATAAAGGCTTATAACTGCATACTTTTCTTATTAAGCTGCACCTTTTACTAAAACACAATATTCTTCATCTCAACAATCTTTTAGGGTTAAGTCTAGTTTGTCTAATTTTAGCATAGGCATCCTGCTCTCATTTGATTACTCTCTGCATAACATGTACTCTCCGTGTTGTCACTTTAAGAATCTGTCTTCAGATACAAAGAGAATGTCTGGTTGGTAAGGCGTACATGGACTATATGATTTTATCCATTCTTCCTATCATTCTCTTTTGATTGGAAAACTTGGTCCATTTCTTTTGTTTGTTTGTTTGTTTTTGTTTTTGTTTTTCAAGACAGGGTTTCTCCGTGTAGCTCTGGCTGTCCTGGAACTCACTCTGTACACCAGGCTGGCCTCGAACTCAGAAATCCACCTGCCTCTGCCTCCCAAGTGCTGGGATTAAAGGCGTGCGCCACCACTGCCCGGCAACTTGGCCCATTTCTATTTAGTTACTAACAAATATCAAATAACTTTTGCCCTTTTGCTATTTAATATTTATGAGAAAACAACAGAAAGTGGTGAAGTAGGGAAGGGACAACAAGAATGCCAGAAAATTTTGTTTCCTGAGTCCTTCATTGCTTTTTCTAAATAAATATTTCTGGTTTGTGTCTGTACATCGGGTCCTTAAGGAAAACTCAAAAGGAGTATCTGGATACCTTGTGATTCTACCAATGGAAGTTCATCCACCTCTGCATTCGCTAACCTGGTTTCTTTCATAAGGTTGTTAATAAGCCCTTACATGATATCCTATTTCATGGGATCTGCTCCAGATGCAGAAAGTCTGATATCTGTCTCTGTCTCTCTGTCTCTCTGTCTCTCTGTCTCTCTGTCTCTCTGTCTCTCTGTCTCTCTGTCTCTCTCTCTCTCTCTCTCTCTCTCTCTGCCTCCCTCTCTGTCTGTCTCTCAGTGAACACTGTTTAATAAACTTTTAACCTCACATTCTGTACTCATAAATTTCATCACTGTAACTCATGAGATGAGACCCCTGAGGCATCTGGTTGAGTAACGGGTTTTGTGTGGCCGTGAGTATCCATCCAGTACCTTAACTCCTTAGTTAAAGTCTGTTTTACATAAGAGAAAAGCAAATCATCATACTCCATTTTCTCCCTATTATTATCTTAATCTACAATTTTTGTTTTTCGGTTTTTGATTGCTGTCTTCTTTAATGATTTATTTTTAAATACTGACATGGTAGATTTTCAAATTATCTATTGTGAATAGTTAATAAATATTAAATTATAATTATCTTTGGGATTACAGTTTTCTAAAGTTAACAACATTCTGATTTGAATTGACAGTAATTTAACTTCCTCACCATTCAAATGAGCTTTTAAAAATATTTTATTTTTGGTTTGATGCTACTATTAAACTTGCTAAAAATAGAAAATACGATCTGAAACATCAAGAGAGTAGATGAGACTAAGATATGAGAACAAGTATTATATAAATTGTTTGAAATTATCTAAGGATGATCAACTTCACTTATAATTCAAAAACTAAAAATTCAAGCTACATTTAGAAGACAATGATTTGTACTAACACATATTTCAAATGGTCAAGTACACTTACCATTATTAGGAGGACTATAAACCATCCGTTTAGAAGAAACTCAAAAATAGTTAGTGTAACTAAGTACTTGATTTGGATTACCATTTTTCCCCTGAAGATGAGCATGAAATACAACCTATCTGTTTATTCCAAGATTATTCACTGCATTATTATTTGTAGCTTCAAAATATTGAAATGGAACATTTCACATAAAATGTAGCAGTTGGTTAAATTGAGGTGTATCCATGTATGGAAGAGCTTGCTGAAAATAAGAATTAAAAGTGTTTTTATGAAAACAGATGAAGTGATCTCTACGATTTATTGTTAGGTAAAGAAAGAAAAGTACAAAACATGTATAAAATGTTAGCATTCAGTAAGAACATTATAAGAAGAAAAGTCTCAAGCATTAAGTACATTACAGGACATTTATTATTAAAACATAAAGGATTTGTGTATGACTAGACAAAATAATGGAACTGAATAGAAAATTTAGAGCTAGATTAATGACATGGAAATTCATTAGTTGTAAAATTATCCTGTCTTATCACTGATAAGCTATGCCAAGACAGCAATTCTGATCAGTTATACACTGAAAGTAATGAGGCATTGCTTCAGTAGCATTGAAGACCAAAATCCATGGATTTGTTACTTTGAAGATTTAAAAATAACTGATCATCTTTTCTGGAAATGAAGTACTGTAGCAGTACAGATGAATGTATCTCTTGATCTACATACCTATTTGTCTTTGCATCTCTCTGTCTATTTGTCTATTAATGTAGATAAAATGCTATACTGACTAACCATTGATAATCTGAAGGCATCTTGGATGGTGTGTTTTCACAACACAACAATATTCCGATAAAAATTAAAATATGAAAATAATTAATTAGTAAAAATTGACTATCTCATAATTATCAGCAAAAATCTGATAATTTATAATTTATCTTGGATACATTATTAATGCAAACTTAGAAATCATGGTAATATGTTAAAACTATGTTCAATCAAATAATCTTTTCAAAAGTCTTCACTGAAAACTTTATTTTTATATTCATAGTTTGCTTATTTTATCAACTAATATATTAAGAAGAAATAAACATATTCAAATCCACTTTCCAAACCAATTTAACAATTTTGGGGGAAAATAGAGAACTACAGGCATCTCCTAATATTGATGGCAAAGGTGAGATAAAGAGGTAGACTTGATTCTTAACAATAGCCTTATACTTCTCAGTATCTTTCTGTACCAGTGGCCTCACACTGATGGCTGCGAAGGAGCTGATTCTTTAGGTTTATGCTGTCCTAGCTCTTTTATATGATAGCCTCTGTTGACTGTCCTTGATTTTGATAATTTTTCTTATTTAATCCTCTTGGAGCAATGAAATACCTAGTGGAGTTTGTTCTGAGGATTATAGCTCACTATTTAGAATGAATAAAACCAAAAAGCTCCTTGTTCATTTTTTTAAATTATCAATTTAGGTACTTGTTATGACCCAATAAAAGTCTTATTGTATGGACACATTTGTTTATTTAAAATATAGAGAAGGATGAATTTATTTTTAAACAGAGAATCTTTGCTTAGACTTTTTTCTCTTTCTAGTACTTCTAAAGCAATCAACTCTCTGTAGATAGTTTTGCTAATTCAATACGTCATTTTAATATCTAATTCTTACTTAAAATATATACTCTGGAATTTTGTATACAGAAGTCTATTTCCTTTAATGATTCTCCAAGTAAAATAATCTCTGATAGTCTATGAGTTTAAAGTAGAAAGAATTCAGATTGGTAATTTAACTGTCATGAGTTTCAACAGATATAACTGGTGTGGGAGAGGTTGTCTGTATGCGGAACACCATTTGTAACTTGAAAAACTGAAAACCATAAATATTTAAAATAATTGTTTTTACTTAAGGAAAACTATATTTGTGAAAATTTTGCTATTGTTGCCCAAATAGCTTAAATACTTTTTGTTTCAAAATAGAATTGTATTGAGTAACAATATTTATATCAAATTTCAATAATCTTTTTTTGTTTCACTGTTGATTTCCTGGGTCCCACTAAGTTAGGTAAGATATAACCGCACATAGATGAAGTATAAGTATCCTTGTCTATTTCAGAACCTCAGATGTTTGCTTCTTTTGCCATGACTCTTCACTCCTTGCCTCAGACTTCTTGTTAGATATGGTGTTATCACTTAGTGCATGTTCCATATGCTCCTAATGAGAACACTGAGACAGGAAATACAGTCAGAGATAGATACAGGTAAATAATTCAAAATAAACACTCACAATAGGATTTATTTAAACTAAAAATAAAGGCAATTTTATATTCAAGTGTAATTTAAAATTCTCAGTAATTTTGAATGCTTGTATCCCCCCCCCCCCAATTTTAAAACTGATTAGTGAACCAAAAGGAACACGTGACTCTGGTTAATAGTCGAAAGCCAAGGTAATTCCTATCCCAGAAAACAACAAGAGAAACATCAGATTTGCATTGCCTGTCTTGTTCTGCACTCACACCAGGCTCTGCCTGCTTAACTGGTATCTCTTATCGCAAAAAGATCCTATAAAGCTCAGGGTTAACAAATCTCTGAAAATGGACAATGAACTTGCCACCTTAAATTATTTTTCTAAATGAGAGATACAAAGAACTATTTGCTCTCCACACATTTTTGAAATGGTAATCTATTAAAAAGCATTTGAATTCCTGTTTATGAGGCTCAAAGAGAGAGACTTGTAAAGAAAATGACACAACATCATGAATTTAACATTAATATTACATAAAACAAGTTTCACTGCCCAAAATAATCTCTCAGCATCCTTGGATTTAGCCTGTTTGTCTCCATTCAAATCCCAACAGATACTGTTCTTTTACAAGAACAATTTCTTTCTCTAGTACACAATTTATAGTCTGCAATGACTTCTTCCACTGCACATTGTATCCTGGTAATGTATGGCACACTTTTTAAACTATTTTTTTATTATGCTTGATTAACATGCTGCTTTATTAATATTGCTTTATTTACTTTTGTTTGCTTACTATATTATGTTTTCAGAATTTTATGCCTATATCAAGCTCAAAAATTTTTCCTCATTTTATTAATTATACAGCTCAGCCCAGGAAAGTCACTCTCTAATTTCAGGTATGATATTTTTTGATTAAATATTTCCTGTCACTCTGTATTAGAATTTCATCTGTCTGGTAACCTTACTACTTGGTTCTTTTGAGTTGTCTTTATTTTCTTTTAAGTCCCTTACATTTATTCATAATCATTTTAAACTTTTGTCTATATGTTTGCTACTTTTCATATTTGAACCTGTTCATAATATTTTTACGTCAGATTTTTTTATTCTGTTTTTTTTTTCCTGCTATGTAGTTTGGTTAAAATCCATACTGGGTGTTAGGAACTAAGATACATTGGCCTGTCACATGAAGGTTTCTTACGCCTGTAACCAATGACAAACAGATGACAGTGCTTTCAATACCTATATTGTCTTCTGAAGTCTCTTCACTTAACTTCTGTAAATACTCCTCTTCAGAATTTGTGATAAGTGGTTCTTTATGCTGTGACTATACTGGAGTTCAACTTATTTGGTGACTATAAGTGGAAGAGAATTGTGTTAGAATATGTTAAGACTCTAGGCTTTGTCAAGAATTTCTGGGTTGTGATCAAATCATTTTAGCTTATCTTCCATTAGACAGTAAATAAAAATAAGAATAATTGAAGGTAAGTCTCTAGAAAAGTCTGTAACATGCACATAACATTTATTATGGGGAGTGTGAAAGCATATGTCTAATGCTCATTCTTCATTCTTTTTATACCTACACCATACAGGTATCTCTTCTGAGTTGGTTTAATGGATTTCTTGTTTTTAAGTGGAGTAGTTATTGTATGATAAGACCCTACAAAATATGGGGTCACACTGTGCTTTCAGCTTTCAGAGGCTTTAATGGTTATGATCTTTTGGGCTCTGAAAGCCCATCAAAGCACTGCTTACATGACCTTAGTACTTGTTTCAAGAGCACAGCTTCTGCTCCATAGATGGTCCTTACTGTTCATAAATCTCTATTCATCTCCAGGTGGTTAACAATTTACCCCAACTTCAGTTCTCTGGTGGATTTGATAAAAAGTTGCTAATCTTCAGTGTGTTCAATTTTTTCTTATTATAAGGACAAAAATGGCAGTTTCAACTCTCTTTCCAGTATTAGAGTTAAAGCTGAGAATAAAATATTTTATTTTTCAACTATTAGTGAAGCATCAGACTGACTTTGCCAATATTGGTAGTATGTGATAAACTGATGGCTGTGGGCACTGAGAAAATGAGCAGCATCATCTTCATCATACAAACTTTATGAAAGGAAAAAGCTGTAATATGGCTGTTTCCAAAATTGGCAGAGAAGGATGAGATGGGGAAAATAAGTTAGAATAGCTCCATTTGTACCATTTCATTTTTCTTAAGGAACCTTCAACTCCTGTGAGAGCAAGCTGAAAATGAAACATCTCATAGGACATGCTTAAAAGCGGTCTTCCACCTAAAGAAATTCCATAAACTTAAAAGCATGTGCATTTTTTGTATGAATAAAAATGTAAACCCTTTTCTTATATGTATGTATGTAGACTGAATTTATCTTTGATTGGTTAAGAGTTAAGCTTACTTAATGTGAAAAAAATTGTCCTCTTAACAAAATGTTGAACTAGTTATTCCTTGCAAATCTAAAATTGGGATGCCATTCTAAGCCACAAAATAAAGCAAGCTAAAAATAGATTAACTAAACAAGAAAACTAAAACTGTAACACACTTAGAAGGGAAAAATATCTTTACAGTAAGGGCTCCTAAATCTGTAAGTTGTGGTTCTGCATGCTGTGTTTATTATTAAGTGGCCACAAGTCATCTAGTTTGCTTTCATATACTTCTCTCCAAAACTTGACTCACTGTTGATCATCTTGCTTGTGATTCCTTCCTTTCTGTTATTCAAACTTATGGAGTTTGCAATTTCTTCATTGCTCCTACAACGGATGGTCTCATTTTGACAACTCTTCTCAAATGTGCAGTCGTCCAGCAGTGATGTTTATGCTCATGTGCTGATTTTCCAGCTAACTTATTTTTCTTGAAATTTTAAAGAAATTGCAATTGGGTATGTCAGTAATCATCTGGTATAATTCATAAATCTAAGACACAATAACCAGCACAGAAGAATTCCTTGAAGTTTCATCCATGTGGTTTCCTACTCCCCAAAACCTAGAGAAAAAGCCTATTGAAGTACACTGTAAAAAAATGATTTATGTTATGTCAATACTCCATGTAGTCTAAGCTGGTTTGATGTTAAACAATCAAGGTCATGCAAACTACCAACAAGCTATAAAATAAAATTATGATTGTATCAAGTGATATCTGGCATTATATAATTTAACACATATTTACAGGTAAACATAAAACACTCTATGCAATCTAAGAATAAAGGTGGTTTCCTTAATTTATTGAACAATATATATAATAATAAATATTATACACAAATAAATCATTTTGATGATAAATGGCAGTAGTGCATTTTTCTAGCTTTATTATAAAAAAAAAGTCATCATGTTTTTAAACAGATAATCTTTGGAGACTACAGAACACTACCATTTAGAGGAATTTTAATCCAGCAACACTACTGCTCTGGAAATGAATCACACCAAAGATATGATCCAGCTGGAATGCTAACATGTTGCACACCTTCAGTGCCTCTGGCTGGGATACAGACATGCCCTTAGTACACACCTTGGATCCCTATAGCTGGAATGCAGACATACCTTTAGTACACACCTTTAATCCCAAACAGAAAAAGTTACAAATCAGAGAAAGATGAGATTAAATGAGTCAGAGATAGGATGAGCCAAACTCTCCTGAGAACACACAGGAAAAAGAGGCTACTTAAAGAATAGGGAGGGGAAAAGAATTGAACAATTCAGTTTATCTGACTTCCTTTTTGGAGCCATTTAATTAGGTTCAGTTGAGTTCAGAGCAGTTCAATTCATGGAGTTGAGAGGCAGTCTTTCCAAGTGGAGAAATTCAGGCAGAGAAACCAATTTGAGTCAGACAGTTTGGAGAGAAGTTTGAGCCAGATCAGGTGAGTCGAACCAGACAACAAGAGTTCACAAAGAGCTAGAAAGAATGAATTTATTCAGCACTAAGTCTCAGAAGTTGAAACATTCAGTGTTTAGGTAAACAGATGGAGGCTGGAAGCTGAAGCCTTCAATAGCTTACAAAAGATTAGATTGTAAGGAGGCTCCAAGCCTCCAGGCCTAGGTCTGGGGATAGTAGCTGTAAATGCTGTGGGGTCAGCCCAAGCCATGTATTCACACAGGCTGAAGATTGCACTCATCTCATCCCTTCCTCAGAGGAAATAAACACGACTTTTACATTTACACTAACAGATATTATTTTAGTATTTTTTATAGAAATAATAATTGATTATTTTGTTTGTTGGTATTCTTTCTGAGCAGGATCTCTGAATGTGTGATCCTAGCTCCTATTTACAAGTTTATTGTTTCGAAGTGTTCTGAATATCTCTTCACTTGTGTTCAACAAATAATTCTGGTTGAAATTCTGTGAGTGCGGAGTTTTGGTAAAATTAAGGAAATTGCCTATTACAAGTCTTGAAAATTTAAATATATTTCTATAATATATACAAATCAATTTTGACATTTAACTCTACAATAGACGAGTGCTATTGCTTTTAGCAATAGGATGTGGTACACTCAAAAAATAATGCATTTTTTGTGACTTTTTTCAGACTCATGGCATTTATAGTGTTTTAACAAATATTGATACAATAAGTAGAAATTGTATTTCTGGTGTTATATTTTATTTCCAGATTTCTTTGCAACTTACTCTCTTCATTTGCCTGTTTTCCTTTAATTTCTCAAACATATATCATAAAATTCCTGTCTGGCAATCTCATTAACTCTCCAAATTTCTATCTGTTTCTAATGAGTGTTAATTGGAGGGATTTCATTGTCTTTTCTTATCTTTACTAAGTTTTACTAGAAGTTTGAAGGTTTCAATTTATCCTGTTGATCACTGCATTATTCTAGATTACCATAAAACTGCTCTTTGTTTAGCCCAGTTAACTTCTTGCATAGCAATGATTTTTAGCATCCATATATATGTATATGTGTGTGTGTGTGTGTGTGTGTGTGTGTGTGTGTATACTGAATCAACATATCCTTAATTTTAAAGATAGATTTATTTTACACACAAGGCTGAGTTGTCTCAGCCTCTACTTAAAGCAGAATATGTACATCTGCCCTTCAGATTTTACAAAGGCTTGGATTGAGAATTTCCCAGACATCAACATCTCAGGATGTTCATGATACATAAGTAACACTGCAGACGTTTCTATCATAATATCTTCCCATTTACTTTAATCTCTTCTAGATTATTTATGATGTGAATGCTATAGAAGTAAGTACTTATTTCTCTACATAATTTAGAAAAGAATGACAAAGAAGAGAAGTTCTTACATGTTCAATACTAATGAAAGTTTTTTAAAAAATATTTTGGACCTTAACTGCTTGCACCAAGAGAAGAGAAGGAGAGATGTAAAATGCCAGTGGTAAAGTCTCTCTACTCTGGATGGAGGGAACCTATATCTTCCTTATCTGTCATTTCTCTGAGACTGTTATTCTGATACATTACCCATAATTTTATTCCTGTCATTATTCCTTGCCAATCTCAGAAAGTTTGACCATCCCCAGGATAGAATCATGTTTACCAAGGCATGATATCTTTTCCTTTATTTCTCTGTATACCTGTGCTCTCTCCTGTGAGTCTTAGGAACCTTCACCCCAGAATCTAAGCTTTCCTTTCTCAACACAGATGTCCACTTGGCCTTGCTTTCTGTCCCCACTTAGATTGGGAAGTTTTTTCCCATGAAATATGAACATGGCCATAAGACTTACTTCATCTTATATTCTGCCAGAGTTAGCAAGAAAAACTAAGCCACAAAGTAGTTATTTTTCCATAAGTGGAAGCCATTTTTGTCAAAATGCAAAACCTAGACTCTTAAACTGTTTTTGTTGGAAGACAAAATTACGCATGGATATTTTAGAAGCTTACTAGTTTAGAATTACTAACATTTTCTTTATGAACCAGTAGAAAACAACTTTAATAATGTTCATAAAAATGAAAGGAATCCCATTTCTGTATTTGGAAATTAAGATGTTTTTGCTTTCATTTCTTAGTTTTAGCTTGGTTTTCATGAAGTATTGGCTGACTTCAATCATAGAATGTTAGCTTCATCATCCTGCTTCTGTCCCAAGCCCTTGGGTTACAGACCTGCTCCACCTAGGGATAGAATAGAGGGCTTGGTGTATGTCAGGGAAATAATCTCCCTACCAATCTATGCTGTGAACTGATAAATTGAAATTATTTTAGTATCTCACTCTTTCTATTGACATCTGCAACAAGGTATATCTTTTAAAGACTGTAAAGCACTTTCATGAATTCTATCACTTATAACAATTTGTAGGTAAAAAAAAATTGAGAAATGTAAAGTTAAATGAAATATTCCTGTCACAATTTCTGTATAAAGTAGCCAAGAAATACTTTTTTTTAATACTGAAGAAGTACTTATAGTAAATCATTTTCACATCTTCCAGCACATAGTAATTATGTATATTATATAAGGTAACTTTTAAAGCACATTTACTTAGATTTATTCATTTGTTTGTTTGTTTATTTATTTATTTATTTATTTATTTATTTATTATCTATATATCTGTCTGCCAGTGTGTGTGTGTGTGTTTGTGTGTGTGTTTATGTGTGTGTGCATGAGTATGCATTTGTGGGTGCCTGTTTGCCACAATGCACAAGTGGAGGTTAGAGTTGTCCCCTTCTGCCATGTGGATCTTACATTAAACTTAAATGGTTAGGCGCTGCACAAAATATGTTTTCCTGTCAGGATATGTTGCTGGCCTAAGGCAAACTTTTCATTATATAATTTCATTCTTATATTCATATTTGCTTCCATATCTTACTTTTCTTAGGTTTCTGAAAATCACCACATGCTCTGTGATTATTCCCCACAAGAAAACTAGTTGAATGGGATTACAATTTTTTACTTCTTCCATTAAGTTTTGGAGATCCATCACACATGATCATATTGTCTTTAATATTAATAACATCTAAAATGATTAACATTTAAATTAAGTAAATAATTTTACCTAATTGAGAAGGATGTGCTTTATATGTAGAAAGTAAGTTACATTTTTCTGCTGTGGAAGCCAGAAATTAAAATACAATTTTGTTTCTTTTTCCAGCTACATAGACAAGCAAAAATGAATAAACATGGAGCTGTTCCCATCAAAAAATTTTAAAAATAAAACACAACTTTAACTATTTGAATCTTTAACTGCTATTATTTATTTTAAAAAATAGACTCTTCTCTTACATAGTACATGTCAAACTAGTTTCCTCTCCTTCCCCTCCTTCTAGCTCCCTAGATCCAATCACTCCATTTTTACTATGGAAAAGAGCAAACCTACAAGACATAATAGTCATACAGGACAAAATAAAATAGGAAAAGACAAGGCAAAAGCCCTCAGATCAAGCCTGGACAAGGCAACCCAATAGGTGGAAAGGAACACAAGTCTGAGATACACCTGCTCCCACTATCAGGAGTATCACAAAAATAACAAGCTAACAGCCACAACATATACACAGGGGAGCTGGTGCAGAGACATGCAGAGCTCTTCGCTTTCTGCTTTAGTTTTTGTGAGTCTATATGAGCTCAGTTTAGTTGATTTGGTTGACATGTTCTCCAATCATACTGACTCATAGAGTCATCCACCCCCATCTTGTGCAGAGTTCTCTGATGTCCAAGGTAAGGTACGTGATGGAGAGAGAGATCTCCTATTAAGACTCTCTGTGTAATGTCTGACTATGGGTCTTTGCACCTGCTCCCATCTGCTGCTTGAGGAAATCTCTAGTAACAACTGAATAAGGCACCGATCTACGAATTTAGAGAAATATCATTATATATCAGTGCATTTTTTTTCCAGACAGGTTGGGCTCAACTTTAGTTCTCTGGTTATCCAGGCTCTGGTTTCTGGTCGTCCAGTGAATGTAACACAAGGGCCCCATCTTGTGGTTGTCTAGGCCTCAAGTTAAACCAAGAATTGGTTGGTGATCCCCATATGTTCTGCATGATCATTGGCCTAGCACATTTTGTGGGCAACAAGATTGTAGGTGGAGGTTGGTACAGCTGGGTTAGTACCCAAGCTTCTCTTTCCATAGCCTCCATAGTAGCTTCTCCAACCAAAGAGACTAGAATGTAGGAGTTAAGGCTACAAGGCATCACCAGCTAGACCTCTCTATGTTCATTGAGTTCAGTGGAAGTGTGTTTGGCTATGGGACCATGCTATTGGTTTTTACAGGGTGCCCTTCCGTCCTAGCATTCCTGAGTTGTTTACGCATCTCCATGGGACCTCCTTAACTAAAAACTCAACCTAATATACCCAATCCTGCCACTGAAAGACTAGCCTGGTTACAAAACATGGGCAGTTCAGAATCTTTATCTATCACTAGAGTCACCCTCTTAGATTCTAGAAAGTATCTACTTCATTAGATCTCCACACCAGCACCAAGTTTTTTTCTGGACTCTGCACCCATTTCATCTTCACTTGAAGTCAGGGATGGTGATACCTCCCAGTAGTTCTTTTATTGTGCTGAATTGTTTTAGCTATCTAGGCTTTTGTTGTTGTTCTTCTGTTTTGTTTTTCCATATGAAGTTGAAAGTTGTCCTTTCAAGGTCTATAAAAAAAGTGCTGGCATTTTGATGGGAATTTCTTTGAATTTGTGGATTGTCTTTCCTAGGATACCCACTTTTACTATGCTAAACCTATTGACCCATGAGCATGGGAGATCTTTTAATATTCTGATATCTTTCTCAATGTATTTCTTCAAAGACTTGAAATTTTTTATCATACAAATCTTTCACTTGCTTAATTAGAGTTACCCCAGTGTATTTTATTTTATTTCAGGTATTAGAAGGGTATCATTTCTCTGATATCTTCCTTAGTCCATTTCTCATTGGTATATATGAGGGTTACTGGTTTTTTTGTTTTGGTTTTGTCTTTTTTTTTAGTTAATCTTATATCCAGCCATTGTGCTGAAAGTGTTTATCACTGTAGAAGTTCCTTAGTAGAAATTTTAGGGTCTCTTCAATATGCTATCATATCATCTGCCAAAACTTGGACTTCTTTCCAATTTGTATTCCCTTGCTCTCTTTCAGTTCTCATATCACTATATCTAGAACATCAAATACTGTATTGAATAGTGTGTACCTTGTATGACAAATCTCTTTAATATTTTTATTATGACGGGGTGTTGGATTTTTTCCAGCTTTTTTTTTTTTGTCATGTAGTAAGATGATCATGACTGTGTTTTTTTTTTCAGTTTGTTTATATGATAGATTACATTTGCTACTTTTCATATATTGAACCATCCCTTCATCTCAGGGATGAAGCCTATTTGATTATAGCAGATGATCTTTATTATGTGTTCATGTATTCTCACTCCGACTTTTAATTAGTTTGGATAAGGGCATGCATATTTTGTTAATTTTCTCAAAGAACCAACTATGTTTTATTGATTCTTGGTATTGCTCTTTTTGTTTCTATTTTACTGATTTTAGTCCTTATTTTGATCATTTTTCTTTACTGTCCATTCCTCTTGCATGTGCTACTTCTTTTATTCTAGAGCTTTCAAGTGTGTAGTTAGGTTGATTGTACGAGATCTCTCCTTTTTATATGTAGGCACTTATTGTTATAAATTTTCTCTTAGCACTGCTTTCATTGTGGCCCATAAGAATGGATAATTTGTGAATTTATTTTCATTGAATTCTAGGACCTCTTTAATTTTTTTTTCTTTCTTTTTGCCCTGATCCATTCTTCAATGAGTAGAGAGTTATTTAGTTTCCATAGGTTGGTGGGCTTTCTGTTGTTTCTTTTGTTGATATCCACTTCAATTCATGGTGTTCTAACAGGATACAAGGGGTTATTTCAATTTTCACATATCTATTGAGTCCTATATTGTAAAAGAATATGTGGTCAATTTTAACGAAAGTTCCATGCAGAGGCAAAGAAGAAGGTATATTCTTTTATGTTTGGGTGGAATGCCCTGTAAATATCTATTAGGTTCATTTGGTTTATAGCATCAGTTGGCTCCAGCATTTCTGTTTAGTTTAATTCTAGATGACTTGTCCATTGATGAGAGTGTGGTATTATAGTCTCATATTATTAGTGAGTGACAATCAGTGTATGATGTACGCTGTAATAGTATTTCTTTTTAAAAATGAGTATTTTGTGTTTGGGGGCATAGATGTTAAGAATTAAAACATCATCTTGTTGTATTTTTCCTTTGATGAATATGTAGTGTCCTTCCTCATTTCTTTTGATTAATTCTGGTCCAAAGTCTATTTTGTTAGATATAAAGTGGCTACACCAACTTGCTTCTTGTGTCCACTTGCTTGTAATATCTTTTCCACCACTTTACAATGATATAATATCTATCCTAGATGCCAAGATATGTTTCTTTTATGTAACAGAAGGATAGGCCCTGTATTCATATCCATTCTATTATTCTTTTGTTTTAAATTGGGGACCTGGGCCATTGACATTGAGAGATAACAATAAGCAAATATTTTTAATTGCTATTATTTTGTTATTGTTAATGGTGGTGGTTCTCTCTCTCTCTCTCTCTCTCTCTCTCTCTCTCTCTCTCTCTCTCTCCCTCTTTTCCTCCCCCTCCATGTCCTTCTTTTGGGTTTGCTGATGGAAGATTATATATGTACTGTATTTTCATGTATGTCATTAATCTAATTGATTTGGATTTTTCTTTCTATCATCTTCTATAGAGGGGGACTTGGGATATCTTATTTTCTCCATCTATGATATTGATAGTTTTCTTGGATATAGTAGTCTGTACTGGCTTCTGTAGTTCTTACAGTCTTCGAGTTCTGTTCAAGTCCTTCTGCCTTTTAGAGTGTCCATTGAAAAGTCATGTGCAATTCTATAAGAGCCAGAGTCCAGAATGGACTGAGGTAAAGTAATGTCTTCTGGACATAATTGTCACATTCGTGAACACATAGCTATGTTTGTCTGCCCAAGATCAATACAGTTAATATTTTAATATGGAGAGGGAAACAGCTTATAATGTCCCATCATTAGTTGAGAATCTATTCCCAGTCAATGATTGCTAGGTAATAGGTTCCATTTTCTTTAGAGTTTTAATTTGTTGATCAAGGTCTGTTCCGTACTCATGGATACAAAGACAACAGTAATTGGACTTATCATGTCATAAAAAAGAGGAAATGAAGTTGGAAGAGCAATGTGGGGGAAATGTCTTGGAAGTTTAGGAGGGCAGATGTGAAAATAATTGAAACATTATACACATAAATAATAAACTATTGTATCAATAATCAAATGAGGGTGCTTCTTGTTTTGTTCTCCACGAAGAACAACATAAATTATGGGTGATCCATCATATTTTTTTTGTCACATTGGTCTTTAGTATCTACTGGAAAGCCCAGTTAAGACATTTTAGATTCCAATCCAGACTTTGATATTTCTTAGTTACATGATCTGTGAAAATGACTAAATTTCAAAAATTTTTATTATTCTTAATATACTGACTAAGTGTACCTAGACCCTACAGTTGTGAAACCAACTAAAACACACATTCAACATTTGGAACATGTTATATCTTACTACTAGAACACAATTGTTAGTTTTAGTGTTAATTATTAGCCAGAAGCTCAAGTTGTAGGAGGGTATGTTTAAATTACTCTCTTAATCTGTATTAGTCATCATAACTGCCTTGGATAAAATTAAATTATGGCTACATTTGTTTTACACACTGTGAAATGAACATTTACTAACATCCAATAAATATCATTGCAAATAACATGGTTTATGTAATCTGCAAATGAAGAATTGCCGGCCTACAAGGTTTGAACCACAGAGAAAGCCTCAGATTCTGACATTTTATATTTAAAAATGGTTTTAAAAATTAGGATTTTAAAACTAGGGTTGGTTTTTGTTTGTTTGTTTGTTTGTTTGTTTTATTTTGTTATAAAAAGTTTTCATGAACTTTGAGGCAGACCTTACAATCAAGCCACTTAAAATGTTTCAGAGTGAATCCTAACCTTATGCTATTAAAAAAGAGAATAGAAAGGTAGGAGTACCAATCTTAGAAAGTGGCTTGTCTCTTTAAAAGTCTCTTGTCCTTTTATAATTTATTACTTTCATGGGATTACCATAACTCTGCACTTGAAGATGGGTGGGCTGAACAACATAAAACAATTTTCTCATGATTTGGGTGTCTAAAAGTTTGTGACTAAGATTTTAGGTTGGTTGTTCTCTGAGGCTTCCGTCCTCAGTCTGGAGAGAACTGTGACCTCATTCAAGCTCCACGTGGTCTTCACTTACATATCTGTATCCTAATCTGCTGTTCTTTAAGAGTTAGGATATTCCCTAACAACTACATTTTATCTTAAGTACTTTGTGGGGTGATAGTGGTGGTGGTAGTGGTGGTGGTGGTGGTGTGTGTGCGTGTTTGTGTTTATGACAGCAAATGTGCGAACATTTACATGGACGGCAAAGGTCAACATGGTGTGCCTTCTTAAATGTCCCCATTTAAAAACAAACAAACAAAAAAAACCCAACAACAACAACAAAAAAACATGACGTCTTTCACTGAACTTGTAGTTCATAGATTTAGCTAGACTTTATGGCCAGCAAGGCTCCAAGGATCTCCTGGTGTCTGCCTAACACTGTCTCCATACTACTGGGTTAACAGGCAAGTGTCACCAGACCTGTTTTTTTAATATGAGGTCTAAAGATTATACTCAGGTCTTCATACTTGCATGGGAAACACTTTAATAACCATGTTGTCTTTCTAAGTCTTCTCTCAAGTATCCATTTAGAGAATCTATTTCTAAGTAAAGTCACATCTTTGCTTGAAAGAAGTGTAGAGTATCAGTGTTTCAATTTGTGCAAGTATGTAATGTAGTGGATAACATGTGGTCGAAGCCTAGCAATATACTATACTGAAAGTTAACAAATGCAGGTCTCAGACTGCGAACAGGTGCAGCCAATGCCCAATATCATACCATATGGTCCCAATATATGGTTCTGCCCTGGACATGTTCAAGATTCAAAGTAAACTTGCTACTGAATAGATAGATCATTCTTTCATGCCACTTTCATGTAAAAAATTTGGAAACAAAATCAACATCATAAATCAAAGACAAATTCCTATGGGCTATAATTGATCCATAAAGCAAATTTTAAATATATATGTATATGTGTATGTATGTGTGTGTGAATAAATATATATATACACATACATATATGTATATATACATATAATAAATTACTAAACTTTTCAATATATACACATACATATATTTCATATATTTTATATTTTTCATATATGTGTATATATATGCATGATATATGTATACTATATGATATGATTTTATATATTTATATATATATATACACACACACACACATGCACACACTCTATTTCTAGGCTTTTCAATATGTATATACTTGAATACATACATACATGTATATGTATATACATACAAATATAATTGTAAATATGTATATATACTTGAGTTAACATAAATATATAATTAACATACATATATTAATTCAAATGTTATTCTCATTGTAAAAATTAAGGCAATGAATGGGTGATCTTTGTGGGCTTATTCTATAAGTATCTCGTAGTTTATTTAAAAAGTAAGCAGCAGAGTGTAGTTTTCCATTGTTTGAAAAATAGTCCATGTTCCATGCCAGGTGAGAAAAGCAATATTGCTCTCATAGTTAGTAACATAAACATAAACTATTTGAAGACCATGTAGATAAGACATTTGAATACATTTTCAAATGTATTTCTAGACTCTAATATAGCATTTTTCTTGGAATTAAAGGTTAACACTTTAAAACTTTAATCCCTCAGCTTTTACTTAATTACTTTTTTCTTTGCATGGCACCTCTGAAATTATAATTTTAGTAAATTCTTATTCATTGAAGTTATAATTACCTGATTCATAGTGGAGTCCTTTTAACTGACAATAATATTTATGAAAATTGACTGTACACCTGCACTCAGAGAATACGGGGAAGACACTGAATGGACAATATTTATTTTCCTTGTCTACTGTGCCAAAGTGTTTCAACAATTACGTTTCTGGGGTGAGGCAAGAGTAAGGTGTGATGCGGCACAGGGAACTGTTCTTAGAGGTGCAGTGGGAAGGGCAGGTGATAACTTTGAGAGAGGCATTTGAATAGTTGAGAGATTTTTCTTTAATGTCTGCACAGTTGTAATACAAATTAGGTGAAAGTAATTAAAAGTGTAGTGTTCTAGAGTCCTTGTACCTGTTTTCTTAACATGCAGTTTTTTCTGTAAATCAGTTCCTCTAGGAGATACTATGCGTAATTATGCATATATATTTATTGCTTAAGAATATTGGTTTCACATCAGCACACACCACTACTCATTTTTGCTTATTTTTCTTGTTTTGTTATTTCCTGTGGTTTATGTTGTTTTCAGTAGATGAATTAGAAAATTGGTTACTAAAAATTGAAATAGGAACTGTGGAGATCTCTTCTGAAACCTACTTTTCAGTATTTATCATAAAACATATTTCTGGGTGCTTGCTTGATTTACATTAGCAATGTCTAAGCGCAAATGATAATGACACAGCAAAGTAAGCGGGTTCTGTGCGATTGCTTCCTGCCTTTCCTCAATTGTACCTACAATCCCTTAGATTCCAATCTTAGCAAGTCACATAATTAAAAAATTCTCTTTGTCTTATTAAATGTGACTCCTCAGTAGAATTCACTCTATTGCCAGCAAAACACAGAAAATATACTTCAAATCTAAAATGGGAAATCAAAGGGGACTGTTTTATTTTTATCTGTCTTTGTGCAAGTGACATTATTATCAAAGGATATTGTAATACCGAAAATGCACTTTGGGGATTTAAATCACATGTTAGTCTGAAAAGCAAAAAGTGCTGTAGGGCCCATGCAATATATTTTCTCATTAATCTGATTGAAAGATTATCCTTCCTATAGCTATGAAAAGTCTAATACTCATATATCCATCTTCTCTGCTAGTAAAATTCAGCTTTGTGCAAAGTCATTGTCTCTCACGTTGGGGATCTAACACATTTTTTTTTTCTTCTCAGATAAGTCCATCTATATTAAAATAAATTCAGAGCAGGCCGCCATTTCATGAACACATTGTGATTATTTCATAAGCTGCTGTGGAAAATGGAAGTATCAGCAAGCCATGCAGTTTCCTGTAATATAATGCTGTCATTACATCAGTGGCCATGTGAAAAAGTTTAGCTATACTGTCTTTGACAAATGTTCAGTGAGTCAAAACAGTGCATTTAAATGAAATGAAGATATGAATGAGCCATTACTGCAATCACAATTCCAGCTTCTAAATTATCTTATATGAATATATATACTTTCTCTGTAGCCTGACATTTGCAATACATGACTAGCTCTGCATTTACTCTTCCACTGTGCCTCTTTTCTCGGCATCATCCGTCCCTGGATTCAGAATGGAGTATTGTGATCAAAGGCTGCATGCAGTAATTGAAGATGTTCCTGATGATTTCATGCAATCAAAGTGGCACATTATTTGTGATTAAAATGAAGTCAAGGGACAAAGGGGATGTATAGATTGCCTTGCTATATACTTAGTGTCTTTACAAAAGACTAGCAAATCTGTGTGAACAAGCCATGGTAAAAGAAAACCCTAGACACTTGCATGCTTTTAACACTAGAGACTAGCTAAAATCTTGTATAACCTTAGTCATACCTTGCAGCCCTATGTGAATTTAAGTTTTAATGGAACTAAGGAAAATGTCTGAAATGGAATGATTTCCATTCACAGCACTTTGTGTGCTGATACCATGAATAGTAAACATCGCTCCAGTCATAACTGTCACAGAGGTAATATTCTTTTATGCCTCAAGACACTGAGATGGTACTGAAGATAACCAAAAGAAATAAGCTGCCACCATCACTAATCCGTAGCTTTGAAACACTATAGCTTTGCATGATCAAAAGAAGGTAAAATCGCCTACTAATGTAATAGAGAAAATGTTTTAAAAGTGATCATGGCTGGAAGAATTAAAACATTTCATGTTTATTTGTCATCAATATGTACTATGGGTCAAATCATCTGTATCCTATTTTATGTATTTGTATATGACAATTGAAAATGCAAAATGAGCGGAGGCCTTTCCATTCCCCAAAGACATGTTTGCTAATGCAGTGAAATGAAAATCTAAGCAGCGTTTGGCTTCAGTGTTCCCTTCAGAGGCTAGCTTTGGCAATCTTAAGTATGTTCTTGTGGCTGGATTTGTAATGTGTACAGCAGATTAGAGTATATTATGATATTCAGATGCAATAGCCAAGCACTATAAAATAATGTTGTCTATACTTTTCTCACCCAGCAAATATTGCTTGAGGGATTTTATACATGGGTATATTAAATTTCACATTCCCATTGCATATGTGTCTTATCAGCAAAACTCTGCACCTGCAAGCTTGTTTGTCTTTTAAACAAAATCCACAACCAAAATTTGATGAACACTTTCTAAAAGCTGCAATCTGAGATCCATAAAGAGAACATCATAAGTTTTATGACAAGGACTACCTTTTGTGATAAAAATATATCACCTCATACCATAGTAAAATGCATCTTGTAAGAAAAATAGTCATTCTTACTACTCACTCATAAAGAAAAAAATGAAAGTCAAAATTCATAATAATAAAAGTATTTCTTCCTAGCTAACATTGTTTCTTAAATTCAGCTTGAAATTGTCTATGTAGAAATGCTGCCATTGTGGATACAATTTGATACTCAAGATTCAGGAAATCACATAGAAAAAAATTAATGATAAACTCAGCATTATGAAAACTATACCTCACAATGAGTCAGTTTTTGGATTATTTTCCTTAAGACCATGATAGCTTTGCAGGGAAAAGAAAAATCTCACATGGAATTTTAGAGCAAGATATAATTTTTTTAATCAAACACAAGAACTATCAATACTAATCTGTTAATTTGTGCCCCCCAAAATGCAATCATATTGTTGGGGCAAAAACTTAATGCTTTTAGGAAGCCATTAATGCACAGCAGTATTTGAAATTGAACCACAGTGACTTGTTATTCCATGCTGGCATTATTGGTTCTAGTATATAGTTATATAATGATCTCTAAAGCTAGCTTTGAAACTGTTCTATAAAACCAGTTAACAGATGTCAAAAGCTGACTGCAACATCAGCTTTTTGCATTCTTTACCTTAAAGATATACACACAACAAACCTTTTTTTTCCAACTAAATAAATAAGTAAATAAAATATGGTAATTTCCTTACTCTAAAAGAAATACATGGCATGGCAGACTCCTGTGTTTTTTATCTCCAAATTTCTATGGATATTATTTGTCATGTATAGTTTTTTAACCTAGAGTAGCTAAAGCACTGAAATTATTTCAGTGTCCAAGGGGGAAAAACAAGAAAATCATTAAGTCTTATAGTTTTTATGCACAGTATTGATGTGGCACATTCTTAACATGCTGCACCAACATTCAATTCTACTAAAGAAATTAAAGTATTATTTAAAAATATATAAAGTAACATAATCAGAAATCCTTAGTTGTGTAATACTTTCATCTTTTAGCATAAAGTAACAGTGCCTATTTTGATGCCATCTTAGAATATAGAAGAATATCCTATAAATATGATGTCACCCAATACAGAAAATAAATAATAGTGAGAGAAATAAGTAATTTAACTGTAAATTAGATAGAAAAGAAAATGACATTTTACTAGAAATATTTTCCCTTTCAAGCTACTATATAAACCTCCCAAAATGAGATACGAAAGAAAACCATATTTAGCATTTCTACATACTTATCAAGAAGATGGCAATAGGAACGGAATTGCTTCCACACAATCACGTTCTGTTCTCTGAAAGCCCTTGCTTTTGTAATTGTAAATGAGGCTGCTAAGTCTAGGTCACATGCTGCTATCCCCACTATCACTGCTCTGGGCAATGCTGTTGATTAGTTGCCTGATTCCTGATTCATAGAAGCTCAACTATGAAAACTAGACGCTGGCATGTAAATGACTGAACTGATGTGAGATCATAAACAATTGTAGACCATTTGTATAAATGGAACTGGCCTGCATTTGATCAAATATCCTATTACAGGGAATAGCTTTGTATTGGCTCTATACAATTTTTTTCAAACACTCATAAAATATTTGGATTTCCTTTATGTTCATTTTGTGTTTAAAATGTTTTGAATTTAGTACCTACCGCAATGGTACTTTTATATCAAAATCTCATCACTTCATGTCTCATTTAGACACACTTCAGTAAAGCATTGCTGTTAGATATAGTTTTCTGAAGAAAACAAGCTTTTCTAAAAATAAGTTTCCAAGGAGCTTCTTTAGATTATAAAAAGGTGGATTTCAACTGGGTTAAAAGATAGTGTGTGCTTATTAAAAATCCATGAATGAATCCATCAATCATCTTGAACATGAAATTTATTACTTAAGCTTTCATGTTTGTAATTTCATATACTGAAAGAGTTTGAGATGTCAGGAAATAGCTTCAAAACAATAATTTCTTGCTCTCACCAGAACATTTAGTGTCTCCATTTGAAAAACTGATAAACATTTTTAAAAATTATATAAGAAACGACACATAACTTAAACACTACAAAATTAGCATCGTTGAAATGCAGAACCTAGTACATGATTAGGGGTTCAGTCTTCTCCCTCCCTGAATTTGATGGGATAGTAACTATGGCAATAGATGTGAAAAATAGATGAGAAACACTGCTGAATTCTGTAAGCCACCCAGGCAGATCAGTCATTTATAATGATAATGAACCTTGTTCAGAACACAGGAACAACGAACAAGCAGACAACAGTCATAACAAAGTGGAGGTTTTCTGTGAAAAATTAAGAACTAGACCTAATTTGATTAATTGAAATCTGTAGAACCGTTCTTGCATCCAGATTTCAAAGGCAATTGCTCTAATAATCATTTCATTTTCTATGGAAGGCTCAGGGTTCAGAGTAACATATGATCTCCAGATTCCAAGCTTGTTGTGACAGAAACTCAGGATTTACAGAAATTAGACCAATATCCCCTCCATTTCCAAGGAAAGATTGTAAGTAGGTTCCTTAATTCCATGCCTCGTCTTTATCTTCTCAAGGAAAAGGACTCAATTTGTTTTTCAATTTCACACTTTTAACTGTGCTTCTTATCTCTGTTGCCGCTTTCATGGCATAATCTCTTGCTTTGGTATTAACTTACTCTTATCCCTTGAAAATAATGTTATGCCCGATATTTTCCTGGGTGGACAGCAGGCACAGAGTCATGTTCCTCAGGTCGTTCAACCTCTGCTAGAACACAGGCTAAACATATACCTCCCAGATTAAAAAAAAATGGCATGCTGGATAAAATTAGAACAGAGAATGACGGTTTTTACTCTAATATGAATAAATTGTAATGAAGAACAATGATATAGGAAAAATGTATTAGTTAAGTTGAGAAAAAAAATTTAAGTTTCCCAAACAAATGATGAACAATAGCCAATCATTTGCAATACACACAGCACTTAGAACATTATACATAATTGTAAGAAGTTTGAAATTATAGATGCACTGAATTCAAAGAATGACATTGGAACACAATATTGTCCCACTCCTCTTATATCAGAGACTGAAGGGTCCTGAGGTTTGAATGCAGGTAAGAGACAAGAAAGGGTACAAAGCATAACACTATCATCCCATGTGTTGGTATGGTTCAGTACATTATGCCTGTCCTCTCATTTAAGTGGCATGAATTGGAGTGATTTAAAGCAGAACAAGTCATGGACATAATAATACTATTCTGTAGCTACCATTCCTTCCTCATCATATAAACGAGCATATAATAGTTTGGCTTTTCTGAGCTCTGCTAAAGGCATCCTATTTATTTAATTTGTCTGCGTAAAATAACTTGTGAAATCAAATATGCAGCTTTTGTTTAAATTTGGCTGTTTCTATAGGGTTATCAGACACATGACAAGTAGAAAATATGAATACTTTGGATTGCTTGTATACTATTATCATTATGAGATGTCTGTGGATTATAAAATGTTATATTAGTTTTTGAAGGTCATAGATTAAATATTCCCACTAACACATGAACAATGAACATAAAAGAGATTCAGATATTTTGATTAACCAAAGATTGCCATGTCTATCAATGGAAGTCTTATTTAGAGAGTATGAGTTGTGCTGACAACTAACATTATTAAGTGGGAGCAAGGACCATGCTGATTAATAACTCATTAGCATTCTTTTGTATAAAGTATCAACTGCATTGTGAGAAAGAATGTAGCACAATATAATCACTTCTACAGGAACTAGACATCACTATGTACTTTAAATTCTAGTTTTAATTATCTAGCCTTATATTTTTATAACCAATATTATAATATCAAGACATTCAGAATATACTGTGGGAGAGATATTTTGACATATTTAGTCTACAGTTCTAGATTTCATAGTAAGATTATAATGATGATTCCCATTAACTCAGCATTTAAGTATTTGAATAATGAACCAAAATCAATGAGAATCTTTAAAGATTGTTACTCCATATTTCATGTTAAATGATACATAGATACACACACATGTGCATGTGCACATACATACACATGCACATGAGCACACTCACACATGCACAAAGCTTTCAACCATTTTTGGCTTAAACTCACATGGTATTCAGAATGAAAATGAGATTTCTTATCGGGCATAGAAACTTGAAACAGATTTGATCTTGATAATAATTTATATATTAGGGATATATTTACATTTCTTGCATAGCATAGTAGGTCAGTATAAAGGGGGATCTGTATTTAATTTGCTTAAACTGGCTAATCTATGTTGATGCACAGCACATATTTCTCATTTTAATGATTTTGTTTATCCCACAGCTTATTTTTCTCATGCTTGTGCTAAGGCGAGCTGGATATAAAATGTGCTGTATGTAGCCAAACCGCAGTAAAATAACTCTGCCTTACCCTAAGAGTTTGAGCCATTTCCTTTTATATTTCATAATAAGATTTGACAACTCAATTTAAAGAAAAAAACAATAGTTGCTGACTACAGTGAAAAGCTTATATTAAAATACTGTGCTGCTATGGGGAGGTGGATAATTGAGCATACAGTAGGTAATTTCTGGCAGGGCTCCTGAAATAAGCAAACTCATATCTCTTAACTAAAGATAAATGCAGATAATGTTACTCTAGTCAGTAATTAGAATTTAACAGATCCAGTTAAATGATGATGCAAAAGAAAATTAAGAAGCCTGTATTTAGTCATCTCAGTAGAGTAGACAAGTCTGCCAAAAAGATTCACCTCTGATTGGACTTACTTCCTACTGAGATGTGGCTCCAGGTGGTCCCTATGCCATTTTATGAAAACAGAGGAAACATGAGAAAAGACAAGCCTAACTAAAATCACTAAATCCAAGCAATAGTTGGGAAAGCTAGTAAACTTCATTTACTATAAAATACAACTTGGTCTATTTTCTGTCCCCTAGTCACTTACAAAGTTCAAAGAATTAGATATAATCAATAATTTTGACACTAGCATTGAGATAATCAATTGTCAAATTTCTAGGGGACATTGAAATTTTCCAGAAAAAAAAATACTCTTTTTATTTTCTCATGTAAACATATACAATCAATATAAGCAAAATATTCTTAAATTACTCTGTTCGATGATAAGTTGATGTCCAGAATAAAGAAAGGCAAAGGTATTGGGGCTAGAGTAATGAGTCAATGATTAAGAGCACTAGCAACTCTTTCAGAGGATCTGGCTTTAATTCCAAGCACACATATAGCAGCTCAAAACTGTCTGTAATTCCAGTTCCACAGGATCTGACACTTTCTTATAGCCATGATGGGTACCAGGAATGCATATGGTGCACAAACATACATTCAGGCAACCACTTCCACCACCACCACCACCAAACCCACATGCATGCACGCATGCACACAGCAACATTTTGTCCTCTAGAAGCCCTGAAAAAAACGATAATATCTGTATGGTAAGTATAGATTCACAAACAAATATCTAAAAAACAAATTTATTCCCTATATTGTAGGGATGATAATAAACTATTCTTTTCGTTTTTTGTTTCTGAAAATGACCAAAAACTACAACTACAGGAAATTCTTCATCTAAACTCTTTGTGCGCTGAGAATAATTAAGGAATTTAGATGTGATAAATATGGATCACCATAAGTCCTAGCAAAAGAAAGAAACTATGAAGACTTTAGGGTTAGCAATCCTTATTATGCTCCGTGTAATTTTTCCCACAATACTTCTTTGCTACTGGAACCATTGATAAGGTTTTAGCAAGCATATGTAAGATGGATTAAAGTGGAGGAGAGAATAGAGCTAAGGAAGCAATTAATGAGGTATTTTAGAACATATTGGGGTAAAATTCTCCATTACCATTTATCAGTGGTCCTTTACTTAGGACCTGGAGACAAGCCCCTAATCAAGCATTTTGTGAATGATAGACACTTGATTCTCTATAATCATAATCTTCTCTGTAGGCTTGGAAACTATTCCTTCCATTTTCACTAAATCCCTTTTATTCACTTGATCAAGTGTCCTGTCAACCCTTGCTCTCTTTCCTTTGATTGTCTCAGCTTAGTATTGACTATCTTCTCAATTACTAGTCTATGCTTACCTTTGACTCCTAGCTCAGCTTTTCTATGAAGTTATTTTACAAGGTGCCTTCAAT
This sequence comes from Uromys caudimaculatus, assembly GCA_028551405.1. NCBI lineage: Eukaryota > Metazoa > Chordata > Mammalia > Rodentia > Muridae > Uromys > Uromys caudimaculatus. The sequence goes on along the minus strand of CM052707.1, from coordinate 4,936,172 downwards.
CCCAGCTCCTTCCCCTTTTCCCTCCCTCTTTCCTTCCCTCCCCTGCTTCATTCTTCTTTCATTTTCTTTTATTCTTCCAAGCAAAAGATCCAGGAGAAATCTACACTTTACTTTCTCCTTTTCCCTTATATAGGTCCATAGGACCTTATGGATGTATGCATTTGCTGTGAATCACTTAGCAAGTATATTTGGAGTTGTTTGGTTATTCTGTGTTAAGTAGAATAATTTTTAATGAAAGAAGCAAAAATTTCCTGTCATCATAGAACTTACATAATGGAACAAGCTTTAAATGTAATATATGCAATCTCTAAAATAGAAATTCTTTGAATAAGAGCCTAAGTTTCTAAACACCACTCTATACCTGGGATTTTTTAGGAAACTGGAATATTGGAATTGCAATGCATATTTATTTGTTATTAGATAAACAGTAGACTTGCTACTTTATACAGATATTTTACCTACTAATGAGAAATGTTAAAATGTGAAAGCACTATTAAAATGTACCACAAAGGAACTATCAAACAAAGGTATTATAGTGTATAGAAACTTACATGCCTAAATTGTTGCTTAGATCATATATTTTCTAGAATATATGCTTGTAGTGATTTGCTTCAAATTTCTCTGTTTGCCACAGACATTCTGACAGACATCCATATCATTTAACTATTTCAAAGTTGCCATTTATGTATGTTAAAGCAGAAAAACACCTTGATTATATTTTTTTTATTGACACAAAGAATCTCATTCTAAAATTCTAGTAGCAAAGTACCTGGCACAAGAGTAATGACACTGTTGTTTTATGACACAGATACAAGACACACACACACACACACACACACACACACACACAAAGTTTTTCAAAATGTGTTGAATTAAATTTAAACGTTGTTAACAAGGTATTTTAATTGTTCTAAAATTTTTGGTTTCTTTTAATAACAGCAGTAAATACATAATGATAAGAAATACGAATTCTGTGCCTCTTTAAAGGTAAAGTTTGCTTTCACTTTTTAATTTTGTATATCTGGGCTTATATGTAGTCATAATTAGGTTGTCTCCAAAATGTATTAACCATATTAGCTACAAAAAATATGGTTAATTAAAATACAGAAATGTGACCCAGTATGGATCTTTAACTTTTGAGATTTTTAACAATTTTAGGAAAATGGATATTAGAGGAGACTGAAAAAAATATGGATGATCTATTCACATTTGCAGAAAAAGCTCAACCTGAGAACTATCCTTACACTTAGATGAGGGTTCTTAATCAAAAATCCCAGAATCTGATGGAAGATGTATGCCTTTGCCCAGACAAATGATAACACTAACAAAGCCTTTCTTCTTCCTTCTTTTACCCTGTCTTCTTTTTTTTTTTCCCTAAGTAGTAAAAAAAAATTAATTCACATGAGTTTTTCCCCAAGTTATCACAAAATAGTTTTATAGTGTAGAGTTACTGTTTAAGTACAATGAAAAATGTTTAAATTTTTTTAATATTTATTTTCTTGAATTGGAAAGATTGCTCAGCAGGTAAGACCTCTTATTCCTCTTCCAGAGAACTGTAGGTTATTCCCAGAACTGCCTATTCCAGTTGAATGATGTCCTCTTTCAGCCTCTGTGGGAACTCATACATGTGGCACACACACAGACACACACATTTTAAAAATATACCTTTAAGAAGTTTGTTGTTGTTGTTGTTGTTTTCTTTTTATTGAGGCAGGGTCTATTTAGTTCTGGCTATCCTAGAACTCTTGATGTATACCAGGCTGGGCTTAAAATCAGAGATCACTTGCCTGTCTCACAAGTGCTGGGATTAAAGGCATTCACCACCATGCCCAGCAAAGTGGTTTTTTCTTGACAGTGAGGCAAGAACAGTGACCTTTTGGAAATGGGGTTCTCACAGTGATGCACATGACCTTTTTGTCTTGTCTCCTAGTAGCCAACCACCAGGCCTTACCTATAAAATTGGACTTTAGCTTTTAAATTCCAAGGAATAAAAACCCAGATGTGTTTGATTCCTTCCCCCTTGCAGAGCACCTACGGAGCTCAGTGATTGATCGGTAAGACTTAATCATCAAAAGAATTAAGCCCAAACCTCAGCAAGGAGATGACATCACGGTGGTGGATGTGGAGAAGCAGATTGAGGCCTTCCATAGTCACCTGGTCCACATATTGGGAGAACCATTAGTCCCCCAGCTCCAAGACAAAGTGCATTTGTTGAAGCTGCTGCTCTTCTATGCTGCAGACTTGAACCCCGACACAAAGCCTGCTTCAGAGCACTGAGGCAGCCAGACTTCTAAGCACTAAGCACCAAGAATACCTCCTGACAGTCGCCAGCTACTTACAAGCCCTCAAGTATGAACAGTAGTTAGGAATATCATAGGACCAAACCTATCTTATTTATCTGTAGGTGGTAATAACTTTATAACTCTTCAGTATATATGTTTTTATAATCTTTATCCTAGCCTATTCAAATTTGGCTTAAATATACAAGGTGTATATATTTTTTATTACATTATTTATCTATGCTTTCGAAACAGGCAATGATATACACTATATATGCAACATTTCCATGCGATATGTGAAAGAACCCTTCTGCTGAACAATCCATCAGTGTTATATAGATCAAGGGACTGATGGCCTGCTTCTGGAAAGACATTAGTTTTTCTTGACTAGACCACATTCTACACTGGACTTTTTATATTGCCCATGAACATGACTCTTGGAACTTTTGAAAGCATTCATGATATCAGGTCAGGAACACTTGTCCAATAAAGTAAAGTTAGCATTTAAATGGCAATAGTTCTTTCCTGGGTTTCATATATATTCCATCTCAGTCAGAATATGAAATACATTCTGGTGCTCTATGACAAAATTAGCAAAGATAGTCAATAATATTTAATTATGTGAATCAAAGTTACTGTGACAGCCAAATTGAACTCTTGAGTTACTAATATTTTTTAAACATCATAAAGTTGTGGAGGAGGTACCTTGGAAGGAAAATGATGAAGGAATTGGGAGAGAAGTAGGAAATGAATATTACCAAAGTGCATTGTGGCCATGCATAAAATTCTCAAAGATTTAAAAATAATATAGTATTAAAATATTCCCTGTATCATTTTTTTCCAGAAACTAAATATGTTTATAAGTTAATCCAATCATGCTGACAATTTAAATAGGTAATATATCTTAAAAGATCATAATATTGTGTATTGGCCATTGCTGTTCCATGTATATTTATAGTCTCAGAGGCAAAGGCAAGTATGTGGGAGAAAATAATTAGTCTTTATTGGTATTTCCCCAGCTTCTCTGTTAAGTTCTTCTTTCTCTACGTTTGATAAAAATGTCCCATACATTTGTCCTTTTGCTGTTGGTTCCTTTTTGACACAGATCTGAGTATATAGTTTCCATGGGGTCCTGACAGTGACTGGGATGAGGGAAATTCTTTTTTCAGCATTGCTTAGGTAGTCTGAGGAGCTTGAGACATAGCTATGTTGTCACCATCATGAGAAATGGAAGTCATTTCCCCCTTGGAGTCAAAATCTCTGAGAAGTTGGCCCAAAGACCTCACTGTCTTCCTCTGCCATACTCTTGGGTAGCAAGCTGGGAATTTTATCAGTTTTCGTGCTCCACTCAGACTTGAAATCGTTTTTAGTTTTATTCAAGATGAGGGAATTATAACAACTAGCTTTGAGTTTCAGTTCAAAGCAATTAGAAGACTTTACTCTCATGGAAGAAATATCTTAATACAACAAATGGCAAAGATAATACTTATTTTAAATGAACTAGTTTATATTCTTATGACCTAATAAACTCAATGACATAGACTTTAGGCTGTGCAACCAAATGACTCAAATTTGTTATCCTATTCTTCAGTAATTAAAACCCATTCTTTAAAAACCTGCATATATTAAAAAATGAATACATGCAAAAAATCAAAATGTTCTATCTTTGCCTCTACATTCCAAGAGGTGTTACAATTTATCAATTTTAGGAACTAGTGCAACTATGGAAATAGAAATAAAGATTATGTGTAAAATCAATCATCAGATCAAGATATTTAGATACACATGGTTCATTTGATTTTTATCCTTAGTTATCCTGTCCATTGTAGAACATTAGGCGTTACACTCCCTATTCAACTGTACCTTGGTACTTCTTGATCTGTATATTCTTTTACAATATTTTCTAATCTGTAGTAATGACTATTCTATTCTGCATTTATATTCTTCTGATATAGTAGATCATTTTTTCCTATCCATGCACATGGTCATAGAAATTTAGTTTGATCACATGGTGTAACTATATGATCTGGTCAGATCTTCATAAGCTTAGGGCGATCTCATGATCTCATGCAAAACACATTTAGTCCAACTTTAAAAGACCCAAGATTCTTTATCATCTCAATGCTGTTCAAAAATCCAGTGTTCCAAAATCACTTCAAAGGCTCAAGGTAGTTTCTAAAATTTGTCCTCCTGGGGTTTGGTTGTTGCTGGTGGTGGGGTTTTGCTTGTTTGTTTTTTGTGTTTCGGTTTTTGCTTTATTTTTCTTAATGATAAACTTCTAGCATAGAGTGGTATGGAATTCACATTACAGTTTTAAAAGGAAGGAATAAGGCATAGTGAGAAAAGACAGAACAAAGCAAGAAAAAAGCTAACAGACTAAAAATCAAATCCTATAATTCCATGTCCAGTGCATATGGTTTTAGTTTCAAAAGGCTTATATGTTTCCATACATGCAGCTTTGCTATTTGACACCTATGTCTATCGATTGTACTTCTGCAACTACTTACATACAGTGCTTCCTGGAAGTTATCCCATTCCCATGGTTCTGTTATCTTCAGAGTCTTGGATTCCTCATTGGAATCTGGGCCTCACCTTCGAAATGTTTAGGATGACCTCTCAGTGCCTCCATGCAAGCTCTTCAACCCTGCCAGACAGCCCCTGGACACCAGCCCTGGCACTATGCAACCGTGAAAGACACATCCTAACTGTGCATCTTTCTTGTCTCCACAAACAATCTATTGGCCTTTGAATAGTATTTGTTAACTCATTATAATGTCTAATTATTAAAATGTATTAGTCCTCATTTTTGTACTAAGGAAAACAAACAGAAAAGCTTAGACTTCTTCCGAGATGCTGTATTTCCATTATTTCCCAAGCTTTCTGACTATTTCCACTACTGAATAAGTCAGGCAGAGTTTAAACACCTCTCCCAGCGTCTTCTTTCCCCTAAAGACTTCAGTCGTTCATTGTGTCAGCTAGGAACTGGTACTACTTTAGACAGGTTTCCTGCTTTATTGATAGGTCACCTGTGGAGACCTGGGCAGGCAAAGTCAGACTTCACCTTTGCTTTCTGCCTTGGTGTGCCATGGACCTCTGCAAGTAGAATCCTCAGTAAGAGGGATCCCCGAGGCCAAGGAGTTCTATTACACTGCATCAAGAATTGGTCAGCTTCTTGCTCCTGGGAAAATCCTACTGCTGTGACTAATAAGTATTTCAAAAGAAATAAAAGAGCATGTCACTCAACCTCTGAGTGTAAGATAAGTTGTCAGGGAGTTTTTGGCCAGTAGGTTCTTTACTTCACCCATAGTCACTGGATTTTTCTGTCAATAGTGCGTATTGTCACTACAGAATTAAATCTTTTTCCAACCACCACCATGAAAAATCTGGTGATGAGTAACAGCAAACATAGGGGCAGATGAAAGGTTTGTTGTCAAAAAAAGAAAGAGAAAGGGTGTTTGTATCAATCAGGTAAACAGGTATCTATGTTACTGTTTATTATAATCTAATTACATAAATGTAGTTATAAATGTTAGACATACAATGACCAATCTATGTGCATTACTAAGCAGGAAGACATGGCAAAAGTTTCTCTCTAATTTACAGCAGATATTCCTTTACCACCCATCACCACTATTCCTTCGTACCATTACATTTATTCCACCACAAACAGACATAATAGAATATGAGTAGACTATGCTTTACCTGTGGCATATCTTCGGTTGATAGAGCCTAACTTTCTTCAAAAATTGGGTTTCTCAGGAGGCAGCATATGACTACATTCCAAGAAAGTATTTCATCCACCTTCAAGGTTTCTAAATTTCTTGGAAAGCATTTGTGTCATAGATCATATTTACTCTAATATCCAGATATCTGTGTATTTAACTAAGTTCTGCTAAGGAATAAAAGCTTCTCTAGTTTAGATCAGTATCTAGTGTTTCACTTTTTTCCTTTTTTTTCTTTTCCTTTTAAAAGGAAAATATCCAATAATAAATAAAATAAAGAAGAAAAGAAAATATATACTTTCATATAATATATTCTGGATATTATATTTTCTCTACAAACTCCTCCCAGATCTTCCCCAAATTCTCCACCTTCCCAAATTCACACATTTTTCCCTCTCCCTCATTACAAAATAGCCCTCATAAAATAATAATAATAAAAATTAAAATTAAAAATTGGCTTCACATCTTACTCTACTGGAGTCCACACCAATAATAAAAACTCTTGGTGAGACACTGTCCACAGCTCATTAATATCCCTTAAAGCCCTATGAGCACTCCCCAGCAGCACCCCTGTCCTGAGATATGCAATTTAGCCCACAATCCTGGCAGAAGACCATTATTCTACTAGAGGATATGCTAATACTAGTAACCCTAAAAACCACAGTTAACTGGGAACTCCAGAGGCCACTTCATTATCCAGAACCACAGAAGCCATGTCAGTTAACAGAACTCCAGAACTCCAGGGGCAATGCATGTACCTAAAAACCCAGAGATCACACAGGCCACCAAAACTTCAGTGGCGACACTATTGGCCCAGAAGATTCAATGTTCACCAGAACCACAGGCCACTAAGGCCAGAAGATCAGAGTGGAAACCAAAAATCATGGGAAAAAAATCTAAAAAGTCCATCCAACCAAGATAAAGTGTGAAATTGGCACCTAAATCTATAATCACCCCAAACAAAGATGCTTAGATCCTAGCCTAAGAACACAATCCAAAATAGCCATGACAATATAGTATAACAAAAGTCCAGCTATTACATTACATCAAACTCTAGATATTCCAATATAACTGAAACATAAGAAAATGACCTTAAATCCAATCTTATGAAAATATAAGGGCCCTTAAGGAAGAAATGAGAAAATACTTTAAAGAAATCCGGCAAAACACACACATAGTCTCTCTCTTTCTCTCTCTCTCTCTCTCTCTCTCTCTCTCTCTCTCTCTCTCTCTCTCCCTCTCTTTCATACACACACACACCATTTAAAGAAAATGAATATAACTGTTCTAGACCTGAAAACTGAAATAGAAACAATAAAAAAACCACAAACTGGAAATCCTGGAAATAAAAAATCTAGGCGAGTGAATAAGAACTATACATGTAAGCATCACCAAAAGAATACAAATAATAAAAGAGAGAATTTCAGATGTAGAAGGAACACAAGAAGAGATTGATATATGGGTCAAAGACAATGTTAACTCTTAAAAGTTCATTTCTTAGTGTTTTATTGCTATGAAGAGATACCAAGACCAAGGCAGTTCTTATAAAGAAAGACATTTAATTGAGGCTGGCTTACAGTTTCAGGAGTTTAGTTCATTATCATAATGGTGAGTAGCATTGAGTCATACAAGCAGACATGGTGTAAGAACAAGAGTTCTACATCTTGATCCACAATCAGCAAAAGAAGACGGTGTGTCCCACAGGGTATAGTTTGAACATCGAAGACCTCACAGCCTGCCCCTTGTAAATGACACACTTCCTTTAAACAAGACTATATCTACTCTAGCAAGGCCACACCTCTGAATAGTGCGATTTCCTATGGGCCAAACATTCAAACACATGAGTCTATAAGCACCATCCCCATTCAATACACCACATCCCACTCCTTGGCCCACTTAGGCTTGTAGTCATAACATGGTCTAACTTCAAAAGTCCCCATAGTCTATCATAGTCTCAAACTTGTTTAAAAGTCCAAAGTTCAAAATCTCTTCTGAGATTCATACAGTAATCACCTATAAAATCAAGATGCAGAATATATTTTTTCAACAAAAAATGATATGGGATACACATTACCAATCCAAAATAGAGCAAAATGAGCTTAGTAAGTAAATACTGGTCAAAAGCAAGACTAAAAGTCAGCTGAGCAAGCTCCAAACTTGCATATCCATGTGTAATGTTAAAATGTTCTTTACAGAACTTATAGAATGAATCTCAATCCCTCTTCTCTCTCTCTCTCCCTCTGCCCCTCTATTCCTCTCCCTGTCCCTTCCTTTCCCTCTTCCATCTACTTCCTCTCTCCTCTCTCTGTCTCTCTATCCATCTTGTATCTATGCATCTATCATCTATGTATATATCTACCTATTATCTCTCTATCTATCTATCTATCTATCTATCTATCTATCTATCTATCATCTGTCTCTGTGTCTATCACTATCTATCTATATGAGAGATTTATTGGGATTATTTGCAGACTTCAGTCCAACGAATCCTACAGTGGCCAGCGGTGAATGGAAAGTCCAAGAATCTAGTCATCTCTCAGTCCATGAATCTGTGTGTCTCCACTGGTCTTATGTATAAGCTGGAATCCTGAGAAAGTAAAGTAGAATGCTGTATAGATGTGCTGGCAAAGTAAAGGCGAACAGATGAAGAATAAACCCTTCCTTATCCCATTGTCCTTATGTAGGTTTAGAGCAGAATGTATGACCCACTTTAAAGATATACCTCAAGATCTGGATCAAAATCTAGTATCTCCCAGCCTGAAGATCCAGAACAAAGGCACGTTGTCTTCCTGCCTATGATGCAGATCATAGGTGTGCTCTCCATTTTGGAACTGTAGTTCATTCCAGATACAATCAAGTTAACAGTTGAGAATAGCCAGTTCCTGATACAAAATATTCAAGAAATCTGGGACACTATGAAAAGACAAATGCTAAGAATAATAGGAATAGAAGACATTGAAATTGTTTTAGCTCAAAGTCCCAGAAAATATTTTCAGCATAATCATAGAAGAAAATATTTCTATTTTTTTTTAAAAGGATATGCTTATAAAGGTACTAGAAGCTTACAAAACACAAAAAAGATTGGGCTAGTAAAGAAAGTCCCATTGACACATAATAATCAATAGTAACCTAATAGTACAAAATAAAACAAACAAACAAAAATGCTAAAAGTTGCAAGAGTAAAAGGCCAATTAACATACAAAAGCAAACATCTTAGAATTATAGTACACATCCCAATGGAAAATCTAAAAGCCAAAACACCTTGCAGATTTCTTGAATACTGTAAGAGACTATAGAAGCCAGTGCAGACTACTATAACCAACAAAACTTTCAATCACTATAAATGGATAAAACAAGATACTTCATGACAAACTCAAATATAAATAATATCTATCTATATAAACTGCCTTATAGAAAATACAAAACAAACAAATGAAACAAACAAACAAACAAACAAAAAAACCCTCCAACATAAGGCAGTTAACTACACCCATGAAAACTAAGGAAATAATCTCACAACAGAAAAGTCAAAAGACACACACACAAACACACACATATGCACACACCTCAACTACTAAAATAACAACAATTGGTCTTCTGGTCTGCAACCTGTGCCACAGGGTTTCATACCCAAAGAGCACAAAGAGCTAGCCTTACAGGAGTGTCAATAAATCAGTGATCTGGGGTAAGACCAGTACCTCTGCTTAGAGGGACCCACCTGGAACCCTCAGAAGACAGGGACTGAGGAGCAGCCTTCGAGTTTCTGTCTGCAGCCAGAGAGCTGATCATGTGCCACAGGGCTCCATACCCAAATAGTACCATGAGAGAGCTGGCCTCCCAGAAGTGCCAACACATGTTCAAGCACAGGTAAAACCACCACTTCTGTTCAAATTCCTGGCTCAAGGGGACCCTTGCAGAGGCATCAGGACACAGGAACCAAGGAGCACATGGAGACAGGATCCTTCTGGTTTCAATCCGTAACAGAGGCCTGACCCTGTACCACAGCTCTACAAACCCAAATTCCTCTCAAAGAAAGCTGATCTGCAAGGAGAACTGAAACAGAGGCTTGCAGGAGATACAATCCACACTCAGAGAGAGTAAGACAAGCTAACAGCAGAGATAACCAGATGGCGAAAGGCAAGGGAAAAAATATAAGCAGTAGAAACCAAGGCTACTTGGCATCATCAGAACCCAGTTCTCCCACCATAGTGAGCCCTGGATCCCACAACACACAATAAAAGCAAGACTCTGATTTAAAATCACATCTCATGATGATGACAGAGGACTTTAAGAAGGACATAAATAACTCCCTTAAAGAAATACAAGAGAACACAGGTAAATTGGTAGAAACCCTTAAAGAGTAAACACAATATTTCCTTAAAGAATTACAGGAAAATGCAAACAGGCAAAGGAAATGAACTAAACCATCCAGGATCTAAAAATGAAAATAGGAACAATAAAGAAATCACAAAGGGAGACAATGCTAGAGATAAAAATCCTAGGAAAGAGATCAGGAGTCATAGATGCAAGCATCACCAACAGAATACAAGAGCTAGAAGAGAGAATCTCAGGTGTAGAAGATGCCATAGAAACATTGACACAACAGTCAAAGAAAATGCAAAATGCACAAAGCTCCTAACCCAAAACATCCAGGAAATCCAGGACACAATGAGAAGACCAAACCTAAGGATAATAGATATAGAAGAGAGTGAAGATTCCCATTTAAAGGTCCAGTAAATATATTCAACAAAATTATAGAAGAAAACTTCCCTAACCTAAAAAAAGAGATGAGCATAAACATTTAAGAAGCTTACAGAACTCCAAATGGATTGAACCAGAAAAGAAATTCCTCCTGTCCCATAATATTCAAAACACCAAATGCACAAAACAAAGAAGGAATATTAAAAGTTGTAAGGGGAAAATGTAAGTAAATTATAAAGGCTGACCTGTCAGAATCAAACCAAACTTCTCACCAGAGAGTACGTAACCTAGAAGATCCTGGGCAGATCTCATACAGACCCTAAGAGACACAAGTGCCAGCCAAGGCTGTTATCCCCAGCAAAACTCTCAATTACCATAGATGGTGAAACCAAGATATTCCATGACAAAACCAAATTTACATGATATCTTTCCAAAAATCCAGCCCCACAAAGGATAATCGATAGAAAATGCAAACTCAAGGAAGGAAACTACACCCTAGAAAAAGCATGAAATTAATCTTCTTTCAACAAACCCAAAAGAAGATAGCTACACAAACAAAAAATAACATTGAAAATAACAGGAAGCAACAATTACTATTCCTTAGTATCTCTTAACATTAATGGACTCAATTCCTCAATAAAAAGACATAGACTAATAGACTGGATAAATAAACAGGATCCAGCATTTTGATACATAAAGGAAATGTACCTCAGAGTCAAAGGCAACCACTACCTCAGAGTAAAGGACTGGAAAACAATTTTCCAAGCAAATAGTCCCAAGAAACAAGTTGGAATAGCCATTCTAATATTGCATAAAATCAACTTTCAACCAAAAGTCATCAAAAAAGATAAGAAAGGACACTTCATACCCTTCAAAAAAAAAATCTACCAAGAAGAACTCTCAATTCTGAACATGTATGCTCCAAATGTAAGGGCTCTAACATTCAAAAAATAAACTGTACTAAAGTTAAAAGCATACATTGCACCTCACACAATAATAGTAGAAGACTTCAATACCCTACTCTCATCAATGGGCAGATCCTGGAAACACAAACTAAACAGAGACACAGTGAAACTAAGAGAAGTTATGGACCAAATGGTTTTAATAGATATCTATAGAACATTTCATCCTAAATATCTAACATTGACCATATAATCAGTCATAATACAAACCTCTACCGATATTAGAAGATTGAAATAATCCCATGTCTCCTATCAGATCACGGATTAAGGCTGCTCTTCAAAAGCAATAAAAACAATAGAAAGCCCACATATACATGGAAGGTGAACCACACTCTACTCAATGATAACTTGGTCAAGGAAGAAATAAAGAAAGAAAATAAAGACTTCCTAGAACTTAATGAAAATGAAAATACAACATATATAAATTTATGGAATATAATGAAAGCAGTGCTAAGAGAAAAACTCATAGCTCTGAGTGCCTCCCAAAAGAAACTGGAGAGTTCATACACTAGCAGCTTAACAGCACACCTGAAAGCTCTAGAACAAAAAGAAGCTAATACACCCAAGAGGAGTAGGGGCAGGAAATAATCAAACTCATGGCTGAAATCAACCAAGTAGAAACAAAAAGAACTATTCAAAGAATCAACCAAAACAAGAGCTGGTTCTTTGAGAAAGTGAACAAGATATATAAACACTTAGCTAGATTAACCAGAGGGTATAGAGACATTATATAAATTAGCAAAATCAGAAATGAAAAGGGAGATATAACAACAGAAATGGAGGAAATTCAAAAAAATCATCAGATCCTACTACAAAAGCCTATACTCAACAAAATTGGAAAATCTGGATTAAATGGGCAATTTTCTAGACCGATTCCAAATACCAAAGTTAAGTTTGGATCAGATAAACCATCTAAACACTGCCAAAACCCCTAAAGAAATAGAAGCAGTCATATACATATAGTCTCCCAACCATAAAAATTCCAGGACCAGATGAGTTTAGTACAGAATTAGGTCAAAGAAGACCTAATACCAATACTCTTCAAACTATTCCTCAAAATAGAAACAGAAGGAACACTACACAATTCATTCTATGAAGCAACAGTTACACTGTATCCAAAACCTCACTAAGATCCAGAAAATAAAAAGAACTTCACACAAATTTCCGTTATGAATTTAGATACAATAATAGTCAATAAAATTCTTGCAAACCAAATCCAAGAGCACATAAAAATGATCAATCACTATGATCAAGTAGGATTCATCTTAGGGATACAGGGATGGTTCAATACCTGGAAATACATCAATGTAATCAACTACATAAACAAACTCAAAGTAAAAAAAACACGTGATCATTTCATTAGATGCTGAAAAAGCATTTGATAAAATTCAACATTCCTTTATGATAAAAGTTGGAAATACCAGGAATTCAAGGCCCATGCCTAAACATAGTAAAAGCAATATAAAGCAAACCTCTAGCCAACATTAAACTAAATGGAGAGAAACATGAATCAATCCCAGCACAGAGACTAGACAGAGCTGTTCTCTCTCCCTTTCTAGTCAATATAGTACTTGAAGTTATAACTAGAGCAATTAGACCATAAAAAGAGTTCAAAGGGATACAAACTGAAAAAGAAGAAATCAAACTATCACTATTTGCACATGATATGATCATTTACTTAAGTGACTCGAAAAACTCCAGCAGAGATCTCCTACAGCTGATAAACAACCTCAGCAAAGTTGCAGATATAAAAGTAACTCAAACAAATCAGTAGCCTTCCTATTTTTCAAGGATATACAGACTGAAAAGAAGTTAGAGAAATGACACCCTTCATAATAGTCACAAACAATATAAAGTATCTTGGTGTGACTCTAAACAAACAAATGAAGAACTGTATGACAAGAACTTCAAGTCTCTGAAGAAATAAATCAAAGAAGATGGAAAGTTCTCTCATGCTCATGGATTGGCAGGATTAATATAGTAAAAATGGCCATCTTGCCAGAAGCAATCTACCAATTCAATGCAATTGCCATCAAAATTCCATTTCAATTCTTCATAGACTTAGAAAGAGCAATTGGCAAATGCATTTGGAATAACAAAAAACTCAGGATAGTAAAAACTATTCTCAATAATAAAAGAACTTCTGAGGGAATCAGCATCCCTGACCTCAAGCTGTACTACAGACCAACAGTGAAAAAAAACTGCATGGTACTGGTACCATGATAGGTACGTAGATCAATGGAATGAAAATGAAGACTCAGAAATGAACCCACTCACCTATGGTCACTTGATCTTTGACAAAGGAGCTAAAACCATCCAGTGGGAAATAAAAGCATTTTCAACAAATGTACTGGTTAAACTGGATGTCAACATATAGAAGAATGAAAATTGATCCATTCCCATAACACTGTATAAAGTTCAAGCCCAAATGTATCAAGGATCTCTACATAAAATCAGATGCACTGAATCTAATAGAAGAGAAAGTTGGTAAAAGTCTCTAACACATGGGAACAAGGGAAAAGTTTCTAATAGAACACCAATGGATTTTGCTCTAAGATCAAGAATCGACAAATGGGACTTCAAAAAATTGCAAAGCTTCTGTAAGGCAAAGCACACTGTCAATAGGAAAAACCATCATCCAACAGATTGGAAAAAGATCTTTACCAATCCTATATCCAACAGAGGGCTAATATCCAATATATACAAAGAACTCAAGAAGTTAGACTCCACAGAACCAAATAACTCTATTAAAAATGGGGAACAGAGCTAAACAGAGAATTCTCAACTGAGGAAACATGAAGAGCTCAGAAGGACCTAAAGAAATATTTCAACATCCTTAGTAATCAGGGAAATGCAAATCAAAATGACCCTCAGATCCCACTTCACCCCAGTTAGATTGGCTAAGATCAAAAACTCAGGTGACAGCAGATGCTGGCGAGGATATGGAGAAAGAGGAATATTCCTCCATTGCTGGTAGGATTGCAAGCTGGTATAACTGCTCCAAAAATCAGTTTGGTGGACCCTCACAAAATTGGACATAGTACTACCTGAGTATCCAGCTATACCACACCTGGACATATACCCAGAAGATGCTCCAACATGTAAAAATGATACATGCTGCACTAGTGCATAGCAGCTATTTTTATAGTAGCCAGAAGCTGGAAACAACCCAGATTTCCCTCAACATAGGAATGGGTACAGAAAATATGGAACATTTACACAGTGAAGTACTAATCAGCTATTAAAAACAATGACTTCATGAAATTTGCAGGCAAGTGGATAGAACTTGAAAATATCACCCTGAGTGAAGTAACTCAGTCACAAAAGAACAAACATGTTACACACTCATTTATAAGTGTATATTAGCCCAAAAGTTTGGAATACCCAAGATTCAATTCACAGACCATTATGAAGTCAAAGAAGTAGAAAGACCAAAATGTGGATACCTCAGTGTTTCTTAGAAGGATGAACAAAATATTCACAGGAGGAAATATTGAGACAATGGGTGAAGCAGGCACACAATGAAAAGACATCCAGAGATTGCCCCACCTGGGTATACATCCCATATATAGCCACAAATTCCAGATGTTCTTGTGTATGCTGGGAAGTGCTTGCTGATAGAGGCATGATTAGATGTCTCCCCAGAGCCTCAGACAGAGCCTGACAAATACAGAGGAGGATGCCCACAGTGAACTGTTGGATTGAGCATGGGGTCTTGGATAGAGAAGTTGGAGAAAGGACTGAAGGAGCTGAGGGGGTTTACATCCTCATGGAGGGAGCAACAGTGTCAACTGGTCAGACCCCCCAGAGCTCCCTCAGACTGGATCACCAGCCAAACACATGGAGGGACCCATGGTGCTGGCCACATATGTGGTAGAGGAGGGCTTTGTTGGCCATCAGTGGGAGGAGAGGCCATTGGGTCTGAGGGTGTTAGATGCCCCAGTATAGAGGAATGCCAGGGAAGGAAGATGGGAGTGTGTGTGTGTGTGGGAAAGCACCCTCATAGAGTCAGGTAGAGGTGGGATGGGATAGGCTGTTTCCAAAGGGGAGACCTGGAAAGGGGAAAACCTTTGAAATGTAAATAAAGTAAATATCCAAAAAATAAAAAATAAATAAAAAATAAAATAACAGGAATTTATGATAATTGGTTTTAAAAATTTCTCAATATCAATGGAATCAATTTCCCAATAAAACATTAAATACCAAATGAATGAATGTAAAATCAGGACCTATGTTTTTGTTGCATCTAGGAAACATACCCCAACATAAAGGATAGACACTACCTCAGAATAATGGGTTAGAAAAGATTTTCCATGCAAATGGACACATAAAGCAAGCTTGTGTAGAGATTTTAGTGTCTACCAAAACAGATTTCCAACAAAAGTTAGTCAAAGGAAATGGAGAAGGACATTTTATACTCAAAAAAAAAAAAAAATCGACCAAGAAGATATCTCTGTTCTGAAAATGCAAGGGCACCCACATTTATAAATGAAGCATTACTAAGTTTAAATCACACACTGAACACCACACATCAATAGAGGGAATCTTCAACACCCTGCTCTCATCAGTGAACAGGTCATTAACACAGAATTTAAGCAGAGAAAAAAGTGGAGCTCACAGATGTTTTGAAGCAATTGGATCTAACATATATCTACAGGACATTTCACCCAAACGCAAAAACATATATCCTTGTCTCAGCACCTCATGAAACCTTCTCCATGTGCAGATACAAGAAAATTGAAATACTGCCCCGTATCCTTCTTATCAGACCACCATGGATTAAAGCTTGACTTCAACAACATCACAGAAAAGCAGAACAACCACAAACTCATGGAAATTGAATAACTCCTTACTGATTGAACACCAAAGGGTGAAATAAAGATATGAATTAAATACTTCCTAGAACTCAATGAATATGAATGTACAACATATTCCAACTTATAGGACACAATGAAAACAGGGATTAGAAGAAATTTCATAGAACTAAGTAACTTCATAAAGAAATTGGAGAGATTTCATACTAGCAATTTAAAAACATACCTCAAAGCTCTTGAACCAAAAAGAAGCAAATGCATTGAAGAGGACTAGGCAGCAGGAAATAATCAAACTCAGGGCTGACATCAATAAAATAAGAACAAAGAGAATATAAAAAAATCAATAAATGTAGAGTTAGTTCTTTGAGAAAATCAACAAGGTAGGCAAACCGTTAGCCACAGTAACTAAAAGGCAGAGAGAAAGTATGCTAATTAACAAAATAAGAAATGAAAAGGGGGACATAACAACAAATACAACAAAAACCTGAAACAAGAACATCTAAAGAATCATTATACCTCTCTTCAAAAACCTGTACTACATAAAATTTGAAAATCTAAAGGAAGTAGACAAATTCCTTGATAGGTACCACTTACCAAAGTTAAGTCAACATCAGATAAACAATTTAAGTAGACCTATAAACCTTAAGGAAATAGAAGAAGTAGACATTAAAAATATCCAAATAAATAAATAAATAAATAAATAAATAAATAAATAAATAAATAAATAAATAAGCAAGCAAGCCCTGGGCCAGACTGTTTTAGCACAAATTCTACACGACTTTGAAAGAAAATCAGTGCTCCTCAAATGGTACCATAGAATATAAACAGAGGGAACACTGCCAAATAAAATGCTTGTAAACTAAATCTAAGAACAAATCAAAAAGATCATGTACCATGATCAAGTAGGTTTCATTCCAGAGATGCAGGTATCATTCAATATAAGAAAATCTATCAATGTAATCCAACATACAAACAATGTGGAGAAAACACTGACCCTCTCATTAGATACTGAAGAAGCCTTTGGCAAAATCCAACACCCCTTCATAAATAAAAGTTTTGGAGAGATCAGGGATTCAATTCACCAACCTAAATACAGTAAAGATAATATATAGCAAGCTGATATCCAACATCAAATTAAATGGAGAGCAATTTAAAGCCATTCTATTAAAATCAGGGAAAAGAAAGGGTGTCTACTCTCTACAATCTATTCAGTATATAACTGAAAATTCAAACTAGAACAGTAAGATAACTAAAAGTGACCAACTGGACGCAAATTAGAATGGAGGAAAGCAAAGTATCACTCTTTGCATATTATATCATAGTATCTATAAATGACCCCAAAATTCCACCAGGGAAATCCTACAACTTATAAACACCATGAGCAAAATGGCTATATACAAGATTAACACACACACACACACACACACACACACACACACACACACACACACGATCAGTAGCCCTTCTATATACAAGTGATAAATGGGCTAAGAAAGAAATCCGGGACACAACACCCTTCATAATATCCACAAATAATATAAAATATCTTGGTATAACTCTAACAAAGCAAGTGAAAGATTGGTATAGCCAGAACTTCCAGTTTTTGAAGAAACAAATTTGAGAAGATATCAGAAGATGTACAGATGTCCCATGGTCATTCTTGTAGGACTCCCAACAGTGGGAGCAGTTGCTGTCTCTGTCTTTTGTGCCAGATTATGGGACCTTTTTTCTCCTATAGGGTTGTCTAATTTCAGCCTTGTTAAAGGGAAGGTGCTCAGTCTTATTGCAACTGGATATGCTCTGTTTGCTATCCATGGAAGAAATTCTCTTTTCTTAATAGAAAGAGAATTTGAGTGGACAGGGTTAGGGGAACTGGAAGAAAAAGAGGGAGGAGAAACTACAGTCAGGATATAAAAAAAGTGATGACAAAAGTAAAAGCAAAATCTGTGATTATTCCTGGTTGTGAAGTTGATTACATCTGGAATGAACTACAAGCAATAAATGGAGGGCACACCTGTGATCCAGATCTTGAGGTTGGAAAACGTGTTTCTGACTTGGATCTTGACATGGAGATCTTGAGGCATAGTGGCCATGAAAATCATAGGCCCAGGCAAGGTAGTACACACCTTTAATTCCAGAAAATGGAGGCAAGCAGAACTCTGAGTTCAAGGTCAGCCTGGTACAAAGCAAATTTTAGATCTGGACATCGTAGTGCATAACTTTAATCTGAGCCACACCTGCTGGAGACCTACATAAGGACATTGGAAGAAAGAAGAATCACTCTTCTTCAACTGGTTACACTAACTTTACCATCACATCTGTTGGAACCTACTTCTACAGAAGAACAGCTTAAACAACAAGCACCATTGGACTGAACGACTTCTAGATCATTGGACTTCCCATTCACAGCTGCCCATTTTTGAGTTAGATAGGCTACAGACTGTAAGTGATTACAATAAATTCCATTAATATAAAGAGACATGCCATAAGTTCTGTGATTCTAGAGTACCCTGACTAAGACCAAAACCAAACAAATATAAAGAAAAATATTTTTAAAAGAGTCAAAGAAAAATCTCAAGGAACATCTCCAGATATTGAGACACATACCTTTGTATGCATAGAAACCCCATAATATCCAAACTAGAAACTATAATTTATACAGAAATATCTGTAAGATTAAAATAATGAAGTGTATCATTTTTGAATCATTTTTCTATGCTAGGCATTCACTGCATATAAATTTGATTTTTTAAAAAATGAGTAAAGTTTAAGGATCAATGTAGTATAACATTTCTCTCTGTTTTTTATTTAAAATCTATCAGTGATTTAACCTAAATCTTGCCTTCTGAGCTATCATTTATATGATTCTTCCTATCAACAATTCCTTAGTAGGTACAGATTGCATAGTATCATAACAGGCAAAAACCATGAAAATAAGCAAGAGAATTGTTTGGTGTTTCTAATGTTGTTATCAGTATACCTCCTGCTGGTTCCTTGAGGGTCATTTTAATATTCCCATAACTGGAGTTTTATTACTGGTTCTCAAAGATTACAATAAAACTGAGCAAATTTATATGTGCTTGAGACACATGTGGATGGTCTGATCTACCTTCCAACAATCAGTTTCTTTAGCTTTGATATACCTGTGACAGTAGGCCAGAGATCTTCTATAAACTCAGGTTGTTGAGATCAAAGATTAAAAGCATCCATGCCAACCTCCTTTGTGCCAATTTGAATATTTTGTGACTCATGTCTCCTGGCCTTTGGGTTTCAGGGCAGAGGTGGAACACAGAGTTGGACAAAAGTCAAAAGACTGATGTTGATCTCCAGCTTTGTCACTCTCTCTAACTTTACTGGGGTTTAGAAGCTAATATATTATAGAAACCTAATACTTTCTTGCTTATTCTGTGGCTAAAAACCATTGGCTTCTTTTTCTAACTCTGTGTGCTTGAATAAGCACTGGGGAAACTCAACTCATTGTTACTGTTCGTGTATAATAAGTGCTAAAAATTTAACTCTTAGTGGTTAAAAATGTGCTTTGGAATTGGGAAAAGGATTCATTGTAGTGCTCCTTTCTCTGGCAGGGTAGTCAGACATCTCTAACTAATCAGGTAATGTCATTTTAGAAACATAGAGAAAAGAAAAGAAATGAAAGAAGTCACTCACACAGACAATACACACACACAGTGAAGCAGGAAAACAGTTGTACCACCTTTCTTTATTGCTATCAGTCTTTTTATAGTGTTTTATACAAAAAGTTCTTTACATAAGAATTACCTCATAGATAAAATGTTACATAAAAGAGGAGTTATAGAAAGGTATCTATAACATATTTATACCAATGTTTCATACTGTAAGCTCATTATAAGTTCAAAGAAAAAGCGTTTACATGGCCTTGCCTTAATATAGAGCAGATCTGTGACTTTAATATTTTTCCTTAAACACAAAATTGTCCCAAGCCTGTATCTCTTTTAACATAATTAGGAAAGCTCATTGAGTTTCTTATCGTGAAGCCACATGAGGAGTGGGCACACTCTTGATTCTAACTTTACTATGTCTTTCTAGTAAAACAAATAAAAACATCTTAAACTTTCTTCCTAAAATTATTTGAATCAAATCAGGAATGTAATGAAATTATTATTTAATCTAAACAGCATTAATATATGAAATTCATTTTTATGTCGATCTTCAGGAAATCTTCCCAGGAATCCTTAGGCTATGTAATCGTGATAGGAAAGGAATATAAGCTGCAAGAAGCAATTCTGGGACAACATCTTTTGGAGCTTTTTTTTAGACCTTAGCCATTACAAGCTATGCAAAAATGATGTGCCACTTCTGGGAAGGTCACCTGCTAACCTAAACCTTTCCTAGATGGCTCCTGACATACAAAGCCACAATTACTCTGATACCTAAACCACACAAGGATACAACAACAAAAGAGAACTTCAGACGAATTTCACTTCTGAATATTGATGCAAAAATACTCAATAAAATTCTAGCAAATCAAATTCAAGAACACATCAAAACCATCATTCACCACGATCAAGTAGGCATCATCCCAGGGATGCAAGCTTGGTTCAATATATGAAAATCCATTAACGTAATCCACTCTATAAACAAATTCAAAGGAAAAAAATGAAAACATGATCATCTCCTTAGATGCAGAAAAAGCATTTGACAAAATATAGCACCTGTTCATGTTAAAAATGTTGGAGAGATGAGGAATTCAAAGCCCATACCTAAACTTAATGAAAGCAATATACAGCAAAGCAGTAGCCAACACCAAGCTAAATGGAGAGGAACTTGAAGCAATCCCACTAAAGTCAGGGACTAGACAAGGCTGCCCACTATCTCCCTATCTATTCAATATACTACTTGAAGTTCTAGCTAGAGCAATTAGACAACAAAAGATAGTCAAAGGGATACAAATTGGAAAGGAAAAAGTCAAAATATCACTATTTGCAAATGATAGGATAGTATATTTAACTGACCCCCAAAATTAGACCAGAGAACTCCTAAATCTGATAAACAACTTCAACAAAGTACCTGGATATAAATTGAACTCAAATAAATCAGTAGCCTTCCTTTATACAAATGATTAGCAAGCCAAGAAATAAATTTGGGAAACAACTCCCTTCACCATACCCACAAATAATATAAAATATCTTGGGGTAACTCTAACTAAAAAAGTGAAAGATCTGTATGACAATAACTTTAAGTCTCTCAAGAAAGAAATTGAAGAAGATCTCAAAAAATGAACATATCTCCCATACTTATGGATTGGCAGAATCAATATAGTAAAAATGACCATCCCATGAAAGGCAATCTATAGATTCAATGCAATCACCATCAAAATCCAAACACAATTCTTCAAAGACATGGAAAGAGTAATTCTCAAACTCATCTGGAAAGGCAAAAAACCAAGAATAGCAAAAGCAAAAATTAACAATAAAAGAACTGCTGGGGGGAACCACCATCCCTGATCTCATGCTATGCTGCAGAGCAATAGTGATAAACACTGCCCAGTATTGGTACAGAGACAGGCATGTTGATCAATGGAATAAAATTGAAGACCCAGAACAAAACCCACACATTTATGGACACTTGATCTTTAACAAGGAAGCAAAAAATAAACAATGGAAAAAAGAAAGCATCTTCAATAAATGGTGCTGGTCTAACTGGCTGTCTATATGTAGGAAAATGATAATAGACCCATATTTGTCACTGTACAAAGCTCCAGACCACATGGATCAAGGACCTCAACATAAAACCAGATACACTGAATCTAAAAGAAGAGAAAGTGGAAAAGAGACTTGAACTCATTGACACAGGGGGAAATTTCCTAAACAGAACTCTAATTGCTCATATCCTAAGATCAAGAATTAATAAATGGGACCTCATGAAACTGGAAAGCTTCTGTATATCAAAGGACACAATCAATAGGACAAATCAGAAACTTCACAATTTGGGAAAAAATCTTCATTAATCCCACATCTGATATAGGGCTAATATCTAAAATATATAATGAACTCAAGAAACTACCCACCAAAAACAAACAACCCATTCAAAAATGGTGTATAGAACTAAAAAAAGAATATCGAATACCTGAGAAGAACCTAAAGAGAAGTTAAAATTCCTTAGTGATCAGGGAAATGCAAATCAAAATGACCCTGAAATTCCACCTTATACCCATAAGGATGGCTAATATCAAAATCTCAGGTAACAGTACATGTTGGCGAACCTGTGGAGAAAGGGGAACACTCCTCCTGTGTTGGTGGGATTGCAAACAGGTACAACCACTCTGCAAATCAATCTGGAGGTTCCTCAGAAAATTGGAAATAGATCTACCTGAAGACCCAGCTATACCACTGTTTGGAATATACCCAAAAGATGTCCTACCATGCTGCAGGGGCACATATTCCACTAAGTTCATATTGGCCTTATTTGTGATAGCCAGAAGCTGGAAACAACCTGTTGGAACAAGCCTGGCAGGGTAAAAAGAAGCCCCACATGTCCATTCTGGGTGCTGCGGCCCTGGGTGGGACAGGAGACACACGGGAAGTGGCTGAGCATCTTCCCACACAGTCAGATGGGCAGGTGGGGGCTGTGGGAAGCCTTTGCAGGCCCTGCCTGTGGGTGGGGGAGGGGGCCATTCCAGGGGAATGTCACAGCTGAGTTCTCTAGCCTGGGGCACCACAGTTGTTGCAGGGTGCTACAGATGGGCTAGCTGGAGCACAGCTGGGGTTCTCGCCACCAGGTTTTGGTGGCTTGGGGCGCCGGGCTAGCCGCTTAAGCTTGGGTGAATGGGTACCATCTGGGAGTGCTGGGAAGCCCTCTGCTAGAGATTAGACAAGGCTCCTTAATCGAGGGCCGGATTCCCTCACTTCCCACGGTGGGTCCAGATGAAGAGACAGTCCATAATTCTAAGACGTTTATTTTCATTGTGGAGAGTGGTGTGGATGGAATTGTACCCCCGCCCCTCTGGGAGATGGGAGGCAGATATAGTAATTGGGAAGGGGTGTGGCTAAGTCTCCAGGTGTCTCATTAACCTGGAGATAGCTTGGGCCTGCATGGCCTTGCCTCTACTTTTGGCGGGGCTTGGGGGCATGACCACACCTCTACCTGAGGAGGGGCTGGGGGTGTGACCCTTTTTTAAGTGACCAAATGTCACAGACCTGTGGAGAGATGTAGCCACGTGTTAGAAGCTGTATTCTAGGAGCTTAGGCAAACAGTTGCCATCCCTTGTAGGCTGAGGACAGCACATTGGGCCACATGATGGCTCACAACCATCTGTAATGAGATCTGATGCCCTATTCTGGAGTATCTGAAGACAGCTACAGTGAGCAGTGGCAAAGGCAAGCAGGCAAAGAAGCCCTGATTTTCTTTCAGCCTCCATTATCTAGGTCACAGCCAGAAGGTGCTTCCCACTCCAAGTGAACACCTTCCTCTTTCAGTTAATTCATGTGTAAACACTTTGACTGAAAAAAACAAAAAACAAAAAACAAAACAAAACAAAACAAAAAACCTCAAAACAGAATATAAAACAAATATAAAAATATAGGAAGTATTCCATTGTTCTATTAATATTAGTCAAATTAATTTTAAATGCAAAAGATAATACTAGAAAAATAATTCATAAACAGGTAATTGATTCAGAGACATAAGAATTACAAGTGTCAAGATATATGGATAAAAGCTACAAGACCTGAAGTCAAAACTAGACAATGCAGATGTCATAACTGAATATTTTACATCACTCTCATGAGAATTAGAATTTTCAAAAATCTGAATTTTATAGAAGACTTTATGATGATTCTGAAATTAACCAATGAAAATAAGGCAGAAATAAGCTCATACATCTTTAAAAGAAGAATTACCCACTATTGACTAATGTTACATTCACAAGTAAAACTGGGAAGCATTTCAATTCACTTTAAATACCTGTAAGACACCTACGTTTGACAAAATGATGAGTACATTTTATAAAAAATATAAATTGGATAGTGTCCCAAAGGTAATCATAAATGAATTCATATTCCTTGACTTTATTTGAAGTTTAAGAGCAGTGAAAACTTTTATGGAAATTGAATGATAACTGAGAACGGGTGAGGATAATGAGAAGGGACGTGAAGGCAGCCCCTGGATCAATGGGAACAGTCTATGCCTTGTTTATTGTCTTTGATATTTTGATATATTTATTTGCAAACACATTTTGAAATTATACCTGGAAGGCCGCGAGATTCAGGGACCGAGGTAGGCGGGCCTAAAAACCCCCCTGGATCCCAAAAGTGGGCGCCTGTGGCAGGAAACTTCTGCCTGGGACACTA
>CM052707.1:4848331-4910867 GCA_028551405.1 Uromys caudimaculatus | reverse complement strand
TGGCCACCAGGGAGAAAGGAGAGGACTTTGGGCCTGAGGGTGCTAGGGGCACCAGTAAAAGGGAATGTCAAGGTGGGAATATGGGAATGGGTGGGCGGGTAGGTGGGAGGAGGAATTCCCTCACAGAGGCGGGGAGGGGGAGGGGACACGGGGTTTCTAAAGAAAAGGGGAATCATCGGAAATGTAAACAAAATATCAAAAAAAATAAATAAAAAAAAAAAAAAGAAAGAAATTATACCTGTAGCATACACAGTTGTGACTTACGAGGCAGAAGTGTGTGGAAAAAATAGACCTTTGTCCTCTGATCCTGTGACAAGATATAATGAAATGGGAAAGTAAGAAAATTGAAAATAATATAAAACTAAATTTATGTTCCAAAATCATAATGAAAGTTTCCTGGTTGACACTATCCCCACCAAAATCTCAAGGCTTCTAAGTTAAAATGTGCTCAAGGACTTTAATTAAAAGCCTTAGCTCTTTAGGTAACATCTTCTATTCTGTGACAACAAACACAGAATATCTTCTTACAATGGCATAAATGCAAACCTTCCAGAAAGTTTGGTACTACTCACTTTTTTTTTTTTAACACAGAAGTTTATTAGACATAGAGTGGTTTCATTTCAAAGGTTATCAGCTGATTTTCAAAAGCAGGCACCATGACAAGCTCCCATACTCCCAAATAAATAACTGTGGAACAAATCTTTAGAATATGGCTGCATTTTTGTCCATTTGAGCATCCACCAGCCATTAACTGATGTTGGACCTATACAATGGAGCCGTTCATTAAGGCAGTGATTGAAAAGGGATTTCCCCTGTAGTTATAGCCCATCTTCAGAATCAGTGCTACATTCTGTAATAGCTAAAGCAAAAGTCTCACATTCCTAAATTAACAACATGTATATTTACTTCATATTTAAATCTGAACCCCCTTCAGTTTGGGAAGATAAAATATTGAGCATTCTATTTGTATTACTTGAAAGAGAATTTTGTTCTTGATATCTAATTTTATATAAATCATTTTAATAGCTCTTACAAACTTTCTTTCCTGTAAGTTTGAACAGACTGCAAATCTAGGCACTGACTAAGAAACAATGTTTGGAGGAATCCTTGTTCAATGAAACCCATAGCAATGAAAACAACAAAAGCCAGTGTGGTCTGAATGGCATTAGTCTGGGGGAATTTTTTTTTTCTGAAGCAATCATGAAAAATAAACTAGGGTTCAAATAAGGCCAAGGACCTATGTTGGCCTTGCTTTTAGTAAAATTACAATACCTTACCCAGCTGGAGCCATGGGTCCATTTGGTTGGTGGTTTAGTCCCTGGGAACTTTGGGTGGGTCTTGTTTGTTGATATTGTTGTTCTTTCTGTGGGGTTGCAAACCCCTTCAGCTCTTTTAGTCCTTGCCTAACTCCTCCATTGAGGTCCCTGCACTCAGTCTGATGTTTGATTGCTTGCATCCGCATTTGTATTGGTCAGGCTCTGGCAGAGACTCTCCACTGGATATGTAGCAGAGGATGACCTTATTGAGCATCACTGGGAGGGGAGTACCTTGGTCCTGGGGAAGCTTGATGACCCAGGGTAGGAAAATGCTAGTGCACTGTAGCAGAAGTAGGTGGGCGGGTGGGGGCGCACACTCATAGATGCAGGGGTTGGGGGAGGGGATCGGGGGTTGCAGAGGGGAACATTTGAATGGGGATAACATTTGAAATGTAAAGATATAAAATAACCAATAAAATGATAGAAATAAATAAAATTAAGAAAGAAAAAAAAAGATTACATTAGTTTAACAACAAATTCTTTCCTACTCACATATCAGCAATAACTATCTCTGGGTATTTTAATATGTACATTCTGTGTTTCCATCTTGGAGCATTTCTCATTTTCCACATAAAGGGTTCCCTAGAAATCTTTAATGACTTCACTGAGAGTAGTAACTGTTGTCCTAAAAGGAGTGCTTCTAGCGTTGGGCTGGACTCCAGAAGAGGTTAATCATGCAGAAGAATTAGGATGTGAGTCAAACAATAGACTGAAAGTAGGTCTTCCCAATACCTAAAGCAAATTTTGTTTTAATATTCCTTTGGCTCATAAATATTTTTTCTCACGAATAGCAAAAAAAGATACCTACCAAACATCTCATGAGTAAGCAGAAAAACATGGAAACTTTAGTTCATTTCAAAGCAATTAAAATCTAAAGGATTTGAAGCAGTGGAAGATGGAAAAGGGCATATTTTGAAACTATAGTAGATAAAATATAAATAGATACACTCCAAGTACAGTCTTTATATTATTTTTCAAAAGATCAAATTTTGTCAGTATTGTACATATATTTATTCTTTGATCTCTTATAATGCGAAAAGCTGGTGCTACCCATTTGTTTACTTATCTCTATTTTGTCCTGTTATATATATATATTTATGCTAGGAAATGTCGAATGTATTCTCAATTCAGTGGAAAATAATACAAAGTCCCTGTTTTGTTAGGACGCTTAATCTGGTAGGAGAAAGTGTTCATGAAACACTGAATATACCATGTGAATTTAGCAAATGAAATGTTCTTTATAATATAACATTTCTGTATAACAAATTTGTAAAGTACAGAAGATAACAAAGACATAAATGTGGAGAAATCCAGGACGAACAATTAAAAGTGTCAATGAGAAAATAAAATGGCTTTAGAAAGTGACAAGCAAAACTAACTGGAGGAAAGTGATCAAGGAGAGGACAGCAAATGTTATCCCAAACACTATAGAGATTTCTAAGTGGTTAATGGTACTTGCTGTTCTTGGAGGCCGGGTATATTTGGTGCCCATTGACCACATGTTTATAACAGCCTAAAACTCCAGCTTCCAGGAAATCTGACACCTTCTTCTGGCATCCAGACAGTAGATAGGCATTCCATACAAACACATGCATTCCAGGGCACTCACATACATAAAAAAGTAAGTAAAACTCTTTTAAAATATGAAAGGAAATGCCAAACTTATATACAGTAGAATTATTAACTATATTAAGGAGTATGAAGTTAATTTTAAATGAGATGGTAAGTAATTGGAGGGCATTAAATAGAGTCATGAGACACCTTGATCTTTCTGGTTGCCATGTAAAGAAATTAGTTCAAAGAACAACAGTAAAATAGAAAAGTGCCAATTAAAACTTTTGTCAGTGCAGAAATTAAAAATGAGTCTAGCTGTTTTAAGCATGAAGAAATTTGATGTGGAGAATTGGGAATCTACAAATTCCTTGGAGTGACCCAAAGCATGAACTTTAGCCTACGTTTTGCAGCACAGGAATCAGAAAGCTAGAATCAAGATATCACTGCCCATTACCCACAATGCTATTATGCCTTTGTATGCCCACAAAACTGGATACTGGTTGCTTCAATCTTGCTTCAGTTAAAACCTTAGTGTTCTTCACTCAGTAACTGAGCAAGAGGAAATTAAATCCAAGATTCAGAGAGATGCCATGAACATGTCTACTTCTGATATTTTGAGGAAGTATATACAAGTGGAAAAAATGGACATGTTGATGACAGTAGTCAAAATCTAGGTGAGAATGAAGATAGAACCAAGAGAATGTATTGGAAAAGGAGGATGTGGGGGAGGGGAGCTAAGGTCAGCATAGTAACTTAGACTTTGGTTTTATTTTCTTGCAAAAAAAAAAAAAAAAAGGAAGTTATTGTTTGATGGGAGTAAGAAGAAAACTAAAAGTTAGTTCTGCAGTGTTCTTTTTTGGTGTGAAATAGCACTATTTATATATAAGAGAGCCAAGTAAACTAAGATATTGTGGGAGAATATACTTGTGTGTAATATGCTTATGAATAGCTATTAAAGTCATGCCAAACTGAAACCATTTTCTCAGAAATAAAGATAAGCTATTGCAAAAGCTGCAGTATTGTAGAACTTAGAGAACACTCAGAGAAGTGGGTTAAGCAAAGGAAGTGGAGCAGGTACTGAAAACAATATGATCCGTCCAAGTCATGCATTAAGAGTCAGGAAGGATAAAGGGATTAGCTGCACAAATATCAGGGCAAGGACTGTGCAGAAAAAGGTAAAGATTCCATTCCATCCACTACCTAGGCTAAGAGGAAAGGAGACAGTTCGAGATCTGAGGATATTATATAAACTTGAATTTTGTAATAAATGGAACCTACTCAAAAGTTTAAACATTGCCACTAAAGACGGAAATGAGGTTTACAATGTAGAGATGAACCAAATGACTGGGGGTGACTCCTTGAGAAAAATGCTTGTAATGCTTAGTACAATTGCTAAGCCTCAGACCCCTATAATAGACCTGTACTAACATGAAGGCCTCAGCTGCCATAATGTACACCCAGATAAAAATCTGGTAGAGTCATGTGCAATTTTAACAACAGTGCTGAGGAAGTAGAGACAGAGTCCTTGGGTTTATTTGCCATCTAGTCTAGTCTAATTGCAAAGCCCCAGATCACTACGATAGACCTTGTTTCAAAAGAACAAGGTGGGCAGAGACTGAAAAATGATTACTGGTGTTGACCTAAGGGTTCTACATTGCTACATACACACAAATACACCCAACACACACACACACACACACACACACACACACACACACACACACACACACACGCATGAAGATTACTGGGAAAAAGGGACATTATGTAAATACCCCATCATGTTCTTTCTTTTTTTTTTTTTTTTTTGGAGGGGGATAATTACATTTCTCCCTTCTTCAAATCTTTCAAAACCATCCTTACTCTCTTTCAAATTCATTGACTCATCTCTCATTGTTAATGCATAAATATAAGTTTTGTGTAGGAAAATGTATATGTATAGTTATATGTATTTGATACATATATGTATATATATTCCAAAACACAACCTGCATAATCTGCACAGTGTTATTTATATGTATGTTTTCAGGACTAACCATTTGGTAGAGGTCAACCAACTGTTATCCCCAAAGATAGCTTTCCTCAGTTGCCTATAGTTCTTTGTGTAGAATTGATACCTTGTTGGCTTTCCCCCATCTATTTTGGCATATCGATTCATGTATTTCTTGTTCAGCTCATACTTGGCAGTTGTATTTGTAAGACTTTATGCGTGTGGCTCCACAGCACTTAGTGTAGGTTTCAGTAAATCTTTTTCAAAGGTGTTTACATTTTTAAGGTAAGTTATTTTGTACAATTTATGAATGTTGTGAATGTGCTGCTTAAGTCATTAATTAAATATGTAGTGATGTTAGACTATGCATCAGAGAAATTCTAGAATTATGTATAGAGATGAAAAGGGGTTAAGTTTGTGCTACATGGATAGAGTGTTTGCCTTGAGTCACAAAGACCTTGGTTCTTTCTCTAGTACCAGAGAAATTAGGCTTGCTAACATACACCTGAAATCTTAGTATTTTGGGGGTAGATGAAGGAAGATTGCCTAGGAATGACCTTCCTAAGTTAAACAAGGATTGAAAGACAATTAGGACACATGACACTCTGTCTCAATTCTGTCTAAAAGTAAATGACTAAATAGATTATGAAATAATGAAATACTGGTAGTTTAGTAGAGAACATAAAGTCATACAATGTGATCTATCAATCTTTACCACCATCCGTCTCTGTAGATACTTTGGTTTCACTTATTCAAACACCATTTTACTCTGTTTTTCCCCAAATAACACACTTGGCAAATATTTGCTCAGTCTCAATAAGCATAATCTTCTAGCTGGGGCTGCTATAGCAGTGAATAAAATGAGGACCCCTGAAAAAATATAAATTCTATAAAAGAAGCATAAGGTAGGGAGAGAGAGAGGAGAGAGAGAGAGAGAGAGAGAGAGAGAGAGAGAGAGAGAGAGAGAGAGAGGCACTTGTATTTGGAAGGTTATTAGCTTAATGGAGAAAAGTGAGGTTAAGAGTTGCAACAAGATGGGACTGGAAAGATGCTTCAGAAGTTAAGAGCACTTGATACTATTGCAGAGAACCGGGGTTCCTATCTGAGCTCCCACGTTATGCATGGACCCTCCTTATTTCCAGTTCCAGGGATTTGGTGATATCTTCTAATGTCCATGGGTATCAAGCAAACACAGAGTCCACAGAGTCCACATTTATACAATTTAAAAATACTCATATACTACAATAAAAATAAATAAAAATTTTAAAATTTATTGAAGATGTGTTAAGATGACACACTAATTATATTAAAAAGATAGGCTATATAATTTCTTTATTTTGTTTTTGGAGTTTCAAGTGAAAAATAGAAATAAGCCAGGCATGTACCATGGGATACGGAATGCATCAATTGGCCTGAATGAGTGGAAAGTGGAAAGTTAGTTTACTGAGAGGAAAAAGATTGAAGAATCAATTTTAAGTAAAATACTACAGGGTATTTTGAACACAGTTTGTTTAATGCTCCATTAAAATCAAAATGAAGAAGTCAGGTAATGGAGGTGTTAGACTTGTGGATTTGGCATTGAGAAAATTTGATTCATGTAAATATATGAAGTTGTGTCAAATTTTTCTCAGAAAAGTCCCTCAACTGATAACATTAAGCTTCCCTGATGTTCTGAGCTGTAGACTACATCTATACCTGACAGCATCCCAGGCACGTACCCCAAAGCTATTAAAGTGGATACCAGCATCCACAGGAGACTGTCATTCTGAGTAACAGCTTCCAGTCATTTTTTTCTTTCTAATTTCATTTTTTTTCTTCCATAGTTGTGGTTTTGTTCCTCCTTAAATTCACTTCCCTTGCTATGTCCTTTGTACAATTTGCTTTAGGGTCAGTTGGCAAGCTAGACAGCAGTTGTATTGATACACATGATTGATAGGAGAAATTCCTGGCTATAGCAGTTTTAGGACAGAAATACAAACATTTAACATATATGTGGGCATGTTGACATTTGCTCAGATGCTTTTGCTTTGAATAGGACATAGGAAGGAGAAATGGAAGAGGAGGCTGAGGGAAGTTTCATTCCCCTTGTTGAACTGTTTTGTGATAAGCATTACAATGAGATCTCTCTGGTAGCAAAAGTGTAAAAAGTGCGAAAGAACAGGGAAATGAACAGGAAAATGTGTGGAATTTTTCATTTTCAGAATATGTCTTTTCTTTAGAATAAAGAGGAAGATGTGATATTCAGAGTAGGAAGTTATTAAATCATTTTCTAAAAGGGAAGTTAGCAAGTTAGCAAAAGCCTGGCAAACTAGATATACTTACTGGACATTCACACTTATACATGCCCTTGTAGCCTCTTACTATTGTAGTAAACTCAGTGAGCTATAATAAAGATTATGAATTTAATAAAATGTCTAAATAGGAAAAATGTATGAATAAATAAATTGATTTAAAAAAAACAGCCAACTATTAAGATGAAACTATTCAGGGTGCTCATCTACTTTCCTTTGACCAGGCTTATCCCTGAGTATCCATGTTAACTGATTTGAAAATTGAATTTTTACAAAACTGTAGTTTTTAACCCAGGTAATTAGTGAGCTACAATTATAATTTTGAACATTGACAATAGAATAGACATTCTCAAGCAGTAGATCATGATACTCCTGGAGGTTATACAACTTTTTCAATGGTGTCACATATCAGAAATTCTGCAAATCAGTTATTTATATTATGACTCATAACAATAGTCAAATTGCAGTTTTGAAGTCTCAGTGAAACATTTTATGTTTTGGGTCAACACAACACATGGAGCTGTACTAAAGAGTCTCAGCATTAGGAAGGTTGCAAACCACTGTTCTACTGGTAAAAAAAGGGGGGGGGAGGATTCGAATAAATGAATTACAGAATTCAGTGAACTC
This sequence comes from Uromys caudimaculatus, assembly GCA_028551405.1. NCBI lineage: Eukaryota > Metazoa > Chordata > Mammalia > Rodentia > Muridae > Uromys > Uromys caudimaculatus. Next base: position 4,903,092 of record CM052707.1, on the reverse strand, counting down.
AGAGGAGTTCTGTTCAAAGTTAAAAGAAAAAAAATCTGAAAATACAGAGCTTGTGCTGAGGATAGGGCTACACAGAGAAAGGACTTTTCTCCCTTCTCTGACATTTGAGGGTCAGAAACTTCCTTTGTAACAGCTATAGATATTAGCAAACATTGTGTGTGTGTGTGTGTGTGTGTGTGTGTGTGTGTGTGTGTGTATGTGTGTGTGAATATAGGTACATTTCAATCCTTATGACAAAACTCAGAGATATAAAACAATTACAGCTTTTATAAATTAAAACACCTAAATGTTAACAAAATCAAATAATTTGTATAATTTTTCATAATATATTTTAGTTATCTTTCAAAAGTGTCCAAATGAATATTCATGTTAAATACTGCTGATACAAATTTATTTACTCTGCAAAGAAAGAGTTGGAACTAACTTTGTGTTCACAATGAAGAAAAGTTTTGGTACTTCTGAGTGGAGATAATATATTATTTTCTTTGAAGCAAACATTTTTTCACATTAATAGTCTGTTTAAATTTAACTATTCTAATAATCAGAGGATGCTATCTGTAATCTTCGGTGGAGGATAAACATGATAGGCAGTTGTAGTTCAAATGCTTAGGTACTGTTCTAGACAGTGGTTTCTAGAGTAACAAAACTCATAGAATTCGTGAGATTATGTATCAGATTTATTAGCATGAGTTGTAGGCAGCAGTCTAGCTAACCCAACAGTCGATGGTTATAAGTGGAAAGTCCAGCAATCCAGTAGTGGCTTGACCCTGAGGCTAGATTTCCTAATCTTCACTTTATGGTACAACCCTGTAGAAGTAGGCTCTAATGCCAGTGAAGAAATGAATGTGAAAGCAGGCAGGCAGAGAGCAAAATTTCCTTCCTCTATGTTCTTACATGGGCTTCTAGCAGATTGTATCCTTAGATTAGAATTAGGCTTTCTTAGATCTAAAGATCTGGATTAAAGGTATATTTTCCCAACTCAATATCTAGGTTAAAGTGATATCTTTTCCCAGCTTAAACGATCTAGTTTAAATTTTGTCCTCCTTCCTCATACCTCAAAAGTCCAGATTAGAAGTGGTTCTCCTTACTTCATTTTAATCTAGATGTAGTCAAGTTGCCATTCAAGAATAGCCATGAATGATGCATTCATAATTTATTTCTGAAGATCAGATTTCCACAAGTTTAGAGACTATGAATGACATTGAGAAATCAAATTTATATTTAATATTATTTTGGGTAATTAAAAACAAATATTTAAAAAATAAGCCAGCAAAAAACAAGGAATAATATTGAGAACCAAAATTACATTAACCTTAAACATAATTTGTAGGTATCTGTTCACCTTTGACTAATTTTTTAAGGCACAGATAACTTTTGATCCTATTAAAGTGCTACTGCTTCTAATATTTTCATGTGGACACCTATTAAAATGTCAATCATTACAAAGTTCTTTCATGATAACATTCTCTAAATTATTATAATTTAAAGGGGAGGATCGGATGCAGGAATTTTATTTATAAATATGAAGAAAACATTTTATAGAATGATTAAAAATAGTATATTATTTGCTTATTTAGCTTCTAATTCTCAACAAAGAAATAACTGAATAGTTACTAAGAAACAAAGAAGCCAAGGAATTGAGCAAGGTTTTGAGAAACTTGACTACCTTTATTATTATTATTATTATTATTATTATTATTATTATTATTATTTGTATAACTCCAAAAACAAATCCCTTTTGCCTTTGCAAATGTTATTTATATCCACCCCATTAAACCTCATTAGACATTCTTGAGACAAAGATGTTTGGTTCATTCTGTAACATTCTCTACAGGATTTAAAACTGTATCTGTTTATGAGAAAGATTTCAATAAAAGTTGCTGAGATTTCATTAAATTTAATATTGTTAAATAAATGGATAAAATCTAAAATAATTATTCAAAAAATCCCAGACAATAATAATAAATTTCAAGTGACCTTCAACTATTTAGAAGATAATAATTCATGAACCAGAATAAACTTAAAATTAAGTTGGAAATAACGTGTCTTCTTATTATCAAAATAATTGGAAAATTAAGATCAGAATTTTGGTGTTGGTTGAGTGGAAGGCATTACTCACAAAGTGGAAGCTAATGCGCATGGGGAATGGAGAAATAGAGATATACAGTATACTCCAAGCCTGAAAATCAGTGGATTCTGAGATGGAACACTTCTAAAAGAATCATGTACTTTTAAAATTTTTATTGGTTATTTATTTATTTACATTCCAAATGTTATCCCCCTTCCCTGTGTTCCCTCTGTAAATCCCCTATCCCATCCCCCTGCTTCCTGCTCCTATGATAATGCTCCCCTACCAATCCACTCCTGCCTCACTGCCCTAGCATTCCCCTATGCTGGAGCATCTAGCCTTCACAGGACCAAGGGCCTCCCCTCCTTGTGGTGCCAGATAAGGCCATCTTCTGCTACATATGCACATGGAGCCATGGGTCCCTCCATGTGTGTTCTTTGGTTGGTAGTTTGGTCCCTGGAAGCTTTGGGGGGTCTGGTTGGTTGATATGGTTGTTCTTTATATGGGGTTTCAAACCCGTTCAGCTCCTTGAGTCCTCCCCCTAACACCTCTATTGGGGTCTGTACTGGCTGGTTTTGTGTGTCAGCTTGACACAAGCTGAAGTTATCACAGAGAAAGCAGTTTCAGTTGAGAAAATGCCTCCATGAGATCCAGCTGTAAGGCATTTTCTCAATTAGTGATCAAGGGGGGAAGGCCCCTTGTGAGTGGTACCATCTGTGGGTTGGTAGTCTTGGGATCCATAAGAAAGCAGGCTGAGCAAGCCAGGAGAATCAAGCCAGTAAGCAGCTTTCCTCCATGGCCTCTGCATCAGCTCCTGATCCCTGACCTGCTTGAGTTCCAGTCCTGACTTCCTTTTGTGATGAACAGCAGCATGGAAGTGTAAGCTAAATAAACCCTTTGCTCCCAACTTGCATCTTGGTCATGATGTTTGTGCAGGAATAGAAACCCTGACTAAGAAAAATTGGTACCAGTGTAGTGGGGTATTCCTGTGACAACCTGACCATGTTTTGGGGAGGACTGTGGAAGGACTTTGGAACTTTGAGCTGCTATGTGAGATGTTGTGTAGGAGCTTGGAAGATAATGTTGAGAACAGTACAGAAGCTGGAGCCCTGGCTTGTGAAATTTCAGAGGGAATATTAAAGACTCTTATCAGGGCCATTGCTAGATTGATTTAAGATTCTGTGGTTTTGGTTAGCGGGAGCTAAAGAGTCAGCTGTGATAAACAGGATGCCAAAACTACTAAAGCGAGGACTTTGCATTGCTGGGACGATTGATGCTGGTTGGCTGGAGCTGGGAGATTGGTGGTGATTGAGAAGAGATCAGCATCAATGATGTGACATCTTCTGGGAGGTGTTTTCTGAGAGCACAGAGGCTGTGTTCCAGAGATAGCCAAGGTTGTACCTTGTGCTGTGGCAGGACTTGGTACTGTGTAAGAGTCATCCAGGTGGTACTGGTTTTGAAGTCATGAAGAAGTCGTGAAGAGCAGCTGAGGCCTGGGCACTGTGAGAGGCCATGGAAGGCCATTGGTGAAGGTGCAGCCTCAGTTGCAATTCCAGGACTGAAGGGGTCATGCAAAGTAGTTGAGGCTCGGGCACTGTGAGAAGCTTCGGAAGGCCATTGGTGAAGGTGCAGTCTCAGTTGTATTGACAGCCCAGGATTGAAGGGGTCATGCAAAGGAGGTGAGGCTTAGCACCATGAAGAGAGCCTATGAGAAGCTATCTGTAAAGCCTAGTTGCAGTGGAAGACAGCAGTGTTTTGGAGATGCCAGTACGGTGAGATGGCCACCAAGAACTACAGCAGCAGTGGAGTACAGGCATCTATCTGGAGCCCTGTGTGCTTCAAGGGGCAGAGCTGAAGTGACTCAAGCCCTTGGACGAATCCAGAAGATCATGAGTAGATCCCAGACATTGGACGGTTGGAATTTGATTTTGATTTTGATTGTGACTATATATTCCCTCCTGAAGAAAGAAGGTATTTTAGTGGAGCCCACAGTTAAGAGGCTTTGAATTTTTAAATACTTTGAATTTTAAGAGATTGGATGTTTAAAAGGGACTGAAATGTTAATATGTAAGAATTTGTAAAGAATATGGGACTTGTAAAGTTATTTAGATCTTGGGGATAAATAAGGAAGTAAGAGTCGAGGCTTATTGGTGATGTGTTTGTGTGTCAAATTGACAAGGGGTTGATTGTACTGGCTAGTTTTGTGTGTTAACTTGACACAAGCTGAAGTTATCACAGAGAAAGGAGTTTCAGTTGAGAAAATGCCTCCATGAGATCCAGCTGTAAGGCATTTTCTCAATTAGTGATCAAGGGGGGAAGGCCCCTTGTGAGTGGTACAATCTGTGGGTTGGTAGTCTTGGGGTCCATAAGAAAGCAGACTGAGCAAGCCAGGAGAATCAAGCCAGTAAGCAGCTTTCCTCCATGGCCTCTGCATCAGCTCCTGATCCCTGACCTGCTTGAGTTCCAGTCCTGACTTCCTTTTGTGATGAACAGCAGCATGGAAGTGTAAGCCAAATAAACCCTTTGCTCCCCAACTTGCATCTTGGTCATGATGTTTGTGCAGGAATAGAAACCCTGACTAAAACAGGGTCCCTGAGCTTAGTCAGATGGTTGGCTGCAAGCATCTGCATCTGTATCCATAAGGCTCTGGCAGAGCCTCTCAGGAGACATCCATATCAAGCTCCCATCAGCAAATACTTCTTGGCATCAGCAATAGTGACTGGGTTTGGTGGCTGCATATGGGATGGATTCCCAGTTGGGGCAGTCTCTGAATGGCCTTTCCTTCAGACTCTGCTCCAATATTTGTCCCTGTATTTCCTTTAGACCGGAGCAGTTCTGGGTTAAAATTTTTGAGGATGGTGGGTGGTCACCTCCCTCAACTGGAGGCCATGTCTAACCTCTCAATATAGTTTCTACAGTTTCTCTTTCTCCTTTGTTTCTGCTAATGTCATTCCCTTTTGGTCCTGGGAGTCTCTTGCTTTCCTGGCGTCTTTGAGTTTCTGTTGGCTAACCCCAGTTCTCTATTCCCCCATTGCTACATAACTCTGTTAAATCTCCTGACCCCAGGGTATTACTCAGCTATTAAAAACAATGACTTAATGAAATTCACAGTCTAATGGATGGAACTAGAAAATATCATCCTGAGTGAAGTAACCCAGTCACAAAAGAACTCACGTGGTATGCACTCACTGATAAGTGAATATTAGGAAAAAAGCTCAAAACACCCATGATACAACTTATATGCCATATGAATCTCAAGAAGAAAGAAGAGCAAAGCATGGATGCTTCCATCCTACTTAAAAGGGGGAACAAAATTATCATGGGAGATAGAGGGTAGGAGGGAGTTGGAAGGAAGAGAGGAGGGGGAGAGGAAAAGAAGGGGGCAGGATCAGGTATGGCAGGAGATGGGGGAGATGTACAGAGGGTTAGGAAATTAAATGGATTATGTATTATCACTTTGTATCAGAAGAATGAAATTATCAAACCTATATGGGAAATAAGATATTCCAAGTTTTGTACTAAATTGCTCATTGAAAATGTTGGAATAATCTACTAAATGAATATTAAATAAAATCAAATATTACAGGAAGACAGAATGCAACTCATGTAAATGTATCTAGATAAGAGAAATTTTAAGCATTTTGTAATTTAGGATTATAAATAAATATTTTTTTATTTAGACATCAAAAACATTTAAAAATAGTAAGTTTAGAAGTGTGACACTGTGTTTTACATTTGAAACATTCTATTATAATTTGTAACACTCTATTCACCTAAACTGTAGGCATATGTGTGCTGGAATCTTTGAGAATAACTTCAAAACAAAACTAAATGGGACCCTACATATGAATAAAAGAAACACTTTCTTAAGCAGATGTATCAATTATAAACCCTCATGAACCAAATATTGAAATTTCTAATTTTATAAGAAAAACACTAAAAGACATAGACAATGACATAGTTCTGGAGAAAACAGGAGAGGGGCCTTCAGTACTCCACTGTCAAATTTAGAGAGCTTTTCTAAACTAAAAGTGAGTAAATAAATCTCTGAGCTAAAATGTAATATAGATAAACCAAACTTAACAGATATTTACAGAATATTTGTCACAATGAATAAAAAGTACACAGTTTTCTCAACACCACTTGGAACTCTCTCCCAAAGCTATCACATCGTTGGTCACAAGTCAAGTCTCAAATATACTAATTAACTAATTAATTATTAAAAGATTTTGTGGATCGATTGGTGTCCCCCTTACTCCACTGAAAGTCCTACCTGGCTATAGGAGGTGGTCTCTGAAGGCATCATATTCCCTGGTAGTGGAGGTCTCAGCTCTGTTTACCCCCCTATCTTCTGGAAGATGCCCATTCCCAGAGATACCCCCACTGATTTCTGTTCTCTCTCCCAGCCTCCTCTCCCCATGGCTGATATCACCCCTCTTTCCCTCCTTACCCCTCTCCCACCCAGTTCCCTCCCTGCAATTACTTCAGATGTCTATTTTGTTTCCCCTTCTGTGTGAGATTCAAGTATCATCTTTTGGGCCTTCCTGTTACTTAGCATCTTTGGGTCTGAAGATTCTAACCTTCAATCTAAAATTTGTCCTTTCTACAAGAATTGCAGGAGTATGGAGTAGACTTTGATGGAATGCCCAAACAACGACTCATCCAAATTGAGACCTGCCCTATGGGAGAGACACAGAACCTGACACTATTAATGATACTCTCATATGCTTGCAGACAGGAGCCTAGCATAACTGTTTTCTCAGGGGTTCATCCAGCAGCTGATGGAAGCAGATGTAGAGACCCACAAACAATAGGATGAACTCAGAGAATCTTTCGGAAGAATGGAGAGAAGAGAGAGGGAGCCAGAGGAATCAAGAAGACCTACAGAATCAAATAACCTGTATTACTAGGGGCTCGCAGAAATTGAACCACAAACCAAAGAGCATGCATGGGCTGGACCTAGGTCCCCTACACAGATGTAGCAGATGTTCAGCTAGTTCTTAATGTAGGTCCCCTAACAATTGGAAAGGAGCTGTCTCTGATTCTGTTATCTGCCTTTAGATCCCTTTCCCATAACTGTGTTGCCTAGTCTGGTCTCAGTGTGAAAGCACTTAATCCTGCTGTGGTTTAATGTATCAGGGTAAGTTGGTACCCATGTGGGAGTGGTGTCCCCTTCTCTGAGAAAAAGGGGATGGGGAATGGGGGACAGATGTGAGAGTTGGACTGGAATGAGGGAAAAAATGGGCTGCCTTCACACTGTAATGTGAATAAATAAAGTTAAAAAACAATTTGATATAATTCCTTGTCTTCTATGAGACTATAATGGAATAAAACTAGAACAAAACAAAACATGTCTTTAAGCACAACATAGCATTATTAAATAGCGTCAGGCCTTGGAACCTCCCCTTGAGATGGATCCCAAGTTGGGCCTGTCACTGGATCTCCTTTCCCTCAGTCTCTTCTCCATTTTTGTTCCTACAGTTCCTTTAGACAGAAACAATTCTGAGTCAGTGGTTTTGACTGTGAGATGGCAACCAAATCTTTCCACTTGATGCCCTGTCTTTCTACTGAGATGGAATCTAAGAGTTCCCTGTCACCATTGTTGGCCATTTTATCTAAGGTCCCTCCATTTGAGTCTTGAGAATCTCTCACCTCCCAGGTCTCAGGTACATTCTAGAGGGTTCCCTCACCTTCCATCTCACCCCCCAAGGTTGCATATTTCTATTTATTCTGTTGTCCCTCAGTGTTTCTCTCCTGTCTCCCCCTTCTATACCTGATCATGTCCCCCATTTCCACTCCCTTTCCCTCTCCTACCCTGGTCCCTCCCTCCCTCTGCCTCTTGTGATTGTTTTCTTCACTCTCCCTAGTGGGACTGAAGCATACTTTCTTTCTTTTAGAAGGTCTTTCTTAACCTTCCTGAGTTCTGTGGATTGTATCCTAGATATTCTGTATACTTTTGGCTAATGTCCACTTATTAGTGAGTACAAACCATGCATGTCCTTTAGGGTCTGAGTTACCACACTCAGGATGATATTTTCTCATTTCATTCATTTGCCTGATTTGCAAGAATTTTATTGAGTATTTTTGTATCAATATTCTTAATTGAAATTGTCCTGAAGTACTCTTTGTTGGATCTTTGTGTGTTGTAGGTATCAGAGTAATGTGGCTTTATAGAATGAATTAGGTAGTGTTCTTTCTGTTTCTATTTTGTGCAAAAGTTTGAGGACTATTAATATTAGCTCATCTTTGAAGGTCTGGTAGAATTCTGCATGCACTAAAACCCTCTAGCCCTGGGCTTTTATGGTTGAGCAGTTTTTATACTTCTATTTCCTTAAGGGTTATGGGACTGTTTAGATAGCTTACCTGATCTTGATTTAATTTTGGTATGTGGTATCGGTCTAGAAAATCATACATTTCATTTGGATTTTTCCAGTTTTGTTGAGTATAGGCTTTTGCAGTAAGTTCTGATGATTTGTTTTTAATTTTGTCATTTTTGTTGTTATGTCTCCCCTTTCATTTCTGATTTTGTTATTTTGGTCACTGTTTCTGTGCCCTTTAGTTAGTTTTGCTAAGGGTTTATCTATCTTGTTGATTTTCTCAGCTCTTGGTTTTGCCAATTCTTTGCATCTGTCTCTTTGTTTCTAATTGGTTAATTTTAGCCCTGAGTTTGACTATTTTCTGTCATCTACTCTTCTTGGGTATGTTTACTTCTTTCTGTTCTAGAGCTTTCAGGTATGCTGCTAAGTTGCTATTAGGGGATCTCTTGACTTTCTTTATGATTTATCAAGGATACAAATTGAATTGCTTTGGTAGAATTTCTCTAGTAACATCAAGTGATAAGACCATCTCTGGGCGATGCCTTAGTAGGTAACTATGCTTGCTGCACAATTATAGGGACCTGACTTTAAATCTGCAGAATACACACAAAAATGATGGCACAGTCATGCTCTGCCTGTGAGCCCAGTGCTGTCTACAGTGGAGACAACATGCCTGCTGTGCTTTGCTGTCTATCAGGCCAGCAGTAATTTTTTTTTGCAGAGAGACCCTGTATAGTGGAACGAGGTAGAGATTAGTCAAGGAGAGCATGTCCAAACCTGGAGTTTGCATGTGTGCATATATACATACCTTAGAGTTCTAGTTTGTTCTTTATTGCTGTGACAAGAGCCATAAAAAAAAGAAATTTTAGAGAGGAAAGGTTTTATTTCAAGTTACTGGCTATGGTTTAACACTGAGGGAAACCAGGCAAGAAACTCTAGGCATAACCTGGAGGCAGGAACTAAAATAGAGACCCAGGAAGGACACGGCTTACTGGTTTGCTCCCCACAGCTTCTCTACTTGCTTTCTTATACCACTCAGAACTACCTGTCCAAGAGTTATAATACCCATAGCTTTCTGGCTCCTCCCATTTTATCATTAGTAAGTAAATGCCCAAACAGATTTTCCTATAGGAAATTGGAGGTAATTCATCAATTAAAGTTTCCACTTCCAAGATGACTCAAGTTTGTGTGAAGTATACCAAATATTAGCCATCACACCCACATACATAAGGAGGCACATATTCCATATTAAGCCACATACAAAGACATATAAAATATATATACTAACAAATAAATAACTCCATTAAAATTCTATGTTTATTTGTAGATGGACAGAATCACAGTTTAAAATCATTCATATATGAAGGCAATCACAATTCAATGAATTAACATATTTAAGTATTACTTCAGAATACACTCAGCTCTCTTCATCTGCTGGAGATCCCTTTGAGGATCAAAATCTTTATATTCTTATAAAACTGTATAGAACACCTTCATGTTAGTATAATAGTGAAAACATGTCTTCAAGTATACTTTAGATCAATCCTATATGGCTTCTAATATCTGAGACACTGCAAATGTTGTGTTATTAGCTGTTATACTTTGTCACATAGATAATAAATATATGGAGAATATCTGGATGTTCAATAAAAATAAAACCATAATGCAACTAATTACATAGCAGAAGTCATCCTAGCAACAATATGACTTTTCCTCCAGACACTGTCCATCTACAACTGATTGAATTCATAGAAGAGTATTTCTGAATACAGAAGGCCACATCTTTTTTCTTGAGTATCTATTGGAAGAAGTCTGTCTTATTGATACTTGATTCAAATGCTGCCTATCCTAAAATGCACTTCAGCAATGGAGTCTGTTAATGAGATAAAGTTAATGTCTCCTAACTGGACAGAGAGCCTGACAGTGGCTCCTACTTTTCTTAGAGGAAGGATGTCAGTGTTAGAATATTTGTAAAATTCTAGTCTGATTCCCAAGGTTTTTCAGGGCAATTAAGGAGGGCAGAAAGGAGGACTAGAAGCATAAAGGATTGTGCAGTAATGGTTTATATTCATGCACACAGCAGAAGGAAGGTTTTGAGGTGAGAGTTCACAAAGAGCCTTGAAGTACGCATAATCACATGATGGCACCTATTGAATAGTCTACAATTCTAATGTTCAGTTAAAAGGTTTTTCCTGGAAGCTTCTAAGTGAATACTGTGATTTGAAACTTTTGAAATAGTTTCCTGGAAGAATAAACTTAGGTTGATGAGAACATTATGGTAGTAAAGTGAGATTGGGGAAGACAGCCTAATGGTACAGTCCAGAGATGTCCATGTGGAGACTTGCTGTATGTCCTGCATGGTTTTAGCCTTCATTGTAGTGATTCAAAGCTGAATACAACACAGTTACTGTTCCAAGAATACAGTAGAGAGTGAAGTATTAATCAATCTAAATGAGCCCATATTTGTTTAGAAATGATGCTTATGGAGAAAAAATTTAAAAAAAAGAAAGTGAAATCCAGATTCTATCAACACGAAAGCAAATTCCTCACATTTTAGGGCTATATGTTATGTACATACAAATTTATTTTCCAGCTATAACAAATATAAATGTCAAGTAGAATAACTAAAAGTGGTAAAAATGTTATCAATATGCTTGTAGCAATCATTATCTAAAACTTAATTTATCAGGTGTTAAAGATCAGAAATATTAAAATAAAAGCTTTTTACATACTTTATTTTTATTTGAGACTGACAACATAGCCCTCTGATTAAAATAAAAGTAATAAATATAAATGTTTTGGGTTTAAAAATATGGCGGGGTCTAATTAATTTAAGAAGGAAGCACACAATGAACAAGAAGGCCAAGTCCTGTGACTAAGACATACCTACACATAGAGACAGCTAAACTTCCTCACAGTCCAGGGAAAATCTCATATGTAAAGGTGATGGCTGGCGTAATTAGTAGAAGATGAAGAGGACTACTAATCAGAATTTTGATTGGAAATGGAAAGAAAATGTGTAAGTGTTGAGATAATTTATAGTCTTCTGTGAATGATAGAAAATCCAGCAGTTCTGATGAGATGAGGAAGGTAAGGGGCTGATAAGGAATATTGAGATAAGAAAGAATTGGTGATGATGTTAGGAAATACAAAAAGGGATAGCAAATCAATGTGTTGCTGTAGAAGCTCACAGTACGTGCAGCCTGGGAGTTTTAAGGTCGTTCTGAAAACAGAAAAAAATATTTCTTTGACGATATAGTCACACAAGAGCAAACTGATTATTTAATATTAGTACTTAAGTAGTGCATTCAACATAAATCACAGAATCACTTATTGGTATGTTTTACTTATGATAATTTGTTGTAGTGATTAACCACTAAACTGGGTCTGACCTGATAGTTAAGGAAACTCTGAGAATGTGATTTTGAAGCTGGTTGAGTTTCATTTTCATTTAATTTTGAAGTACTCTCATAAAACACATATCTCTGTAGCTGGGATTGCCTGTTATTCACAGAACGATTTTTTTTTTTAATACTTTATTTACATTTCCAATGTTTTCCCATTATCAGGCCTCCCCTTCGGAAACCGCCATCACATCCCCCACCCCCTCCCTCTATGAGAGTATTCCCCAGCCACCCAGCCACTCCTGTCTTCCCTCTCTGGCATTCCCATATATTGGGGAATCTATCTCTCTAAGACCCAAGGGCCTCTCATCCCACTGACGGACAACAAGGCCCTCCTCTGCCACATATGTAGCCAGCAACATGGGCCCCTCCATATGCATTCTTTGGTTGGTGGTCCAGTCTCTAGGAGCACCACGGGCCTGACCAGTTGCCACTGTTGCTCCCTCCCCATGGGGCTGCAAATTCCCTCAGATCCTTCAGTTCCTTCTACAACTCCTCCACCTGGGACACCACACTCAGTCCAACAGTTGCTGTGAATTGCATCATGGGTGCTTCAAACATTTGGGCTATTATCCTCTTATCACTAAGTACATACCGTGTTCTTTCTTTTGTGACTGAGTTACCTCAATCAGGATGATGTTTTCAAGTTCCATCTATTTGCGTGCGAATTTCATGAAGGTATTGTTTTTAATAGCTGAGTAGTATTCCATTGATTTCCCCAGAAGTTCTTTTATTGTTGAGAATAGTTTTTGCTATCCTGGACTTTTTTTTATTCCAAATGAATTTGAGAATTGCTCTTTCTAAGTCTATGAAAAAATGAGTTGGAATTTTGATGGGGATTGTATTGAATCTGTAGATTGCTTTCAGCAAGATGGCCATTTTTATTATGTTAATCCTGCCAATCCATGCACATGGGAGATCTTTTCATCTTCTGAGGTCTTCTTTGATTTCTTTCCTCAGAGACTTGAAGTTCTTGTCATACAGATCTTTCACTTGTTTGATTAGAGTCATACCAAGATACTTTATATTGTTTGTGACTATTGTGAAGGGTGACATTTCCCTAATTTCTTTCTAAGCCTGCTTATCCTTCGAGTATAGGAAGGCTACTGATTTCTTTGAGGTAATTTTATATCTAGCCATTTTCTTGAAGTTGTTTATCAGCTGTAGCAGTTCTCTGGTGGAGTTTTTCAGGTCACTTAAGTATACGATCATATCATCTGCAAATAGTGCTATTTTGATTTCTTCCTTTCCAGTTTGTATCCCTTTGACATACTTTTGTTGTCTAATTGCTCTAGCTAGAGCTTCAAGTACTATATTGAATAGATAGGGAGAGAGAGGGCAGCCTCGTCTACACCCTGATTTTAGTGGGAATGTTTCAAGTTTCTCTCCATTTAGTTTGATGTTGGCCACTAGTTTGCTGTATATTGCTTTTACTGTGTTTAGGTATGAGCCTTGAATTCCTCTTCTTTTCAAGACTTTTATCATTAAGGGATATTGAATTTTGTCAAATGCTTTTTCAGCATCTAATGAAATGACCTTGTGATTTGTTTCTTTATGTTTGTTTATGTAGTGAATTACATCGATTGATTTCTCAGTATTAAAACATCCCTGCATCCCTGGGATGAAGTCTACTTGATCATCATGAATGATCATTTTGATGTGTTCATGGATTCCCTTTGAAAGAATTTTATTGAGTATTTTTTGTATCAATATTCATAAGGGAAATTGGTCTGAAGTTTTCTTTCTTTGTTGAGTCTTTGTGAGGTTTTGGTATCAGTGTAACTGTGGCCTCATAGAATAAATTGGGTAATGTTCCTTCTGTTTCTATTTTATGGAATACTTTGAAGAGTATTGATATTAGGTCTTCTTTGAAGGTCCGATAGAATTCTGCACTAAACCCATCTGGTCCTGGGCTTTATTTGGTTGGGAGACTTTTAATGACTGTTTCTATTTCTTTAGGGATTATGGGACTGTTTAAATGGTTTAACTGATCCTGATTTAACTTTGGTATTTGGTATCTGTCTAGAAAATTGTTCATTTCATCCAGATTTTCCAATTTTGTTAAGAATAGGCTTGTATACTATGATCTGATGATTTTTTGAATTTCCTCAGATTCTGTTGTTATATCTCCCTTTTCATTTCTGATTTTGTTAATTTTGATACTGTCTCTGTACCCTCTTATTAGTATGGCCAAGGGTTTTTCTATCTTGTTGATTTATTCAAAGAAATAGCTCCTGGTTTTGTTGATTCCTTGTATAGTTCTTCTTGTTTCTACTTGGTTGATTTCAGCCCTGAGTTTGATTATTTTTTGCCTTCTACTCCTGTTGGGTGTATTAGCTTCTTTTTGTTCTAGAACTTTCAGGTGTGCTGTTAAGCTGCTAGTGTATGCTCTCACCAGTTTCTTTTTTGGAGGCACTCAGAGTTTTCCTCTTAACACTGTTTTCTTTGTGTCCCATAAGTCTGGGTATGTTGTACTTTTATTTTCATTAACTTCTAGGAAGTCTTTAATTTCTTTCTTTCTTTCTTCCTTGACCAAGCTATCATTGAGAAGAGCGTTGTTCAGCTTACATGTATATGTGGGCTTTCTGTTGTTTTTGTTGCCAATGAAGACCAGCCTTAATCTGTAGTGATCTGATAGAAGGCATGGGATTATTTCAGCCTTCTTATATTTGTTGAGATTTGTTTTGTGACCAATTACATGATCAATTTTGGAGAAAGTACCATGAGGTGCTGAGAAGAAGGTATATTCTTTTGATTTAGGATGAAGTGTTCTATAGACATCTGTTAAATCCATTTGGTACATAACTTCTGTTAGTTTCACTGTGTCTCTCTTTAGTTTGTGTTTCCAAGATCTGACCATTGATGATAATGGGGTGTTGAAGTCTCCCACTATTATTGTGTGAGGTACAATGTGTGCTTTGAGCTGTATTAAAGTTTCTTTTATGAATGTGGGTGCCCTTCCATTTGGAGCATAGATCTTCATAATTGAGAGTTGGTCTTGGTAGATTTTTCCTTTGATGAGGATGAAGTGTCCTCCCTTATCTTGTTTTTATGACTTTTGGTTGAAAGTTAATTTTATCTGATATTAGAATGGCTACTCTAGCCTGTTTCTTGGGACCATTTGCCTCGAAAATTTTTTCCAGTCCTTTACTCTGAGGTAGTGTTTGTGTTAAAGAGGTGTGTTTCCTGTGTGCAGCAAATGCTAGTATCCAGTCTGTTAGCCTATGTCTTTTTATTGGGGAATTGAGTCCTTTGATGTAAAGAGATATTAAGGAAAGTGATTGTTACTTCCTGTTATTTTTGTTGTTTGAGGTAGTACTATGTTTGTGTGGGTATCTTCTTTTAACTTTGTTGAAAGATTAATTTCTTGCTTTTTCTAGGGTGTAGTTTCCCTCTTTGCGATAGCGTTTTCCATCTATTATCCTTTGTAGGGCAGGGTTTGTGTATATATATTGTGTAAATTTGGTTTTGTCATGGAATATTTTGATTTATTCATCTATGGTAATTGAGAGTTTTGCTGGGTATGGTAGTCTGGGTTGGCATTATTGTTCTATTAGGGTCTGTATGACATCTGCCAAGGATCTTCTAGATATCATAGTCTTTGGTCAGATATTAGCCTAAAAGTTTGGAATACCCAAGTTTCACTTCAAAGTAACCATTGAACTGAGTGTGAGGTCCCAGATGGATGAACTGGAGAAGGGACGGAAGGAGCTGAATCTGTTTGCAGCCCCATGGAGGGAGCAACAGTGTCAACTGGCCTGACTCCTCATTGCTCCTGGAGACTGGACCCCCAACCAAAGAATACACATGGAGGGACACCTTCTCATTGTGTCCTAGATTTCCTGGATGTTTTGGGTTAGGAGCTTTTTGTATTTTGTATTTTGTTTGACTGTTGTGTCAATGTTTTCTATGGCATCTTCTGCACCTCATATTCTCTCTTCTGTCTCTTTTATTCTGTTGGTGATGCTTGCATCTATGACTCCTGATCTCTTTCCTATGTTTTCTATCTCCAAGGCTGACTCCCTTTGTGATTTCTTTATTGTTTCTATTTCCATTTTTAGATCTTGCATGGTTTTGTTCATTTCCTTTGCCTGTTTCATTATTTTTTTCTTATATTTCCTCTTTAAGGGCTTCTAGTTGTTTACCTGGGTTCTCTTGTGTTTCTTTAAGGGAGTTATTTATTTTCTTCTTAAATTTTTCTATCTTCATCATGAGAAGTGGTTTTTAAATCTGAGTCTTGCTTTTCTGGTGTGTTGGTATATCCAGGGCTCACTGGGGTGGGAGAACTGGGTTCTGATTATGCCAAGTTGCCTTGGTTTCTGTTCCTCATGTTCTTACCCTTGCCTTTTGCCATCTGGTCATCTCTGGTGTTAGCTGGTCTTGCTCTCTCTGACTGTGGCTTGTCCCTCCTGCAAGCCTTTGTGTCAGTACTCCTTGGAGACCACCTCTCTATGAGAGGAATTTGGGTTTGGAGAGCTGTGGTACAGGTTCAGCTCTGGGGTGCAGACAGAAACCAGAAGGATCCTGTCCCCAGCTGTTCCTTGGTTCCTGTGTTCTGTTGGCTCTGTGATGGTCCCTCTTGATCAAGGAATTTGAACAGAAATGGTGGTCTTCCTGTGCTTGAAGGTGTGTTGGCACTTCCAGGAGACCAGCTTTCTTCTGGCACTGAGTATGGAGCACTGTGTCACAGGATCAGCTCCCTGGCCATAGAAGGAAACCAGAAGGCCACTCTTCAGTCCCTTTGTCCTGAGGGTTCTGGGAGGGTTCCTCTGAGCAGAGGTGCTGGCCTTATCCCAGCTCATAGGCTTGTCCACACTCCTGGGAGTGTAGCTCTTTCCCTGTGCTATTTGCCTATGGAGCTGAGTGGCACAGACCACAGGTGTAAACCAGAAACCTCTTGTTCCAGGCTGTTCCTTAGTCCCTGTGTCCTGAGGATTCCAGGCAGGTCCAGCTGAGCAGTGGTGCTAGTCTTACATCGACTCAGGGGCTTGTCCCCACTCCTAGGATGCTAGTTTTCTCCCAGCGCTATTTGGCTATGGAGCTCTGTGGCACAGACTGAGTACCCCGGCAGCAGAAGGAAACTGGAAGGCTCCTGTTTCAGGCTGCTTTTATGTCCCTGTGTCCTGGGGGTTCCGGGCAGGTCCCTCTGAGCATAGCTACTGGCCTTACCCCCAATTACAGGCTTGTCCACACTCCTGGGAGGGTAGCTACTGGCCTTACCCCCAATTACAGGCTTGTCCACACTCCTGGGAGGATAGCTCTTTCCCTGTACTACTTGGGTATGGAGCCACGTGACACAGACCACAAGCCTAAACTAGAAGGCTAGACTATTTTTTATATCAAGTATTTGAATATTGATTTTTAACACCAAATGGCTGTTCACAGGTCAGACAAAATGTTGGAGTTCAGTAAAACACCTTTGATATATATCATACTATTATTTTTTATTTTCCAAGATGGGATGACTTTGCTTAGAACTTATATCAAACTCTACCCTTTAACTGTTGACCTAGATCAAAAGCTCCAAGTCCCACAGCATAGTAGAACTCTCTGAGATAGTAGATTTTTGATAAAATGTCAAGGAAGTGAGAAGCCAAAAATAAACATTTGAAAACAATAGTATACCAATTTTTAAATTGTAATTTTTCATTAATATTCTATTCATGTGGCATAATGCACAGAGAAGAGATCAAAACATAAAATTAATATTTTATCAATATTTTAATATTTTATTTATACTCTGAAAAAGAAAATAATTCATATTTATTTGAAACATCTAGTCACATATATATGAAATATAAACTATATACAATCATATGTATATATTGTATATGAATGCACACTGTCATAAATCTAGGAATAAGAGCAAAAATATTACTCTGGCCAATTCTGGTATGAGGATAAAAGTGCTTTCATGTAGATATCTTTAGTTTGATTCTTAACATAAGCTTGCAAGATTGTGATTTTTCTCTCCTTCAATAATTTTGTGTTGTTTTTATAACAAAAATTCAAACTTTTAGGCTCTACAGATATAAACAAAATAAAATCTAATTGCTAGTGTTAGCATAGAGGAGCTCAGTAGCTCTGGGATGTGCACAACAGCCTTTCTCTAACTTCAACCAACTGCAGAGTTTGATGACCCAAGGGGGAAATTTTTGAAACAATTTTTCTGACAATTCCAGCAAAGCCGGGGTCACTCTGGATCACCTGTGCAATAGCTCTATTTCTTCCTCTTCCCTAGGAAGTGTAAGTATACTGAGGTAAGATCTAATCATCGCTAATATATAAGAATAGATGAGCGGTGTACATTATATCCATAGTAGCAATTCTTTCTAAGTAATGAGCCTTCTTCAGGTGACAGCCATAGCAAATGTCATTTCTTGTTTTATCATGTCTCTTTAGGAAGTGTTCATTTTCTCAAGTCAAAATGGACAAAATACCCCGACAACCTTCTAATTAAGCCATGTAACAAATAAAGATACAATTATATGGAACAAAAACACAGTCTCACATTTAGGAATCTTCTTGAATAAAGCAGCTGGCTCACTTCACTGAGAACTCTGGAGTTTAAAGTCAATCTGTTGGTTCTAATACTACTTAAATCATGCATCTGGAATGCCTGTTTTGTTTAACTTTAGACAGTTACCATAACAGTATAGTAAAGGCTTTTAAAAATAAATTATAGTTTGGTTTCCATAGTTATTTAATATAGAATATGAGTTATAAATTTAAAATATACATCTTCACATGACCACTCCAAGGAACAGTGAAGTTTATTTTGCTAGGAATGTATAATTTTTGTTCATATTTTTCCAAGTAGTAATATATATGTGAAAAGAATTTATGTATTTACATACTAGGACATATTTATGACATGTTTTTAATTAGAGAATACATTAAAGGTTGACAGTGATACCCACGATAATCAGAAATGCATATCATGAAAAGTGATGGAAAATAAAGCAACTGCCATGGGGTGGAGGTAGGCCATTTCTGGGTACACACACATACATGTCAGTGTGAGTACAGTACACCTTACCTGAACAAAGATGTTTACTGCTGCATGGCATCCTTCACGATAAGACCTGAGTGTCCATATACAGGTAAACAGATACGGAAATGGAAATCATATACACACATAAACACACACATACACACACACACACACACACACACACACACACACACACACACACAGTGGACTTAGATCTACCTGATAGGAAGAAACATGGAAAGCATGTGTACTGGCTAGTTTTGTGTGTCAACTTGACACAAGCTGGAATTATCACAGAGAAAGGAGTTTCAGTTGAGAAAATGCCTCCTTGAGATCCAGCTGTAAGGCATTTTCTCAATTAGTGATCAAGGGGGGAGGGCCCCTTGTGAGTGGTACCATCTGTGGGCTAGTAGTCTTGGGCTCTATAAGAAAGCCAGCTGAATAAGTCAGGAGGAGCAAGCCAGTAAGTAACATCCCTCCATGCCCTCTGCATCAGCT
Organism: Uromys caudimaculatus; assembly: GCA_028551405.1. NCBI lineage: Eukaryota > Metazoa > Chordata > Mammalia > Rodentia > Muridae > Uromys > Uromys caudimaculatus. The sequence continues at coordinate 4,883,811 of CM052707.1, read as the reverse complement.
CCTGCTTCCTAACCTGCTTGAGTTCCAGTCCTGACTTCCTTTAGTAATGACAACAAAATGAAAGTTAAGCTCAATAAACGCTTTCCTCCTCAACTTGCTTCTTGGTCATGATGTTTGTGCAGGAATAGAAACCAGGACTAAGACAGCATGTTAAGCAAAATAATCCAGAATCAGAAAGCAGATGTTTTATCACATAACACCTATACTCCATATCTACAGTATACAAAATAAAATGGGGAGACAAGGACCATGGTATGTAATGGAGCATGAGAAAGAAGTACAGAATAGTGCATATTTTCTCATTTGGATTCTGAGATAAATCTCTGTTTCTTTGACTCTATGTTTTTCTGTCTCCCTCTGTATTGCTCTGTCTCTGTCTCTCTGTCTCTCCTCCTGTCTGTCTGTCTGTCTGTTTATATCTTTCTCTTCCTTCTGTATCTTTGTCTGTCTATATCTGTATGTCTGTCTGACCAGCTGTGTCTTGCTCTGTGGAACACAAAAATCAAAAGTGGGAGGCCTGGTTCAGTGGAGGAAAGGCAACAGTGGGATCACAGTGTAGGTAAATGTGGCATAGGACATGCTTTGAGAAAAGTAAAATGAGACAAGTACATGTATCAAAATGTTATAGCGAAACCCATTCATTTTTCCTGTAATTAAAAATGAATTATGAAAAAATTAAAACTAAAGCAGGAGGTGAAAGTTCCCATGTTTGTGACAAGAAGCTTCTTTTTTTCTCTGAAATCTACTAAATCCCTTTGGTTGAATTTACTTTTTGAGAAACTTAAATCTCTTAGGACAAGAAAGGTGGTGGGTAAGGATTGCGATTTAAAGAAGAGCTCATAGTAATTGAATAAAAGTAAATTATGTCCGTAGATAAATTCTGTGGTTAGATAACAAAAGGAATGTGTCTCATCCTAACTGCCATGTATTAATTATGCCTAAGGACTAAGGAATCCTTATCACATTTCAGATACCATTTAAGTCATTTCTAAATGTAAACTCTTTCAAAATGCAGACTGAGTTTAGGTTCTCCTATCATCTTGCTTGATGATAAGAATCATGGATTGCACTGCTAGTGAATCAGGCTGCATTGGTACTTAGTAGCTTTTGTACCCTGGGAAGCCTAGCTGCAGTACAGTGTCTCAATACCCAGACTGCACTGCAAGTGCCATTCTTTCTAAAGGAGAACAAAATGGTTTTCTTTCTTTCAATGAAGCATCTACTTCATCAGTTCCACATAGAACCAACATCTCAAAATTAGAAGCCTGGCAATTTTATTTTGACCACAGGACCTCAAGTACCAAGTGCAAAGTAAAACATATCAGCTGATGGATAAGACTTCATTATAATTTTAATTTTTAGGCTGAAAATTGGAAATATGCTTCCATTTGCTAACAATGTCTGGTAACATAGAGCAATGGGAAAACCTATATTTGTATATTTCTTGCCTAAAACCTTTTGACTCATATTTTAACTTGACTGATTAAACTAAAATGATGATGAATAGAAGATGAGATTGTACACCAAGCCCAGAAGTATTCAACTTTTACTCCGGTAATAAAATCTCCATCCAAGACCAAGGAATAGTTATTTAGAACATTCATAACTACCTTATGGAACCCAACATTGGTAGTGAGAAATCTGTATGGCAGGATTTAACTGACTGCAACTCTCCTGACACTGCATGAGTACACACTCTTGTAACTCCTCATTTGTCATCCTTTGAAAATTTATCAAAACATGGCAGACTATGGTTTCCATATTGCTATATATTATCAGATTCAATATAGACCATTTATTCCATCCTCCCTAAACCAGTTATTAGCACCATTGTCTACAGATACCAGTTTTCTTCATGCTTGGGAAGAAAGCCATCTTAATAGCACTTAGTGCTACAACAGACAAACAGGATGAAATATCTTATTCTACTATCTACTGCATAAAAAAGATGATGGGGTAACATTCTAAAATCACTCAAGCATTTTAGATCTCAACCAAATATAAGTACTTTCTAAATATGTCATAATGTAACTTCTTGAGTCAGGTTATGTTCACAAGTCAGCCCATTTTGTATACAAAGTTATACAAGTTCAGCAATATTGCATAAAGACCCACTGTTGGAGGGCTAGCTGTTTGACTTAAAAGTACGTAGGTTAGAGGTCTGGCTAGTGGGAAGAAATTCATGGGTATCTGAGTTCAGATGCTCAGAACTTTACTGTCTCAACATGGTGAAAGCAAACATTGATAATTTCAGCCTTTGTATGGCTACATGAGACATAGATACAGGAGAAACCCGAGATGCTTGTGTCCCAACTAACTTGTGATCAGCAGTGAACAAAAACAGATCCATTCTTAATCAAAGTAGAAGCAAGGACCAACACCCAAGGCTTTCCTTTGACTTTCATGTGTGACTTATGTGTACAGATACTTACATAGAAACATTCACTCTCATAAATATATAAAAGATTTTTTAAAAATTTATTTGGGGGAGATAAATGTTTTATCTTTTAGGCAGTCTTGCTGTCTTCCAGAGAACTGGAGTTTGGTTCCTAGTGTTTTATTTCAGATCACTCACAAACACCTATACCTCAAACTCCAGGGAGTAAATCTTTTGCCATCTTTTGGTTTCCATGGGCATCTGTACAAATGGTGTATATACAAACACATACACATAAATAAAAAATAACAATAATATAAGAAAAAAAATATGTGTTGTGCTGGTTGGTTATGCCAACTTGACACATGTGAGAATCATGCCAGAGGAGAGACCCTCATTGACAAAATGTCCCCATAAGATTAGGTTCTAAGCAAGTCTGTAAGGCACTTTCTTAATTGTGCTTGATGGGGAGTGCCCACCCCAGTGTGGATAGTGTCACCTCTATGCTAGTAGTATTGGGTTCTATAAGAGAGTAGGCTAAGCAAGCCATTAGGTGCAAGAATCCTCCATGGCTTCTGCATGAGATCCTGATTCCATGTTTCTTCCCTGTTTGAGTTCCTGCCATGGATTCTTTCAATCAACTGTGATCTATAAGAAAAAGAAAACCTTCCCTTCTATGTTGCTTTGGTCATTGTGTCACCATAGAAATATAACCCTAACTAAGACATGTGTCTTTATGTACCTTGTGTCTGAAAGGGTCATACAGTGCTCGAATAATTTGACAACATGTCTACAATTGGTTTTGTAAGGCATGAAATCCATCACTCTAAGAATGAGATGCCCTATTCTGTTTCTTGTCTAGACTTTGGGTCAGGTTAATTTTTGTGAATAATGTCCTTATTTATTTTCAAGTTTATTTTTAATCATAAATTTAATAAAAATATGTTAAATTAAGTTTTAATAAAAAGGAATGCTAAACTAAAACAACTCTATTAAAGTACTCCAGAATCATATTCTAATAGTCTCCTTTTAATAGTCACTTAAATAAGATGTCAGGGCAGGAGAAAGTTCTCTGGTGATTGGAAGGTTGAGAAACATTATTGGTCCTCCTGTTATAGTCTTTCTCCAAGGTATTTTGAAAGCTCTAAAAGTCTGTTCTCCAAACACTTTGTAGTCTGGCTCAGCGGGCCCTTACCCTTCTGTTCAGGCTGCCCTCTCTCTCCTGTGGCTATACTGTTTTGTGGGCTGTTATTTTTTTTATTGAAAAATAAAAGCTAAATTGGAGTTTCAAAATACCTTCCATTTAACTCCTTTGATAAAACTAAAAAGATGAAAGTGACCAAGTCACAAGAGATGTGTTTTTGAAAGCCGTGCCTTGGATATCAGAGATGCAGAAATAAAAGGCTGCTTCAAAAATAAAGCCTACTGGCCTTGCTTTGGCCTGCTGCAGCTCTTGCCTGCACTAGACCTGATTTTAGTTTTAATTTTTTATTCAAGAAGTTAAATGGGAAATTTGAAATAGTTTAGATCAAATATAACAGCAATTGAAAAGTGACCAACAGATCATTCCTTTAAATTTATTGTTTGTATGTCTCTGGACCAGATGAGATTGTCAGGCAAATTTGTTCACATCTCTTGTAAAAGAGATTATATTATTTGTATTTTTCTTCATAGAGAGTTTGTGACCAATCCAAAGATCTGGTAATGTGGCCAACTTGATAGATGAGAAGCCTTAATATAAAATAAATAAAACTTATTGAATTTTGATTTTTTTCAGTGTATTCCTTTAACATGTTATATTTTTATTGTAGAACTTTTAGGACTCTGATCTTCAGTTACTCTAATAATGCCATTTTAATGGAATTTCTTACAAATTCATCCTACAAATTGTGTGATTGCAGTTTAATTATTGGTTCATTGTTGATTATTGAGTGATAGACCTAAAAAAGAAAGATCAGTAATTTAATAAATATTTGTTAAATGTATGTGAGCATATAGTATAACATCATACAAGGGTGTAGATATGTTGATATGCTAAAAATTATAACTGTAAAGAAGCTGTAATTGGAAAGAGTAAGTAATAGCTTAATGAGACTGTCTCTAAAATACCCACTCGATTTTTACCCACTCAATTAGTGAAAAAGACACATTTGATATTGTATTTCTTTGTGACTCTTATGTAGTTTAAAGGATATATATTCTTATCCAAAAGGAGTGCTCTGTTTCAGTCATTTTGTCCTATTCTAACAAATCAAGGAGGAATAAGGAGATGGGAGTTCTAATGATGCTAAGTGTGTCTTCTAGCACAGGCTGGCATTGATGCAGCCTGATTTCTAAGAAGACAGCTACTCAGTACAAGGGCCGGACTGTAAGGCATGTGCTAAAAGCATTCTAGTGGCCTTCAGTCAGGGCTGCTTCATTATTGTGAGCATAGTAATATTTTAAATTAGCTTTTTATATTTAATAAAATAGTACTTAGTCTAAAAAATACCTCTTATGTTCCATCTCAGCATTTTGTATGACTATCTTCAGAATAAGTTTCATACAGTAAGCAAAGAATAAACACAGCACAATTAAGTTTTGCTTCATAGAGAAAACAGAAGAGGAAAAAACCCAGAGAAATTTGTCAGCCTCTTATGATCCAATGATACAATTGCATTTTCAGAAACACCATTACACATAATAAGGGCAAAATTTTCTCTAGCATTCAATAATAGAAAAAAGGAGAATATTTCAACAATGTTAAAATGCAAACAGCTTTAGTATTGTCTTATGGTCTTCACTGTGTAAAACTAAACTGACCAAAACTTTGAACCTTATCAAATCACTTTGTTGGTTTAACAATCCACTTACGTTCTTGATTTAATTTTCTTTAGTGTGGAACTTGGTCAAAGACAACAGGATCACTTTGAAGGTGGTGAATGCCATATTGTGTTTCAAGTATCTATAGAAAACTTTCAGTTCCAGCAATAACATTACACTTGAAAATGCAAAGGCAATAAGTATAATATAATGGAAAATCTGGCCTGCAGTAAATTAATTTAAACTCAATCTGTGGGAAAGAGTTACTATGTATACACACAAATGAATATTTACATTAACATGTGGCACACATACAGGTTTGTGTGACATTGGTTCAGTGATGAAAATATGAGGAACTATTATTTTATGTGCTAAACTTGGTTGGGAAATTTTTTCCTAGAATCATTCTTACTTAATTTTTTTTCTCTAAAGGATTCTAGATATGCTAATTGATTTTCTTTCTACAGTAAGCATGTGCTATATCTCTGAACTTATCTTACTAGTTACTTACTATGATATACTAAGCATACTGTATGTATATTGTTTCTGTTTTGAAACTGTGTGTGCAGACTTGTTCTAATGGCTCAATGTTTAGAATGATTTTTTTCCGTAATGATTGTATGCAAATTAGAATTCAGTAGCCTTGACTCACATAGGCTCTTCAGCAACACTGCTGACATGACCAGGAATTAAACTTTATCTTATAAAATCTATTCTGTCAATGTCTTTGTGGCACAAGGAAGACAAAGTTGTAAACTTTACCTTCTCTTTAATTTTCTATGATTTGTATGATAAAAATCTGATAAAAATAATTTCCAGAATTTCAAGTATTCTAAAATTATGACATGCACTATCCTTGTTCCATCACAGCCACACAATAATCTTTGACAGTTCATGGCTCTGTCTCTACTCTTCAATTTCATCATTTCCAGCAACTCATGTGAAAAACATCTATAAGAAACAAGCTTTGCTTGTTTCACTCAGTATGCTCTGGAAATCCTTCCTTTTACATGTAGAAGCATTTTCCTTTCCATTCTTATGGACAGTCTGTGACACGCATGCTGCAGATTTAAAAACATTTTCTCCATGTGCATTAATCCTTAAAGTATCTACAAATTGTTTCCTTTATTTATACTGTAAGTAAAGCTTCAGTAATCATTTTTTTCCTCAAGATTTTGCGTATGAACATACAGTTTTCTTTCTTTGTAATAGAGTTTCCTGAATGCAATTGTCATAGTGATTGTGTGTGTGTTTGTTGTTGTTGTATAGTTGTTGTTGTTGCTGCTGTTTTAAGAGGAAAGTGCCAAACTGTCCTCCTATTATCCTCTCACCAATCAAACGGGGCTGATGTACTTCCTCTGGATACTTACTAGCATGTAGTGTTATAATTTTTTAATCTGATTCCAGTCTGAAAAATTGGTCCTTATATCTCATTGCAGGCTTCACTCTAAGGTTAACAGGAATGGCATCTGATCCATGTGTTTAGCATCCATCTCTGTACTCTCTCTGCTAAACCATACTTTCTAGCATTTAGTTGATGTCATCCAATCATGGAGGTAACATGGATTGCCTGTATTTTGTCATTGCAGTCTTCATTCCCTTACTGCTGTTTCATTATGAGAATTGTAAAGTGTATGTAGATGTCATTGGGCTGGTGTTCACCATGTTTAGTGTTGCACTAGTCAGACCCAGCCAAGATTTCAAACAAGTAAAATAAGTTATCCTCCTGGTTCTAGTTTAGAAATTTTGAAATATTTTCAGTGCTAACTTTTGTATAAATGCCTAATAGATTGAAACACATATATAGCTTTTCTCCTTCCAGCTTACTAATATAGTATATTGCCTTGATTCATCTTGTTTATTAAGAAGCCACTTATCCATTTGAATAGATTTCTGTTTTCTATGTTCATTATTCCCCTTTGATGCAAAAGTATATTGTATAATGTATTGAATGTTGCATTTATATTCATAAGTAATATAGTTCAGTACCTTTATATCAACAGGTTTTTATAAGTTTTGAATTTCAAAACATGAACTAGAAAGCCTCTACTTCTAAAACTGATTATACAAAAATGGTGACAATTAAACATTTAATTAAAATGCTGCTTGGCCTATTTAGAACTGAGGATTTTGGGTTTTTTTTGTATAAATCTTCACTTTTATTAATGCTTAATGATCTATTGAAATTTTTGCATTTTGTTGTATGTTCTTTTGGTTATTTAGAGGATGTGGCCCATTTAATCCAAGATTTCAACTACACACACACATGTGTGTGTGTGCACGCACACACACAGACACACACACACACACACAGACACACACATACATGCATATATGCAAGATATATACATATATTTGTGTATTTTCCCTTATTTCTTTTACATGTTTACAAGACAAAAATAGAATCTCATATTTATGAATTTTTACCTATTCCTATCATTTTATTTTCTTTATTTATATTAATAGGTAGTCAACAATTTTGCTAATAACACCAAAAAAGAGCCTGTTTATTTCAAGCTTTTCTCTACTGCAGCTAGGCTATTCACTCAACCAATTTTGTTCTCTTCTCTACAATATCTTTCAGATAGTTGGTTTGGATTGATTTTGGTGCTGTTTTTCTAGATTTGGGCTTTTTTCTAATTCATTCACTATATATAACCCCCCTCTCTCAGAATTGTGTTACTGTTTCCACAAATGTTGATGCCCTGCACTTAATTTTTTAAGCTTCTATGTGCTTCAATAAATGTTCCTTTGCTTCTTTGACTTAGTGTCTTCAGTACTTGCTTTGTATTTGTATGTTTTTCTGAATTCTTTTTTTTTTTTTTTTTGGTTTTTTGTGACAGGGTTTCTCTGTGTAGCCCTGGCTGTCCTGGAACTCACTCTGTAGACCAGGCTGACCTCGAACTCAGAGATCCTTCTGCTTCTACCTCCCAAGTGCTGGGATTAAAGGCATGCACCACCACTGCCCGGCTTTTCTGAATTCTTTATGTTGCTCATTTCTAACTTGATTCCAACTTATTCATAAAATTCACTTGCTACAATTTTATTAAGTTATTTACTGTCTGTGACACACTCTGTGTATATGTGTGTATCTGTGCTAGTATGTTTGTGTGTGTATGTGTGTGTGTGCACATGCATGTGTGTACGTATGCCACAATATACAATTGAAGACAAGAGGATCACAGGAAAATTGTTTCTTTAGTTGAAAGTTGGTTAGTTGCTGGCATCTCTAAAGCTGGAAATGAAAGAGATTTGAATAAAAACACCCAGGAAGAAATATATAAAGGATATCTTGTACAAAGAGTACCACAAGGATTAGATTAAACAGCCTTGCATAAAGAGTCTTTAGAATTACAAGCTTAATAGGATGCTTTGGATGTTTTTCAGAACTATATCATGGAGCAGTTTCTTTCCCAATGCCATATGCATTACAGGTACAGCACTCATGTTAACATCAGGCTTGGAGGCAATCATCTTTACATATTTAGCCATCTTGTTATCCTGATTTGATTTTATTCATTACACCTTTTATGAGAATATTTGTATGAGCTTACTTTTGTGGCTGGGTGCAGTAGCTACACACTACTGCTTGGTGATATTAACGTCTATTGTGTTGTTAATTTTATGACCAGTTGTTCTGTCCGCTTGTGAGAGCACAGAATTGCAATCCTTAAATATGATTGAGATGTTATACATTTACCTCTCAGTTCACTTAACTTCTGCGTCACATTTTTGCACGGCACCCTACCTACTCACCGCATGTTCCCATTCTTTATGGTCTACTGACGCTTTTGTCATTTTATGTAATATTCCTCTGATTTTTTTTTTACTCTGAAGAACATTTTCATTAGTTTAAATAGTACTCTTTTGATCAATATTTATATAGTTTTCCACCACTTTAATTCCACATCCCAACATTTCAGTATTTTTACATAAGTTACAGTAAATTTTTCTAAAATTGGGTTTTGAGCCTGTCTCTATTGTTATAATTAAATAATTTGTGCTTAATTATTGACATGTTAGTAGTTGAAAATGAGTAAATATGTCATTAATTTTCTTTTTCTCTCTCCTTTCCACGTGCCTCTTTTCTCTTACCATCTATTGGAAGGAAAAGCTTTACTTCTCAGAATCCAAAACCCTGAGAAAGTAACCTTTAGGAATAGCATTTCTATAGAAAATATTATTTGGAGTTTCTACCAACCTATTTACACATATTTCAAAATATTCTAATGGAGTGTGGAACCCTTGAATCCCCATTATGGTAATTCACCTAATTCATTTATATAAAAAAAACTAAAGGACAATATACTACCCATGCACTTTTTTGTTTGTCCTAATGTTTCTTCCTCATTTATATGCCTATATCCTTAGTCATTACCCCCTGTTTAGGCCTCTCTTAAGTCCTTCTGTTTGTATATGATGTTTCTTTATCTAGACAATCCCGCTTCTCATTACACTTGATGGGTAGAATTCAGAACCTGAAAATCTATGCTTATTGTTGCATTGTACACAATATTCAAGTAATGGTCTCAGCCTAGACGTCCATCATCAGATGAGCGGATAAAAAAAGTGACCTATGGAATATTTTCAGGAAAAAAGAAATTGTGATATTAGCAGAAAATTGATGAAACAGGAGCTAATTACATTAAGTAAAATAAGCTTGACTCAGAAAAATATTACACAGTCTCTCTCCTATGAGCATTTACAAAATAGTAGAAGGAGCCTAAAGAGATGATTCAGTCAGAAATGCACTTACTATACTAGTGTAAAGTCAGGAGTGGTAGAAAAATGCTGTAATCACAACTCTGGGGAGCCAAAGACAGAAGGATTCCCAAGACTTGCTAGTCAGTCAATCTAGCCAAATCACTATACTTTCTTAGAAAATAAAATATCACAAGATCAAGAAAGAAAACCAACCTTTGACTTCCACTCACATTTGCATTTGCACTAGCAAACACATGTCCACTCATAAACACACTAGAAAAAGAAATACACAGGGAACTGGGCCCAGAGAGGAGGACAAGGGGAAGGACAAGGGGGGAAACAAAAGAGATTAACAGAATGAAAGCCTCTTCTCTTTGTGTTAACCAAAAATTAAGGCACTCCCCACAGAGAATACACCAGATGGAAAGGAGGAAAGCAGAGTACATGGACTAGGAGAAGGGAGGGTACATATACACACCAAAGGTTATGCTGGAAACCATTCATGTTTATAATTAGTATACACAGTATACATATATAATAATCATGATGGAACTAATAAAATATGATATAAAACGATTCAATGCATATGTAAACATTTTTGTGAAAATCTTCAATAAAATTTTTCAGAGAAAAAGATATTCCTAAAGTTGTTTTTTTTTATTTCTGAGTTTAGGATTCTGAGAAGACAGGGCTTTCCTTGAACACTTCAAAATATGAGACACTTCCTTTAAACTCCTACCCATTTCTATGGTTTCCCATGAGAATTCTGTTCAATTGCTTGCCTTTATTCTTCTAGGTGAAGCACTCTCTTTATAGTCCCAAAATGCTTCCTTGGTCTTCAGTGTGCAGAACTTTGAATATGATAAGCCCTGCATTTTAGGTCTTTGAGCTTATTACTTTTAGGATGAAGTGAGCTTCTTAAGCCACTGAATTTATGTATTTTTGACAAATTTGTGATTTTTTTCACCCATTGTTTTAAATATTGCCCCATTCCCGGTTTCCCCTCACCTTTGTTTTTATCCTGCCTCACTGCTCTAGCACCCCATTATGTTGGGGTGTCAAGCCTCAACAGGACCAAGGGCCTTCCCTCCAGTTGATGTCAGATAAGGCCATCCTCTGCTACATATGCAGCTGGAGATATGGATCCCTCCATGTGAATTCTTTGGTTGGTGCTTTAGTCTCCAGGAGCTCTGAAGAGTGGGAGGGGGACAGATGCAGTTAGTTGATATTGTTGTTTTTCCTCTTCAGCTTCTTCCCTCCTTCCCCTAACACTTCCATTGGGGTTCGGAGGCATAGTCCAATGGTTTGGCTTTGAGTATGCATCTGTATTGGTCAGGTGCTGGTAGAGCCTCTCAGGAGACAGCTCTACCAGGCCCCTGTCAGCAAAGCACTTCTTGACATCAGCAATAGTGTCAGGGTTTGATGTCTGCAGATGGGATGGATCCCTAGGTGGGGGTGGTCTCTAGCTGGCCTATCCTTCAGTCTCTGCTCCATCCTTTGTCCTTCTATTGGGGGCTTTGCCTATCGACAGGAGGTGGTCTGTACAGGTTATGAATGCCCTTCTCTGCGAATTTCAGCTAGAGGCATCCCAGTAGGGTCCTGAGAGCCTCTTGTTTTCCTGGCATCTGGGACTCTCAAGTGGTTATCCCCAGTTCCACTTAACCCACTGATACATATTTTTATTCGATTTCGTGACACTCTGTACGTCTCTCCCGTCCCTTCCAGTATCTGATTCTGCCCCCTTATTTCCTCTCCCCTTCTCTCCCTCCCAGGTTCCCCCCTTCATCCATCTGCCTCGATCATCCTGTTGCCCTCTAAATGCAGGACTGAAGCATCTATACCCTGTTCTTCCTTCCTTCTAAGCTCCATATGGTCTGTGTGTTATATTGTGAGCATTGTGAACTTTTGGGCTAATATCCACTTATCAGTGAGTACATACCATGTGTGTTCTTTTATGTCTGGGCTACTTCACTCAGGATGATATTTTCGAATTCCATCCATTTGCATGCAAAACTCATGATGTCCTCATTCTTAATAGCTGATTAGTATTCAATTGTGTAAATGGATCACATATTCTCTACCCATTCTTTCATTGAGGGACATCTGGATTATTTCCAGCTTCTGGTATTATAAATAAGGCTGCTATGCACATAGTCATGTTCATAGTCATGCGTCCTTGTTATATGTTGGAGTACTTTGGGATATGTGGCTAGAAATGGTATAGCTGGGTCTTCAGATAGAACCATTTCCAGTTTTCTGAGGAACTTCCAGATTGATTTCCAGAATGGTTGTACCAACTTGCAATCTCACCAACAATGGAGGAGTGTTCCTCGGTCTCCACACCCTCACCAGCATTTGCTGTCACCTGACTGGAGTGAAGTAGAATCTCAGGGTTGTTTTGATTTACATGTCCCTGATGACAAAGGATGTTGAACATTTTCTTAGGTGCTTCTCAGCCATTCAAGATTCCTCAGTTGAGAGTTTTTGTTTAGTACTGTACCCCATTTTTTTTATTGGATATTTTCTTTATTTACATTTCAAATGTTATCACCATTCCAGATTGACCTGCCCCCAGAAACCTCCAATCCCCTCCCCCTCCCCCTGCTTGTATGAGGGTGTTACACTACCCACCCACTCATGCCTCCCTGCCCTGGTATTCCCCTACACTGGGGCATCAAGCCTTCACAGGACCAAGGGCCACTTCTTCCATTGATGGCCCACAAGGTTATCTTCTGCTACATATGCAGCTGGAGCCATGGGTTCCTCCATGTGTACTCTGGTTGGTGGATTAGTCCCTGAGAACTCTGGGGGGTCTGGTTGGTTGATATTGTTGTTCTTCCTATGGGGTTGCAAACCCCTTCCACTCCTTCAGTCCTTTCTCTAACTCCTACACTGGGGATCCCGTGCTTAGCCCAGTGGTTGGCTGTTCACATCTACCTCTGTATTTTTCAGGCTCTGGCAGAGCCTCTAAGGAGACAGCTATATCAGGCTCCTGTCAGTAAGCACTTCTTGGTATTCACAATAATGTCTGGGTTTGGTGACTGTATATGGGATGGATCCCCAGGTGGGGCAGTGGATAGAAGGCCTTTCCCTCAGTCTTTGCTCCACACTTTGTCTCCATATTTCCTCCAGTGACTATTTTGTTCCTCATTCTAAGAAAGATCAAAGCATCCACACATTGGTCTTCCTTCTGTTTGAGCTCCATGTGGACCGTGAATTGTATTTTGGGTATTCTTAGCTTTTGGGCTAATATTCACTTATCAGTGAGTGTACACCATGTGTTTTCTTTTGTGATTGGGTTTCATCACTCAGGGTGACACTTTCTAGTTCCGTCCATTTGCTTAAGAATTTTATGAAGTCAATATTTTTAATAGCTGTGTAGCATTTCATGGTGTTAATATACCATATTTTCTGTATCCATTCCTCTGTTGAAAGACATCTGGGTTCTTTCCAGCTTCTGACTATTATAAATAAGGCTGCTATGAACATAATGGAGCATGTGTCCTTGTTATATGTAGTAGTATCTTTTTGGTATATGCCCAGGAGTGGTATAGCTGGGTCCTCAGGTAATACTATGTCAATATTCTGATGAAACTCCAGACTGATTTCAACATTCATTGTACCAGCTTCCAATCCCACCAACAATGGAAGAGTGTTCCTCTTTCTTCACATCCTCACCAGCATCTGCTCTTACCTAAGATTTTGACCTTCGCCATTCTGACTGGTGTGAGGTGGAATCTCAGGGTTGTTTTGATTTGCATTGCCCTGATGACTAATAAGGTTGAATATTTCTAATTTGCTTCTTGGCCATTCGATATAACTCAGTTGAGAATTCTATGTTTAGCTTTGTACCCCATTTTTAATAGGTTTATTTGGTTTTCTTGAGTCTAATTTCTTCAGTTCTTTGTATATACTAGATATTAGCCCTCTATTGGATGTAGGATTGGTAAAGATCTTTTCCCAATCTGTTGGTTGCGATTTGGTCCTATTGACAGGGTCCATTACCTTACAGAAGCTTTGCAATTTTATGAGGTCCCCATTGTTGATTGTTTATTTAGAGTATAAGCCATTGGTGTTCTGTTCAGGAAATTTTCCCCTGTGCCCATGTGTTCGAGGCTCTCTGCCCACTGTATCTGGTTTTATGTGGAGGTTCTTGATTCACTTGGATTTGGGCTTTGTAAAAGAAGGTAAAAATGGATTGGTTTTCATTCTTATACACGCTGACAAACAGCTGAAACAGAATCATTGGTTGAAAATGCTGTCTTTTTTGCACTGGATGGTTTTAGCTTCTTTGTCAAAGATCAAGTGAACCTAGATATGTGAGTTTGTTTCTGGGTCTTCAATTCTATTCCATTGATCATCCTGCCTGTCTCTGTACCAATAGCATACGGATTTTATCACTATTGCTCTGTAATACAGCTTGAGGTCAGGGATGGTGATTCCCCCAGAATTCTTTTATTGTTGAGAATAGTTTTCACTATCCTAGTTTTTTTGTTGTTCCAAATGAATTTGCCAATTGATCTTTCTAACTCTATGAAGAATTGACTGTTAATTTTGATAGGGATTACGTTGAATTGGCACATTGCTTTTGGCAAAATGGCCACTTTTACTATATAAATCCTGCCAATCCATGAGCATGGAGATCTTTCCATCTTCTGAGGTCTTCTTCAATTTGTTTCTACAGAGACTTGAAGTTCTTGTCATCCAGATCTTTCACTTCCTTGGTTAGAGTCATACCAAGTTATTTTATATTATTTGTGACTAATTTGAAGGGTGTCCCTTCCTTTAGTTTCTTTCTCAGCCCATTTATCCTTTGAGTAGAGGAAGGCACTGATTTGCTTGAGTTAATTTTATATCCAGCCACTTTGCTGAAGTTGTTTATAAGAATTAGGAATTCTCTGGTGGAATTTTGGTATCACATAAGTATAGTGTTGTATCATCTGCAAATAGTGATACTTTTATTTCTTCTTTCCAACTTGTATCCCTTTGACCTCCCTTGTTGTCTAATTTCTCTGGCTAGGACTTCTAGTACTATATTGAATAGATAAGGAGAGAGTGGGCTGCCTTGTCTAGTCCCTGATTTTAGTTAGATTGCTACAAGTTTCTCTCCATTTAGTTTGATGTTGGCTACTGGTTTGCTGTATATTGCTTGTACTATGTTTAGGTATCTGCCTTGAATTTCTGATTTTTCCAAACCTTTTATCATGAAGGGGTGTTGAATTTTGTCAAATGCTTTCTCAGTATCTATTGAAATGATCAGGTGGGGTTTTTTCTTTGTGTTTGTTTATATAGTGAATTATGTTGATGTATTTCCTTATATTGAACCATCCCTACATCCCATGGATGAAGCCTACATGATTGGATGAATGATTGTTTTGATGTGTTCTTGTATTTGGTTTGTGAGAATTTCATTGAGTATTTTTCATCAATATTCATCAGTGAATTGGTCTGAAATTCTCTTTCTTTGTTGGGTCTTTGTGTGACTTATGTATAAGCATAATTGTGGCTTCGTAGAATGAATTTGGTAGTGTTCCTTCTGTTTCTATTTTGTGGAATAGTTTGAAGAGTATTGGTATTAGGTCTTCTTTGAAGGTCTGATAGAATTCTGTACTAAACTTGTCTGATCCTGGGCTTTTGGGGGGAGACTTTTAATGAGTCCTTCTATTTCTTTAGGCATTAGGGGACTGTTTCAATGGTTTATCTAATCCTGATTAAACACTGTGACCAGGTATCTGTCCAGAAAATTGTCCATTACATCCAGATTTCCAGTTTTCTTGCATATATGTTTTTGTAGTAGGATCTGATGATTTTTTTGTATGTCCTTGGTTTCTGTTGTTATGCCTCCCTTTTCATTTCTGACTTTGTTAATTTGGATACTGACTCTGTGCCCTCTGCTTAGTCTGGCTAAGGGTTTATCTATCTTGTTGATTTTCTCAAAGAACCAGCTTCTAGTTTTGCTGTTTCTTTTTATATATATTTTTTTCCTACTTGGTTGATTTCAGCCCTGAGTTTAAATATTTCCTGCTGTGTATTCCTCTTTGGTGTATTTGCTTCTTTTTCTTCTAGACCTTTCAGGAGGGCTGTTAAGCTTCTAGTATATTCAGTATATTGTATCATCAAATTTGGAGAAGGTAACATCAGGTGCTGAGAAGAAGGTATATTCTTTTGTTTTAGAATTAAGTGTTCTATAGATATCTGTTAAATCCATTTGGTTCATAACTTCCATTAGTTCCATTGTGTCTCTGTTTAGTTTCTGTTTCCATGATCAGTTCATTGATGATGTGGGGTGTGAAAGTCTCCCAATATTATGGTGTGAGGTGCCATGTGTGCTTTGAGCTTTAGTAGTTTCTTTTATGAATGTAAGGTGCCCTTGCATTTGGAGCATAAATGTTGGAACTGACAGTTCTTCATGGTAGATTTTTCCTTTGATGAGTATGAAGTGTCCTTCCTTATCCTTTTTGATAACTTTTTGTGGAAAGTCAATGTTATTCGATATTAGAATGGCTTGTTTCTTGGGACCAGTTGTCTCAATTTTTTTCCAGCTTTTACTCTCAAGTAGTGTCTCTCTTTGTCACTGAGGTGAGTTTCTTGTCTACAACAAAATGCTCAGTGCTGTTTACATATCCAGTCTGCCACTCTATGTCTTTTTTGGGGGAAATGAGTCCATTAATGTTAAGAGATATTAAGGAAAAGTGTTTGTTGCTTCCTGTAATTTTTGTTGTTAGTGGGGGAATTATCTTTGTGGCTATCTGCTTTTGGGTTTGTTGAAAGAAGATTACTTTCTTGCTTTTTCTAGGATGTAGTTTCTTTACTTGTGTTGGAGTTTTCCATCTACTATCCTTTGTAGGGCTGGGTTTGTGGAACGTTATTGTGTAAATTTGTTTTTCTCATATAATATCATGGTTTTTCCATCTATGTTAATTGAGAATTTTGCTGGGTATATTAGCCTGGGCTGACATTTTTGTTCACTTAGAGTCTGTATGACCTCTGCCCAGGATCTTCTGGCTTTTACAGTCTTTGTTGAGAAGTCTCATGTAATTCTGATAGATCTGCCTTTATATGTTACTTTCCTTTTTTTTCTTACTGTTTTTAATATTCTTTCTATTTCTCAGTTGTGAATTCTTTGTTTAGCTCTGTACCCCATTTTTAATACGGTTATTTGGTTCTTTAGAGTCTAACTCCTTGAGTTCTTTGCACATATTGGATATTAGTCCTTTACAGAATATAGGGTTGGTAAAGATTGTTTCCAAATCTTTAGGTTGCTGTTTTGTCCTATTGACAGTGTCCTTTGCCTTACAGAACCTTTTCAATTTTATGAGATCCAGTTCATCAGTAGTTGATCTTAGAGCCTGAGCCATTGCTGTTCAATTTAGTGAATCTTTTCCTGTGTTCAAGGCTCTTTCCTACTTTCTCTTATATTAGGAACTTTGTGACTTAAGGCATGCTTTTGCTCAGGGTGTGTTTAGTGCTTCTTTTTAAAATTTTCTTTCTTATATTATATCTTGAACACAATTTCCCCTATCTCTACTCCTCCTCGTCCTTCTCAGCACCTTCCCTTTCCCTCAGCAGAGCTGGGCATATACTCAAAGACTCTCATTCTACCACAAGTACACTTGGTTCCCTATAGTCAGAGCAGCATTATTCATAATAGCCAGAAAATTGAAGTGATCCAAATGTCTGTCAATTGAAGAATTATAAAGAAAGTATGGTTCATTTACACAATGGAGTAACTCTCAGCTTTTAAAAACAATGCCACAATAAAATTTACAAGCAAATGGGTGCTTGCTCTTAAGTGCTTTGTAAAGGATGCTGGATAGTGGCCATTATGGCAAAGTATAAATATTTCAGCAAATAGGGAAAGTTTGATCAGAATTCATTCAAACTACCTTCTTACAGTCTACAAATATCTGTACTAATTTTTGTTAGAACTAAATACCTCCAGCTACCTAACTTCTAGAGAGAACTCTATTCTTTCAATTCATATTCTTTGAATTGGCAATAGACTTTAAATTTATTTTAAATACAGCTTTTATTATTTTCTAAAACTTGATTGTCTTCTAGACTGTTATAGATACAAAATAAACTTTGCATTGATCTGAGACCTATAATTTTTGTAATATGAGTAAATTCACAAAATAATTTATTTCCTTTGCTCATATGTTACTCTATTTACTGTGCTCTAGCCTTCAAGTGAAACTGAAAACACAAAATTAGATTTAGTCTCCTAATTCTCCTTTGAAGAAATATTTCCAATGTTTTAAGAGGTCCTCTTGGAGAGATACCTCTCTTTGCATCAAGAGAAAGTTATCACTCTGCATAATTCCACTTAGAAATGAAGTAAAATTTTATTAGGACATTATTGAATATATCAAGCATAAGCAAATTCAAAACCCAAAAAATTTAATTATACATCCATATGAAAATGAGCCAGACCTCTTAGAAAAAGAGAGAGGGCCATGGGATTAAAGGGGAAGGATAATTATTGAACTATTTTTTGTGTGTGTCTCTGTTAATATTGTCCTATTGTTTAAAGTTCAACATGAGTCCAATGATACTGCTACTGTATTCAGTGAATCATCAAGATATATGGAGAGAGCATCTTGCTAGCAATACTGATAAAAATATAAGAATATCTCAGGAAATGGAAAGCAAGCATTATGTGGCAGGCATCAGAATTAACCTCAAATTCTTATAGGTATGTTGCATTCAGAGTGAGGAATTTTTTTTGCTTGTATTGTACTAATGGGGAAAAAAACATGTAGAAAGGAAAATTAAGTAATTGTCTTGTGTTTAGTCTGAGGGAAGAAGTAAATAAATAGATAATTGAATAGAAAAAGTAGCAATATAAAACAAAACAAAAATAGAAACAACAGTAGATACAACAAATGGGAACTAGATTTTCTTGATGCTTGAGATGTTTTATGCCAAAAATTTAGAAAGATATAATTTATCCTTCAATTTGAAATTTATTTGACTAATACGTATATAAAAGCTGGTATGTATATACCTTTGTATTTACCATGATATATGCAATTCTCTGACAAAAGATTCCCTTCTCCTTTTTGGCTTCTCTGCTGCTGGTCCTAAAGCAATGGATACAGCATGCTTAATTGTGTTTAGCTACCTTGAGTCCATAAAAAATAAGACCAGTGTAACTGCAGTGTCACTAAAAATGAAATGAATTACAAAATGTGTACAATACATTGAAAACATTGTCCATGAGCTTAGTATATGCCATGTATATTTAGTATTGACCTGATATCAGCCGTTTTTCCTTACAAATATTTATTTTGTTTTACTTTTAACAGTTGCCTTATGAAAATAGACATTCTTATCCTTGGTTTATGACTAGCTAATTCATTTATTTGGAGACAGAGACATAAATCTCTAAAGTGAAAGAAACAAAATTCAAAATCTGGTTTCTAAACATTGAAACACATATGTTTAACCTCTAGAAGATGCATGAGCAGGCTTATCATAGAAGTGGTCCAGATTTGCTGTGTCTTTCTATTCTCTATTTTATTTGTTTTATTAACTTTCTTACCCACAACCAGGAATTCCTTACCAAACTTAGTGATACTGGCTACAAGGTACAACCTTGACACAGAATCTGGGCAAATTCTCTACTCAGGAGCTTTAGATTACATCTTAGCCACTACTCTGTGACCAATTCCTTTCATCTTACTGTTATTAGGGACCAGTCATTTCCTGGCTTCTTCACCTCATGATAATCTAAATCAGATGATAGGGTGATGATTTCAAAACCTATTTATTCATTTCATCAGGATATTTAAAGAAGATTCAGCCTCTGTAATTTTTGTCATTTTTCATGACTAATCAATAAACATGCTTTGCAAATTTCAGCTATTGAATAATATTCTAATATATGCAATGTTTTAAAGTTGTGTTGCCACCAGCTTGAATTGTGATAGCTTTATTTTCTTAATTATAATAACATTATTGCTACCCCACTCATCTGTTCTTCCTTTCATGAACTTGAAACCTACCCATGTGAGGAAGATCACAATCCATATTCCCAATCACCTTTCCATTTCCTACAGTTTATTGTCCTCTCCACAACCTAGAAATTGTTCCATGATATAGTTTTCAAAACCATCGGATGCATCCTATTTTATTTAAGATTGTAATTCTAAAGACTCTTTATGCAAGGCTGTTTAATCTAATCCTTGAAATATTCTTTGTACAATATATCATTTATATATCCCCCAGTGTTTTTATTTAAATTTATTTCATTTTCAACTTTAAAAGCTTCAGTGACTCATCAAATTTCCACTGATGCATGTCCCAGTCTCAAGCTGTCCCTACATAACCCTTCAGCTCAAGTCTGTATCAGATACCATGCTTTATGACAAAATATTAGCTATCTACCTCAATGTACCATAGAGATAGTAGAAATTCTAAATTTCTGACATGCTGTTCAGGTTATAGCAAGTTTCACAAATTCAGAATAAAATGACTTCTCCTGTAATTGACACATGTTGGTATTAGTGTTATTCATTTATCTTGTTCCTCAGGTTCTGTCCTCAACTGAATGTAATTTTCTATATTTGCCTTTCTTCTCTTTGAAATATGAGAAAGAAAGCATGGTGACTAAAGACTGTGCCATCATCATCAAATAACAGGTGAATAAGACTTTGGAGGCAGAGGAGGTTTTTCATTGAGTACAATTATTATGTACAATTTTCTGTCTTTGTCATCCACATCAACAGGAAATGTATAAAGACCCATAATTATGTCTGTTTCTCTGATATGAGGCAAGGAAAAGCAGATGTTATAATCTCTTGAATTGAGTTAAAAGATATAGTGATAGTCTCTGTTACAATGTCTGAGTTCGTAGTGAATCTAAAAACAGTTTTTCCAGACAGCACCATTGTATTTTCTCTGTGATTCACTAGCCACCACATGCAATCACTGGTGTTACTATTTCCTATTCTTTGTTTATTCTATTGCTTTCATAATAGATATACCATTTATAATATATTATTTAATGCCATCTACATCATCTATATCCTATGTAAATTCTTCTGAAGTTGTTTGATGTTAATGCAAATAATTTTATCTACCTATTCACTTTTGAAATTTTTGAACATAGGTTCTGTATATATATCATTTGCAAGTTTCTCTCTTCTGACTTCAACTACTCCCATGTTCATCTTTCTTCTCAAATTTATGACTTTCTTTTCTTTAATTATTATTGTATATATATATATATGTTTATTAGTTTTGCATTTTCATTTACATGGACATATATAAGTATATAACCTACTGAATCTATTCTTCTATAATAAGAATAGATCTGACAATTTGGGACTGGGAAGCCAATCAGAGGTTTATCTTTGAAGAAAAGAAATTTTTCCTAAACTAGCAAAATTTCTGTAGCTTTTCATTCAGGTGTACGATGATATGAAATTTTCTCATTCCACATTCGCATGTGGTCATCATGAAAGACTTGTTCAGGCAACTAACCGTGTTGCTGAGATTTCATATGCAAAGCTTTTCTATCAGATTTTTCATTCCTATCATGTTGAGAACAAGCCAGGGAACGGTGTTACTACAATGGGAGTGCCTTTCCATCTCTGTACAGGCAATCAAGATAATTCCAACAGGCTTGCCTATATATCCATTTCTGAGGTGGGTCTAGATTTTTGTCAAGTTGAAAGATTATACTGACTACTGAAATGCTATAGCCATCGTAGAACATTTATGGTAGTTTATATTTTAAACCAAATAGACACTTTCAATTTGACCTAGCATTTCTTTCCTATATATTTTATTTCTCCAGAGAAGTAAAAATATATGTCTACAAATAAAATGGTACAAAAATTTAAAATGTTTTTATTCAGAATATCACAAGATAGAATGAATTTACATATATGGATAATTAATGAGTTGTCCACATATTGTGTAATGTTAGATTTAAATTGGACCCTGAATATTATACAAAAGTATGAATATATTTTTTAAGAATTCCATAATGGTTGTAGTTAGAAACAGATAAACATCCTCTGGAGTATTACATTTATTTGAGATGATAGTATGAATAAAACCTTCATTGAAAAAAATTTGTAGATAATGCTTGTATGTTAGAGTATGGTCACGAAAATACAAGAACAATCTTATGGAAATGCCTTGGGATTATTCTACAAGCTGATTGTAGAGTAATTGCATGTATATTTACTTGTAATTTTTCAGAGGCTATCCTGCTTTGTACTGAACATAAATGTAATATGCTTTATGTAAATTTTCCTGGTGTTGATTTTTCAGTGTTAAAGAGATAACCCAAGGTCTTGTACATGCTAACCCAGAACTTCACTATTGAACTATATACCTAAAGTCAATTTCCAATATTGACAAAACTTGTAATGATTAATAATAATAATAATAATAATAATAATAATAATAAAATGAATCCACAAAATGATTCTGAAGAAGGTGGCTAATATAGTTTTAGAAACAAAATCTTTCTAAGAACTTATGAAAATATATTTAAAATATGACTTAAAAGATATTTAATTATAAGAAAAAATAGAGCCGAAATTTGATTATGAAATACATAATGAATGCCTTATGCTTTTCTACATCTATCTCTTTTCCCTCTTTACATAGCTAAAGGAGGAAGCACAGAGCAAGTGTGAATTAACCACAATTACTTTCCACCTTGTGACAAAGCTATCAGTAAATCCATGGCAATTTGACTCCATTGTCTATGAGTTTTCCCTGCAGCTTGAGGTGACATTTTGGATTCCAGGTCTTCAATCTGGACAAGATGTCACAGTTTTAGAAATGTTCGATTTTCCTCTACACTTTTTCAAAGTTTTTTTTTAATTTCCTGTTTTCTCAGAATTTATAAATTATCATAAATTTCTACATTCAAACTCAGTAATTTTCATCAAAGAGATATTAGTTTGGATAAATGACTGGAGAGTATAAATTATAGGATCTTTTGGAAGAAATATACTTTCATCACTTTGAGTGGAGAATGTAACTTGACCAGTCTTAATAAGAGCCACCAAGAACAGATCATAACAACTCCAATTAATGTGCCAAAGTGCTTGCCAAATCCTGTTGATTGAAGCTCAGAGGGTAGAATCCTTTCATGTGCTAGCCACTATTTTAATATTTTATTTTTATTCTTAATTTATATATTTTCATTTATACCTTGTGCTTTTGTAAATCCCTTTTGGGGAAAATGAAAAGAATAAAACCAAAGATAATGACAAATCTCTAAGGAATGCTTAATAAATGTCAAATTTGAAAAAGCAGAATTAGAAACACTTAGCTACAGCCAAAAATGAAATGAAATGAAATAAAAAGATGGGCTTTTTTTTCCCTTTTGAATCTGATAGTTATTAAAATGTCTAAATTCTAGAGAGATGCCAAAGGCAGGTATGAAAGTTGGCCCCTTGGAGTTGAAAGAGAATTCATCTGTATGACAAGTTCCAAGGATTCCTCTTGCAAGAGAAAATATTTGCAGTAGGGGACAGAGGAAAGCCTTTTTTATATTAATTTCTTGAGCAGCTGGTCGCCAGAGCCATCCCGTGTTCTGTTCCCTGTCACTTTTGGAGGCCTTTGAGTCAAACCCAAGCTGCCTGCCTGTCCAAACAGTGGTGCTTTTTCATCAAAGAATCGTTGTCACAGCCTCTCAGTTCTGTGCAGGAATTGAAAGGCCTTTGAAATTGGTGCAGCCTCACTGCACAGCCAGTAATAAGCATTACAGGAAAACACTCAGCTCATTTGTTTAAATGTTCGTTCGCAGCAGTGCGATTTAGACTGATGTAACGTGGGCTTTGCTTAGTGCTGCACAGCACCAGGGCAAAGCAGAGCTAGGTCACTTATCAAAGACTTCCTCTGTCCCTGCCCATTGCTCAGCTCCTGCAACAATGGAGCTTTGAACAGAAGAAAAGAATAAAGGAAAAGAAAGAGAGAAATGAAGAGAAAAAAGAAAGAAAAGAAAAAAGAAAGACGACACCAGCGACAGAGGCTGACAGCTCAGTTGAAACTCAAACATCCCTGCTACTGTCCAGGACAGAGGGCCACTTCTGAAGGTGGGATGAGGTCTGGGTTCAGAACAGCCCTAAGAATTAATTTAAAAGAATTTCTCCACCCATTTCCTATAAAGGCTGCTACAGTAGCTTTGGTAAAATACTTCTCAGATAACAGGGCAGTTGGCTATGGAGATTGTGCCTTGCTCTTAGAGAATTTTACATCCAGAAAATAAATGTGATAAATGGCAGACTCAAAAAAAAAAAAAAAAAGCCACCATGTTACACCATGTTATTATGTTGTTCACTGAATAGGGTATGTGGGCAATCAACACATATTACAGGTGACAGTTTATTTCTCAAAAAACAATGCTTCTTGGAATGAGGTATGTTTATTAGATATGATGCATGCAGAGTAGCTGTCACTGAGAGATCTGAAGTACCCAATGCAATCAAGATATGTTTTCCCTAGCTTATGCAGACACATTGATAGTGTTGAGATATGATGCTAATTCCATGAGCAAATAGGTCTATTGTTATAATCCTGCTGAGGTCTTAGAAATTGCCTTTATATTTAAAACCTTATTGTAAAAGCTGTCAGGCTACAGATAATAGAAATTCTGTTAAAGTGTGTCAGAGATTCTGGAAGTAAATTTGAAGAGGTACAGATGATAAAATGCCTACAGCAGGTGTGGAATGTATTCAATAATATACTCCTAGGTTAAGCTTGTAAACTGCATCAAATGTATGCATATAATTAGATTAACTAGGTGACTTGACTGAAAACTAAAGGAAAGTTTCCTAGAAACAAGAAGGATAATTAGAGCAAGGAGATGGAAGATAATTAGAAGCTTAATTGCCACATGTCTAATCCAGTAAATATTTAACCATCCACCAAGGTGCTTTATGAATAGGTAGAACTTGAACATGTATTAAAGATCAAAAGATACACACCGAATCAATTGTGTGGGGCTAAAGGCTCTGGGCATAACATATGGTTGGTAAGTGTTGACCAAGCACCTTAACACCTGTCATCATTATAACCTAGAGTGGGATGGAATACTCTGAAAACTGACTGAAATAGCATCCAGAATCTAGGATATTGATTACAGTATATCTTTTGGGGTAACACTTATGATAGAGCAGGGGAGACAATGGAGGGGAAAAAAAGGGAGATGTTAAGTCAATGTCTAAGGCACTACAGAACATCCGTTTAGCTACTCAGGTATGCCCGGTGAAGGCAGTTAGTTCAGGTACAGAACTTGCACTTGAGAAAGTCAGTGAGGTGCTCAAAGAAGGTGTATTCTGCTATAATCCCCAGAAGAGAGAGAATGTGGACAATGGAATGCCCACCAGAGCAAGAGGCACACAAATGCATACACACTCACAAACGAATACCACCTGTAAGAATGAAGATAACGAATTTACAACTCATATTCTTGTTCAGGTTGACAAATTAATCCACATAATATAGATTTCAAAACAGGTGCCATCATTTAAATGAAGGTTAGGAAAGGGTTTTAAAATTAATTATGTAAAATAATAGTTTAAGACTTACTAATAATTATTGGAAACAGAGGTCATGAATTTGAAGGACAGCAGAGAGAAAGTTTGAAGGGAGGAAAAGAAAGGGAAAAATATAATTAAACTCTACTCTCAAAAAATTAAGCTATATTAAATAGAGTAAGGATATAAGTATAGGCTAATCATTAATCTTTGTTATTGATAAATATAGGAAGTGAGCTAAGCTATAAATTAATAGCATCTTAGAAAGCTTATATTATTAGTAGTAGAAGTACAGCTAAGTTCAGGTTCAAGCACCTTGAATATTTAATCTAGAGCCAGGCTTCTTAAACCTTTTTCACACATGACCCCTTTTAGCTGGAGAAATGCTTATGTGACACTAGGAATATACTATAACTAGAAAAAATTAAAATTTACTGTTAATAAATTATAAAACATTTATGTCAAAAACAATCCTCTGATACATAATATTTTAGCACTTATTAAATATGGAAGCAGAGGCTTGGGACATAACTCACTGGTAAAATATACCAATAAATGTGTTCTCAATCTGTGGTGGGAGACCTATGCCTGGGCCACCAGGGTTCCATAGTCAAGAAGTGCCAGGAGAAAGCTACCCTCCCAGGAGCGTGGAAAAGCTGTGAGTGGGGTTAAGACAAGCACCACTGCTCACCGGGACCTGAGGACCTCAGGCTGGGCCACAGGGCTCCAGGAGAGAGCTGGTATTCCAGGAGCGCTGACACACCTTCGAGCACAAGGCAAAGCATGCATGATGTGTGTTTGGAACCAAGGCTTTAAAAGAACTTAACACAGGCAAGCACTACATGAAACTTTTCAATTCATTATACATTTGATTTTCAATTATTTTTTAACCATTGTGTCATGCAGAACTATAACCCTTACCTTGTATTCAACTGAATATATACAACTGATATTTTCAGATGTGTGCCAATGGTTTTATGTTCTAAATGTTAATGCATTTTTCTTTTAATTCATGAGGAGTTTATTATTAGTTGGTTTATTTGTGCAATAAACAGCACACAAGATTTTCAAAGTAGTACTGTGACCAGCCTTAGTTCTTTCACTTTATTTTATCATTGTTTTAGAGTTTCATACATACATATGTACAATATATTTTTGAATAATTATACTCTCACTCCCTTCCCTACACTTAGTACTCTATCCAGTTCCCCACTTCCCCTTCCCAACTTTAGGTACTCTTTTTTCTTAATCCACTGAGTTTATTTAATGCTGCGACTAGGCACATGGTTATAGGCCAACCTAGTGGAGCATGAACAGCTAGTGAGATCTATGCTTCAAGAAAACTAACTCACCATGCCCTGACAACCATCAAGTGCAAATAGCTCCTTGGTCAGTCGTGGTACTTCATGAGTCCCTCCGTGGCCATGATAGTATTTCGTCTGGCTATTATTTTGTAGGTTTTTCACATGCACTCAAAGCAGATGTAGGGTAAACACTGCATTTACCCACTCTGACTATTTCAGTCTTTCTGTACTTTCTTCTACAATGCACTTTGGGAAGAGGGGGTGTGATGTATATGTCCAAATTAGAACTGAACACTATATTTGTTCACTTATTCTCTGCATTTTGACCACTTGTGGCTCTTTGTATTAATAGCCATAAATAAGGCAAAAATTACTCTGATACATTCTCAATGATTTATTTTATGAATATGAAAGAAGAAATTAGTGGGTTTTTATTAAGTCCATTCAGCAGAATAGGAGTTTTAAATTCTTATGTAGGACCCATGACTTAACCAGTTGCAATATTTTGGCATAGGTTCTGTCTTGTAAAATATGGTTTAAATACAATCAGAAAATGGATGGCCCAATTGCACTCTTGCCACTATTGTACCATTGAGTATAGTTTCACATGGCAATCATGATTTTAGCTCACAGAGTTTGTAAGGTAGGACTAATAATGACCTTTCTACCATAGGAGTAGTAATAGAAGTGCCTAGCCCTATGAATGCTAGTCAACAAGAACAAAAATTCCAAGTCACTACCAACATTATTTCTATATGTCCTATGACTCTTACAACTGACATCTTCATAATAGAGTTTCACTATCAGTTCTGGAGAGGTACTAAGAACAGTAAATAGCCTATAATGATGGGAGATCTATGGGACTTCAAAGCAGGTAGCTTATAACTAACACTGTGTTTTCTAAGTTTTTAAGTGTGAATTTAAGACAAAATATATTTAGAAATTAATGAAAGCAGTGGCTGTGTGAATAAAAATGGCTACTATACATTCATATTTTTGAAAGTTTAATCATCAAGGGGTGGCACTACTTGGAAGGCATTAGGAGTGTATCCTGTTGGAGTGGGTGTGGCCTTGTTAAAGTAAGTGTGTAACTGAGGTGGGCTTTGAAGTTTCAAAACCCCAAGCCAGGCCCAGTGGCCCTTTTACATTTCCTCTTGCTTGTGGATGAAGATATAGAATTCTCAGTTCTTTCTCCAACACCATGTCTTCCTGCACATTGCCATATTTCAAGTCTTGGCAGATTGAATTAAACTTCCAAAATGTGAATAAAGCCTCAATTAAATATTTCTTTTATAAGAGTTGTCATGGTCAAGATTTCTCTTAATAGCAATAGAATACTGGCTAAGGTAGAAGTTGGTACAAAGGAGCAGGATATTGCAGTGACGGGTGGACCATGCTGCCTGTTGGCAAAATGTGGACTTTGAGACTTTGGATTAGGAATCAATTGAACAATTTACATGAAATTTAATGGGCAACATTAGAAGAAACATGGAAAACAGTAGTGTTGAGAGCAATGTAGACTATGATGGCCTGGCTCAAGATGTTTTACAGAAGAAGAATAGATGTCCAAGAGACAGCTCTAGTGATATTATGGTGAAGAATGTGGCTGCTTTCTATCATTGTACAAAAGCAAAAATAAAAACAAAACAAATGAACAAACAGAAAACTACCATATGGTAAATTGAAGGGATTAGGGATAATTGCATTGGCAGAGGAAACTTCAAGAAAGCCTAGTATTGACTCTGTTATATGGTTGTTAGTGTTTACTCTTATGTAGACATAAAATGTAAAGGAAAATGTTGAGCAAGGAAAACTACTAAAAGTACAGCATGAGGAAAAAAGAAATACCAAGAAGTTTAATGGAGCTAAGTCCAGAGTCCAAGGAGATAAAAAGTTTAAATAAATGCCTGGTGCTAAATGGAATAAAGAGAGTGACAATCTCAGAGCAAGACCTCAACTAGCTCAGTGGCTGATTTGTGAAAAGGAATTAAAGAAACACAGAAGTAGTAAAGGAAACCATGTTCAACAGAAACGTGCTATAGAGGCAATAGAATAAAACAACCAAGTTCTAGTACCACCAAGCAGTAAAATTGGTATTAGAAATAGAATCTGGATAAAGAACTCTCAGCTACTTCTTCAGCACCATGTCTGTTTATAGCTTAAGTCACATTATTCTGGCTGTAGAATCAAGGATACAAGAAAGTGGTTTTGAAGTTACCATTTGAGGCTGAGAAAAGCTTTTAAGTTTCTGAGGCCAGGTATGTGGCAGAAGTACAGAGGTCCACAGAGGCCATCATGTGAAGCTGTGAAATTGAAGCCTGAATTTTATTGAAAATCCCCAGATGTCGGAAATGACAGCATCATTGGATACCTGTCAAGGAGACCCGATAACAGGGCATAGAAGCAGACCAAGAGAGAGAAGTGTGTTGCAGTCAACAAAACTGAAAATAATGAGAGATCCAAACAGACCTTTGACAAAATCAAGAATTTGTAGATTTCCCTGCTAGTTTTCGGTCTTGAATTGCTCCAGAATTTCCTTACTATGCAACATTTGTTTCTTTTTTGAATGGTAATATGTTTTCTGTACTATTGTATGTTGGAAGTACATGAGATCCTTTTTTAATTTTATTTTATTTACCTTTTGTATTTAATTGTTTTACTTTACAGGGGTTTATAGCTAAGAAATTACCTTCAGTCTCAGAAAAGACTTGAACTTTCGACGTTTAGACTGTATTGATACTGTGATGTTAGACTGGATGCATTTTTTCATTATAATATGGCTACAGGCCTATGGATGCCAAGGAATGGAATTTGGTATTTTGAGTAAGAACGGCCCCTATAGGCTCAAATGTTGAAATGCATAATCATCAAACAGTGGCACTCCTTGGGAGAAATTAGAGGTGTGGTCTCGTAAGAGTAGGCTTGACCTTGAAGAAGAGTGTCACAGGGGTGGGCTTTGATTTCAAAATACAAAGCTAGGCCCAGTGACTCTTTCCCTTTCTGCTCTTTGTAGATCTGGATTAAGAACTCTTAGTTACTTCTCCAGCACAATGTCTGTTTGCAAGCTGCCCTGCCATGATAACTATAGACTAAACCTCTGAATCGATAAGCATGCCCCAATTAAATTTTTTGTTTTGTAATAGTTGCTATGGTTATCTTGTATCTTTGTATCAATAGAGTACTAAGGAAACACTATGAAGTTATCATTCACAAAAGGAGAAATATGTAGCATTTTAATTTTAAATGTAATAATTTAAAAGTTACAATGTTTGTAAAATTACTATATCAGAATTTTAGATATATTTTAATCAGCAGAAATTTATTTTTTGGTTCAATGATAATAAGAAAAAATAAACATCAAACTACTGGGTAGGGAGTTGTCTTAGTTGATCAAGAATTTGCCCTTTAAGTATGAAGATTTGAGTTTGATTTCAATCACTTAGTAAAAGTTGGCCATGGTGATTCGTTCCTGTAATTTCAGTTCTTGGAAGGTGGAGATAGGATCATTCTTGGATTTGTTGAATAGGTTCATTAAAGGAAGTATTCTCAAAGATTAAGTTGGAAGGCGTGAAGAAATAACTTTGTGCCATGATTAGGAATGCTTCCTTCTTCTCAAAACAACACATGTTCACGCTCCAAGACATATGTCAAAAACAAACACATGTTAGAAAACAAACACAAATATAGATTAGTAGGTTAGATTTCTGCGTATTTACCATCATTCCAATGTATAAAATAATTTTATGTGGTGAATTTTGTTTCTTGAACACGGGGTACCAATATTCATTAAAATAAAGATATTGCATTTCAACTCGAAGGGTAATTATTTTAAGATTTAATATCCTATAAAAATTTTTTTGAGGATGACAAATTAATATGGATACTTTTTGTCTCAGTTAGGGTTTTACTGCTGTGAACAGACAACATGATCAAGACAATTCTTATAATGGCAACATTTAATTGGGGCTGGCTTCCAGTTCAGAGGTTCAGTCCATTATCATCAGGATGGGAACATGGCTGAGTCCAGACAGGCATGGTACAGGAGGAGCTTAGAGTTCTACATCCTCATCTGAAGGCTACTAGGAAAGACTGGCTCCCAATAGTAAGGAGGAGGGTCTCATTGTCTTTCACCACAGTAATACACGTCCTCCGGCAAGGCCACACCTGCTCCAACAAGTGCCATCCTAAAAGTGCCACTCCCTTGGCCAAGCATATTCAAACAATCACACTTTTCAACATCCAGTATTTCTTATATCTATACTATTTATATGTCAACTTAATCTAGTTAACTAATGTTTCCAAATTATTTACTTTATGTCATAACACAGAGGTTTAAATAGACACTTTTTATATTTCATTATAATGTGGAAAAATATATTCTAACATCAGTTCCAAGACCCTTTACATGATCATCCCAAAACTGTCCACAGTAAAAGTTTTATCAGCTTTAGTGCTTCTGGTCAGTCTTGGGGAATATTTGATCCTTTATCTTTAACCATATTTGTTTAAAACCACATTGGTATTTGAAGATCCAAAATACACCTTCTCTCTTTTGGGAGTATTTCTTTCCAGTGAGCCTAATATTTGACATGAATTGAAACAGAAAATGCATCTTTCAAAAAACAGCAGCAGAGCTTCTATTATTGACAGCTTTCCAAACAACTAAATATATTGCCATATTAATCTAGACAAACATATGATCTAAGGCTGTAATAAAAACTTTGAAAATATTTTGTGAAAAGTGTTTTTATCAAGTACAATTTAGTTCTAAATATTGCAGTTCAAGAAATATTTCACCTTGGTTACTCCATTAATACAATCTCATATTATTTGTTGACAGAACTATAAGAACTACAATGCCTCAATTTAAGTGATGAAATACTTTTATATTTCCAAGTCCTACAATGTTTTAAATGCTAAATTATTGCAAGGGCTCTACTCATTGTATAATATTCTCTAATTCTAGACTTTGTTCCTGGAACACTGATGAATTCTACAATAAGAGCAGAAATTATAATCCTTAACAGTTGTGAAGAGATTCTGGTACAAGAAAGGGCTAGCCATCTGAGAGCAACTATTCACCTGTATACCCTGGACAGTTTTACATAAGTTCTGGCCTTATATTCTTGGGATGCTTCCCTGGATGTTTTCATTGTATCAGCTTTGGTTCTGTAGAAAATCTTGAAGCTGTCTGATGATACCCATTGCATACAATCCTCTTTTTTGTTCTTGGTAGATGTCTAGCTCCATTAATCCCTTCTAATAAAATTTCCACAGAAAAACAGTTTCCTCCCCTGCTGTATTTTGGGGTAAAGAGGACTAGAATATTAGAAATAGTTTATTTTCTTCTGAATACCATCTCTAAACATTGGCAATAAAGCTCCACAGTTCATCATGTAAGTGAAAATTTGTCTTGATGGAACCCACTGAGGAACTCTAGAAAATTCCAGAAATATCATTAAGAGAGAAATTAACTCAAATTAACTGATTTTCAATTTTAATGCCTTTTGATTCTACACAATGCTTCTTGTTAAATCACAAATTGTATTTAACAACTGTTTCATACAATTCAGTATCTTAGTAGTAATTAAGGCAGATTACAACCTAAATAGAATCAATTCAAGGTATTAAATGAGGAGCAAACCTCTGCTTCAGAATGAGTAGATGAGGAAGTCCCTGGCTGCCTGACAAGGCTGCACATAATACTAAATATGCAAAGCTAGCTGGGGTGTTCTTCACTTGTGATCTGTAGGCAGTGGCAATTCAAGGATATTTAGCACTAATGAAGAGCATCAGAACTGTTCTAGTTAATTAGCATTTATCCTTCCTCTTTCACCGAGTCCTTCCATAATGCTTCAGTCAACATTAAGTCTAAGCATGTACAATTAGAAATAAAAGTGGGCCCTGAATTACCTATCCTTGAAAAACTTGGCTGCTGAACACCAGCTTTCTACATTCATTTGTCAGTATCATCAACACAGAGGCACAAATTTTGTTGCTGTTTTAAAAGACATTTCTTCATTTTAGAATTGAAAATTATGTGATGATTCCAATTCATGAAACAAAATATTAATGTGTCAAAGAATCAAGCAGTAAATAATATTTGTTCATTCTATTTTGTACTATTTTTTATTTACTAACCCCTTAATATATTATGATTCTAGCAGTACTTTTAAATTTTAGGTTTCTGCAATTGTTGGAGTTGTGTTCTCTTTTCATGTACTTAATATGTCCCTTGTGTCAAAAATAAATATTAGTGTTTTCAGAGGTGTTAATAAATTTCCCTTTAGATCCAGAAATAAAAACACACACTTATGGACACTTGAACTTTGACAAAGACTTCAAAAATATACAATGGGAAAAAAAAGCATCTTCAATAAATGGTGCTGGTCTAACTGGCTGTCTGTAGGTAGAAAAATGAAAATAGACCCATATTTGTCACCTTGCATAAAGGTCAAATCCAAGTGTATCGAGGACCTCAAAATAAAACCATATACACTGAATCTAATAGAAAAAAAAAGGGGGGAAAGAGCCTTGAACTCATAGGGACGGGGGAAATTTCCTAAACAGAACTCAAATGGCTCATGCTCTAAGATCAAGAATTGATAAATGGGACCTCATCAAACTGGAAAGCTTCTGTAAGGCAAAGGACATAGTCATTAAAACAAATCAGCAACATACAGACTTGGAAAAAAATCTTCAATAACCTCACATCTGATAGAGGGATAATATCCAAATTATATAAAGAATGCAAGAAGCTAACAACCAAAAAAACAAACAACCCAATCAAAAAATGGAGTATAGAACTAAACCAAGAATTTATAACAGAGGAATCTTGAATGGCTGAGAAGCAACTAAAGAAATGTTCAAAGTCCTTAGTGATCTGAGAAATGCAAATCAAAATGACACTGAGATTCCACTTTACATCAATCAGAATAGTTAACATCAAAACCTCAGGTAATAACACATGTTGGAGATGGTTTGGAGAAAGAAGAACACTCCTCCATTGCTGGTGGGATTGCGAACTGGTACAACCACTCTGGAAATCAATCTGGACTTTCCTCAGAAAATTGGAAATAGATCTACTTGAACACCCAGCAATACTATTCTTGGGAATATACTCAAAAGATGCCCCACCATGCCACAGGGGCACGTTTTCCAGTATATTCATAGAGGTCTTATTTGTGATAGCCAGAAGCTGGAAACAACCCAGATATTTCAGGATAGAAGAATGGATACAGAAAATGTCGTTCATTTACACAATGGAATACTACTCAGCTATTAAGAATGAGGACATCCTGAGTTGTGCAGGCAAATGGATGGAACTAGAAAATATCATCCTGAGTGAGGTAACTCAGACCCAAAAGGACAGGCATGGTATGTACTCACTAATATATGGATATTAGCCAAAAAATATAAAAGTACAGAATAACCAAGATACAGTCCACAGAACTCAAAAATTTCAACAAGCTGAAGGGCCCAAGTGAGGACACCTCAGTCCCACTTGGAAGGAAGAAGAAAGCAATCACAAGTGGAAAGGGAGGAAGGGATCTGGGAGGGAAAGTGGATGAGGGAGGTTGGGAAGGGGGAAAGGGGAACCTGATCTGGTATTGGGTGAGGGAAAACGACTGAAGCACTGAGGACTAGAAGAAAGAATGAAAACAGGAAACCTCAGAAGATAGGCACCCTCCAGAATGCACCAGAGACTTAGGAGGTGAGATTCTCTCAGGACTTAAAGGAAGGAGCCTTAAATGAAATGCCCGACAAAAGACAGTATGGAGAGGGAGCTTATAGAGCACACCTTCAGCAGGAAGACAGCATCAAATGAGGGAGGGATCTGCCATTCTACACTCAAATCTCTGACATGCAATTGATCTTGTCTGAAAGAATTACAAGGCTGGAAATAGAGAGGAGCCTGAGGAGAAGTAGGTCCAGCGACAGGCCCAAAGTGGGACCCAGCACAAGGGGAGGTTCGAAGGCCTGACATTATTACTGTGGCTATGGAGCACTCACAAAAATGGACCCAGCATTACTGCACTCCTGAAGACCCAAAAAGCAGCTGAAAGAGTTAGATGCAGATATTTTCACCCAACCAGTGGACAGAAGCTGCTGACCCCTGTGGTTGAATTAGGGAAAGGCTGAAAGAAGCTGAGGAGGAGGGTGACCCTTTAGGCAGACCAGCAGTCTCAATCCGGACTCCAGAGATCTCTCAAACACTGGACCACTGAACAGGCAGCATACACCAGCTGATATGAGGCCCCCAACACATATACAGTGGAGGACTGCTGTGTCTGGGTTTAGTCAGAGAAGATGTACCTAACCCTCAAGAGATTGGAGGTTCCAGGGAGTTTAGAGGTCAGGTAGGGTGGGGAGTAGAGGGTGGTGAAATCCTCCTGGAGACAGGGGTGTGGGGAGGAGGTATGGGATGTGGAACAGTCAGAGAGTGGATGGAGGAGATTGCTGGTGGGATTGCAAGCTGGTACAACCACTGTGGAAATCAGTGTGGCGGACCCTCAGAAAAATGGACATAATACTACCTGAGGACCCAGCTATACCTCTCCTGGGTATATACCCAGAAGATGCCTCAACATGTAACAAAGATACATGCTCCACTATGTTCATAGCAGCCATATTTATAATAGCCAGAAGCTGGAAACAACCCAGATGTCCCTCATCAGAGGAATGGATACAGAAAATGTGGTACATTTACACAATGGAGTACTACTCAGCTATTAAAAACAATGACTTAATGAAATTTGCAGGCAAATGGATGGAACTTGAAAA
>CM052707.1:4819139-4838908 GCA_028551405.1 Uromys caudimaculatus | reverse complement strand
CCCCCCGGGGAAGGTAGAATTCCCTCATAGAGATGGTGGAGGGGGAGGGGATAGGTGGTTTCCAAAGAGGAGACCTAGAAAGGAGAAAACATTGGAAATGTAAATAAAGTATCAAAAAATAAAAATAAAAAATAAAAAATAAAAAATAATAAAAAAAATAAAACCTTAGTTCAGAAAGAATAGTAACTCAATCTCTGGGCGCAACAACTAAACTACACTTGTAAGCCTTATTTAACTCTGATTCCTCTGGTGGCAAATCCTTGCAGATCTGCCATACCAGGAAACTCTAGTAGCTACATCTTACCTGTTCCAAAAAGTTCTCTCTCCCTCTCTTCCTTCTTTCTTCTCCTCTCCATCCCAGAAGTCTCCCTATGCACCCAGTGATTGCCTCTTTTATTCATTAGGTGATTGGTTCACAAAAAGTCACAGGTATAACTCACTCCTCTGAAGCCCCTCCCAGGAGGGCAGAATTAGCAGAATTACAATCAGCCTCAGGGCTATCCACAACAGTTACTAATATTTACTAATATTAATAGTCAATTAATAGTAGCCTGTCTTAGTTGGAAACCAAAACTGGAATTTTTACTCAATCTGATTTTATTTACTTATTCATTTATTTTAAATTTATATGTACCTATATGGGTGTATCTGCATGAGTTTCTGTGCACCCTTGTGTTGTTTGTGGTGTTTGTGTTGGTCAGAAGGAGTGTTGGAGCCCTTAACATGAGAATAACAGGCAGATAAGAACAATCTAATATGGATGATGCAATTCAAACCCCTTTCTTTTGCAAAAGTAGTAAGTGTTCTACTGCTGAATCATCTCTCTAACCCCTCAATACCATTTTTGTATATCAAGTGTCACAGTCTTACCTCAATGCCTAAAAGTTATATTACATCCAAGTTTGAACAGATACTATTATTTCCTATTGTACTGAAAAACTGGCTGAACCTCAACCTCGAACCTAGTTCCTACATAGATTTTTTTATAGATATTTACCTTGTATTTTCTCATTCTCCTTTCTATCAAGGACAAATCATTCCATTTTAAGCATGCTTTAGTCTGTGAAGATTGAAGACATAATAGTCTCTGAAACACTTCTTTAATAGTTACCTCCTCTGATTTCACAAGTATTCATGTCAGTCAGAGTTTTTCTACAGTCTTGAAGTGTTTCAACATTTCCTTCCCTATGCAAAGACCATGACTCCTACTCAGTCTATCTCTTCTCTGTTTTTTCTCAGATCCATCTCACAATGGGACACGATCTCTGCTCAGTGGCTTTTTTTTTTTTTTAGTGTTTTGTAAGCCTGTCCTTTATGGCTTCTCTCCTTCCTGTATGAACTTTGCTATCCCTTCCCACTTAACCCACTGTATCTCTCTTTCCTTTTTTGCTATATTTACAAGTATAAAAAATTGGCTAACAATTTCAAATTTCACTTTCATGTAAAAACTATGAAAACTGTGCCTCTTTTCAAATGTCTTTGAATCCTATGACCAGTGTCCTAACTGAATTTCAATGCAGATTTTCTGGGAGGCCCTGACAACCTACAGCTCAGCATGGCTTTCCTTGATATCTCTATGTTCCTAGTATTTAGTCCTGTAGGTGAGACCAGCACTGTCTTCTCATACTTACTAGAAAACTTTGCTATTACCTCAAATGTATGATGCTCTATATCTGAGTCATTCCATAGCATAGGTTAGGTCACGTAATAAGCATTTCCTTGTCTCACAGCCTTAAATGGTTTGCTTAAATGAGTAAAACTAGACTAAATAAGTCAGAAAGCAGCAGTAATTCATTCAAGGATCTACTCTTGTCATTTCTTCAACTCACTGTGTAACACTTTAATTCTACCCTCAAATTATTGTCTATTATTTCAGGAAAAAAGAAAACAAATCAGTTATGAAGAAATTAACTGTCATTTCATATATTTTTTATTATTTATCATTCAATATATAGTCGATTAGATAAAATAATAAATATATTTTAAAATGACAAGTATCATGAAACATTATGAGTAAAATATTCCTGGTAGACTGAGTCATTGGTGGGTTTTGGGATAGCCACAACATGAACTGAGGTGGCTTTGGTTAAGAAAGATTCAGTGTCCTGGAGGACTTCCTAAACCTTTGATGGAATCACTAGGAGGAAAAAACAAACAAGGAAGAATTTGAAAAACATAGATGCAAACAATGGCAGGGATACACAAACCAGTTATAACTGGATGCAGAGACCACAAAGAACTTCACTGATTGCCACATTTATTTGTTAAACTATAAAATGCATTATATTTATCATTAAAGATTCATTATTGTTATACTTGTGTGTTTTTATTTTTTTAACATTTATAAATAAATATTAACACATGTTATATGGTAGTTTATTTGATATTTTTTAACTGGGTATCTTTAAAAGGAGATATTTGCTTAGAATTAAGGAGTAGAAATCCCTTGTGAGCACTCATGGCATCATTGTGTAGAACCAAGAGGTTCTTTAATAACAATATCTATGATTGTGATACTTTGAAGTAAAAAGAAAATGCTTATTTAGGAAAAAAACACTTATTTTTCTCAAGAAAACTGATTCCTTTTGTTTCTGTACCTGGAAGGAAAAAATACTATGCCTCACTCTTATTTTCTTCCTCTTTTCTTTCTCTGTTAGTTAAGGCAAGTATTGTTTTGTGGAAGTTGTACTTTTCTTAAGAGCTGCAAGATTAAGACTTTGAGAGGAGAGAAATGGGAGTTTTCATACAAAACAGGCTAGATGGTTCTTTTCAAAAGTACTTTCCATCATCTAACTTCATGCCTGAATCCTACTGCAGTTGCAAACACTTCTCAAAGTGTAGGCATGTCCGAGAGAAATCACCCCCGTTCATCTATTCAAGAGGTCTCAGAACTCTGACTCTAAGAGGAAGATATGTTGGTAGAAGCCTATGAAGAGCCCAACAAGAAGAGCAATATAATCATCTGTCACAGAAAAGATGGTCCACACATGTCCCAGCATAAGTAGAAAGGGAAGAACTAATCCAACTGAAGAGTAACTGGTGACAGGGAGTGTCAACTGCCTCCTGAGGTCACAGGCCACCTGAGCTACCTGACCACACAACATTGAAAGGCAATGGAGAGTCACATTTCAAGGGTGTCTGCTTGATCAATATTTTTTTGAAATGCTGCTGAGAGGGTTTGTTAATGAAGAAATGTCTTAGCCATTTGTTTTCCACATGTTATACCCAGAGCTCATCCAGCCAACAAAATTATTTTAAGACTGTAGCTAAGTGGTCACTCTATCTTAATAGAGTGTCCCAAACCACAATGTGATAGTTCTCATCAGTTCCACTTTTGATGAAGCATATTGTGAAATGAAGATCCAAGTGATATCTAAGTTCAGAGTTATTGAATACAACTCTCCCAGGGGATGGCGACATGCCCCAAGCACAGAGGATCACAGATTTGCTTTTGTGTGTCATGTATAATGTCTGTCACAAAAGTCTGTGGAACATATATATCTATACAAAGTTCTTAATTCCAATAAGTGATGCTTTCAAACTTAAACATAGGAGTCCTGTTCATAGTAACTGCTGAATAAGTACAACAATGGGACATCTGACACTATTGGCAAATATCTTTACAATCTCTGTTCCTAAGCAAGTATTTACCTCCAGGGCTTGAATATGAGATGTAATCTCCATATAAGCAAACACTCCAGTTTAACAAATTTACTTGGGGGTTTATTACTTTATTGTTTAAGACATATGATGTTTTTCAACTTTATTATTTTCAACAGATTATTTAGGGCATAAGTTACATTATTCATAAATTCATAGCTCTCAGTTTCTTTGTGATTCACATGGCTAGCTGGGTGATCCCTCCAGCAAAAGTTCACAACACACATGAAGTTCTAGTTGCTTTAGGCTATTTGCTTAATTTGTAAGATGCAATTTATCTCTTCATTATGCTCTATTATTTTGTTTACATTAGGCACAAAGGCTCACTTTTTGGCCCAGGCAGACCTCTCCTGATATCTTTGTGATTCTGCCATTGCCTCTGGGATGTGGAGATTTCAACACTGAACTACCACACTCACCTCTAACTAATTGTTTTTAATTAAAAAGATTTTTTTCATGCAGTATATTCTGATTATGGTTCCCTTCCCCAATTCTTTTAGATCCTGACCACTTCCCCACTCATTCAACTTCATACCCTTTGTGTCTCTCTCTAATTAAAATACAAAAATATATAACAACATCATCAATAATAATAATAATAATAATAATAATAATAATAATAATAATAATAATTTGAGTATAGGACAAAACAAACAGAAAAGTTAATCAAGCAAAAATCATAAGAAACACAAAGAGACTCTGAGACACACATATTTACATACACAGAAAACCTATAAATATAGAACCAGAAACCAGAGCATATAAACAATTATCTGTAGTAGGAGGAAAAAGTCCAGACAAAGAATTGTGAGACCATAAATTCAAAAATACTATTGAGCTTTTATTGTCATTTTACTACTGGGCAAGGGGCTTCCCCTTAAAAGAGATTAGTATACCCAGCAATACTATGTTAAAGAAAGCTAAAATTTCCTTTGTGTGATAAAATTAATTGGAGATAGCTTTTTTGATTCAGGATGTAGAACTGTGTCCATTTCTCTCATCTGTACTGGGACCGCATTTGCTTAGATATGTGCAGGCTTTGTGCATGCTACCCCAGTTTCTGTGACTTGATTCCTACTTCAAATATACATCAGTCCTGTTTTGTCTGGAAAGACTAGTTTTGTTTGTATCCTCCATTTCCACCATCTCTGACAATCTTTCTGGATCCTCTTGTACATCATTTCCTGAGAGAACTTAATGGAGAAATCTCACTTAGAACTGGATGTTCCAAGGTCTCTTAGTTTGTACATTGTATTTTTTTTTGATTTTTAAAACACTAGACATCTTAATTTGCATGAATTTAGAAATCCTAGTACCATTTAGCATATTATATTTTAATAGCCTGATTGTCTTCATTTACTATGGGATCTGTTAAATTCTTCAATAAAATTTAGCTTGTGTATGGATGAAACACTGTTTTCAAAGTGTAATGTTTCAAAAGTTGACAAGACACATTCCTGTTCTCACAGCCAATTACTTAGAGTCAAAAGTACTACAATGTCAACTTTTCAGTGCAGAATACAGGCCACCAGCTATAACAGACCTCTATTTCCCAGCTCCCCAAGGCCTGAAATTTACATTGACATCCATTGTTGAATCGAAGTCTTTCCAATGAGTAGGAATTTTGGTGTACTAATTCTGAACAAACTATGAAAGAGAAGAGCTGTGCACATTGAGTTACATCTGAAGCCTTAACCAAAATTAAGGGTGGAAATTGAAACTAAAATAAGTTTTTAAGTTTATTTGCAAAGTGTAGAGACAATCTCTTGCAATATTTGGAAGTATCACCTGTAAATAAAAATGCCTATGGCCAATGAGCTGAGGGAGGATTATAAGGTGATATACTTGGCAGAGAGAGGGGGGATTATGGAAGAAAGATGGGAATGGAAAGGCAATTCACCTAGAAACTTTGTGGAAGAGAGTCACAGAAACCTGAAGAGAGGTAACTAACTGTATGATATGACTTAGACTAGTTTAAATGGGTTGAGTTTCTAGCTAGTTGGGGAACAGGAAAAAAGGCTATTGGCTTAGGCATTTATGTATAATATTCAGTCTTAGAATTGATATTTTATGAAGTTGAGGAAGGACAGAAGTGCTCTCAGATACAGATGGTGCCCAACATGTGGTATAGAATCCAAGCTTAGAAAAAAAGTTCAGATACCAGGCCAAAAGTTCCTGGAGACATGAGCTAGACCAGAAGTAAGGCACTGGCACTCTAGCCAGACAGGGACCTGGCCTATAATGAAAAGAAATCAGATAAACTGGGTAGAGGTCAAATGAAGCGACTTTAGAGCTCATCTTGTGCAATAAGGCCAGCAGCTGATTACTGGATACTGGAGCAAGGCCTATGAAGAGCTGGCTCAATGGGCAAGTGTAATAGATACATATCAGTCTCATTGGCAAGTTCAGGAACTCACAGTGGACAGCTCAATGACCACAGTTTCTTGGGCCACTCATTGCAGATGGCTGCCAGATACTCCTGAGAAGTTGGAGAACAGCTCATTATATAGCTCCATCTCTGTTCAGTAGTTGCAGGAAGTTTGGAACTTTAAGGATTGGCTTATGTGGCAGAGAATGGATACAAGCAAAATCTGCTAGCAACAGAAGCCAGGTCCAATTTGAAAAGCCCCAAATTTCTGAACTGATAAGGTATTAAAATTAAAAACAGTAAAAGGGAAAAGAAACTAGGTCTAAATAATCATTAAAAAAATATGGTAAAATGAAGCCCTTAAGGAGAAAATTAATAAATTTAAAGAAATAAGGAACATAAAGATGAGAGACACAATGACAGTGAGATTTCAGACTATATAAAATGCAATTTTAAATGGTTTAATTATATAAGCAAAAGAGAAAGTGATAAATGACATACTGGAATTGATATATTACAAATTACAATTCCTAGTGCATTGGTAATTTTTACAAAACTACTGATTTTTACAAAAAACTTCTCAGGGAAAGTTGCTTTAAAGAGACACAAAAACTGAGAAAAACAAAAAATGGAGAAAAACCT
Organism: Uromys caudimaculatus; assembly: GCA_028551405.1. Classification (NCBI taxonomy): domain Eukaryota; kingdom Metazoa; phylum Chordata; class Mammalia; order Rodentia; family Muridae; genus Uromys; species Uromys caudimaculatus. The sequence continues at coordinate 4,832,238 of CM052707.1, read as the reverse complement.
TAGAAAAAATAAACAAGTTTATAAATGAGAATGAGGAAAATACTAAGATGATAGAAATATAAGAATGGAACAAAAATGAAAAGTGGAAACAAACAGAAGAAAAATTAGAAAAGTTTATAAGTAAGAATGAAGAAGATATTGAAATGTTTTTAAAAAAGAAAAAAGATGGAAATTGGAGTCAAGGCTTGGGAGAAAATATTTAAAAAGTTAAAAATAAAATTTAACTGGGATAGTGAGAGAAAGAAAGGCTCAAACCTACAGCACCACCTTGTAACAAGGCTTCAAAAAGGCAGTCTACATTTGTTAAAATGCCTAAAATTATTTTCCATGTTTTGTTAAGGGAATTAGAAGAAGAGGAATGATATCTACAGGGTTGGCAAGATTTCAGGTGGCAACTTATGAAGACAAAAGGTTTCAAACAATTTAAGGAAGTAGTAATGAACTGTGGCTCACATTCAGCATATGTTAAATAGATACTTCATGACTGGGCCATACACAGTTATATAACTGCAAAAGATTGGACACATTTGATGACAGCCTTCTTAGATCCTGACTCTTAATTACAATGGCTTACATGGTGAAAATTTGAGGCTTCAATCATGTAGCAAGGAAACAGAACTAGAGACATTGTTGTTAATGATCAGATACTAGATCAAAGACTATATTCTGAATTAAGAAAACAGATTGCCCTTGATGATGTCCTAGAACAATGTTGGACAATATTCTTGAATACTTGGGACAAGGTTGAACAACTGGGACTAGTTGAGTCATTAAAAAAGATAACCTAGACTTCAAATCAATCTTTCACAGACTTTTTACAAAGATTAATTACAGCTCTGAATAGATCAATATCAGATCCAAGTCCTAGAGAAATTTTACTAGAGTCTTTAACTTTTGAATATGCTAATGCTGAATGCAAAAAGGCTATTTTGTAAAAGACCAGATCTATACCTTGGATATGGATTAAAAGTAATGTGGATAAAAAGTTTATTGCTCACAATCCAATTATGTCTGGACAAACAATTACAGGAGATATAAAACCACAAACTGCCCATTGCTGTGGCTGTGAAAACTCAGGTCATCCCTAAAGGAATGGAGACAAACGGTCCCAAAGGATAAATTCTTCTATAATAATATTAATTCAGGGAGAAATCCTTTTGTGAAATGTAGAAAATGTGGAGGGAATAGAAATAGGTCTTATGAATATAGATCATCCAAATTCTTTAATGTTGGAAAACTGAGTAAGGGACTTCTCTCAAATCACAACCAAGTCATTTATTTACTGTCCTCCAACAACAGACTATTCTGAAAAACTACTAGAAAAATCAAGTCTTGAAAGGACATACAGAACCACTCAAAACTTAAGTAAACAATGTAACAGAGATAAAATTGATTCTATGGATAAAAAAGAATTTTATAGATACCAAAACCGAGATATTGTGGCAAAGTACTATAAATGATCAGAGTCAAATGTTAAAAATACTGTTAGATGGAATTGAGATTGAAGGATTAGTGGACATTGGTGCATATACAACTATAATATCACAAGATTCCTGGAATCCAGCTTGGTTACTTCAAAGGGTATCTACAAAACTTCCAGGAAGTGGAACATTTTCCCAGGTAAAACAAAGTCTAATATGGATTAAATTCAAAGGATCAGAAGGTTCAATTGGGAAATTAAGGCCACTTATAGCTAATATATTCATAAATCTATGGGTAAAATGATATATTGCAACAGGGGAGAGCATAGATTAACAATTGTCCAACTTTAGTGACAGGTTGTAAAAGAGAAGTTCCTAATTAATAAAATTTTATTGAAGACTATTACAAATTGTTCAAACTGTCTATAAGGCTGACTCTTCAGCTTTTTATAGGGGAGTCACTGCTGTTAGATCACTTACCACTAAAGTGACAAACCACAAACCTGTTTGGATAGAACAATGGCCTATTACAAAAGAAAAGTTACAGGCACAAAAATAGCTAGTCCACAAGCAGTTCGACATATTGAAGAGTCCAATAGACCTTGAAGTTTTCCTGTATTTCTCATTAAAAGGTAATGAAATTTGGCAAATGAGTATATTTCATTTTGCAGGGTTTGGAAAATTAAAATATGTACATCATACCATAGACACAGATTTCAATGGGCTACTACTTTAATTTCTGAAAAGGCTGATTCTGTAATGACACATTTATTAAAAGTTAGGGAAATTGTGAGGATACCTGTAAAATTAAAATTGAAAATTCTCCAGCATGTTTCTAGTAAAGTTAAACAATATTTTTATATTATAATATAAAGAAAATTACAGGCATATTACATAATTCTATGGGATAAAAGGAAATAGAGAGATCTAATCATACCTTAAAGTAGAGGTTTTACTAAACAAAAGAGGTTAACAAAATCTCCCAAAGAGGTTATGGGATTGTTTAGATGGTTTAAATTTGGTATTTGGTATCTGTCTAGAAAATTGTCCATTTTATCCAGATTTTCCAATTTTATTGAGTATAGGCTTTTGTAGTAGGATCTGATGATTTTTTTTTTCATTTCCTCAGATTCTGTTATAATATCTTCCATTTCATTTCTGATTTTTGTAATCCGGATACTGTATCTGTGCCCTCTGGCTACTCTGGCTAAGGGTTTATCTATCTTGCTGATTTTCTCAAAGAACCAGCTCCTGGTTTTGGTGATTCGTTGTATAGATCTTTTTGTTTCTACTTGGTTGATTTCAGCCCTGAGTTTGATTATTTCCTGCTTTCTACACCTCTTGGGTGTATTAGCTTCTTTTTGATCTAGAGCTTTCAGGTGTGCTGTTAAGGTGCTATTGTATGCTCACTCCAGTTTCTTTTCGGAGGCACTCAGAGTTATGAGTTTTCCTTCTAACACTACTTTCATTGTGTCCTATAAGTTTGAGTATGTTGCACTTTCATTTGCATTGAATTCTAGGAAGTCTTTAATTTCTTTCTTTATTTCTTCCTTGACCAAGTTATCATTGAGTAGAGCATTGTTGACCTTACATGTATACGTGGGTTTTCTGCTGTTTTTGTTGCTATTAAAGACGAGCCTTAATCCATAGTGATCTGATAGGAGGCTTGGGGTTTTCTCAATTTTCTTATATCTGTTGAGGTTTGTTTTGTGACCAATTATATTATCAATTTTGTAGAAGGTACCATGAGATGCTGAGAAGAAGGTATATTCTTTTGATTTAGGATGAAATGTTCTATAGATACCTGTTAAACTCATTTGTTCCATAACTTCTGTTGCTTCACTGTGTCTCTGTTTAGTTTGTGTTTCGAAGATCTGTCCAGTGATAAGACTGGGAAGTTGAAGTCTCCCACAATTATTTTGTGAAGTGCAGTGTGTGCTTTGAGCTTTAGTAAAGTCTCTTTTATGAATGTGTGTGCCCTTGCATTCAGGGCATAGAAGTTCAGAATTGAGAGTTCTTCTTGGTAGATTTTTCCTTTGATGAGTATGAAGTGTCCTTCCTTATTATTTTTTTTTGTGATGATTTTTGGTTGAATGTAAATTTTATCAGCTATTAGAATGGTTACTCCAGCCTGTATCTCAGATAAACCATCTAAACTGTCCCATAACCCCTAAAGAAATGGTAACAGTCATTAGTAGTCTACTAACCAAAAAAAACAAAAACAAAAACAAAACAAAAAACCCAGGAGCAGATGGTTTAGTGCAGAATTCTATCAGACCTTTAAAGAAGACCTAATACCAATACTCTTCAAATTATTACACAAAATAGAAACAGGAGAAATACTACCCAATTCATTCTCTGAGGCCACAGTTACACTGATATAAAAACCTCACAAAGACCCATCAAAGAAAGAAAACTTCAGACCAATTTCCCTCATTAACATCGATGTAAAAATACTCAATTAAATTCTTGCAAACCGAATACAAGAACACATCCAAATGATCATTCACCATGAGTAAATAGGCTTCATCCCAGGGATGCAAGGATTGTTCAATACCCAGAAATCCATCAATGTAATCTACTACATAAACAAACTCTAAGGGAAAAAAAAACAAATGGTCATTTCATTTGATGCTGAAAAAGCATTTGACAAAGTCCAATGTCCCTTCATGATAAAAGAGTCTTGGAAAGATCAGGAATTCAAGGCATGCCTCAACATAGTAAAAGCAATATACAGCAAACCAGTAGCCAATATCAAACTAAATGGAGAGAAACGTGAAGCAATCCAACTACAATAAGGGACTAGACAAGGATGTCTTCTCTCTTCCTAACTATTCAATGTAGTATTTGAAGTTCTAGCTAGAGCAATTAGACAACAAAAGGAGGTCAAAGAGATACAAACTGGAAAGAAAGAAATCAAAATATCATTATTTGCACATGATATATTAGTATACTTAAGTGACCTAAAAAACTGCACAAGAGAACTACTACAGCTGATAAACAAATTCAGCAAGGTGGTCGGAATAAAATAAGCTGAAACAAATCAGTATCTTTCCTAACTTGAAGGATAAACAGGGTGAGAAAGAAATTAGGGAAATGATACCCTTCACTATAGTCACAAACAATATAAAGTATCGTAGTATGACTCTAACCAAACAAGTGAAAGATCTGTATGAGAAGAATTTCAAGTCTCTGAAGAAAGAAATCAAAGAAGACCTTAGAATATGGAAAGAACACCCATGCTCATGGATTGGCAGGGTTAATATAGTCAAAATGGCAATTCTACTGAAAACAATCTACAGATTCAATTAAATTCCCAACAAAATTCCAACTCAATTCTTCATAGACTTAGAAAGAGCAATTAGCAAATTCATTTGGAATAACAAAAAAACCCAGGACAGCAAAAACTATTCTCAACAATTAAAGAACTTCTGGGGGAATCAGCATCCCTGACCTCAAGCTGCACTACAGAGCAGTAGTGATAAAAACTGCAGGGCATTGGTACAGTGACAGGCAGGTAGATCAATGGAATAGAATTGAAGATCCAAAAATGGAGCCATACACCTACGATCACTTGACTTTTGACTGAGGAGCTAAAACCATCCAGTGGAAAAAATACAGCATTTTCAACAAATGGTGATGGTTCAACTGGAAGTCAACATGTAAAAGAATGCAAATTGATCCTTTCCTATCTCCTTGCACAAAGTTCAAGTCCAAGTGGATCAAGTACCTCCACATAAAACCATATACACTGAATCTAATAGAAGAGAAAGTGGGGAAAATCTCAAACAAATGGACACAAGGGAAAAGTTCCTGAACAAAACACCAATAGCTAATGCTCTAAGATCAAGAATCAACAAATAATACCTTATAAAATTGCAAAGCTTCTGTACAGCAAAGACACTGTCAATAGTACAAAAAGGCAACCAACAGATTGGGAAGAGATCTTTACCAATCCTACATCCAATAGATGGCGAATATCCAATATATACAAAGAACTCAAGAAATTAGTCTCCAGAGAACCAAATAAGCCTATCAGCAAATGGGGAACAGAGCTAAACAGAGACTTCTCAACTGAGGAAATTTGAAGGGCTGAGAAGCACCTAATGAAATGTTCAACATTCTTAGTCATCAGGGAAATGCTAATCAAAATAACCCAGAGATTTCACCTCACACCAGTTAGAATGACTAAGATCAAAAACTCAGGTGACAGCAGATGCTGGCAAGGATGTAGAGAAAGAGGAACACTCTTCCATTGCTTATGGGATTGCAAGCTGGTACAACAATTCTGGAAATCAGTTTTCTAGACTCTCAGAATATTGGACTTAATACTACCCCGAGGTCCTACTCCTGTGCATATACCCAGTACATGCTCCAACATGTAATAAGGACACATGCTCCACCACGTTCATATCAGCCATATTTATAATAGCCAGAAGCTCGAAACAATGCAAATGTCCCTCAACAGAGGAATGGATACAGAAAATGTGGTATATTTACACAATGGAATACTATTCAGCTATTAAAAGAAACAACTTCATAAAATTTGCAGGCAAATGGATGAATCTGGAAAATATCATCCTGAGTGAGGAAACTTAGTCACAAAAGAACAAACACAGTGTGTATTCACTGATAAGTGGTTATTAGCCCAAATGTTCAGAATACCCTAGATTCAATTTACAGCAACCATTGGACTGAACTTGGGGTCCTGGATGGATGATTTGGAGAAGAGACTGAAGGAGCTGAGGGGGTTTGCAGCCTGGTGGAGTGAGAAAAAGTGTCAATTGGCCAGACTCCCAGGTACTTCTGGAGACTAGACCACCAAACAAAGAATACACATGGAGGGACCCATGGTGCTGGCTTCATATTTGGCAGAGGAGGGCCTTGTTGGCCATCAGTGGGAGGAGAGGCCCTTACGCCTGAGGTTTTTAGATGCCACAGCATAGGGAAATGCCAAGGAGGGAAGATGGGAATGGGTGGGTGGGTGGGGAAATATCCTTATAGAGGCAGGGGGAAGGGGCATAGGATAGGAGGTTTCCAAAGGGGAGACCTGGAAAGGGAAAAAATATTTGAAATGTAAATAAATTACCAAAAAAAAAAAAAACCAAATTAAAAAGAAAACAAAACAAAAAAAATCTCCCAGGGATAGAAAACAAAACAAAACAAAATCTCACAGTGCCTTATTAACATTACATTTTTGCATGCTAATGAACTAAACAATTACAACTGCTGAGAGACATTGAATTATGGGAAAAAATGCTTAACTAAATTAGCCTATGTACATTAAGGATATCCTACCTTCAAAATGGAGGGAATGAAATGTATTTATCTGGGGGAGAGACTCCGTATTTATCTGGGGGAGAGACTCCATATTTTTTCCCACAAGAGAAGAAATGATGTGGATTTCTTCCAAACTGATAAAAATCAGATTTGACAGGTAGAGTCCATCTGAGAATCTGGGCAACAAATATAAAGAAATCATCCAGGAAAAACAACAGAACAAATAAAGTCCACAATGATCCCTTTATGTGGGAACACTCTAAGACTGATTGAGACATGAAAATATTTTCAACAGGAACTTCAGCTATGCAGAGACAATAAATCTTCCTGACTACAGAATCCTCAAGATTTATCATGCTATCCTTTCAAATGGGATGCATACAAATATATGTTACACTTTGGGTATACAATCCAAACTAACTTATATAAAAAGATAGTTGCCTTACCTGCTCAAACAGAAAGTAAGGAATTATCTTTAACTGAATTGTGCACATTGCACATTTTATGCTTATGTATTTGCAGACGGGTATATTCCTTGTGAAGGCTTATGTTTACTGACATCAGTGAAGTCAATCCAGCCCTAACAAGACTTACTCTCAGGGATGTTGAGATGCTGAGACATATTTATTCCAGCATCATGTAAGATACTCCCTCAGAATTCCTCAAAGCTCTTTTATCAAATCCTGCTTCCAGGAGAGTTAGAAAGACATCTGCTGTCCCAAATTGGTTCAGCATAACAGACTTTGCAGATTTCAGTTAAGCCCTAAACATTTTCAGCCTGCAGATACTAGACAGCAAATGTTAAAGCTAGCTTCCCTAAGAGAGGAAGAGACATTATTCCAATTATTTGGGGGAGGGGCAGCAAAAGGAAAAAGATGCTTTAAATCAGGAGGAAACAATTTTAAGAGAGTGAATCTCCAATCAATGGATTTTGGTTGTTCAATGGGTGATGGATGTTTGTCATCATTTAAGAGGGATAGTTGCAAGTTGGAATGGTCTTGGAAAATGAGGAACCCAAATGAGGAAAGTTATATTCAGGGATTTTTTTTCTCTCTCTTATTATTTCTTCTAATTTTCTTTATCTCCTTTCTAGTGTTAGAGGGAAATTGAGTAGAAGAGATGGCAAGAAAAAAGAAGGATATAGGAATCAGGAATAAAGGATTATTGAATCTCGCAATATAGAACTACTACTAGCCAAAAAATTGTATTTGTATAGAAATTTTTATATTGATACAAATTAAGTTTAAGTTTTGTTACAATACAAAATGAATCACCTCCTTTTAAGATATTGTATCTATATAATTCCTAAAATATAATTTTAAGTTCCAGTGCTTTGAAATTTGCTATCACAAACTGTTTAGAATAATTTAGAAATATAACTTAGTAACCAGACAATCAAACTCATGGTCATGGATACTAGTTTAATTATTTACAAAAATAAGTTTTGTTTGGCTTTCTTGGGTGTTTACAAAGTTCAGAGGATGATAGATAAATAGAGAGAGACAATTCAAATATTCTATACATACATGGATGATTTTTACGAATCTCAGAGATCTACAGAATATGGCATTTTAAAATGTTTTATTATTATTTTTTAAAAGGCTATTTTGACAGAGACATTTTAGCTCCTGTTCCTACCCCAACAAAGAACAGAATGAACAACCAAGGACTTCTATATGGAGCTTGCTTCAAAAATGTTATAAGCTAGCCACTTGCAAGAAGTTGTCCTTGCTTCAATTGATGACAATATACTTTCCAAACTGGATAAATGAGATGCAGATAATTCAGGTGCCAAGCTTGTCAAGACAAGGTATGCAGTTCTTCATATTTCCTGCTCAGAAAAAAGACTGTCAGATATAGTGGGTCAGAATGCTGAAGATAGATGCTCCGATATTGTAGAGAAATTTGGGGCACTGTCAAGTCATCCAGCTCATGCTCAGTTGTTTCTACATTGTGGAAGCTGCTTGCCTATATACTTCCTGCATGCTTGGGTAATATTTCTTCCCAAGTCAATGATATGTTTGAAGAATATATTTTTGTAATCTCACATATAATTTTAAGTTGTTTAAGATTTAAGAAAATACTTTATGGTCTAAAAGATGTTTTAGGTTGGTAAAGCAAGTTATGATAGAAATTGAATTAGCTATAAATCTCTGAAATGACTAAGAAAAGATAGATAGTAGAACACTTTCCATAAGTTTGCCAAGTATATATGGGCTGGACATTGTAAAGGTAAATTTATTTTGGTAGGAGAAAGAACATTTTCTTGGAATAAAAGAGGGAATTGAAGAGAGAATTTCTTGTACTGCGTGAAGGCATCAGCTATAAATAAAAATCCTATGATCAGTGAGCTGAGGCAGCATTAGAGGGTGGAACGTCAGGTAGAGAGAGTTAAGGGGAGTTCTAGGAGAGAGCCAGAAACTGGAAGAAGATTCACCCTGGAACTTTGAAGAGGAAAGTTTGCATAAAACTGAGGAGAGGTAAACATGTGGCATGACTTAGACTAGTTTAAATGAGTTGAATTATGAGCTAGTCATAGAACAGAAGCAGAGATGCAAACCTAGGTGTTTATTCATAATATTGATTTTCATAATTGTTATTTCATGAATTTTGATGTAGCTGAAAAACCCCACAGTGACAGTAAAGCCATTTCATTACAAGCTAATTCAGAACCAATATAAAATGATCATCCTAATTCTTTCAACCAAAGAAAATATTTTGTGATTACCCTACTATCCAGCAAGGTGTGTATGCGTGATGACATTAGAAAGCATGGTCAACACTTTATGAAGATATATAAGGATATGTGGGAGCAAACATTGTTGTCTAGTATCTAGAATATGTGGTAATTGAGAGGGAATATAAAATGTGACAAGACTGTTAAAAATTCATACACCAGTTTATATGAGTTCCCCAACACATATGCAGCAGAGGACTGCCATGTCAGTGTTCAATCAGAGATGATGCACCTAGTCCTCAAGAGACAGGAGGTGCCAAGGAGTTCAGAGGTCAGGTAGGGTTGGAGGATGGGGATGGGGACATCCTTGTGGAGACAGGGGCTACGGAAGAGGTATAGCATGTGGAACAGTCAGAGGGTGAATGGGAAAGGGGAATAAAATCTGGAATGCAATAAATAAATAAAATAAATAGAAATTAAACAATATTTAAATAGCCACTTAATTTGAAAATGGGATAATTTTTGATGCAAGTATTAAGTGAATTTTCAGTACAGTCATAAAGTTTTCAGTGCAGTAATAAACTTTGTTGTAGCAGAGAAGGAGTCAATGGTGGTAGTGGTGAGACACTGTCGCTATGAATGTTGATGGAAAGAGAAATGAAGGGAAGAGAGTAAGCTGCAGGAGACGGGTTCCCCAGGTCAATGACAAGACATTCTTTCCCTCCCTATGGTTAACATCTGCAGATGGTAATCACTCCCCTGACTTCTATTATTATTGATTGCATTCATTCTTTATTTAACACTATACATATAGAATATGTTATGTAAAACACATCTCTCTCTCTCTCTCTCTCTCCCTCTCTGTAGTGTATTTCAAATATTAAATAAAAATCTCATCAATGTTCCTGATGTAATTTGCTCCTTTATATTCTATGAAGCTATATATTCTTAATTTTGAACATTTCTCTCTGTGTGAGTACACATATGTCCAATTGTGTGCATATGTATGTGAAAATCAGAAGTCAACATAAGGTTTCTTTCTCAGGTATTTTTTACATAGTTTTTGAGACAGAGTCCTTTATTGAACCTGGAGCCCACTGATTATATTACTATAGCTGGTGAGCATTCTTCAGGAATTCTTTTTCCTTGTACCCACAGTTCTTTGTTTACAGAAGCTTATTATTCACCACATTTACATTAGTACCTTGGATTCCATTTTCTTCTTCATGTTTGTCCAGCAGGCACTCTGCTGAGAGACTGAGCCACCTCTCTGTCTCTACCATCAAATTGTTATTCAGTATTGATGGAGAATTTGTACACTTAATACTAGTTCTTGGTTATTACAATTAGTGCTGTCTTCCACACTACTGTATACATTTTGGGAGCTACCTATTTATTTATCCTAGGTATATAACTAAAAAAGAAAATAAAATATGGATATACATTTACCTTTAACAGATAACTGTAAATTCTCCACAATAATCACATTGAACTATTACACATCAGTTATTTCATAGAATTGCCCTGTATTTTTACCAACATTCATACATTGATTATTCTCATTTAGCCAGTTTCTCTGGAAGTTGTACACTCTATTTCATTGTGACATTAATTTCTGTCTCTCTGATACCAATGTGAGCATTCTTTGTAAATGTACTTTCAAGTATTTTGACTATTCCACTGGATTTTCTGCTTCTTTTAATTATTGGCATAGTAGTGTTCAGTTTAAATTATAAATATGTGCATTTTTGCAATGTAAGAATTACAAATATATTCACCTATGTCATGACTCAACTTCCTTGATCCTAATGATGCCTGGGAATGAAAATTTCCTAATTTTAATAATAACATGTTTACTAAATTATTGTCATATTGTATTCAAAGTTATAAGTTACAATCCTGTCTTTTAATTTGAAAACATAACCTTATTGTTTTTATGTTAATACCACACTATCTAATTTCTGTATAGCTGAAATTTGTTTCATGGTCTAATTCATATATTGAGTTAGTTTTTTCATGTAAATATTCATGAAAACAATACCACTTAAAACAAATTCCTTTACTATCCTTCAACTGTTAATTCTATAGTAAAGCAGGGGCAGTACATAAATGAATGTATTCCTGAATATCAATAGGTTATCACATTGCATTATCATTATCTGTTCTTTGGATTACATGGATCAGCACTCTAGTTGACATAGCCTATAACAAAACTCAAACTCCTGATATCTTTTCTGGTGTGGTTGCATAAACTCTTTTAGTCAGCTTTTATAGTAATGATATTTTAATAATAGTGTATTTTCCTGTCTAAAAATTAATGGACTTTTCAGTTTATGTAACTCTTATATACTCTGGGAAAGGCACTTTTAAAACCTTATAATTCTCTATTGATGATTTTTCTCAATTATCTACTTTAGACATGTATTGGTAGAGCACCTCTACTGTGTTTTTCTTCTATATTGTTTTGTGAAACACTCACTTACCATCTCTGAGTACAAATAGATAAACTCTTATTTATATCTTACGATACATCTTTGCACTATTTTGCTTAATGATTTTATTTTATATTTTAGGGTATTCACCTTTACCTTTTGCTTTTCTCATTAACGAGGTAAATGTTTTAATTATTTTCCTAATGTTAAAACAACTTTGATTTTGTGGTGTAAAATTTATGTTTCCAAGATGCATATTTACAGTTTTAGGGTTTTTAGGGGTTTTTTTTTGTTTGTTTTTGGTTTTTGGTTTTTGGTTTTTTTGGTTTTTTGAAACATGGTTTCTCTGTGTAGCCCTGGCTGTCCTGGAACTCACTCTGTAGACCAGGCTGGCCTCAAACTCAGAAATCTGTCTGCCTCTGCCTCCCAAGTGTTGGGATTAAAGGCATGCGCCACCACTGCCTGGCTCAGTTTTAGTTTTTTTAATCTGTCTATAAATGATTGGTACCAGAACTGCAACAGATGCCAAAAGTAGATAATAAAGTCCTACCAAAAAAAGGAGCATAGTATTTAAATATAAACTCTGTAGCTTTTTCTGAATGTATTTACTAATCCATCAATAAGTCATGACTAACATCAGTGTAAATTAAATGTTATTAGGCTATACTCTTTCAAAAATAGTATCAAAAACAAATACATTATTAAATGCATAATATAATATTCTATAGCTGTGTAATATTTCCTATATGTATATTTTTGGTGCTAAGCACTAGGTAAAACACTAATGATTGGAGTTCTCTTTCATGGGGACAACCACAATTATAAACACAAATATGTAGAATGAAGTTTCATGAAATTATAGCTTAGCAAAACACCAATAATAATTTATAGCTTTGGTGATAACCCTTCCTTTTGCAGATTTCCGACCAGTTTATAGTTTCCAACATAAGGTTCTTGTGAAATGAACTTCAAATCGGACAAAGGTTATCTTTTTTATATAACATTTTTTGTTGATTCTCTGGGAGTTTCACACCATATACCCCAATTACATTCATTTCCTAGTCCTTCCATTTTTGCTCACACAATTCAGTGACATCTTTTCCAAAAGTGCTAAAAAAACAAAAATAAGAATTAAAAACAATAGCAATAGAAGTTGAGTCAGAATTATTCATATACTCACTGGAGCATACTCAAATTCTCAGTGAACTACTTCTCATATGGAAGTCAAACCCATACACACAAACACACACACACACAGAGAGAGAGAGAGAGAGAGAGAGAGAGAGAGA
>CM052707.1:4751711-4818639 GCA_028551405.1 Uromys caudimaculatus | reverse complement strand
AGAGAGAGAGAGAGAGAGAGAGAGAGAGAGAGAGAGAGAGAGAGAGAGAAGAGCCATCAATTTATCATCCAGTTCTCTTGGTGGCATACTTTTTAGGGTCTTGAAATTTTGGAGGGATGGGTGGTGTTCTGGGTAGTTGGTATTGGGGTAGGGGTTGTCACAGAAGCCTTATATGCCCCATCATGCTTAATGAATGATAGCTTCCTTGGCTTTCATAGTCAACAGGAGCACAGATCATGGACCTCCACATGGTTTCTTTCATCAGCTTTGACTGCAAACAGAGACTTTGGCTACAGTAGAACTATGGACACAGAAGACCTTCAGCAGCAAAACAGACCCAGGCATCCCCATATGGCCCTAGATGACAGTGCAGGCCATTCACATCAATATGACTATAGTGGTTGCACAGTCCACAAATATCAACATGGCTTCAGAATAAAACACAGACAATGGACATTAGATGTCCATTGGCCTTTGTTAGTAACAGGGACCACAGACATCAACATGGCCCCCTGTGGGGCAGTGGTCTGTGGCAGGCAGTCTGGCACCCAGTTGAGCACAGGCTGAAAACTCTGGGAGACCCAGTGGAGCAGTTCGCAAAGGACCAGAAAATGTTTTTGCCAATGCTCCTGGAAGGTGCTCGTAAAACAGCTATAGTCTCCACAACCCTCTGCAGAGAGGCCTGTCATGTGAGATTTGTCACTTAGGAGCAACACCAAGCCCTCACACATGTAAATAAGGTGCCCTTAAGCTCTCAGACCAAGCCAATGGGAAGTACCTGTTGTCAAACCCCTGACCCATTCCAAACAGTATATTAGACCATCCCAAACTGTATAGGGGGGATCCCATCCAGAAGGAGTAAAGGTGTGAGAACTACTCCATCATCTGAGAGCTTCTATCATAAGAGCTGTAACACTACTGCGTGGGAAGAGGTCTGATCTCCCAAACGCCACCAGAAGCTTCCCACACTCCTTGCCAGCTAGTTGGCCTCTCAGGGGCTCAGCCCAAGCCCAACTCAGCACAGAGCGGCGGGTGCAGCGACTGGGAGCAACCAAGGCAGCAACTGCAGAGACCGAGGTGGAGGAGACTCTGTCCCTGCTCGTGCTCTCTCCTTTGCCTGCACCCTCACATATGGCTGGGCCAGAGATTCCTGAGGAAGGCTCTCAGCATGCAGGCCAACAACACCCGGGATATAACATCAACCACTAGATAACATTTGTGTGCTTCTGTAATAGTGGCACAATGATTATGGGGTGTAAAAATTTTTAAACTTTGGCCATATCCACCTTGGCAGGTGGGCACAGCAGAATCTAGCCACAGGCTGAAGAACATTTTTACTGTATTGCAATTTTAAGTTAGTAAGGCTTATGCTGTTTTAGAATTTGTTTTACTATTTTATGTATATACCATGATTCATGTTCATGTACACCTTCAACTCTTTCCTAAAATATTTTCCATCTCCCACTCAATTTTATGTCTTTCATTTTTGTTTGTTTGTTCGTTTAAAACTCTTTAAATCTGATTAACATTGGTCATAAGTATCTGTGTGTGAGATGTGGGTGGGAAACCCACCAATAGCTACACTACACAAAGAAAAATGACCTCACTCCATTTTAGCAGTTACCTCTGTCATTAACGTCTCTGCTAGTGATTTGCATTGAGTGCCAACCCCTATACAGATACTGCAGTTTTTAACTGTTTTTGATCTTGTGGAATCTTGTATAGGTAACCACAACTGTTGTAAGTCTGTGGACATGATAGCCATGTCATGTCCAGAGGTCAAATATTCACAGTACTTCTTCCTATTTGTTGGTTAGTATATTCTTTTGGTCCCTTATTTCATGGTGTTCCCCATGCATTGAGAAAGGTGGACAGGGTTGGGACGTATTGATATTAGTGTTCCATTAAAGCAGAAATTTCACTATGGCATATTCTAATAATATTGAACAGTTATGACTCTTTGTATTAACTATAATCATTCGCAATTATTGCCTTCTTTGACTAAGGCAAAAAATGGCACAAATCTGTGGATATAAACATAGATATTGAGAAAGGATTTGATACCAAAGCAACTTAGCAAACACCATCAATAGGTTCTAACCTAGGACCTGTATTATATCTCACCATGCATTTTCACCAACTTGACAATAGCAGACATAAATTCCCTTCTTGCTATAGGCCTCGAACTCAGTCCTGGGAACAGTTCTTTATATCTATGAGTGATTTTGCTACTACTGTCCAAATGGGCAACTAGTATAAAGGAAAATATTTTATTGGGGCTGACTTATACTTTGAGAGGTTTAGTCCAGTGTCATGATAACAGGAAGCATGGTGGAAAGTGTGCAGGCAGACATGGTGCTGAGAAAGGAGCTGAGAGTTCTATATTGGACCATCAGTTAGCAGAAAGTTAAGTGGCTGATGACAAGATGTCACTGGGCTTTGAGGTCTCAGAAGTACAATATAGGACATGTTTCCTCCAACAATGCCACTGTTACTCCAACAAGGCCACACCTCCTAATAGTTACAGTCTCTATGAGCCTATGGGGCCATTTTATTCAAACCTCCACAGATATTAATGGTGATGCTTGAATAGCATTACAGATATTTTTGTGTTTGTCCAAAATTGAAGGATATTTATCAGTGTGAATTTTTGACATTTTATGACTATGCGTGTCTTTGAATGATCCTTCGGCATCTTTTAAAACTTTACTATGCTCTATAATTTGTCTCTGCAGGTTGAGAACCATGAAACCTTGCAAATCTGGGAATATAGGATGGGATTTACATTTTTGCAACATCCTTTCCTTCAGGATCCACTTGACCTCTTCTCTTAAACAGACAACCAGATACTTGCGCCTCTAATTTGAAGGTATAGAAAAAGAGTAAATGTATAGAGAAATGGAGAAGAAATTCACATAACATCTCCATTCTTTCAGATATATATTTTTGATGTAACTTGGTTGTCTTCTAGAATGAAGTGTTGCATCATCCCTGGAAAGTGGTAGTGAATCTTTTTTCTTTCTAAAAGCCTTGTATCAGCGTTGAAAGCAGGAAGTCTGAGCAAATACAGTAAGTTGGAGATATCATCATGTTTATATACAAGGGGGTCAGAGTAATACGAAAGGATCAATAAATCATGAACAAAGAATTAACTGAATGAATTAACAGCAATATAAGGAAAACATCACAGAATGAATTCCTGTGATTTAGAACAATGGTATCAGGTGTACACATAGAAGGTAAAGAGTTCATGTAATAATTCCATTTCATATGTTATATAAGTTAAAAACCATGGCTCCATCAAAGAAGATAGCAGAATAGAAGGGAATCCCAAGACATTAATGAAACCTTCTGGGTTGGAATAATTTCAGAGTGTTGTCAAATATTTAATGTGACTTTCAAGCTTTTTTGAAAGTAATCCAAGCAACATATTGAAATTACAGTAAACATTTACTCAGGGATGTAGCACAGAGACAAGGCTTCTAGGTTTCTGTTTCTTTAGTTGTCTGCATTTTCATATGCTCATATATGACTGTACCTTAAGAAACTTGGGGGCTGATATGTATAAGTTTTAGTTCTTGAGTGTCAACATTAAACTTCTGAGTTAGCTTAATTATGTATCTAAATAATACTTAGGACATTAAATTGGATATAGCATTTTAGACCCTATATTTTCTAAATATTTGTCTTATAAAAGGAACATATTTGGTTTATTCACAATGTGCCTATCTTATAGAATGCTCTATGTTAATACACTAATCCATTAGAGTGCCTTTTTCCACTCACTAACATTTCTCTGCTAGGACCCAAATCAGTTTGACCCAATGTATTTCAAATTTAATTGGTAGATTAAATCCCACCTGAATATGTTTCTAACAATGACAAACTATTTAATTTTAATTAGCTCATTAAACTTCAGGTATATTAGAAATAAAACATTCAACAACAAAGTAGAGTGCTAGTTTAATTTCATTCCCTGAAAATGATATATACAAAATACACTATTAATTCAATGTGATTCTTTCTTGGTACACAATACGTTAGCCACAGATATCATTTCACAGTAACCCATTACTACACTCAGTGCTTTACAATAGTAGCCATGTATAACTATTCATATTTCTAATGACCAACTCCAGGTTGCTGCTGCCATGGATTTTGAGATTAATCTACATATTCCTTATGTCAAAAGGTGATCTGAGTCATACCCAGAAATCCATGACAGCAAATAGAAATGCAAGAGCTCTTATCACCCAGTTTCAACCTGACAAATTGTCTAGCTGATATCCATTTATTATATATTCCTTATTATTATAGGCAAAGCAATTAAATATTCAAATTTGAAGTAAAAAACAAAGCAATGGAGAAAATTCAAATCAAGTAGGATAAAAACTGGAGTTACTAGTACAAGGTTCTATAAAATAAATGACTATAGATTTGGGGCATCTCAAGTGGCAGCCAGAACAAAATGTTCAAAATATCAAATTTATATATGCAAACTGTTAATGATTATGCCAGGCTACATAACACTGTACCATAAAATGTTCAAATATAGGTAAGCATATTTATCTCCTCAAAATTTTATCATTAAATAATGTATTGTTACACAGTGTCTTAAATAGTTAAGGATTCTTCTTGAAAGATATTTTTGAAACATGCAAGAAAAATTAATTCACAGAGTGTTGTTTTATTATTAATGACAAATCTGGAGTATAAAGTTATCTCTCACGTAGAGTGGTGTGTGTGGTCCTGGATGTCCTCACATTACACCTATCTGATATTTTGCCCATGATTATGATAAACAGCACAGCACAATGACGAAAGTGAACAGTTGTTAAAATTACAAATATCTAGAATCTATTTCCAGTGCAACCATGTTTAGCTCTCACTGCATTTGTCTTTAAGGCTTTTGTTACTATATCTTTAGCACTGTGAAGTGAGAATACAGATTATTTCCCTCGGTGAGGATATTTAAATAAACTTCAGCACCTGTGTATATGTTTCTTAATCAATGATCAAAAATGATAATTACAGAAGCTTTTCAATTTCAGGAGGTCCCATTTATCAAGAGTTGATCTTAGAACCTGAGCCATTGGTATTCTGTTCAGGAAATTTTCTCTTTCACCAATAGTATTTATGGTTATTTCCCACTTTCTCTGCTAGGAGATTAGGGTATACAGTTTTATGTTGAAGTCCTTCATCCTCTGGGACTTGAGTTTTGTGTATTGTGATAAATATGGAACTATTTTTACTCTCCTACATGTAGACACCTAGTTAGACTACAACCATTTGTTTAAAATGCTTTCTTTTTTCCATTGTATGAGTTTGGCTTCTTTATTAAAAATCCAGTGTCCATAGGAATGTGGATTTATTTCTGCATCTTTGACTTGATTTCACTGATCAACATGTCTGTTTCTATATCAATACTTTACAGCTTTTGTCACTATTACTCTGTTGTAGAGCTTGATGTCAGAGATGTTGATTCGTCCCAAATTCTTTTGTTGTTCAGGATTGTTTTGGCTATCCTGGATTTTTGGTTTTAACATGTGAGCTTGGGAAGTGCTCTTTCAAGGTTTACAAAAAATTCTAGGAATTTCGATGGGGATTGCATTGAATCTGTAGATTGCTTTTGGTACAATGGCCATTTTTGCTATGGTAATCCTATCTATTCAAAAATATGAGAAATTGTTCCATCTTCCTATATCTTCAGTTCCTTTCTTCAGTAAATTGAATTTCTATTCATACATATCTTTCACTTGTTTGTTTAGAGTTACATCAAGATATTTTATATTATTTCTGGTTATTGTAAAGGGTGTTGTTTCCTTAACTTCTTTCTTGGTCAGTTTATCATTTGTGAAATAGAGGGGTACTAATTTTTTGAGTTACTTTTGTATCCAGCCACTTTGCTGAAGGTTTTTATCACCTGTAGGAGTACTCTGGTAGAATTTTGGGGGGTCACTTATATATACTATCATATCATCTGCAAATATCAATACTTCGATTTCTTCCTTTCCAATTTATACCTCTTGATCTCTTTTAGTTGTCTTATTATATTAGCTAGTACTTCAAGTCAAATGACACTGGCAGTAAGACAAAGCAGGAACCTACAGACTGGGAATGGACTTATACCAACCCTACATCTGGCACAGAGCTAATATCCAATTTTTTAAAAGAACGTTAGGCACCAATGATCCAAATAACTCAATTTAAAAATGTACAAATCTAAATAGAGAATTCTCAAAAGAGGCATCTTAAATGGCCGAGAAGCTCTTAAGAAAGTGTTCAATATTCTTAGTCATCAGAGAAATGCAAATCAAAACAGTTCTGAGATTTCATCTTACACCAGACAGAATGGCTAAGATTAAAAACTCAAGTGATATGATCCTGTGGCACAGTGCCCATAGCTGTGCACAGGGCTCCATACCCAAATACTGCCAGGAGAGAGCTAGCCTCCCAGGAGTGCGGACAATCCTGTGAGCACAGGTAAGACAATCACTTCTGCTCAGAGGGACCCACCTAAAACCCTCAGGACAGAGGAATTGATAATCAGTCTGGGGCAGGAGCCCTCTGCTTTCCCTCTGCACCAGGAGTTGATCTGTGCCACAGTGCCCAGAACTGATCCTGTGCTGGAGATCAACCAAATAACTGGAGAGAGCTGGTCTCCTAGGAGAGTGGACAAGCCTGTGAGAACAGTTAAAACCAGGACTTCTGCTCAGAGGGACCACCAGGAACCCTCGGGACACAGGAATTGAGGAGTGACCTGGGACAAGAGTCTTCTGGTTTCCATCTGCATCCAGAGCTGATCCTGTAATACAGCTCTCCATACCCAAATTCCTCCCATAGAGAACTGGTGTCCCAGGAGTACTGACACACAGGCTTGCAGGAATAACAAGACACAGACAGAGACAGCAAGATCAGCTAACACCAGAGATAACCAGATGGCAAGAGGCAAGGGCAAGAACAGAAACAGAATCCAAGGCTACTTGGCAACATCAGAACCCAGTTCACCCACCAGTGAGCCCTGGATACCCCAACACACCAAAAAAGCAATATTATGAGTTAAAATAACATCTCATAATGATGATAGAGGAATTTAAGAGGGACATAAATAACTCCCTTAAAGATATACATAAGAACACAGGTAATCAGCTAGAAGCCCTTAAAGAAGAAAATAAAAATCCCTTTAAGAATTATAGGAAAACATAACCAAACAGGTGAAGGAATTGAAGAAAACTATCCAGGATCTAAAAATGAAAATAGAAACAGTAAAGAAATCACAAAAGGAGATAATCCTGGAGATAGAAAACCTAGGAAAGAAATCAGAAATCATAGATGCAAGCATCACCAACAGAATACAAGAGATAGAAGAAAGAATCTCAGGTGCAGAAGATACCTCCCGTCACATAATAGTCAAAATGCCAAATGCATAAAACAAAGAAACAATATTAAAAGCAGTAAGGGAAAAAGGTCAAGTAACACATAAAGTCAGACCTATCAGAATTATACCAGTCTTCTCACCAGAGACTATTAAAGCTAGGAGATAATGGGCAGATCTCATACAGTCCCTAAGAGAACATAGATGCCAACCCAGACTAGTACACCCAGCAAAACTCTCAATTACCATACACAGAGAAACTAAGATATTCCATGAAAAAAACAAATTTACACAATATATTTCCACAAATCCAGCCCTGGAAAGGATAATAGATGGAAAAGGCCATCACAAAGCAGGAAACTACACCCTAGAAAATACAAGAACATAGTCTTTCAACAACCCCATAAGAAGATAGCCACACAAACATAAAAATAACATCAAAAATAACAGGAAGCAACAATCACTATTCCTTAACATCTCATACCATCAATGGATTCAATTCCCCAATAAAGAGACATAGAGTAACAGTCTGGATACATAACCAGGACCCAGCATTTTGCTGCATACAGGAAACACAACTTAGTGTCAAAGACAAGCACTACCTTTGAGTACAGGGCTGAAAACCAATTTTCCAAGCAAATGGTCCCAAGAAACAGGCAGGAGTAGCCATTTTAATATCGGATAAAACCAACTTTCAACCAAAAGTTATCAAAAAGGATAAATAAGGACACTTCATACACATCAAAGGAAAAACCTACCAAGAAGAACCCTCAATTATAAACATATATGTTCCAAATGCAAGGGCACCCACATTCATAAAAGAAACTTTACTAAAGCTCAGAGCACACATTGCACCTCACACCATAATAGTAGGAGACTTTAACACCCCACTCTCTCAATGGACAGATCATGGAAACACAAACTAAACAGAGACACAGTGAAAATTACAAAAGTTATGGACCAAATGGATTTAACAGAAATGTATAGATGATTTCATCCTAAATCAAAAGAATATAATTTTTTCTCAGCGCCTCATGGTACCTTACCAAAAATTGACAATATTGTCAATTTTTGTCACAAAACCAACCTAAACAGATAGAAGAAGATTGAAATAATCCTATGTATCCTATCAGAACACTAAGGCTGGTCTTCAATAGCATCAAAAAACCAAAAAGCCCATATACATATGGAGGCTCTACTCAATGATATCTTGGTCAAGGAAGAAATAAAGAAAGAAATTAAAGACTTTTTAGAATTTAATGATAATGAAGGCAAAACACACCAAAACTTATGAGACACAATGAAAACAGTGCTAAGAGGAAAACTCATAGCTCCTAATGCTTCCAAAAAGAAACTGGAGAGAGCATACACAAGCAGTTTAACATCTAAAAGCTCTAGAGCAACAACAAAAAAAAGCAAATAAACCTAAGAGGAGTAGATGGCAGGAAATAATCAAACTCAGGGCTGAAATCAACCAAGTAGAAGCAAAAAGAATCAACAGAGAATCAATAAAACCAGGAGCTGGTTCTTTGAGAAAATCAACAAGATAGATAAACTAACCAGAGGGCACAGAGACAGTATCCAAATTAACAAAATCAGACATGAAAAGGAAGATATAACAACAGAAACTGAGGAAATTAAAAAAATCATCAGCTCCTACTACAAAAGCCAATACTCCACAAAACTGGAAAATCTGGATGAAATGGACAATTTTCTACACAGATACCTAATATCAAAGTTAAATCAGGATCAGATAAACCACCTAAACATTCCCATAACTCCTAAAGAAATAGAATCAGTTATTAAATGTCTCCCAAACAAAAAAGGCTCAGGACCAAATGGGTTTAGTGCATAATTCTATCAGACTTTCAAATAAGACCTAATACCAATACCCTTCAAACTATTCCACAAAATAGAAACAGAAGGAACATTTCATAATTCATTCTATGAAGTCACAATGCTCATACTTAGACCACACAAATACCCAACAAATAAGGAATATGTCAGACCAGTTTCCCTTATAAATATTGATGCAAAAATATTCAATAAAATTCTCACGAACCAAATCAAAGCACACATCACAATGATTATTCACCATGATCAAGTAGGCTTCATCCCAGGGATGCAGGGATGGTTCAATATGAGGAAATCCATAAATTTACTCCACTATATAAACAACCTTAAAGGAAAAAGAACACATGATCATATCATTAGATGCTTAAAAAATAATCTGACTAAATTCAACACCCCTTCATGAAAAAGTCTTGGAAAGATCAGGAATTGAAGGACCATACCTAAACATAGTAAAAGTATTATACAGCAAATCAGTAGCCAACATCAAACTAAATTGAGAGAATCTTGAAGCAATCCCATTAAAATCAGTGACTAGCCAAGCCGCCCACTCTCTCTGTCTATCTATTCATTCTAGTTAGAGAAATTAGACAACAAAAGGAGGAAAAGGGGATACAAATTGGAAAGGAAGAATTCAAAATATCAATATTTGTGGAGGATATGATAGTGTACTGAAGTATCCAAAACTCTACCAAAGAACTCCTACAACTGAAAAAAATCTTCAGCAAAGTGACTGCATATAAAATTAACTCAAACAAATCAGTAGCCCTCTTATACTCAAAGGATGAACAGGCTGAGAAAGAAATTAGAGAAACAACAGCCTTCCTAATAGTCACAAACAAAATAATACATCTTAGTGTGACTCTAACCAAATGAAGTGAAAGAGCTTTATTACAAGAACTTCAAGTCTCTGAAAAAGAAATCAAAGAAGACCTCAGAAGATGGAGAGATCTCTCATGCTTGTGGATTGGCAGGATTAATATAGTAAAAGTGTTTATCTTGCTGAAAGCAATCTACAGATTCAGTGCAATCCCCATCAAAATTCCAACGAAATTCTTCATACAGTTAGAAAGAACAATTGTGAAATTCATGTGGAATAATAAATAACACAAAATAGCAAAACTTATTCTCAACAATAAAAGAACTTTTGGGGAAATCACCATCCCTGACCTCAAGCTCTGCTGTAAAGCAATAGTGATAAAAACCACTTGACATTAGTAAAGTGTCTGGCAGGTAGATCAATAGAATAGGATTGAAGACCCAGAAATGAACCCAAACACCTATGGTCACTTGATCATTGACAAAGGAGCTAAAATCATCTAATGAAATAAGGAAAGCATTTTCAACACATGGTGCTGGTTCAACTGGCAGTCAACATGTAGAAGAATGCAAATTTATCCATTCTTATCTCTCTGTACTAAGGTCAAGTCCAAGTGGACCAATGACCTCCACATAAAACCAGATACACTGCAACAAAGAGAAGAGAACATGGGTGAAAAGCCTTAAACATATTGGCACAGGGGGAAAGTTCCTGAACACTACACCAATGGCTTATGATGCTCTAAAATCAAGAATTGACACATGGGGATCTCAAAATTGCAAAGCTTCTTTAAGGCAGAGGGCTAAAAAGAGAATTATCAACTGAGGAAACTTGAAGGACTGAAAATCACTTAAAGAAATATTCAAGATCCTTAGTCATAAGGGAAATGCAAATTTAAAGAACCCTCAGATTCCATCTCAGACCAGTCAGAATGGCTAAGACTAAAAACTCAGGTGACAGCAGATGCTGGCAAGGATGTGGAGAAAGAGGAACACTCCTCCATTGCTGTTGGGATTGCAAGCTGCTACAACCACTGTTGAAATCAGTCTGGTGGTTACTCAGAAAATTGGACATAATACTACCTGAGGACCCAGCTATACCACTCCTGGGCATATACCCAGAAGATGCGCCAACATGTAATAAAGACACATGCTCCACTATGTTCATAGCAGCCATATTTATAATAGCCAGAAGCTGGAAACAACCCAGATGTCCCTCATCAGATGAATGGATACAGAAAATGTGGTGCATTTACACAATGGAATACTACTCAGCTATTAAAAACAATGACTTCATGAAATTCACAGGCAAATTGATGGAACTTGAAAACATTATCCTGTGTTAGGTAACTCCGTCACAAAAAAACACACATGGTATATACTCACTGATTAGTGGATATTAGCCCAAATGTTCAGAATACACAAGAATTAATTCAATGATCATATGATGCCTAAGAAGAAGACCAAAATGTGGATGCGTCAGTGCTTCTTAGAAGGGGGAACAAAATACTCAC
This sequence comes from Uromys caudimaculatus, assembly GCA_028551405.1. Classification (NCBI taxonomy): domain Eukaryota; kingdom Metazoa; phylum Chordata; class Mammalia; order Rodentia; family Muridae; genus Uromys; species Uromys caudimaculatus. Next base: position 4,807,080 of record CM052707.1, on the reverse strand, counting down.
AGGAGGAACTATGGAAACAAAGTGTGGAGCAGAGACTGAAGGAAAGGCCATCCAGAGACTGCCCAACCTGGTTATCCATCCCATATACAACCACCAAACCTGGACACTATTTTGGATGCCAGGAAGTGTTTTGCTGACAGGAGCTGTCTTCTGAAAAGCTCTGCAAGAACCTGACAAATACAGAGGCAGATGCTCACAGCCAACCATTGGACTGAGCATGGCTGTCCCTGATGGAGGTGTTGGAAAAGGTACTGAAGGAGCTGAGGGGGTTTGCAGTCCCATGGAGGGAGCAACAGTGTCAATAGGCCAGACCCCCAGGAGCTCTAGGGGACTGGACCACCATCCAAAGAATACACATGGAGGGCCGCATGGCGCTGGCAGAATATGACCTTGTTGGACATCAGTGGAAGGAGAGGCCCTTGGGCCTGAAGGTGTTCGATGCCCAGTGTAAGGGTATGCCAGGGCAGGAAGACAGGAGTAGGTGGGTGGGGGTTAAAAAGTCAGGTGATAGCACATGCTGGCAAGAATGTGGAGCAAGGGAAATATTCTTCCAATGCTTGTGTGTATGCAACCTTGTACAACCACTTTGAAAATTAATTTGGCAGTTTCTCAAAAAAACTGGGAGTAGTTCTAACTCGTGACCTAGTTACACCACTCCTTCATATACACAAAAGATGTTCTACCATCCCATAATAACACTGAATTGTGTTCATAGCTGCTTTATTTGGAATAGCCAAAATCTGAAAACAACCTAGATGACCCTTAATTCAAAAATAGATTTTTAAAAAAAAATGTAGTAAAACTACACAATGATATACTATTCAACTTTTAAAAGCAATGTATCATTAATTATGCAGACAAATTGATTGAACTAAAAATTAGCACCATATGTGATCTAACCAAGACCCAAATGAACATGCATGGTGTATATTAACTGATAAATGGATATTAGACAAAACTTAGAGAATACTCATGATACAATCCTCAGACCCAAAGAAGTAAGCCAGAAGGTAGACCCAAGTGAGGATGCTTAAATCTCACTTAGAATGGGGAAACAATATAGTCATAGGAGGCAGAGGGATAAAAGGATCTGGGTGAGGGAAATGAGGGGAAGGGGAATAAAGGGGAGATCATGTATGGGAAGAGAAGGGAGAGAGATCCAATGGGCCAGACAAATAAATGGAAGTATCCAGCTGCTGGTGTTGGAGGGTGGGGGGAATCTCTAGGAAGTCCCAGGGACCTGGGATAGGGGATGCTCCAAGGAATCAGTGCAGTTGACCAACAGTGAGGAGATGAAATCTGAAGAGACTACCTTGATAGCCAGATAGTACCTCAGGAGAAGAACTGGGATCCCAACACACCTGCAAATTTTTTGACCCAAAATTGTTCCTGTCTAAAAGAAGTATAGGGACAAAAATGGAGCAGAGACTGACACAGTGGCTAACGGTGACAGGCTCATCTTGGAATCCATCTCATGAGTAGGCACCAAACCCTGATGCTATTACTGATAATATGTTACAGACGGAAGCAATCTGAGAAATTCTACCTAGCAGATGTATGAGACAGATACAGATATCCACCACCAAGCATGGGACAGATGTTAGGGACTTCGATGGATGGGTTATGGCAAGGATGAAAATAAATGAAGGGAATGGCAACCCCAGAGGAAGACCAAAAGAGTCAGTTAACTTGGACTCTTTGGAACTCCCAGAGACTGGCCAATGAAAGAGCATGCACAGGATGGCCCAAGGCCCCTGGCACATAAGTCATAGAGAGCCGCCTTGTCTGGCCTCTGTGAGAGAAGATGTGCCTAATCCTGTAGAGGCTTGATGCCCCAGTATGGGGGAATACCCAGGAGGGGTACCCTCTCAGAGGTAAAGGGGAGGTGAAATGAGGAAAGTACAGGAGGGGTCAGCATTTGAGATGTAAATAAGTAGAATAAGTAATTCATTTTTTTAAAAAAGAAAAGTAAAAACAAAGAAATAAAGAAAAAACAAAATCCAAAAATCAAACGAAAAGGTTGATAAATAATCTTATTTTCAGGGAGCTTAGAGCGTCCCAGAAGCTGTTTGGAAAGACCAAGGATAGCAGTCAGAATGCCTTCCAAGAGGTAACCATATTTAAGATGGCAGCTAGGTTTCTTTTCTGATCAGGGGTAGAATTTAAAGACTCCTTAAGAATTAATTGTTGTGAGCTGAGGTCTGGGAAGACGGCTCAGTGCCTCAGTGAATGAGAGCACTTATTTCTGTTCTCTATCACCTATATAAATGTCAGGAATGTCCACAAGATCTAACAATTTTAACATTGATAGCTAGCCTAGCTGAGAAACTGTGAAAGACACACACACACACACACACACACACACACACACACACACACACACACATACACCCCATTATCCCTAACAAAGGTTCCTGGAACATCCATATTTCTAGCTTCCTTCAAGTCCATAAGGCCAGCAAGGACATTTGATTTGGGTCTTGCATCATCAGGAATGCCATAAGAGTATCTACTCTATCACTGGAAACTGGCATGCCACTGGCAGACATGTTCATTATATTAAGCTGAAATGTAAATCCATTCAAATGCTAGTACTTTATGCTACTACTTTATGGGTTGTCAGAACGTTATATAAGTTATATATGTCCTACAAATAAAACAGTACTTTCCCACTGACAAAACAATGATGCAAACCATGACAATGTTATTGTCCAATAACAGATGATTTTCAATTTTCTCATTCAGAAGTTCACTTCTTGTTTATAATATTTGTGAGGATTATTTATATTATCCTGCTACATAGCATAGTTTCCTCATGTTTGTCTGAGGTTTTCAAAGCCTAGTGATTTAAGAAGTGTAGTGATGTTCATACTCAGCTCCAACAAATGTGATGCTCCATTAGGGCTGACTACAAAATGTTGCAGTCACTATATGCTACAATGACAGTAGGGGGACTTGAACAAAGTCAAGCCAAAGGAACACCAGGGCCCTGGAGTGCTATTTTAAAAGAGAGCAACTGTGTTAAGAGTGTTGTGGTTTCATTTCTTCTGGAAGAATTTTTGGTTTATATTGACTCCTAACAAAGGGGATTTTATTCCAGTTCACAGGAAGCCTGAACAGTGGCTTTCAAGTCCAGAGAAGTAGTACCACATTTTCCTGACTATACTACTCACAACTAGAGCAATGCTGTGCTACCCAGAACAAACCAAAGATGAACTCTTAAACTTTAAGTAAGAGTCAGAGCAACAATGAGAAGGAGTTGAGTTCCTTCCTGTAAAAATACTATTATTTCTTTCAGAATTTTGTAACACATGTATTAATCATATTCTCCTCCCTCTCCGACTCTTCCTATCCATCCAACTTGGTACCATTTTAATTCATTGAGATCAATTAATGTTACAAAAATATTCAAGTAAAAACATTAAAACAAATGAAACCTAAAAGGAAATCTCTCCAATATATGGAAAGAGATGTCTCTCAAGGCGTAACATTATTAAAATTATTCTTAATTACCAGTTAAGCATGGGATCCTTGATCACATCCTACTTGCAACTCATTTATTATAAAATATTATCACATCATGAAAATACAGATTCTTTGGCAGAGAAAAGCAGTTATTCCTTATGAAACACTTAGCAAGCAAACATGCAAAGATGAAGGGGGATTTTTCTCTTCACCCTCCATTTCTTCCTTCTTCTCACCCTCCATTCCTTCCTCCTTCTCACACTCCATTCCTTCTTCTCACCCTCCATTCCTTCCTTCTCCTCGAACTCCATTCCTTCCTTCTCCTCGAATTCCATTCCTTTCTCCTCCTTGCCTTCCATTCCTTCCTCTCACCCTCTATTTCTTCCTTCTTGCCAACCATTCCTCCCTTCTCCTCGTCCTACATTCTTTTCTCCTTCTTGCCCTCCATTCCTTTCTTCCTCTAACAAAACATTAAAATGATTAGAGAAATAAACCATGGTGGGCAGAGGGAGAGAGGAACCTGGGTGGGTGAGTGGATAGGGAGGGAAAAAGGGGAACATGATCAGGTATTAGACGGGGGGAACAGAACTGTAACCTCCAGGGCCAGCAGAGTGAGTGGAAACAGGCAGCCTCGTGAGGTGAAGGTGAGGGTACACTCTAGAATGTACCAGAGACCTGGGAGGTAAACTCTCATAACTCAAAGGGAGGGACCTTAGATGAAATGCCCATCAGTAGAGAGAGGGAACTTGTAGAGTCTATCTCTAGTAGAAAGACAGGGCATCAAGTGGAAGGATGGGGTGGCCACCCCACAGTCAAACACACTGATCCAGAATTGTTCCTGTCTAAAAGAACTGCAGGGTCAAAAATGGAGTAAAGATTGAGGAAAGAAGGTCCAGTGAGTTGGGATCCATCTCAAAAGGATGTCTCCAAGGCCTGACATTATTTCTGATGCTATGGTGTGTTTACAAACAGAAGCCTGGCATGGCTGCCCTCTGAGAGACCCAGCAAGCAGCTGACCAAGACAGATGCAGATACTTACACCAAACCCATGGGCAGAAATCGGGGACACTGGTGGTTGAGTTAGGGAAAGGCTGGAAGAAGTTGTGGAGGAGGGCAACTCCATAGGAAGACCAGCAGTCTCAACTGACCTGAACCCCTGAGATCTCTCAGACGCTGAGCCACTAACCAGGCAGAATACACCAGCTGATATAAGGCCCCCACCCCTAACACATATACAGCAGAGGCTTGCCTGGTCTGACCTCAGTGAGAGAAAAGAGATCTAACCCTTGAGAGAGGGCCCAGGGAGTGGGGAGGCCTGGCAGGGTAGGGATGTGGGGATATCCTCTTGGAGACAGGGGAGGAGCAATGCAACAAGGAAATGTCGGGGGAGGGAGGGCAGACCTGCAAGGGGATAGCAACTGGACTGTAAAAAAAGATTAAAGATAATTAAAAAACAAACATTTATTCAAATTGATTTTTTTCTTAAAGCCAAAGGAGCATCTTTAAGACATAATAGCTATCATCAGTTCTACCATAAGGGATTAGAACTCAGGTGTTTCTTTATCATAACATCGTTTTGGAATTTTTTTTTTTTTTTACAAAGTAGTTAATAGAATTCCATATTTAAAACTACAATAAAGAATTCCTCCCACTTAAAAGTCTAAATTCATGTTTATTTTAAGGTATACAGTTTCTTTCTATTGTCGTTTATTTGGGACTCATTCCCTTTACTGGTGTATTGTATAAAATGACAAAAAAATATTTTCACAATTTATTGTTTCATATGTGATGGCTGAGGACTTGTCAATTATACTTTTTTTTTTTTTTTTTTACAAAATGAATATGGAAATCATATGAAGTTGTATTCTATCCCCTGAGTATCTATAACCACACAATGAGGGAATTCTCATACAGATGGTCGCTATCAAATCCAAACAGCTCCCAGGCTTGGAGCCAAGCACTACCTTAATTGGTAATGAACACTTGTTCATGGTCACCTTTGAAGTGGCGCCAACATTAGCAGGAGTTGTGGTTTCGTCGGCCTTCACTTGCAGGTACTGACCAGCAGCGAAACGAGAGAATCAATCTCAGTCAGGCTTGTAATTGAGCACTTCCCTAATTTATGAGACAGTTTTCCCATTAACAACAAAATCTTGAGAATTAAATAAAAACAGACCTTCACAAGTGCTGCAGCATAGGTGCATGTGGAGTAAACATTGATAAATGTGCATGCCTTGTGGAAGCCTGACTTTGAAAAATTCTGTGTCAGAGTTTTAGGTCACTTTCTGACAACAATTAGGAACACTGAAAGGAATGGCTGGCAATTCTTCTTGGTTATGACAGGTGATGTAAAGCCATCTTTCCAGAGAAAAGGCCTGTTTATGAGTATGAAATGCAGAGTGCAGGCATCTCACTGGGACTGAGAATCCTTAGGTACTTCTACTTCACATCAGGGTAAAAGCCTTTTGAAGGCTTAAGAACTTGACTAAGCTGTTTCTACTTCATCCTTTGTGAATTCCCCTGCCACTGCAATTCCATGCTTTACACAGAACCCATGGAATGGTTAAAAGAGTGAAGTGTCCAGTTAAATTTTATTTTTAGTATAAAATATGTAACCATGATATTGTTTGAAATGTTCTGGCAAAATCTAAATGGTTGCACATTGGCTAAAATGCTAAGCTTCAAAAGTTTATTTGAATTTATGGGAGCTTATAAACTTCAAAGTCTCAAGTTTTGGTAGCATAATGATGAATTAATTTTTTAAATTTATGATAAATTATATGACTTTGCATATCTATGCTAACATATATTAATAAGGAATCTTGCTTCTTGACTGCACTTACTATATTCACATAAAATTTCTAGCAAAGAAGTAAAAAGAAAATAAATTTCTTGTCCTTAGCTACCAACATTTGAACTGTTTATAAAATTATTTTAAAAAATAAATAGGAGCTCTGTGTTCCACATCACCCCTTTATTTGTCAGCTTATCCTAGAATTCTTTAAATACTAAAGCATAGAATTGGAAAAGTACACAGAAAAATAGACAAAATCCAGTTTGTCTTTAGAAATGTGTTTAGTAATAAAAGTTCAATTACAGACAGTTTTGGAAATGAAAATGTGATATACAGAAATGCCAGAGGACCAGTAATTAGTAACATGAATGTCTATGCATGTATTTCATATGCCTAACCTTACAACATACTCTTTTATGTTCCTGGATTACAGTATATCATAGAAAATCTCCTCTAAGCAACAGAAAAGATTATGTTATCACCTCAAATATCTTGAAAGGGCTCATTGTGGAAGATCTTTAACTTTCTTCTCATAAGTCTGGACCTTCAAGAACCATTTTCTCTGGTTCTGCTTACTAAGGGCCAAGTCCAAGCATCACCCAGAAAGGTGTCTGTTTCCCTTTTGCATTTCGTTAAGGACACTTAATGACAAGGAGGTGTATGTTGTTCACTAAAAGGAGGATCACAGTGTTTTCCTATACATGCGCACTGAACAGTATTTAAGAATGTACCTTATCTCCTCCCAAATAAAGTCTTTGTCAGTTTCCTATACCTGGAATGCAGCAGTTATGAAAATCAAAGTTACTTGGCAAGTAACCAGGATATTGAAAGGTGGTATCATGAATGCATTTCAATACCTGCACCTTCTACACTATAAAGTCATAAAAACTGCAATCCTGATTCTAATAACAATGTTGTCCTTCACTTCTATAGTCCTAAAGTGTGTGTTTCTTTATTTCTTAATCTTATATATCTTAAATTTAGAAATGCAAATGATAAAGAAGGTATTGTAATATATGAGTACATAGACACAGAAGACTACATATGGAGAAAACTCAACTGCTCAATATGTCTATACAGGCCTTTTCAGTCTTAGCATGTGGCAAAAGTAATTTCTCCTCCTTGCATCATAATGCCAGCAGTATGTCTTCTAACAAGCTTTCTTGGAGTTTCTTTATCAGACTTACATCTACTTCCGCTGGACATTGTCTTTCCCCTGATCATCACTTTAGTTTCTAACTCAGGAGCTTCTGATCTTGGGAAATAACTTATGTCTTAGATTATAACCATTCTATGCTCCCAAAGTTTGTTCTGGAAATAAATAAAAATGGAAAAAAACAATGAAGGCACATTCCAAAATATTATGTAAAATACACAATGAGAGCAGAGACTGAGAATGAAGATTCTGGTGCTCAAAGTAGTTGGTTTCTCTCTGTGTTTATAAAGAAAGGAAAGATATATTTTAATTTAAAAGTAAATACCCCAATTATAACTTAATTTTCATTAAAGAAGCAAATGTGTTAAATGAAAAGTTCTTTTATTAACATACATTTGTATTACATATTTATATAATGCAACATACTAATTATGTCTATATTTAAATGCACACAAACATGTATAATATTAATTTATCATATCATTATGCAAGACAAATATAGAGATAGTTTTTATCTATGTTACTGTGACAATAACATGAATATTTTTTCCCTAGAGTAATTATAGCTTACAGATGATAAATGTAGATATGGAACAGTTTAGAAATCATGAGTTAAGTAATTTGCACATGTCATTTGTGTGCTTTATCTCCATCTTCTATTACTTTTAATAGAGTTCACAGGAAACATGTAACCAAATAGAAAGGTTTCAATAGTCTGGAATTCTCCTTGCACTCTAAGACAGTAGGACACAAATTCTCAGTGGAATGTGCATTTGTATGTTCAACATCTCAGGAACACATTTATGAGTAATCATTTTCCAGCTCACCCAACAATGAGACATAATGTTAACAACACTTGTTTTGAGAGAAGAGTAATTTTACATTTTCAAATGTGTCAATATTGACCAAATTTCCTACTTGTCAATTGTTTAAATCTCCAGCAAAATCTAACTTTTTCTGTGTAAAAACGTTCCAGTGTAACACACTTTTCTTGCATTACGTATTATGTGATCGGTGGAGAGAACTGACTAATTATATTTTGATAAAAGACCATTTTATGGAAATTTTTCTATTTCAAGAAATTCTGTTTTGTCAGGTATCCACTGTTGTGTGTCACATATTGTATATTTAAGTGTGTTAACATATCTTGTTCCTAAGTAGGATCTAGCAACTTTACTTGTAATGATACCAGAACTGAAACATTTGTCAAATTACTTGCCAAGTCAAAAATCCAATAATAACTGAAAATGATTTGTTTTGCAGAAAATGTCAAACTCTGGGGGGATATAGAGACTTCACTTTTAAAAATTTTAAAGATAGAAATATATAGATCTTAGAAGACACTAAGCCAAGCTTCTCATTCTTTAAACAAATTAAGACTATAAACTCCCTGAAAAATGAGGTTTATAATAGAAACAGAAACTGACCATTAACTGTAACAGCAGTACCAGATAGTGTTATAGTCAGCTTTCCTAGATGCCATGGTGTAAATGTATTAGCAGTATTAAGAAACCCACTCCTGCTGTAATTATGTTAGGAACCAATAAGATAGCTCAGAAATCAATATGCTAAGACAGATAAAGGAAAGGACCATGGCCAGCTGACTGGCAATAGATTAGTGTGGCAAGTCCCTAGCTGAGCCATGAAGAAGGGGATATTTTTGTTGTTGTAGAAACCCATTAATTGTAAATTTTCCTGAATAAGGAACTTGAAGAGAAAGCTTAGCCGCATTGTTCTCATCCCTCAATGAAAACTATAATTTTCATTGACCTAGATTTCTCTTATAATTTTTATTTTAAAATTTACTAATGAAAACATCTAAAACCACAGGAGGGTCTTCTCCTATTATCCAACTGAAACTTTTCTTTGGTTGTTAATTTAGGCTAATTTTTTTAAAGATTTTAGAACAATAAAATCGTATTTAGGTAATGTCCCTACATAGTGACAAGCTTACTGATTTGACATCAATTATCAAAATGATTGATAATCGTGTGTCCTAGAATATGAAACACTTCTCACTTTTTTTCTAAGTTCAGAATTACCTGATTCTTAAAGATTATTCGTTAATAATAGCTAGGGTCACACAAAAGGGGGAGGGCTTTTAAAGCCAATTCTTTTTAATTAGGCTTCTTTGCATTATAAGCCTTTCTTTATTAATTTGCTAAATATAAAAGAAGCAGGAAAATTTAGTATTTTGAAAGAGAAAGAGACAGAGAAATGAGAGAAGCAGGGCAGGGGGGATGAAGGTTAAAAAAGAATTGAAAGAAAACAAAAACCAACCTTTTGTGGTTACAGTTTGGCACATCTGCTCATGCCCAATCAGGCTTTTAAACACAGACCCTTAAACAAAAGGAGCCATCAACCAAGGACAAAGTCAGTGACATAAGTGGTTTGAATGAGTGTGCAATTTCTGCCATATGACCATCCTGACACAATTGCTCTAATTTTCTTTCCAGAAATGACTGATAAAAGATTTAGGTAATTGCTATGGAGACAGACTTCCTTCCATCACTAGGTACCCTTAATTATACAGCCTCGGGGTCATAAGATGGAGTGTCAGTTTCTGCAGAGTCCTAAATTAATACTTGTCCCTTCTTTGGCTACACTTCCTGTACATCTAATGAAGTGAATATAATTTATTTTGACAATGTATTGAAAATCATTTGATCAGATGACTAGTCTTTAATGAACACAAAAGGCAATATAAGCTTAAAATCTCCAAACTCCAAAATAATATATATGTATAAACTTCAAAATAACATATGTATATATATATATATACACATATATATATGTGTGTGTGTGTGTGTATATATATATATATATATGTATATAATTTTCCTTGAAAATTTCTGTATGTGGATAAGTGTGCAACAAAGTATTTCCTAAAAGCATGGGTCATGTACATGTAATATTTTTTTCACTGTCGTGACTGTGGTTGACCCACTTCCATCCAGCCCATGACCTTGTCCCCTCTAATCAACCTTAATTTGTCTCATTGAGCTCTGCATTTCTAGAATTAAGTAGTATGAAAAAGAAAACCAGACAGCTTTTGTCTTAGGAGAAAATTCTAAAGATGTATAGAAATAATCAGAAATTGGACTTTCCCTCAGGAACAGTCAATGTACAGGGGAAATTTAAACACAGCTACAAAATGTTCACAGTATCAGATGCACCATACTTTGCATCTCCTGAATGTTACAACAACTAATGAAATTAGCTTCATTGGTGAAATCTCTCTATGCTAACAAGAAAAATGATTAGATTACATAATGTAATGTCCCACATTCTTCACCAATTTAAAAAATTATTTCTTTTCAGCATGAAAACCTGTCTTGAGTTTTTAATAATGTTGATATTTTTTTGTGTACTGGAAAAAAATTCTTAAGATTTTAAAATGTTCAAACACTTAAATTATGCAAAAATGTAATGTTCCAACACCAATCTCATAATTTTCTTTCTCCAGATAGCTGGGGAAGTTTTTCAGGCCTGCAATAGGAACTAAATGAGATATTGAGTTTGTACTAAAAGGAAATGTGCTTGGAGCTATCTTGGCAAGAGGGCCAAGGCAGAAGAAGTATCTGTACAGTGGCCTTGTGAAAATGCAGCATAGTGTTTAAATACAGCTAGGCAGAAGCCAATGGATAATTCACAGTAATGGGTTAATCAATACTTATTATGGTTTTATTGGTTCACTAAAGAGAGAACAGAACCTAGTGAGCACAGAGTCGAAGAAATCACTCCATTTGATCCAGATAATATCTACTCTCCCTAAGGGATTTCCCTATTCAAGAATCCAATTTACCATGCCTGATTGACAAGGATTGGATCCTAGGGAATCACATAACTCTTTTTAGGACCCAATAAAATCCTAATGGATTTGTGAGCCTGACAGGAGACTTCTAGTTTTACTGAACCAAAGTGGTGTGTTGCAATTAGCCTTTATTCCACTTGCGCTTGAAAAACTAGGCTATTAGGAATCATCCCATCTTTATACAGGCTGGAGTCATGCTGGGATGTACTCAGTGGAAGGAGTAACTGTGCTTGATGGTAAATTGAGAATCCTTATGATAAATTTGAAATCATGTGAAGAATTGTAACCTAAGCAAGATTTGAATGAAAAAGATGAGAAGTTCAACATAATTTCATGTTCCAAATCCAGTTATTGGCCATCCACTCTTTACAGAATAGTTCTTCATCAGGCTAACTATTCCGAAAAAGACCTCTATTTTTCAAAGATACTTTGAAATACACACATCCTATATCTTAGCTCTCCTTTAGTACCTAAAGTCTGAAAAAGAAACATTCTCCTTTAACAAAATCTTATAATTTGCTGTTCATGGCAGTGACCTATTTTCCTGATAATGATGTTTTTATTAAAAAAATCAACATACACAAGTGCACAGCTGTTTGTGCCATTCTCATGGTTTTTGAGAAATAAAATATAATAAAATATAAACTAACTGTGGAAGGGATAATTTGAACTGAAAACTGAAAGTATTTAAAAAATATAGAGAGAAATTGTGTTTTTAAACAAACATTTGATGTAAAGATCTCTGGAGAAGCCCATATTGCTTCAGAATTGTGTCAATTATTTCTGGAAGGGTACATAACACTTTGAATGTGTTTGAATTAGTGGAATCAGGAATACAATCACTTAAATAATAATTTTGAAGAGACATTGATATTTACTTTTTCCTTCTCCACATGTGGCATAGACTCAATGATACTTTAAGAGTTTAAGAACTCACATTATTGGCATGCCAAATGAAATTCTCCAATGCCAGAATCCCTAGTCAAAGGCCATTTTAATTAAGTACAAAAAAGACGCTTTCAATAAAAGATTAATGACTACGTTAATATAAAGGAACATATGAAATTCATGTGTTTACACATGTAAATTACTTACAAATGATAGAAATAGTATTATCATTTATTTCTATGTAAGCACTTTAATGACTTTGTAATTAGGTGTTTGTTAGAATGATGTGTATAATAATTATTTTTATAAAACATAAATTCAGTCAAGAAATAGGGAAAAACTTAAATAGGTAAGTAATTGAACTGAGAGAAATAGATGCAATTCAACTTTATGTTATCGTTCTTACACGTAAGAAAAAAATTATTTTAGTTTATTGTGATTTGTCTTTTAAAGACACACCAGAGAATAAGAAAAGTACTAAATTCACTGACAGAAAAGTGCTATGTAGTCACATGTAGCGTCACAGCAATTTTACATTTAGAAACATCATAATTCAACAACAACTGTAGACAGCAAAAACAGTATCAGATAGACTGTAGAAGAATAGAAGTAGGCTATATTGAGGCAGATTTACATCCATTTAAATGTATTACTATATTCTATATTGTTTTATGTACTCATATTACTTTTAAAATGGAATATTTTATCTGATCCTTATGTGTCTACATCAGTTCTCACTCAAGTTTTCTAAGGACAGATGAACAAACATAAGATATCAACAAATATTAATTTAAGTCAGAATATGTAAAGAGCCTTATTGAACTCAAGTTGGGATGGAGCAGTAGGGGTTCAAGATATCCTACCTTTGGATTTTTGTACTTGTCTGTGATGTACTGGCTCAAGATGCCAGTACACGGACTTTAAATTATTTAATGTTGTCGGCTAAAGATTTTGTAAAGAATTTTAATACATCTTTCACCAAAGGACAGAGTTTAATGGGCACAGATTTCTGGGGCAATGTTCTCTACTAATTCAGTATCTGGAAAATTTAACTTCAGGCAGAACAAGGTACAGTCTTATATTGTTAACGTGATCCTATGTCCAAATAAAAATAACAAGTTCTACCTTAGCACCTATGACTTTCCAGACATAGCTTTTGACCAGGCACATGGTACTTGGTATGAAATTCCCTCTTGTGGAGCATGCCTCATACCCAATAAGAAATCTGTTAGTTACCATTTAATATTAATGTCATTATTGCACCACTGGGCACATCTTTTCTACTAGTTCTGTATTGTAGCTCTTAGAGAATATCACTGGGTAAGACCACTGATCTTTTCTTCCTCATATATACATACACAGCCCATCTCCACACTCTGAAAGCTGCCCCACCCAGAAGTAGCTTCTGGTTGGTTTGAGATTGGTTTCTGTATATCCTGCACCCAAACCATGTGGTATCTTCACCATTAAGGTGTTATCATGTAGTTATAGTGGGCTAGCAAGGACAATGGCAATAGCATGTGTTGTTTTGGAGACCACTGGGACTTTCCTAACTAATAACTCATAAGGGGGAATCCCATGTTTTGCACTGTAATTTTTCAATTAATAACCCATGCATTTCAGGAGCAACCTTGTCCACTAGGGCAAGGATTTTTTCCAAATTCATTGCTGTAAGTTTCATTATGAAACTAGCTGACTGCTGAGTTTGAATAAGGTTGGTCCATCTATCTTTCCTTTGTTCACCCAAAGCCTCGTCTTCTTTTACACTCCAACCATGCCTGGCCCTGCTTAAGCATTTCCAATTACAGTATTTTAATTGTCTATTGTTGTTTTGCCTCTAATCTACCAAGCTTCTTCCTTAGCCTGCCGTCCAAAAGGCCCTCTTTCCTAGTTTCCTGGCTACCTCTTGTTCTTGAAATTAAACATAGAAGACAAAAGATTTGAAACTAGGATTCCTATATTTGAGAGAACACATTTCTCTTTTTTGCCCTGGATTGCCTAGTATATATATTTTTTTTCTAGATCAATATTTACCTGCAAACTTCGTAATTTAATTTTCTTTAAAGCAAAGTAATATTTCATTTCTTCTAAATACAATCATGTTTTACATATTAATTCATCTATTAGTGACTATCTAGATTAATTCCATTTGTAATTATTGTAATAGAGTAGTATTTAACACTGGAGTATGAGTGTCTCTGTAGGAGGATATTAAGTCCATTGAATATATGTCTAGAAGTGGCATAGCTGGGTCACACGACATTTCCATTTCTAGATTTCTTAGAAACTTCCAGACTGATTTCCAAAGTATTTATACATTTTTACATGCATAGCCCTGGATTGCTCTCAAAATTGTTAAGTGAAGCTTCTTTTTACAGTAGGCAGTAGCCAAGAGAGAAATGCATCTTGGTTAAAATACTGAGAATAAGAGACTGGATGCTCATCATTTAACAGAACATTTATATTAATCTTCTAACACCACTGACACCAAGGCTCAGAGATTATTGAGGAACATGTGGCCAAAAATTGATAAATAAATAAATAAATAAATAAATAAATAAATAAATAAATAAGGGCCAGAAGATGGGAAAAAGTGCTGTGAAATTCTGACAGCATGAGTGAGCTCACTACCATTGAGGTTATGTACACAAGATGTGCTTAAGCTCAAACGAGCAAACACTCTGACATAAATGGATTAAATGATTTATAGGCCTCAACTTTTACTGATCTGCTATTGTCAATTGCCAGTCTCTATGGGAGAGAGAATCATCTTTATTTGAAATGTGGGCACTAGTAAAATTCTTATGTTCCAGTTGATGATGATGCCACAGCCATAAGTATGTGGGCAGTACTAACTGAACTAAGTGAGAGATAGCTATATTTATATGTATCTATCTAGCTACCATTCTACCTATCATCTTTGTATATTAAAAGAAGTTCAGAGAAGAATTATTGAAGGGTATATAGAGGGGAAATGTAGAGTAAATATGAGTATATTTCATTATATACATACATGTAATTTATTATAAATTTTAAATAAAATTAAAACATTATTGTCAGCTTTCATTGAGGAAAACAGATAATATCTTATATAAATTAGACTTAGTAGTATGAAAAAAGTTCTACAGAGTATATAGGGAAAAGAGCACTCTTAAGCCATAGCCATAGCCATGCCAATTGTCATAGTCATCGATTAAAGTTAATAATGTGGAGGTTCCTCAAAAAATAAAGACAGAGCTACTGTATTACCCAGCCTTCCTATGTTTGAGAATATATCCAAAAGAAATGGTGTCAACATACTTAGGAGATGCCTGCATACACGTTTGTTTCTCCACTATTCACAATAGTTAAGTTGTGGAACTAATACACATGCTTATCAATGGATTGAGACTTAAAGACATCATAATACAAATGGAATACTATCCATCCATAAGGAATATTGTCCAAATACTCAACAGCAAAATGAATCATATTGGAAGTCATTTTGCTAAGTTCAAGGTAGAAAATAAAATCTATATGTTATCTTTCATATATGAATGCTATCAGGTTTTGATAGGGATAATGACTGTTATAATAATAATAAGTAAAACTACAAGTCACCATCTGTAGGAGTTAAGAAGGAAGGGGAGAAGAAATCAAGGAGTAGGAAGAGGTAAAAACACTAGATAGAAGAAATAAGTTATTGTGTACTGTACGACAGCGGTGAGTATGGATCATGATTACGCACGTACTGTGAGGAATACAAAGTCTTTAAACTCTAAAAGTCTGATAATGAAGTGGGTAAATGGGAAACATTAAGGGTCTCTGTACATTCCATATATGTCTTTTAAAATAGCATGATATGAATATGCAATTATAATGTATCAAGAAAAGCAATTTTAAAAAGATGGATGTTATGCATCCGATGAATGATACATGTGAATCCAGGTGTGCTTGATATCATTAAAATTCAAAACATCAAACCAAAACAAAAAAAAAAACAAAACAAAATCACCTGAGGTGTGGATTTGCCTATCTTTTTTCATAAGCCCTGACTGCAGCACTGATAAAAGAATGTAGCAGTGTCAAGCTTAAAATGTACATCCACAAAAGGAATGAAGAAATTTGCATGATATGAAAGTAATAATTCAAATGAATGTCTGAACTACAGAGTCAAAGAGGTAAAACCTTGTCCAGGGATGAAACAAAGTGGGATTCCACTGGGTTTTCCAGTGTTGGTCTCAACTATGCTTCTGAGCCTATATTTCAATCTAACTTTGACAAAATGGAGCCATTTCATGCCTCTTGAAACTGTGGAATCATAGATGTGGAAATCATGGTAAGTGGTTTTGGAGATCAGATGTTAAAGGTATTCTGACTTTAGGCTGACTCTCATGGTATTCTTATTCACAGACCTAGACTTGATGTAAAAAATCCAAAGCCACATGAACAGGTTACAATAGGAAAGGATCTCCAACTTAGTCAGAACTTCAGTGGATAGCAGTGTGGAATGGTAGCCACAAGGATGAGTTTGTGTTCAGAATAGATCTTTGCCTGGCTTGTATCCATTAAATGCTAAATAACACAGATAAACTGATCCAGTGAAGACTTCACAGAGGTGGAAGACCAAGTCAAATGAATTAATTTTTTAAAAAACTCAGTTTTGGCAAATGCACATATTGCCAGCTAATTTTATTATTTAGATGTAATGTTGACTACTATGAAAATATGGACCATGTCACTTTGAGGCCAGGTAGTTGGGAGAGTTTTGAGAATGATGAGAAGATGACTTTGTGATGTCACATCATGAAACACTCTTTATTCATTAGTGGATGTGTATTTTAAGCATGGCACTGCTATATCCTTTTATGGGTGATGCAATTGTAGCCTGTAAAAGAGCAAAGACAGGCAAAATCATAGCTTGGGTAATATTATTTTGTCTTAATTTGCTTAATAGGAAACGTTTGATGGGAAGATAACATAAAAATATAAAGACAACCGAAAAGAATTTAAATATGTTATTATTTATCAATAGGAGGTTGTTTTATATTAGCTTGATAAGGGTTTTTATAACGTATATATGGGATTATTTGTTTGGGAGTGTGGGTGAAGATCATGAAGATCATCAAACTTGAAAAGGAGGGCACAAGAAAAGATAAAAGAAATGTTAAGTAAGTGGCCAGGGCTATGAAAATGTGACCTGAAAATGAATCACTGGAATGGCCACATATTTCTGTTCACTGACATTGATGATATGACTGAAAAGAAATAGGTAAAACACAAAGTCTTTATTGAATCTTCAAAGCAAAACATAAAGCAGCCACGTTGTGTGAGGTCCCAGATGGAGGAGTTGGATAAGGGACTGATGGAGATGAGGGAGTTTGCAGCTCCATGGAGGGAGCAACAGTGTCAACTGGCTTGACTTCCCGATGCTCCTGGAGAATGGATCACCAGCCAAAGAATACACATGGAGGGCCCCATGATGCTGGCCACATGTGTGGCAGAGGAGGATCTTATTAGCCATCAGGGGGAGGAGAGGACCTTGAGCCTGAGAGTGTTAGATGCCTCAGTATAGGGGAATGCCGAGGAGGGAAGACAGGATTGGTTGTGTGGGTGGGTGGGTGAATACACTCATAGAGGCAGGGGAAGAGGGGAGGGGATAGGGGGAATCCAAAGGGGAGATCTGGAAAGGGGAAAACATTTGAAATGTAAATAAAGTATCAAAAAAACCCAAAAAATAAAAAATAAAAAAATAAAAGTACAAGTATGTCCAATAGTTGGAGGAGACTATCAAAAAGAAAGGAGAAAGAAAAACAAAAGAAGAGAAAAGAAAAAGAAAAGAAAAAACAAATAAAAAAAACAAACAAAAACAAACATGGAGATAAGAATGTATCCATTTGCATTCTTCAACATGCTGACCACCAGTTGAACCAGCACCATTTGTTGAAAATGCTGTCTTTTTTTTCCACTGGATGGTTTTAGCTCCTTTGTCAAAGATCAAGTGACTATAGGTGTGTGGGTTCATTTCTGGGTCTTCAATTCTATTCTATTCCATTGATCTACCTGCCTGTCACTGTACCAATACCATGCAGTTTTTATCAGTATTGCTCTGTAATACAGCTTCAGGTCAGGGATGGTGACTCCCCCAGAAGTTCTTTTAATGCTTGGGAATAGTTTTCATTACCCTGTTTTTTATTTTGTTGTTGTTGTTATTCCAAATAAATTTGCAAATTGCTCTTTGAAGAACTGAATGGGAATTTTGATGGGGATTGCATTGAATCTGTTGATTGTTTCAGCAAGATGACCATTTTTGCTATATTAGTCTTGCCAATCCATGAGCATTGGAGATCTTTCTATCTTCTGAGCTCTTCTTTGATTTCTTTCTTTAAAGACTTGAAGTTCTTGTCATACAGATCTTTCACTTGTTTGGTTAAGTTATACCAATATATTTTATATTGTTTGTGACTATTGTGAAGGATGTCATCTCCCTAATAACATTCTTTCCCTGTTTATCCTTTGAGTAGAGGAAGGCTACTGATGTTTTGAGTTATTTTATATTCAGCCACTTTGCTGAAGTTGTTTATAAGGTTTAGGAGTTCTCTGGTGGATTTTTGGGGGTCATTTAAGAATACTATCATATCACTCACAGATAGTGATATTTTGACTAGAGTACCTAACAGAATGTCCCAGATGCCAGGAAAGCAAAGGATCCTGGGACCCAGCAGGAATTAGATTAGATGAAATGCCCAACAAAGGGGTGGGAGAACCCTAGGAGACCATGTCCCGAGATTAGTCAAGGCTACCAGTTGGGAAGTGAGGATACCAACTCATCTCCAAATTTTTTAATCCCAAATTGCTCCTGTCTAAAGGAAATACAGGGACAAATTGTGGAGCACAGACTGAAGGAAAGTCCATTCAGAGACTGCCCCATCTGGGGATCCATCCCATACACTGACACCAATCCCAGATACTATTACTGATGCCAAGAAGTGCTTGCTGACAGCCTGATATAGCTGTCTCCTGAGAGGCTCTGCAAGAGCCTGACTAATACAGATGTGGATGTTCATAGTCAACCATTAGACTGACCACAGGGACCTTATTGGAGGAGTTAGGGAAAGGAATGAAGGAGCTAAAGGGACAACCCCATAGGGAGAACAACAATATCAACCAACCAGACATCCAAGAGCTCCCAGGTACTAAACCACCAACCAAAGAGTTCACATGGAGGGACCATGGATCCAGCCATATATGTAGCAGAGGGTGGCCTTATCTGACATCAATGGGATGATAGGCACTTGGTCCTTTGATGACTTGATGTGCCAAAATAGGGGAATGCTAGGTCAGGTAAGCAGGTATGGGTGGGTGGGTCAGGGAACACCCTTGTAGAAGCAAGGGGAGGGGAGATGAAATGGGGGGATTTCAGTGGGAAAACGGGGAAAGGAGCTAACATTTGTAATGTAAATAAGTAAAATATCCAATAAAAACATTTTAAAAATAAACACAAAAATACAAACAAATAACAACAACAACAAATCTCAGAATAAACATAAAAATTTAGGGTAAAAAGAAGGAAACATTTTGAGCTTTTGGGCATATATCCACTTATCAGTTGAGTACATACCATGAATGTTCTTTTGTGGTTGGGTTACCTCACTCAAGATGAAATTTTCTTGGTCTGTCCATTTGCCTAAGAATTTCATGAATTCATTGTTTTTAATAGCTGAGTAGTACTCCATTGTGTAAATGTTCCACATTTTTTTATCCATTTCTTTGTTGAAAGACATCTGGCTTGTTTCCAGCTTCTGGCTATTATCAATAAGGCTGCTGTCAACATATTGGAACATGTTTCCTTCTTATATGTTGCAGCATATTTTGGGTATATGCCCAGGAGTGGTATAGCTGGGTCCTCAGGTAACACTATGTTCAATTTTCTGAGGAACTGTCAGACTGATTTCCAGAGTAGTTGTACCAGCTTGCAATCCTACCAACAATGGAGGAGTTTCCCTTTTTCTCCACATCATTGCCAGAATCTGCTGTCACTTGAGTTTTTGATCTTAATCATTGTGACTGGTGTGAGATGGAATCTCAGAGTTGTTTTGATTTGCATTTCCCTGATGACTAATGATGTCGAACATTTCTTTAGGTGTTTCTCAGTCACTTAAGATTCCTTAGTTTAAAATTCTTTGCTTAGCTCTGTACCCCAATTTTTAATAGGGTTATTTGGTTTTCTGGAGTCTAATGTCTTGAGTTCTTTGTATATATTGGATATTAGCCCTCTATTGGATGTAGGATTGGTAAAGATCTTTTCCCAATTTCAGACCACTTGAAGCTCAAGAAGAAAGAAGACCAAAGTGTGGATTCTTAGGTCCTTCTTAGAAGGTGATACAAAATACTCACTGGAGAAAACACAGAGACAAAGTGTGGAGCAGAGTCTGAAAGAAAGGCCAACCAGAGACTGTCCCACCTGGGGATTCATCCCATATACAGTCACCAAATGTAGATACTATTGTGGATATCAAGAAATGCATGCTGACAGGAGCCTGATATAGCTCTCTCCTGAGAGGCTATGCCAGAGCCTGACAAATACAGAGGTGGTTGTTCACAGTGAACCATTGGACTGAGCAATGGGTCTCCAATGGAGGAGTTAGAGAAAAGACTAAAGGATCTGAAGGGGTTTCCAACCCCATAGGAAGAATAATAATATCAGCCAATCAGAACCCCAGAGCTCCCAGGGACTAAACCACCAGTTAAGGAGTACACATGTAGGGTCCCATGGCTACAGTTGCATATGTAGAAGAGGATGGCCTTGTTGGTGATCAATGGTAGAAGTGGCCCTTGGTCCTATGAAGGGAAATGCCTCAGTGTTGGAGTAATGTGAGGGCAAGGAGTCGGGAGAGGATGGATGGGTAGGGGGATACACTCATAGAAGCAGGGGAAGGGCATGTGGGATAGGGGGTTTCTTGGTGGAAACCGGGAAAAGGGATAAAATTTGTAATGTAAAGAAAGAAAATATTCAATAAATTAAGAAGGAAATAGATCACAATATAATGATTTCAAAGTGTATAAAATCTTCAGAGTCAACTGAATTCCTTTTAGAACCAAGCAGCTCTCCATGAAATAGTAAGACTCTAAATTAAGGGACTATAATGAGAAAGCTAAGTATAAGTCAAAAATCTTAGTGGAATTGTCATGTCTAGATAAAGAACATTCAAAAAATTCTATCGAGTTTTAAAGGAACTGGGAACTGGGTGGTTTGGAGTACATTTGCTGGCACCGTTGTTAAAAGCAAAACAAAAGCAAACAAGACAAAACAAAAAATGAAAACAACAACAACAAAAACAAAAATACCGCAAAAAACCAAACCAGAAACAAAAAACAGAAACTTGAGTTTGCTAATGGAAACGCGATTTTTAGATCCCTGAACCACTGTAAAAAGAAATTGATGAATGTGTCTGTTGCAATGTATGAAAAATTTCTCCACAGGTTCTTGTGTTGAGTGTTTGATAATAAATAACTTGATGACACTCCTTTGGAAGGTTCTGAGTTTGGGTCCTGGCAGCTAGCTAGAAGAGGTAAGGCACAGTGTAGCTTCACTTGTTTTGTGTCCTTGGCTCTGTATATCCATCTCTTTGCTTTAGTATGTTATAGGATGAGCACTTTCCTCAGGCATTGTTTTTAAAAAGTAGAGGGTACAGATCTAAAGAGTAGGCTGGGAGAGGTTTACTGAGGAAGAGTTCCATCTGTAGAGTCCTGGTGAACCATCATCCACACTGGGCATAGACATTGCAATGTGACAGCTTTCATGTTACCCATCCTGTGGCCAATAGGCCCCAGAATGCTCTGTAAGTCATCCCCCAAAACTCATTGTTTACCTTGGGTGAACTGTGGAATTGTAATTTAGTTATTGTTGGGGACTATATGAGTAGGAATAGATTCTTTTTATATATTTCCAGGGAAGGAATTCTCACAATCCATGCTGTTTTCTTCAAACACATAAAGGTAAACATACTGTGGACTTAATATTCTGAAACTGTGAATTAAAATAAATCTCTCTTAAGAGATTGATATGAGGTATGTTGCTGCAACAATGAGAAAAATAAATAAATACTGACTATGAGCCATCATCATTCTTCGGGAAAATTAAAATGTAACTCAAAGAATAAAATCCCAACTCTAAGATCAATGCAAAGATCTGTTGCTAGTCAAGTCCATGAATTGATACTGTGACCTAATCAATGAAATTGAAACTGCAAATAGATAGGCTTCAGAATTATCCAACAGGTTAGACTATATCCGTCTCACATATTCATCTTTAAAACAGCTTTCAGTTACTCTACACCTAATTCACCATTGTGGTAGGAGTATGTTCAAACCAGATAGTTTGTCTCTCATTAATCAAATGAGGATGAGGGAAAAATCAAGAAAAATTGTTCCCAAGAAATGTGGCACTGTTCATTCAGTCATAAACTTAAATGGTGTGGCATGGCTCAAAATCTCAAATACAAGATTAATTCTGCAAAGTAGCTTTTGTAATCTTTTTCCAGATAAAGTTGGGATTGTGTTTTACATGTAGAAAGAGATTGTTCTTTAAAACGTATTTAAGTAGATGGAGCTTTCTTTTTTTTTTTTAATAGATTTATTTAATTTATTTATTATATGTAACTGAAAACACTGTAGCTGTTTTCAGACACTCCAGAAGAGGGCATCAGATCTCATTACAGATGGTTGTGAGCCACCATGTGGTTGCTGGGATTTGAACTCAGGACCTTTGGAAGAGCAGTTAGTGCTCTTAACCACTGAGCCATCTCTCCAGCCCCCTAGCTTTCCAACAATGATTGCTACTGTATTTCTTTTTCCACCAGACTGTTCATTCATATACTCAACAAAAACTGTGACTCATTTTCTTTCCTGTTAATTTACATAGATTCTTTAGCTATATACAGAAAAATAATACAGCAGAAGTGAGTTGTGTGGCTTTAGAAGCTATGCCAATGAAAGGGACATGGCCTCTACCAAGCTTTCTGGGAAATCAACCACAAAGTCCTGGGGAATCTCAGGCCAAATGAAGATGTACTACTCCAACCAACAACCCCAAAGGCCTTTATCACCTGACACAAAGAAAATGGGGAATTATATTAGCATCCAGTCTTCAAGATGTTCCAGCTAGTATTTGGAATAGATAGATGCTGTCACCACTGAGATATTTGCAAATAAAAACTTAGCAGGCAAAATGACTGCTATTTCTGCTTTGAGGCCATCTTCTGGATAGTTTTTCACTCATATTAATAATAGAGTAAGAATAGGGAAAGGCTGACGAAAAGTACACGGGAAAATGGGCCTGGAGATAGACTTGAATTTAATTGATGGGTTCTCTTGCACTAACTGTCCAATATTTGTCAGTAAAATCATTAGCTGGCAGATAAGAAGGACAAATCCTTTACTGTGTGTAAACATTCTAGAGTTGGTGTGGCAACCCTGCACTATCCAAGCCTCCAGGTTCATTATAGGGTTTGAGAACTGTAGCTCTAGATCATGCCTGTGAATTCTTTTTGGAGCATTGCTAGCAATTAAGTTACATAATCCCCCCAAACTTTCATGTGTATATCATATGGCAAAACAGATTACTGATACAGGCTTCTAAAACAGAGTCTAACAATTCTCACATGTGGTCTAAATGGTGCTTCTGACAGAATATCTCCAAAATGCTTTCATTATCATAGAAGAGAAGAAACTTGCTAGGAATAACTTGCCAGGAAAAATCAGTTAAATTTTTAACCTTCTGATGATGAATGGTAGTAGACTATAGTGTTTTCTGTTCTTAAAAGAGTAGAAATGTAGCAGCTTATCACAAAGTAGCAACAATAACTGAGGAATGGAAGGAGATATATAAAAATTATGGCTATAAAGAGGTGAATTTATACTAACTACACATGAAGTTATACTATTTCTCCTAATACTAGTACTTTTTGTCTTTAAAAAGAACATTTTGTCATTTATACCCATATTTGTGCATATTTTATTAACTTTATGTTGAATTCATCATATTGAATTTTTAGGTGTCTACTTTTGCTAAGTTTCAAAAAAAATCTCTAGAATGTTTTGGTTTTATTTTTCGAGACATTTTGAAATTCAAGGACTATAAATTAGTATTATCCAAATTTTCAAATTTGTAGTTTTAAACATAATTGTAACAATCTTTACATTCTAGAACAAGAATTAGCTAAAATTCTTGCTTAAATAATCAAACTCACCAAGCTTATGAGTGCGTACAAATAACTACATCTTATAGGAATATTCAATGAAAAACTATTTAAAATTCAAATTTCACAGTAAGTAACAATCTGCCACGGAATCACACTCGAGCACTGCCCATGTCAAGATTTGTTTAGCATTAAGAATCTTTTATACTTTGTAGAACATTCAAAGAACTTACACAAAACTTACTATATATGTTAACTCCTTTCTAAGCCTTTGTCTCTTTAAAATCTCCCTTTCTGAATCTATTTTCTAAATATTATACTCTTCCCATACAAAAATTTGTTTACTTTTATTCATTTACACATTATAAGTCCATATGTGAAAGAATGTGCTCACACAAAAAATGCTTCTGAAGTATAGATATTCCCATGAAAGACTCTGGCTATTTTCTCAACCCATATCCATGCACATCATGAACATGAAGTCAGTTGTCTAGGGAGCTGAACTTAGGTCCCATGTGTTAAAGCATACTGAAACAAGTAGATTTGAGCTTTAATTGTAAGCTTGTCTTATCAGAAACCAACCATTCACAGGGCAATCTCTAAATAAAACTAGCCATACAAATAAAAGAGATTCGCTGCTGGTGTTGCTGCTGCTATTGCTCCTGCCTCTGCTAATGATGGTGGTAGTGCTGCTGCTGCTGCTGCTGTTGCTGCTGCTGCTGCTGCTGGTAGTGGTGTGTGTGTGTGTGTGTGTGTGTGTGTGTGTGTGTGTGTGTGTGTGTGTGTGTGTGTTTAAGAGGAAAAATCTTATTCTGGCTCATGATTTCTCCCTTGATTCTGGGCCATTATGAAGCAGAATATGGTGGCTGAAGAAAAGGAGTAAAGGTTGTTCATACAGGAACAGAGGAGATTAAGCATTAACTCTGGAAAGCTTTAACTGGGAATCACACATTTCCAGTAATCAACTAATTGCAATAATATCATCAAGTTTTAAATATTGCTTTGTGTTAACTCATTCCTGGGTAAGAACTTTCATGACGCAATGACCACCCAGGAATCTGACATCAGCTGAGGCCCAAGCATTGAACACATAAATCTCAGAAGGAATGCACCTTATCTAATATGAAACATATGTACATAAATATATATGCAATAAGAGAGAGGGACATTGAGAAAATGACAGTTATTAATTGCTATATGAATCTATAGACTAGAATATACTAATGCCTCTTGACTTCTGAAGGAGTAATATTCAGTGGATAAAATAACAATTTGAGAAATTAATGAATTATTAATTAAGTTAATTTTCACAATAACTGGAAAATTTTAGTGAATGCAATAATATAATAAAACACAATTTTCATCACATCATTGCTATCAGAATATGCTTTCTTAACAGAAACTAAAGCCATAACACATGTCTGCCCAAATAAATTATCATTTTAGCACAATAAAGATTTATTTCTTTGGCTTTGGATTTCTGTGGTATAACAGGCTACGTATTTTTCAGAAGTTTCCTGTTCTCGTTTTACAGTGTTTTTATTTTTTTAAAAACAAATAAACTTGGTGCTCTAGTACTATGAATAATATAAAAATAAAACAGCATTTTGCAACACTTGTAACAAATGCTATAAAAATAATCTGCTAAAAAGAAAAAAACTATGGTTGCAGAGTTGGGTGGCTGTATATTGTGCTGTAGCTATTCTCATCCAATCCATGGTGCATTTGGTCACAGGTGATGCAGGGACAGTATCACTACCAATGTTTAAGAAAGAAAGTGGGCTTCAAGTTTCAATGTTTGTTAACCCAATGCACAGCTGCTTCAGGCACATCTCATTATAGCAGTAATTAAAGTTCTTGCCTTACCTGTGTAGTCAGGGACACCAGGGTTTCTAATGGAACAAATCTAGACTTAATGGCTTGCTGTCAATTAGCCCTGATGACTTGATAAAGTAATGAACAAGAATGTGGGTTGGGTTACAACTCTGAGTGATAACAAATACAGTAATTCAGCATCTTCCCCGTCCCTACCTCCGGATCCAATTTAAGAGTTTTGTAGAAGAAAGACAAGAAAATTATCTGCAAAATATGATCTCCTGATTACCAATGGATAATGGTGTTCTTCATCAATTTTGCCTTGTGCTTCACTCTTAACAAAGGATGAGATTGCCACAAAAAGCTGCCCTTCAATCATGGCACAACACCCCTCTTCTTGTCATAGACTCTAACAACAGAATAAAATCCAAAAATAGAAACAGAAGACAGGACTGTGTAGGGGCAGCACAATCTGTGTCAACTTGTCTGGTTAAAACCATCTTTTAGGAGGAAACCTGTCATCATAAGCATGCAGTTGAGAAAACAATTTTGTGTCTTTTATAACATTTGTATTCAGTGAAATGAAATCTATTATATTATGCTATGAAAGTTAAACTTATTTACCTCAATTGCTAATACATATCTAAACCAATACAGAAGCATCTTTGTCCATTGACTATCCCAACAGTAGTATCTGCTTTAAATAGATAAGTATATTATTAAATTTTCTCCTTCTGATGTCTTCCATACTTGAAATTTATGCTTAAGGAAATTTACATGTGTCTTCTAAAGTCTTGAAACATGTAGTGAAGAAATCTATGAAAACTGGCAAATTATCCAAATAAGCTATGCTCACACACAACTGAAACACTTCATAAGAAGCAAGTAACATTACTTGAGTAGGAAGTCAACACTATGAACTTGACAGGCCTTTCTATTAAGCCTGAAGTAAAATGATCATTTTATTGTTGGTGTAGTTCTTTCACTATTGCGATGATATGAGGTAAACACCTTTTCCTGTCAACTGTAAATATTGGTACAGAAACACTGTTGACTAACATATGCACACAAAAGAAAAAGTTAATAATAGTAAATACATATTGGAAAACTGTGGGAAATAACTTATATACTTTTGAACGATGCTTCATAATTAAAGTTTACTAAAATAATAACTAAACTGGAGATTCCAAACAAATCAACTTATTAGTTAATATCCTTATTACTTTATAAGATTCAGAGATTTCCTTAAATTACTTTAAAAAAGTATGATTATGGTAGTTTTTATTATTGTATGAGGACATTTTAATTTTATTTTAATGGTTTTTATAAATGTTAATCATACACAGGAATAGTTTTTAATACATAATTTTGATATGTATGCCTAATGTATTATCATAGTTTTTAAATCTCACTCTCAGCACCCCTTTTGCCTTATTCTCTTTCATGTTAATCCTTTCCCATTTCTCAACTTGTCCCATATCTGCTGCCATCCTCTTCTTTTACTGCATGTATATCTGTGTGTGTGTGTGTGTGTGTGTGTGTGTGTGTGTATGTGTGTTTGTGTGTGTGTCTGTGTATGCACATGTGAGCATGTGTGTGAAAAAAGAGTGTATGTGTTTGGGACTCAAATAGTTTTCTTATGATTGTTTACAGGAATATAGATGGGAATTTGTTTACAAAAACATGTGTACCTGATCAATGGATATACCATGAAAAAACGTGTCTTCCTCACCAATCAACCATTATCTGAAGAAAAAATTTCTAGGGATCTGTGGGAGCGGTTGTTCCATGAGCCATAAGAACAAGTCCACACAAGGATAATGGCTGTTGAGCATATTCACACTCACTTCTGATCCTCTAAAGTCTTCTGCTTCTACTTCCCTTTTACATGTGCACGCATGTGTTTATGTACTTATATAAAATCTCTAAACTAAAAGTGAGATAAAATATGGCATTTGTCTTCTTTGAGAGTGACTTAAATTACTTAATATGATCATTTCTAGTTGCACACACTTTACTGAAAATAAAAAAGCCTCATTTTTCTTTTTGGCAGAAAAAAAAACATTGCTTATGTTTACCATATTTGTTTACCTGTTTGTCTATTGTTAAATACCAAGGTTGGCTTCATAGTTTAAATATCATGAATAATCTGCCATAAACATTTATACTCTATGTGATATGTTTACCTGGAGCCCTAGCTGGATTAGTTCATTTCTCACAACACTATAAATAGATTTCTTTTGATCTACAAAATCTCATGAGAATTTATTGTTATTTATTTTTCTTAATATCTGGTATCTCAATATATTTTAATTTGTATTTATGTCATAGTCAGTGAGGCTAAATATATTCTCATATTCATGTTTGTTTATATCCTCAGAAATTACATAAAAGCCAAGTGGACATGGCAGCTCATCAATAATCATTATAGTACAGAGACAATAAAAGGAATCCCAGAGAGAGGTGGCTAGCCAAAAAAACAAGCCCCCGGTTCAATTTTAAAGATCTTTCATCAATAAGTTAGTAAGTGATCTAGGAAGACAATAGAGACCTCAACAGAGACCCCAAAATAGGTCAGAGGGATAAAATACTAGCTATGTAAGACTGAGGACCTGGGTTTGATTCCAGGAACCTACTTAAAGATAAGAGAAAAGCAACTCCACTAAGATGTCTTCTGATGTCTACACATACACCTTGACTTGTATGCAAGCTCTCTCTCTCCTTTTTCTCTCACTTTGTGAATCTGTGTACATGTGTGTGTGTACTTATAAGTACTTATAAGTACACACACACATACACACACGCACACACACACACACATACACATGCATATACAGACCAAAGCCATATAAGCATACCACAAACACAGGTATAATTTATACCTGTGGTTTAAACACATGTATAAAATATATTATACTATTCATTTTATTTTTTAAGAATGATTAAAATTAGCAGATTTTCCCTCCTTCTAAGTAGGACTGAAGTAGCCACTCTTAGGGACTTGGGAGAAAGAGAAGAGGGGGAGGAAAAAAAGAGGGGAAGTATCAGGTATGGGAGGAGATGGAGGAGACATAGAGAGGATCAGGAAATTGAACAAAGGTATGTAGCAATGGGGGATAGGGAAGTGGGGGTAGCAACTAGAAAGTCTCAGATGCCAGGAAAGCAAGAGGATTCCAGGATCCCATGGGAATGACATTAGCTGAAATACCCCACAAAGGGGAAGGAGAACTTTCAAGACCAAATCCAGAGGTTTGGCATAGTCCCCCTGGTTGAGGGATGGGGCCACCCACCCATCTCCAAAATTTTAACCAAAAATTGCTTCTATCTAAAGGAAATACAGGGACAAAGAGTGGAGCAGAGACTGAAGGAAAGGCCCCACCTGGTGATCCATCCCACATACAAACACCAAACTCAGACACTATTGCAGATGCCAAGAAGTGCATGCTGACAGGAGCCAACCATCAGACTGAGCACAGGGATCCCACTCAAGGAGTTAGGGGAAGGACTGAAGGAGCTGAAGAGGTCTTATCTGGCATCAATGGGAGCGGAGGCCCTTAGTTCTGTGGAGGCTTGATGCCCCAGTGAAGAGGAATGCTACGGTGGTTAGGCAGGAGTGGGTAGGTGGGTAAGGAGCACACTCATAGAAGAAGGGTAAGGGGGGGGGATGGGATAGAGGGTATATAGAGGGGAAATCAGGAAAGGAGATAACATTTGAAATGTAAATAAATAAAAAATTTTAACAAAAGATTAGCAGATTTTGTTAATGCCTGACATAATGGAAGAAATCCACACTCCCTGTCCCCCTCAGATACCTCACATTATTCCATTATCCCAAATATCCATTGGAAGCTTTTGAGGAAAGGAAACAAACAAACCAAAAGAGGCAAATCTCCACTTAAATTTATTTTATATTTATAGAAATAATTTTGTCATTTCAGACTTTGAAGCCATGGATAGAATTTCCCTTCCCCATTTGATTCTGAATGTATAATAGAGCATGTGTTGAAAATGTCTTGTCCCACTTACTAAAGAGAAACAACTCCAATTAAGACTACACAAGACATTGAAATTTGTTTTTAGTGGAAGGGAGAAATACTGGATTCAGAATTTACCATAGCATTTCTTTTTAAAATTCACTGATGTGTGACACAAATAACTAATAATAACTCTAGTTCCTTTAGCTAA
This sequence comes from Uromys caudimaculatus, assembly GCA_028551405.1. NCBI lineage: Eukaryota > Metazoa > Chordata > Mammalia > Rodentia > Muridae > Uromys > Uromys caudimaculatus. The sequence continues at coordinate 4,776,784 of CM052707.1, read as the reverse complement.
CCATTGGATTGTATGTCTAACTTCCAACGTTTCTAAGCAACCAGACCAGCATTATATATCACGCTTTAAGAGGGCTAGATGTCTGCTGAGTGACACATTCATAGTAACAATTTTCAAAAAGATGTCATGGATTTAAAAGCAAGAAGACAGAGGAGGGCTTGGAGGTATAAAAAGGAAGGAGAAGTAACATTATTACATTATATTCTGAAAGTAAATTCTAGAATCTCCTTCCCAAGTATCTACATCACCAGATCAAAGTGGAATGCCAGTCGAAGAACTGCTTTGGGAATTTATATTTTCCAGATTCAGAAATGGGTGAGAACAGGACTGATGCTGAGCCAACTGAGCTGTAGTTCCCTGTCTTTTGCACAGGCACTTAGCAAGGAAGCAGACCTTTGAAGCCAAGGATGACATTCAGTAACATTTTCTTCTTCATTTAGAGAAGGAGAATAGATATCTTGTCTAAATTTGCGGATAATTTACTGTCACTGTGTTTAATTGTCAGTTTTATCTGTGAAAGGGAATTATCATTACAGAGCTTCCCAACGTGTTCCCATTGCCTTAGGCATATATTTCAATCTCAGTTTCTAGCAAATCTATTATATTTCCATTCTGTTAAGCAGAGACTATAAATTTATTTACACAGAAGGTAGAAGCACCTCGTGAATTATATGTGTAATTCCAGAAATCAGGAGACTGAGATAGAAAGACAGTTATGCATTCCATGGTGGTCTGGGATACAGAGAGAGTTCTAGAGCAGCCTAGGCAGAAATTTGAGGATATGTAAAATGATGATGATGATGATGATGATGATGATGATGATGATGATGAAGAAAAAAGTTGGTGTAGTGACTGGTTTTGTGTGTCAACTTGACACAAGCTGGAATTATCACAGAGAAGGGAGCCTCCCTTGAGGAAATGCCTGCATGACCTCTAGCTGTACAACATTTTCTCAATTACTGATCAAGGGTGGGAGGGTTGAGCCCATTTTGGGTGGTGCCATCCCTGGGCTTGTAGTCCTGGATTCCATAAGAAAGTAGGCTGAGCAATCCAGGGAAAGCAATCCAGTAAGCAGCATTCCTCCATGGCCTCTGCATCAGTTTCTGCCTCCAAGTACCTGCCCTGAGTGAGGTCCTGCCCTAACTTCCTTTGGGATGAACAATAATGTGGAAATGAAACCTGAATAAACCCTTTCCTCCCCAACTTGCTTCTTGGTCATGATATTTTCTGTAGGAACACAAACCCTGACTAAGGCAGTTGAGAATGAAAAAAAAAAAGAGAGAGAAAAAAGAAAAAGAAAAATCCAAAATTTTGGCTTATTCTAGAATTTTCTGGAATCTAGGTATTGATTTTTTTCCTTTTCTCAACTCAAGGGCCACATGTCATCCCTGCATCAATACCTTTTCTTGATCATCCATCTGCTCACTCATAACTTTACTTACTGTGATTTGACTATGCATTGTGACTTTCATTATGTCCATTTCCACCCACACACAACATTATTAAAGGATATTTCAATTAATTTTAATATTTTTATTGCATTATTTTTCCAATCCAACTTTCATAGTTTTTTTTGTTGGTTATCAATCTAATATCCCTCCTTATATAAGATATACTTTTATTAACCTAACAAGTACAATTTCCCTTAGTTCCATTTCCAAGCCTGTAAAGGCAGAGAGAGAGAGAGAGAGAGAGACAGAGACAGAGACAGAGACAGAGACAGAGACTAAGTGAGAAAGAATAGGAAAGAGAAGGAGGGAAGAAAGAACTCTGCTTGCAATTGTTTTTCTGACTTTCATTTGTATTTCTCTTAGTGAAGAACCATAGGAATTCAATGACATTATTGCCATAACATTATATTTTTGAGTATTGTTTCTGTCCATTTTTTCCCATCTGAAATGTCTGTTGTATGTACATAAGGACATCTCAGTGTATCTCCTGCCTCTTTCTGACTCTCATATTCTTGTTTGTTTTCTTTTTACTATGTTAATTCTACCATTCCATGAACATAAGAGGAGATCTCTCCATTTTTCTGAGGTCTTCTTCAATTTCTTTCTTGAGTGAGTTGAAGTTCTTCTCATACAGATCTTTCACTGGTTTGGTTGGAGTTACCGAATATTATTTTATATAATTTGTAACTACTGTGGAGGTTGTTGATTCTCTCTTTTCTTTCTCAGCCTGTTTATCTTTTGTATAAAGGAAGGTTACTGATTTTTTTGAGTTAGTTGTATATCCAGGCACTTTGCTGAAGTTGTTTATCAGCTGTAGAAGATCTCTGGTAGAATTTTTGGGGTCGCTTATGTATACTATCATATCATCTGCAAATAGTGATACTTTGACTTCTTCTTTCCCAATTTGTATCCCCTTTATCTTCTTTTGTTGTCCTATTTTTCTAGTTAGAACTTGGAGTACTATATTAAACAGATATAGGGAGAGTGGGCATCATTGTCTTGTCCCTGATTTTAGTAGTATTGCTTAAAATATCTCTCCATTTAATTTGATATTGGCTGTTCGTTTGCTGTTGGTTTACATTTAGGTGTGGTCCTTGAATTCCTGTTCTCTCCCATACTTTTAGCATGAAGAGGTAGTGTGTTTTGTCAAAAACTTTTTCAGCATCTAAGGAGATGATCATGTGGTTTTTTTCCCCTTTGAGTTTGTTTATCTAGGGGATTACATTAATGGATTTTTGTATATTGAACCAACCTTGCATTCCTGGGATGAAACATACTTGATCATGTTAAATGATGATTTTGATGTGTTCTTGGATTTGGTTTGTGAGAATTTTATTGAGTATTTTTGCATAGATGTTCTTAAGTAAAATTGGTTTGAAGTTCTCTGTCTTTATTGTGTGTGTGTGTGGCTTAGGTATCAGAGTACTTGTGACTTCATAGAATAAATTAGGTAGTGCTCCTTCTGTTTCTGTTTCATAGAATATTTTGAGGAGTGTTGGTATTTTCTCTTCTTTGAAGGTCTGGTAGAATTCTGCACTAAAGCTATCTGGCCCTTGCCATTTTTCTGTTGGGATGTTTTAATAACTTCTTTTCCCTTAGGTAATCCGGGCATGTTTAGATAGTTTACCTGCTCTTGATTTAAGTTTTGTACATAGTATCTGTCTAGAAAATCATTCATTTCATCTAGATTTACCAGTTATGCTGAGTATAGGATTTTATAGTAGGATCAAATGATTTTTTAAATTTCCTCAGGTTCTGTTGTTATGTCTCCCATTCCATTTCTGATTTTGTGAATATGAATACTTTCTCTGTGCCCTTTAGTTAGTTTGGCTAGGGGTTTATCTATCTTGTTCATTTTCTCAAAGAACCAGGTTTTGGCTTTGTTGATTCTTCGGGTAGTTCTCTTTGTTTCTATTTGGTTGATTTCAGCCCTGAGTTTGACTATTTGTTGCTCTCTATTCCTCTTGGGTGTGTTTGCTTCTTTTTGTTCTAGGACTTGTAGGTATACTGTTAAGTTACTAGTGTAAGCTCTCTTCAATTTCTTTATGAGGGTACTTAGTGCTATGAATTTACCTCTTAGCACTGTTTTCATTCTGTCCCATAAGTTTGGGTATACTGTGTCATCATTTTCATTGAAATCCAGGAAGTCCATAATTTCTTTCTCTATTTTCATTGAAATCCAGAAAGTCCACAATTTCTTTTTCTATTTCTTCCCTGACCAAATAGTCATTGAGTAGAACGTTGTTTAGTTTCCATGGGTATTTGGGTTTTCTGTTGGTTTTGTTGTTACTGAAGTCTAGCCTTAGTCCATGGTGATCTAATAGGATGCATGGGATTACTCCAACCATCTTATATCTGTTGAGGCTTGGTTTATGACCAAATATATGGCCAATTTTGGAGAAGGAACCATGAGATGCTGAGAAGAAGGTATATTCTTTTGTTTTAGGTAAAAATGTTTTGCATATATATGTTAAATACATTTTGATTCATAACTTTTATTAGTTTCACTGCATCTCTGTTTAGTTTCTGTTTCAATGACCTGTCCATTGGTGAGAGCAGGGTGTTGAAGTCTCACACTATTATTGTGTGGGGTTCAATTCATGTTTTGAGCCTTATTAAAGTTCCTTATGTGAATGTGGATACACTTGTATTTGTGGCATAGATGTTCAGAATTGAGATTTTGTCTTGGTGGATTTTTTCCTTTGATGACTATGATGTGTCCTTCACCATCTCGTTTGATAACTTTTAGTTGAATGTCTATTTTATTGGATATTAGAATGGTATATTCAGATTGTTTCTTGGGACCATGTGCTTGGGAGTCTTTTTTCTGCCTTTTGCTCTGAGGTAGGATCAGTCTTTGTTATTGAAGTGTGTTTTTTGTATACAGCAAATTGCTGGATCCTGCTTGCTTATCCAGTCTGCTAACTTATTTCTTTTTATTGGGGAATTGAGTCCATTGATATGTGATTCTCTCAATATTGTTTTCTTGTGCGATGATTAATTTTTTGTTTTTTTCCTTTGGTATAGGTATCCTCCTTCTATAATTCTCTGTAGGGCTGGATTGGTAGATAAATATGGTTTAAATTTGGTTTTGTCATAGAATATTTTGGTTTCTCCATCTATGATGATTGAGATTTGCAGGGTAAAATAGCCTGGGCTGGCATTAGTGTTCTCTTAGGTTCTGTATGATCTCTGTCTAGGTTCTTTTGGCTTTTAGGGTCTCTGTTGAGAAGTCTGGTATAATTCTTATAGTCTGCTTTTATGTGTTACTTTGCCTTTTCCCCTTACAGCTTTTGATATTCTTTCTTTGGCTTTGCATTTAATATTTTGATTATTATGTGACAGGAGGATTTTCTTTTCTGCTACCATCTATTTATTGTTTTATAGGCCTCTTGTACGTCTATGGCCATCTCCTTCTTTAGGTTAGAGAAGTTTTCCTCTATGATTGTATTGAAGACTTTTCTGGTCCTTTGAGCTGAGAATCTTTGCTCTCTTCTATACCTATTAGTCTTAGGTTTGGTATTTTCATTCATTCAGGATTTCCTGAATGTTTTGGGTTAGGACTTTTTTTTTTTTAATTTTTTGAATTTTCTTTGACTGTTGTGTCTATATCTTCTAAGGTATCCTTTATGCCTGAGATTTTTCATGCCTATCTATGTTGTTGATGCTTGCATCTGTAGCTCCTGACTCCTTTCCTATGTTTTTCCTTTCCAGGTTTGCCTCTATTTGTGATTTCTTTATTGTTTCTACTTCCATTTTTAGGTCTTGGACTACTTTATTCAATACCTTCACCTGTTTGATTATGTTTTCCTGTATTTATTTAAGGGTTATTTGTTTCTTTTTTAAGGTCTCGTGGGAGGCCTTCAGAATATGGGTTCTGTTGCTTTGGGTGAAGCAGATATCCTGGGAGACTTTCAGATTGTAGGGTCTGTTGCCCTCAGTGCAACAGAACTCCTGGATCACTTTCAGACTGTGGAGTCTTCAGAGGGACAGACAAGCTACTGTTCTGCCCTGATAGAAGGCACAGGCTGGAAAGTGGATGGAGTTTGAGCAGAAGGGTGTGTCCTGATTGTGCTGGGCTTCTCTGTGATCCCAGCTGCTGAGGTTATTTGGGAGGGTCCCTTATCTATTGCCCTGTGTGCAGATCTTCTAGGAGTCCCATCCAAATAGATAAAGATACAATCTGAATAAAATAGGCTTCCACATGAAAGGCAAGACTCAAAGAAGAAAGGGACATGAAAGACAAAAATGTGGAGAGTACACAAAGCTGATCCCCCACACAGTCTGCCCTCCATGGGGACAGATCAACAACCTAGCTGAAGAAGGACAGTTTGTTCCTCAGACTGGCAGGTTGGAAAAATTTAATTCAGAAATAGAGATTTGAGGAAAGATGGATGATCAGGTCTGCAGTTATGAAGGACCACTGCATCAATGGATCTTCATAAGGACATGCAGATTATTAAGTTTATGGGGTTGATAATCCAAAGGCCTTTCTATATAAGTGTGATATGCCTGGAATACATACACACACTTTTATTACCTCCAGCTGGTATACAAACACTTCCTTAGTACATGCTTTGACTCACAACCATTAAAGGTAAAGTTAGTTTGTAGAATAAGTTATGACTAAATGAGGGGCAGAAAGAGTGATGAATCATAGATAAATTAGACAGAATGAGTCAATGATAGAATATGCTAAACTCATAGAAGAGACAGGAAGGAGATTCTAGTGCAGCACAGAGAGGCAGAGAGCAGTTTGTTCCTGAGTTCAGTTGAGTTTGTGTAGTTCTGTTCAGTTCAGTGACTCATTCAGTCAGTTCATTCCTCTTCAGTTCAGTTCAGCTGAGTCAAATTCAATGAGTACAGTGGAGTTGACTTCAGTTCCTTCTTTAGTTTGTTTATTTAGTTTCTTCATTGAGAGTTTGTTCATTCAGTTCATTTATGAGTTTATGCAGAGGCAGTTGAAGCCTGAGAATCAGACAGAGGCAGAAGCTTAACACATATTGTCAGAGTTTGTTTGAGATCAGGCAGAGCAATTCAGTGAGAAGCTGAGAGAAGCCAGATTTAATCAGTCAGCTTGGAGAAGAGTTTGAGCAAGAACAGCTGAGTTGAGCCATCCAGCTAGAGCTCAGAAAACTAGAAAGTAGGAGCTTATTCAGTAGCAAGCCTCTGAGAAGGCAGTTACATTCTAGTGAATAAAAGTTAAATTTACACAATTGGAATTGAGTTCCATGCAAAGTGATAAATATGGAACAATTTGCATTCTTCTATATACATGTTGACATCAAATTAGACCAGCACCATTTACTGAAAATGCTTTCTGTTTTTCATTACATAATTTTGGCTTAGTCAGAAATCAAGTATCTATGGGTGTGTAGATTTACTTCTGGTTCTTTAATTCAATTTCATTTCTCAGTCCATCAGTTTTTACGCCAGTGCCTTATGGATATCATTACTATATCTCTGTCTTAGAACTTGAAATCACGGATAGTGATTCTCTGGAGATTCTTTTATTACACAGGATTGTTTTGGCTATCCTGATTTTTGTTTGTTTGTTTGCTTGCTTGCTTGTTTGGATGGGTGGATGGTTGGTTGGTTTTCCATATGAAGTTGAATATTGTTCTTTCAAATCTGTGTAGAATTGTGTTGGAATTTGGACGATAATTGTATTGAACCTGTAGATTGCTTCTGGTAAGATGGCCATTTTTATTATGTTAATTCTACTGATGCATGAGCATCAGAAGATCTTTTGATCTTCAGATATTTTCTTCAATTTCTTTCTTTAAAGAAAAAGTTTTGGTCATATATGTCTCTTACATCTTCGGTAGAGTTACACCAAGCAATTTTATATTATTCATGACCAGTGTGAAGGTGTTCCTTCTCTGTATTCTTTCTCAATTAACTTATCACTTGTATATAAAAGGACTACTGATTTTGTTTTATTTTTTTTGTTTTGTTTTGTTTTAGTACATGTTGTATCCTGACACTTCGCTAAAAGTGTATACCAGCAGTAGGAGGTCCTGGGTAGAAATTTTGGGGTCATTTATGTAGACTATAATATCTTCTGCAATTAATAATACTTTGAATACTTCTTTTCCAATTTGCATCTCTGTAATCTCCTTTAGTTATCATATTGTTCTAACTAAAATTTTATGTATTATATTGAATATTTATGAAAGAGTTGACAGTCTTATCCTGTTCCTGAATTTAGGATAATTTCTTTAAATTTCTCTCCATCCAATTTGATGTTGTCTATTGCTTGCTGTGTACTGCTTTTCTTATGTTTCCATAGATGCCTTGTGTCTCTGATCTCTACAAGAGTTTTATTATGAAGATGTATTGGAATATGTCAAAGGATTTTTAAGCCTTTAATGGGATACTTATATTTTTCTTTCAGTTTATATGCATTGTGGATTACATTGACAGAGTTTCTTATGTTGAACCATACCTACATTTCTGGGATGAGGCTTACTTGATCAGAGTAGATGATCTTTTGAATGTGTTCTTGGATTCAGTTTGTGAGGATATTATTGACTAATTTTTGTATCGATATTCATGAGAGAAATTGGTCTGAAATTCTTTGTTGAATATCTGTATGATCTGAGTATGAAGGTTTCTAAGGCCACATAAAATGAATTTTGCAATGTTCCTTCTGTTTCTATTTTGGAGAATACCTTGAGGAGTATTTGTATTAGCTTTTCTTTGAATGTCTTGTATGCTTCTCTGCTAAAACCATCTGGCCTATTTTTGTTTTGTTTTGTTTTGTTCTTTTGGCTGGTACTTTTGATAACTGCTTCTATTTCTTTAGATCTTTTAAAATTGTTATTTTGATCTTGACTTAACTTTGGTAAGAGCCAAAGTTAATCTAGGAAATTGTCCATTTCTTTTAGATTTTCCAATTTTGTGGAGTACAGGCTTTCAAGATAAGATCTAATGATTCGCTGAATTTCTCTAATGTCTGTTGTTATGTCCCCCTCTTTCATATCTGATTTTATTAATTTTGACATTCTCTGTCTGCCTTTTAATTAGTTTAGATAACAATATGAATATCTTGCTGATTTACTCAAAGAACCAACTCTTTGTTTTATTGGTTATTTGTATTATTCTCTTAATTCTGTTTTATTGACTTTAGCCCTGAATTTGATTATTTCTTACTATCTACTCCTCTTTGGTATGTTTGCTTCTTTTTGTTCTAGTGCTTTATGGTGTACTGATAAGTTGCTAATATTAGATCTCTCTCATTTCTTTATATAGATACTAAGAACTTAGAAATGCCCACTTCTCATACATTTCATTGTACCCCACAAAATTGGCTCAAATGGAAGGAGACCAACATTTGTAAAAGAAACATTATAAAATCATAAATCACACATCAAATACTACATATAATAGTGGGAAATTTCAACATTCCACTCTGACCAATGGACAACTCATCCTCAGAGAAACTAAACACAAAAATAATGGAGCTGATAGACATCATGAACAAAGTGAGCTTAATAGATATCTACAGAATATTGGACCCAAACCCAAAAGCATATACCTTTTTTCTGTACTTTGACCAGTTTATAGTAGACATATGTCTGTATTTTTTCATTATAATTGGCAGTGGACTCTTTCCCAAACCTGAGGACATACTTGGTCACAAAGCAAGTCTCAATGGATATAAGAAAACTGAAATTTATCCTATAAGATCATCATTTGTAAGGAGTAATAATATACTGCTTATACTTTCCAGACAAATAAGAGAATTGATATCAGGTAGGATGAAGCCCAATTTATCCTGCTAAGTAGTCCTGGCAATATTCTTTTGAACACCTTTATTTACTTAAAGAAAATGGTAACTGTTCAAATGTAGGATGAATGAGTTGAATAATTAGACCTCAGTTGTTGCTTTTGCCACGCATTAGGACAACCAAAAGAATTCAAGATTCTCAAGATAAGAATCATAAATGAAACAAGAGCATCTTGCCATAAACATAATAAATTTAAAGACTTTAAAGTAGTATATTATTACTACTTACCTTTGTTGATATATACAGATACAAAGTTTAAGTGGTTAAACCTGCTTACACACAAATAAAGACTGATTAGTGACAGAGGAACAGGTATTCTCTTAACTGTTTGACTACAACAATATGTAACATGAATCTGTAATAATGTAGTCATCTTTAGAGTCAAACCTGTGAATACCCAGAAATAGAGACAACACAAGTTGATTGCTAAGCTCGTACCTTCTCATTGTGTTCCAAAATCATTTCCACTAGTGTTTAAAAGACACAACTTTATACTTTCTGATTTTGGGTTTTCTACTTTAAGCCTAATCTGGGTAGTCCTTTTAGTTTTAACAACTCATTTCTACAAGTAAAAAGGTTGTTCTATACATTTCCCTAGCATAATTTCTTCATGACTAAGCCACCACATCATCTGTTCATGGCCAGTGGCTTTCACATTTTAAGTTCTGAAGTGACATCTTCAGGATAACTGATTAAGATATTAACCACATATCCCACAGAGGACTTAGAAACAGTATATAGACAAGAATACCACTCAGGATCATCTGAGAGGTGATACGACCACTGCAAACAATCAAAAATTGCCACAAATGATACAGGAAAAATTTTGTGTACGTTTTTACAACTTTCAACCTCTATAAACAGTAATGTAACTCTAAGAAGGCACTCACACCAGAGGTCTTCCCTTGAAACAGAAGACACCTTATCAAGCATTCTGAATTTTGCCAACAAGGATGGTTTGACTAAGACACAATACTGTTTGTTTGATGAACAGAGTTTGAAGGGCAGAGAAGGAGGATTCAGCACAATGGGGCTACTCTTGTAGTGATTCCAGCAGAACAAGAGATCATGAAATATTAGGAGATTGTAGAACCTCTAGCTACTAGAGAAGTTTACCCCTTAAGATTCCAGCAGGTAAATAATGGAGATGTTATTTAATGATGTGACAAATTTTAGCCAAGTTAATATTATAAATGATATAGAGAACTATGACCTAAGACACTAAATAAAACTCTAGAAATTGTACCCAAAAGAACAACAACTGCAATATGCTTGACAAAATATGTAAAATAAAGCTGGCTAGATGACTCAGGTTGGGAAGCACAGACCATCCAACACTGACTTCCATAGCTCAAACCATTGAAGTCACACAATTAATTAGTTAATTGCAATTATCATAATTAAATATTATTTTTACAATTATCATAATAACCAATAAATAAATATGATCATTTTAATTATAAAAACAATGAATATATAATGAAGTATATGATATAAGATAGTTATAATTAATGATTATAATTAATTAATTGAATGAAACTATTTGTCCTAATGTAGTCAAAGAACTAAAAGAGTATATGAACTAAAAATGTATGGCTTATGAAAATGATTAACAAATAAAATGAGTTATCAGCCAAAAGATACAAACTGCAATATATATTATAAAAGTTAAACAAAGAGAAAAATACATGTAAGTGTCTATCAAGACACCAAATCACCTTAAAGATTTAAAAGTAAAATAATTGAAGAAAATACAATTTAAACCCACTATATAGGATGAAAAGGAAAAATGAATGGAAAACTTTTGAGAGACGATATTTAAAAACATTTTTCTTTATTTTTATTCACTTTGAGTAAAAGCTTATTAAACTTTTCAAAGTTCATAAATTCCCCGAGATGATTAGAAAAGTTAGATTCTACACACTCTTCCTGTGTATAAGGCTCAGAATTTAGATCTGGGGACAAATGTAGGTAAAAGTGGAAAAAATTAAGGATATTTAAAATGACGAATCAAGAGTGAATGCCATAGCTAACTGATATCATGAAAAAGATCATTTTAATTAAAATACTCAGTAAACAAGGAAAATTATATAAGTGTAAAAAATATTAATTTACCAAGAAGATATGCATTAATGTGTGCACGACACAACTTAACTAATAAATCCAAAGAACATGAACTGAAATACAACATAATAATAGTAGGGAGATTCAAATGCCCTGACTTCAAGAGGAAGTGCAAAAACCAGACAGAAAGCCTTTCATTTAAGGGATTACTGCAGGGTTGAAGTTGTGGCTCTGAGATTAAGAACACTAGCTGCTTTCCCAGAGGACCCTGGTTCAACTTTTAGCACTGATGTTATGGCCCACAGCTGTCTCTAATTCCAGGGAATCTGATGTTATCTTCTAGTCTCTGCCCTCACTGCAAATGCATGGTGCACAGACACACATGCAGGCAAACCCCCATACATAAAAAATATATATAATTAAATTTAAAGAGAGTATGTGAAGGAGATTATTTGAAAAATGTGGCATAAAAGCAAAACTAAACATGTTCAGAATATATGTACATACAAAATAGTCACCTCAACCACAGAAGAGCATGCTCTATTCATAAGCAGATGGAGGATAACTGAAATAAGTCCATGATATAAACAAACCAACCAACAAATAGCAATCCAACAATTCATCTCAATGAAGTGAAAGTGAGATCAAAAGAGCAAAGATTTAAACAATTTTAAAATGCAAAAAAAATAATAATAAAGGAAAGAAAGAAAACTATGGGAAGTGTAGGCTTTTTCTTGACAGTTGTTACTCATCATGCTCAGAATATCTTCACCCTGGAAGCTACAATCAAGGTCATTTGTTGTGTCAAAAGTAAGGGACCTGGTAACTCTTTCAATTACCATACATCCACATTGAAGATGGTCTGCATCCTCAAAAAATTCCAAATTTTTTATATAATTTCCATTGTTGTATTGACCACACCCCTACTTATGGATTTTACTGGAGAATCATGGGAAGAATTATACAAATGGAAAATAAGATCCATCCCAATTAAGGAGGAGAAAATTGTCACTCTACCTCTATATGCCATCTCCCTGGTAAATATTCATAATATAATTTCAAAACCCCAGAATACAGTGTCCTATGTGTTGCTGTGCACATTGTTTCTACATACTTCATTCTCATCTCTTGTAAGACTGTGCTGTCATTTGCTTCCCTAAATTAGCTATGCATACAATCATAGCTCTGTGCCTTAAATTCGGTTCTTATAGAGGACAAAGGGGGTGAAAACTTTGCCCACCTGTAGATTTAGAAATTATATTAAGAGATAAACAAAAATGAATAAAAATTAAACATGAAGAAATTAGTCAACATGCTTGCTAGTGTGGAACTGAAAATAAGTTACAATAGAAATAAAATACAGATTAAAATGCTTTGAGAAAGTTAAAGTAAAAATAAAGCATACTGGAATTTATTGAAAACAGTAAAAACCACATAAGAATAAAATGTGTAAGTTATTTTAGTGCCATTAATATAAACAATCACATAGTAAAGAAAAATAACCTCAAATTGTCAAACTAAATTTAAAAGAAAAATCTAGAGAAGGAAGAATATACTAAGCTTGAAATTAAGGGAGGCATGGAAATAACTCAAATTTCATCTCTTATAAACACACTGTACAATAGAAAAAATGGTTTTATTATTTAACATTAAAAATAAAAACAAAATCAAAAAACTGAGACATCTAAAAGAAAAAATAGAATCTAATTTAGGAATTGTTATTATAGGCTATGTCACAGAAATAAAAATGATTTCAGAGAATAGTGTGGAAAACCATCATACACATAAAAAGACCAGAAACCTGGAAGAAACAGATCAACTCTGAGAACACAAAATAAATCTGAAGTGTATATTAATGAAACCTGAAGAGAGTGAAGCCATATTCAATTACAGCCCTCAAAATGGCCATTTCTAGAAGTCTGCTGAATATTTGAAGGAGCCTGGTGTAAATATTCCTGAAACTCTTCCTAAAAACTGAAGCAAGAGAATGGTTGCAGGCTCTTTCTCTGAGACCAGTATTGATTAACTAAGACAAAGACACATCAGGTAAAGAAGCCAAACACATCTTTGTTATCTTTGGCTGCAAACTGCTCCCCTTTTTTCTGTGCAATGAAAATGTATGCAACATATTCACATAGAATTTATACCTGCAATTCAGAGAGCGTTCACTATATAAAAAAACCAAAGCATCAGATTGTATTAGTAAAATAAGTTACAAAATGTATATTATTAATTAATGACAAAAATGCCAATTTTAAAATACTTTCATGATTAAAAATTGCCAGAAACATTGAAAATAAAGTAGAAGAATTTTTACAACGTGTAGTCAATTTATGAAGGTTTTTTTTATACATTCCAGTATAAAAGAATAAGCTCAGAATAAGCTAAGTGTGCCACTGTGCCTACTCCTAATCAGCACACTGACAAAGGATAGATAAGAAAGGAAGGAGTCAGAAAGGAACTAGCAGAATTCTACATTTTAAAATTACAGCCCTAAAGTAAACATACACTAATACACACAAACACACAGCCATACACATACACACATGTGTATATATATATATATATATATATATATATATATATACATACATATATACATATACATATATACATACATACATACATACATAGAAGACACACATAAATACATATACATTGAAACACAGTGACACACAAATACATACACACACACAATACACATCCATACAGACCCATACAGACACACATACATATACACCTACGTACGTCCATGTACAAACACACAAAAATATATAGAATCATATATTCACAATAGACACACAGAGACATACAGACAGACAGATGCACACACACATACACACACAACCTTTGGAAGTGAAACATATAAAATACAGTATATTCAGTCTTTAGGATACAAAATTAAACCACAAGGTCAAATGCATTTGTTCTTCATAAGAATAAGAAATCAGAAAAATGAAATTAAGGAAACAATTAAATTTTAATAGTTTTTATGTATTAAATTAACCAAAAAGTAATAGACACATGCAATGAAAACCATAGAACACTACTAAAAATTATGAAAAGATTTGAATAAGTCAAATTAGACTACACTTCTGAAATTATAAACACCTAGGAGACAACATGGAAGAAACCTTCATGGCTTTAAACATAGTAATACATTTTTGGATATGATACTAAAACCACAGTAAAAAAAAAGGACAAAATTGACAAAGAGAACCTATAAAACTTAGAAACACATTTCTGAGTACACAGTACATAATATACATAGCGAATCTTAGGGAATTTAAAAATACCACGTAATTTATCAAATAAATAATTACTAGATTCCAACAACAAAATTCAAATAACTTCATTTAAACAATGTGAACAACTAGATAGTTTGAATCTGGTCATATGGTGAAGGTCAATTTGCTATAATTACTAGTGTGTTTGTGATATGTTGCATCATTGGAAAGTAATGAAGCCTCGGGGTGGGGGGATTAGTTAGAGTTATTAGGTTACTTACTACTTATTTCCTAGAATCCCTTCTCTCTGTGTCCCTTACCTACTATGCAGGGAATCATTTTTCAACCCTGTGATTCCTGCCAACACAGGTTTGGAAGCCATGGAACCAGCCAACCATGTATTGAGACCTATGAAATCATGACCACAAATAAACTTTTTCTCTTCTAGGTTGCTTGTCTCAGAAAATTTGTCAATTCAAAAATAGTTATAAACACATAAATATATATATATACATCTTAAAAAGCTTTTATACATATAGAGTAAACTTTATTTTATATACATATCCAATTTGGTATATATCATTATATATATATATATATATATATATATATTTATGTATTTATATATTTATATATAATTTGTATAGGACATATTGATATCCTATACAATGGTAAGAAATCATTTGAAAGATGTAGAACATTCTCAATAAGCAAAGATGAGGAAGTCAAAATTGTATTGAATTTCCATCTCAGGTTTGAGTGACTTTTATTTAAAAACAGGAGAAAAACAAATAAAACAAAGATACTAAGAAATTAAATTACTTTTTCCTTTTGGCACCATTGGAAGGTTGTAAAATCAAACAGGGCTTAAGGATGGGAGTGAGTAGACTATTCAAAAAATTTTCAAATTTCCAGTAACAACTAATTTGACATTGTATTTCAGAATAATAATAATCAAATGTTATTTTTCTGAATAATCACAAGAAAAAAAGCATGTTTTTATAGATATAGTCATTTGTTAATGTTTATAGTAACGTTATCTATCCACTGCTGCAGAAAGAACAACCCATGTTCTGTTAGTGGAGAGCTGTGTAAGCAATATATAGTGGATCTGTGTCTATTATTCAACTTTAACATGGAAGCCAATCCTGGAAGTTGCTAGAAAACGCATGAAGTTGCTCTATGCTATGTTAAGTGCAATAATCAAATATACACTTGTATGGTGAAGACAAATATTGCACAAGTACACTCAAAAAAGTTACCCAAAATAGTTCAATGCATAGAAAACAGACTAGCAACTGTCATGGCCAGGAGAAGAGAAGAAATAGAAATGCTTAACATTTAGCTTCAGATGCACAGAGGAAAACGGGTTAGAAATCTGTTGTCCAATGATGACAATATGTTCTCCATTACTGGAGTGTGCAGGTGAAATGGTTAAAATGGTCAGTTGCTTGCTACAAGCTTCCTTAAGGGTAGTGCATAGTCAATGGGCACAGGACTGATGGGTGATAGTGTCTCATGTTATTTCTCTATTTCAGTGCAGCTCATACTCTGTAATGTAGCTCTGACAGGTGATAGTTCCCAGACCCCTCAGAATCTGTGACGTGACTTTTGAAGTTTGTACCAAATTTGGCCTGTAGTTTTTCCATAGTTTTACACTGTATCCGTGCAAGTGTGTACCGCACTAATTCCATTTTTATTTCTTTTATTCTGCCTTTGTTCATGATATATCTGATATTCTCAACTGTTCCAAATTTGAGCTATTGTGACTACTTTGCATCTTTCTCACTGACACACCAGCTATGACACTGAAATATTTTTCATTTATTCCTAGACCATAAAGAGACCCTGTGTTTTCCTCTATCCAATTACATAAGTCAACAAATACTGCCGTCATTTCCATTAGCATTCCAAGAGTTGGACATACACATATTCCATTCACATTTTCAAATTTTTAGGAAAAAATTAAGAAGACTAAACTTGAACATCTAACATTTTGAACAACTAGCTTTTTATTCATATAATGAACCCTTTTTCAAAAGACAGGTTGAATGGGGGTGAGTTCCTAAGTTCTTGCATGCCTATAATTCAAAAAAAGGAGAAGTAGCAAATACATTTCTCCCCAAGATGAAATAGTTTTACTGTTTTACTAATTAATGCTTAATATTCACTATAATTCAACTAGTGACGACTCTGCCTATTGCTGTCATCCCCCAGTTCACACATTTCTACCCTCTGTTAAGAAACATGACAATACCTTCTGCTCCCAATGTGCTAGTTATATAAGTCTCCTAGGATAGCAACTTAGTCATTATGTCAAAAACAGTGAGTGAAGAGAATCCACTGAGCTTTGTTCCTGGTGAGTACACTGGATGCTGCTAATTGTGACCTTTCTCAGTACTCAGGAACCATCCATCCATTCAGAGTGGCTTTCAAATACTTTACTGAGCATAAATGTCAAGATCCTTGGACTATAGTTTTAAGACTCTGTAACCTTTGCAGAAACTTGGGACATTTTCCTTCTGTCCTTTCCTGGCAGCTCTGCTGTTATTAACAATTCCTTCAAGATTACTGGCATCCAATTTATTTTTAAGACCACTTGTGCACTTACATCCATGTGTCCTAGCCACAAAAATGAGTCCCATGCAGAGTTTCCTGTGCTGTTGTTGTCATTCCTACTCACTTCAGTAGGGTTATTTTCTTCACAGCTTTCTATTCATCTTTCTAATGCACATAAGACTCTCCTTGACATAAAAAAAAATACATGAAAAAAAATGAAGTTAAAAAAGATAATATTTATCTACTGGTATTTAGCACAGAGACAACATTCATGTCTTAGTGCACAACATAAATGACACATTTTGTTTTCTTTTGTATGTTTGAAATTATTAATGTACTTTTTAAATTCATTTTCTTGCTGCTGTCCAACTGATATCTTCTCACATATTTAATTTTTCCTATTCTTTTTATTTTTGTATATTTTAGTTTTTACTTACACTTTGTCAAAAGTATTATAGGAGTGTGTTCATCTTTACAGAAAAAGTTCTGTGTTATATTTCACCAAAATCAATCACAATTTTTTGATTATCCAAATTATAAAGAGTCTTCAATTGGACCATTTCTCTCTACCACATGAACTTTGGGGCCAAAGGCTGATATTGCCAATGTGTGTTAATATTTTAGGAGATCTATTGATATCTCTACCTGTATGTTGACGGTGCATGTGAAAGGGAGTGCAGGTTACTATATTGATGGAGTCACTCGACTAGCATCATAGTACATTCTGTCACAAAATATGACCTAAACCGTATATTTACATCGGTGGCAAGAATCTACTTGCTCATTTCTTTACTTCCCAACGTATGAACTTGCTGGCAAGGATAAAAGGCCTCAGCACTTCTTTTCAACTCTTTCCTTTTCTGCCCACACTCTTAGCCATTTTACACTACATACAGGACACTTTGACCAACAAATGTGGGAGTTTCCATTTACAATGACCGATTCTATGATAGCAGCTATTTTCTGCACATTTGATTCATATCTGATTTCTGCCTGTACTGTGCACCAGATACTTCAAGTTGAAGGCTCAGTGACTTAAATCTCTCTGTACTTGCAAAACACAGCAAAGTCCATCTGACTGGCTATAAAATAAAGATACCAATAATCATCTCCTTGTTACTGACAATTTGCTAGAATAGTCCACAGAACTCAGAAACATTTTACTTACATGTCCTGGCTTATTACAAATGACACACTCAAAAACAGCAAACCAGTACAAAATCAAAGGGCTTCTGTAATTTTGATTTTTACCACCCACTCCTTGTATTCTTCTAAACTATACCAGATCCCTTCATCTATATCCCCTCTTAACTTTATATGTTCTCTATATAATAATATATAAGTGTTTTATATGTGTGTGTATTAGTGTGTATAGAAAAAAATCATATATGAATCAAATATGCAGCAAGCTTCTGATATAAAAGAATTGGCAATCTTGAGTGGAAACTCCTATATCTGTTGGTCAAAGTGTTCTGTTTGAAGTACAAAAAATTTGGAGAATATGGGATCCAAAAGAAAGTCCTGAAAGGAAGTGTTGAGGTGCATGAATGAGAGTGTGAATATTTGCGTGTGTGTGTGTGTGTGTGTGTGTGTGTGTGTGTGTGTGAGAGAGAGAGAGAGAGAGAGAGAGAGAGAGAGAGAGAGAGAGAGAGAGATTGCTGTCCACATACCTGTAGATGTGAGACTCTGCTCAGTAATGTGGCAACCTACCAGGGCCCCCCACCTCTGATGAAAATTGACTTTCTCGCAGAAGCCATTGACTGCCTGTAAGTTTTCAATCAATGGTGGCATCTTGTGAACTCTTCCCTTCCATCGTCCTATGCTATAATGTTGAATAGCTTAAACTTGTTCATGTCCACATTTAACCACAGTTGTTGAGTGTTCAGGATTTCAACTTCCTTTCTTCTTCGAACTACAGTCTGTCTTGGCAGTTCTTTCTGACATCTGGATCCTACAAATCTCCTCTCTCCTCTGAGTGTTCACTGATCCTTGTGGGTAGGGGTATGGTATAAATGTCTCATTTGGTGACAATCACTCCACAGTCACTTCTGTCACCTGTTCTCTACATTTTGATCATTAGTGCTTATCCCTGTTAATTCCACACACAGTAAGAAACTTCTCTGATGAGGGATGAGAGCAAACAAATTTATACATAGAGGATAAGTATTTAGAAAGCAGTTGGATAACTATGTACATTTAGCATAACAATATTAATAGATTTTGCTTTAGTGTTTATGACCTCTCTACAGAGCCATGAAATCTTGGCCAGGTTTACAATATAAGTCACAGTTACTCCCTTTAAGTTACTTTCTTTTAAGTTCATCAATCTAATCAGACAGCTGTTGTTTACCTTCGAAATATTCATGCCACTATTGCTTGAATGGGTCTTCCTTGCAGGAGTTGTTATTATCATTCACAGAATGAACAGCAAGGTAAAATTATTTGTATTTTCCTCTTCTAGCCTTTTGAATAAAACCTTGTAGCATTCAAAAATCTACCCATCAAAGAGGAGGCTTCTAGCTCAATAGCAGGTTAATTTCTACAAGTCCTCTGACTGAAATGTATTGTGTTTTCATCAATAAGGTTTACACTCAAGTTCTAATTGGCAATCAGATGCAGTGGCAATAGCCTACTTTGCGTTCAAGGTGTCTTGGATATTCTGGTAAATGTTTTAAGGGTTGTATCCCATACCTGGAACTATAGATTTTCTTTGATAGTTTATGTTTGCTACGGGAGCAAATTGTTCCTCAAGTAATTTCAATTAAATTATATATTTTTCCATGCCGTTTTCAAGCATCCTTAATAATCTTTATTCTTCCTGAACATTTGCTATGATTCTTCTCCCATCCATTTCTGTGCTTAATTCTCTCTTCTCTTGAGCCTTGTTATTACACATTTCCCCTTTATACTGCCCTGAGTCCTGCTATATTCCATTCTTAACCTATTTCCCCTTCTCTTTTCCAGTGGTTCCTTTCTATTTTCCTGGCTTCTACAGGTACTCTGAATTACACACACACACACACACACACACACACACACACACACACACACACACACACCCCCCTAAAGATTTGAAGTATGGAACTTAATTTTCAACTTTCTTTCTTCCTGATGATTGTCAGATGGGCTGTAACATCCAAGTATCGAATCTTTTAGCCTTGTGGTCTTTCTAATGAATAACCCATCTTGAGATTATCTAAAAGCTTCATGTTAAAGCAACTCATAAACGCCTATGTGCCAAAAGAGGCTCCTCGTGAACAACAAAAATTAATGTATCACTCAGCAATTTCCAAGGGCTTTAGCAACTCTGTGCAAAGAGTCGGTGACAAAGAACAAGTATTTCTTACTATACCACAAACCCTTACTGATATTTAAAATTGTTCATGGTAGATTTGATTCCTGTAGATTTTTGTACATGTGTATCTAACTAAATATTTGTAGTAAAGCTTCTTACACATCTAATTCAGGTGGTTTTAAAATTATCTAAATCCCAAATCTGTTGACTCTAAGACAAAGTTACAAATATTTCAATGTAAGTTTCAAAGTAGGGCTTTCCATGACCTTTTAAACACCTGCTGAGATAAATCTGAGAATCAGACAAGATTGGGCAAGAGTCATTTAAGAAAGGCTCTCATAAAAGAAAAATGGAACTCTCATACTGCTAAACAAATTATACTTAAATATTTTCTTGTGAAATTTTGCTATTTTTAAGTTTAGAAATTTCCACTTTATCTTATAAGACCATGCCTCTGACTCATAATTATAAAATTTATTGTTTTGTTCTATTTGTGAATCAAGTGCCAAAGTCAAAATTATTTTTCTTTCACAACTATTTATTAATTTTTCAATTGTTTGTAAATGTTGCTTTCTTTGGCCAATTCCTAACATAAAATCAAATATTCAGTATGCTATTTTTTCTTTATTTTCAGATTGAGTAGATTTTAAACTGGTGTCCTCCCATGAACACCAACAAGCACCCTGAGAACCATGTTAGTTTCCCAAGCTTCTTTGTGGTTGGTCTTATTGATAGGCAGCAAAGAAAGTAAACTTCTCTTCTTCACTGTTTTTTGTTCTTCTTATTTTTTCATTTGTTTTGTTTTGTTGTTCTTCAAGAAAAAGTTTCTCTGTACCTCTGGTTGTCCTTCAATTTAATCTTTGACAAGATTGGTCTTGAACTTTAAGTTATGCTTCTCTCTGCCTCCTGAAATCCTGGTATCAAAGCCATGGAAACCAGTGAAAGTAACCTTTTCATATATTCCACAAAATATTAACATTGTTTGTAAATATCAATAGGTAAAATCAAAGCAAAGCACAACACATCAAAACAAAACAAGACGAAACACTGAGAGGTTTAAAACCCTCATGTCAGTTTCCTTGTGTGATCCTTGACATTCACAAAAAACTCCCAGTCACACACACATATCATTACTTTCTCTCTTTCTAATTCACAACCTAAATACATAAATACTGCTTGTTCCATCTGTATAATGCTATTTGTATTGATATATATATGTGTGTGTGTGTGTATATATATATATATATATGTTCAGGATGGCGAACTTGGTACTGAGTAACTAATTGGTATTCTTCTCCCAGGATAGGACTATTTGTCCCCAGTTATCTAATCATTTTTTGGATTTTGCTTGTAGGTTTTTGTGTAGGATTCACTCCTCATGGGCTTTTCCTCATCTACTTTGCTATGATTTTTGGTGCCATTCTTGTTCAGTCCATCTTTTGAGCAGTCAAGTTGGTGAAATTTTATGTGTGTAGCTTTTGGCATTTGTTGGAGATACAATAGCACATTGAACTCCCTGATCCTCTGGCTCTTAAAACCTTCCCATCACTTCTTAAATGACACCTAAACATTAGGTGTGATTGTGCTTTAAGTACACTGCTTGGGGCTGGATTCTACAGCTATGCAGTTTCCTGAGTTTATATAACCTGTTAATTAGCTGTTCTTAAGATACCTTTACAACATCTGTTCTGTGTTGACTGCACTGTGTTAAAAAGTTGAAACAGCTCTGGAATTTGAGAATGAAAAGCAGTGAATGAATGAAATGTAATTTATTAAGACATTAAAGGCCAAAGATTGGGTTGACAAGAGGGATTGAGTTCCATTTCTTAGACCCAAATGATAGAAAGAGAAACGTAACTTCCTCTAGTGGTCTTCTGACCTCCACACCTGTGCAGTGGGTAACATACATGTCCTCTCCATTGCACAGCCATGCCCACAAAATAAATAAATAAAATACAATGGAATTAAAATGAGAATCTAATACCCCTACCAAAATTGTACATGTTGAGGATATAATTAAAGTATGTATGAGGAAATTAATATTAAGTTATTGGGCTATCATAGTTTTATATTTAAGACCCTGACCTTATGAAAAATGTAAATTCAACAGGTTGGGGATTAAAAGTCTTATATGTTATGTTATCTAGTCCAATCAGCATTATCACCAAACTTCAGTTCCAGGTTTACATCAGTGAGATGGTATCTTTCTCTCTCACTTACCATTTTATTTGAGAACTCATTATAGTTTATTACAATGTTTTATTACAAAGAATACAAAGTAACTAAAGTAAAGTAGGAGTGGTTACATGACTCATATAGTAAGGATATTTAGTGACCAAGTCTGAAGCCTGTGTTCAATCTATGGGACCTCTATGACTTTGTGTTTCTGTTAAGAGAAATCATAAGCAAGGCTGGTTTAAAGTTTCTGATGGTCAGTCCATTATCATAGTGGGAAGCATGGCAGCGTATAGGTAGATATGCAACTGGTGGAGCTGCAAATTCACCATCTTCATTGGAAAGCAACCAAGAGAGTTTCTTCTTCAGATAGCCTGTAGGAGAGTCTGTTCTTCACTGGGCAAAGCTTAAGCATAGAGACCTCAAAGCCCACCCCCAGAGTGACATATTTCCTCTAACAATGCCACATTTCCTCCATTAATGCCACACCTCCTAATAGTGCCACTCCCCTGGGTCAAACATATTCCAACCTCCACACTATATAAAAGTGGGAGGAGAGAACTGACGCCCTAATGTTGTCGTCTGACCTCCACATGTGTGCTTTGCCATATAAGCCCAAGTACAGCCATCATCCTTTACCCAATAGGGGTATTTTGTATTGGATCATGTCCATGCTGTTTGAGTGATGTTCACAAAAATTACCTATGTACACACAACAGTTCAGCTACCACCTTAACCCATACTGATTTCCTGCATATGTGATATTCTATCCATTATACCACTTTGCTTCCTAGACCAAGCACCACTGACTGTCTCTGTATATGACTATCATTTGTTTTTATAACAAACACAAAGACAAAGAGGTTCATAACATGTTGTTTTTCAATATACATGTAATCAGAAAGAAATGAATAATAATAACCCCACTTATTATAAAAAGTAATATACAAAGTAATCATACCACTAGCAAGAACTATTTAAATGTTGAAGAGGATAATTTATCAGTGTGCATGGAACAAAAGCCTCACCAAGCTCCTCTGGAGAAATGTCCTTTAGAAATGCTGCTGCTATTTCATTCTTACTTGCTTAGATGTAACAACACAGGACTGAGTCAATAATTATCAATTAATTTGTTATTACTGAAACTTAATTTCTGTTTGAAGACAACTTATTCAAGATATTTGGATTTTCTATTTTGGCTTATCAAAACAAAAATTTGATTAGAGACTCTAATAGTTATTAAATAATCAGTAAATGTGTGTGTGTGTGTCTGTGTCTGTGTGTCTGTGTCTGTGTGTGTGGTAAACAGGTCTCAGTTAGTTTCAATGTAAATTTAGATTGTTTCTTTCAACAAGAAGAGAATATAATAAACATAATTCTTAAATTTTTAAAAATTTAGGAAGTATAACTTTCTTTGTTCCTATTATTCAGAATCTTCCTAGAAGATACTAAGATCTCCATTTTATATAACTTGTTCTTTTGCCCTCAAACTCTATTAAACTTGCCTGTAAGGAGGAAAACAAAGAAAGTTAGAGGGTAAAACATTTGGCCCTGAGAGTTTAAAATTGGAAGAAACATCCCACTTCACAAAGTTGTTCTTCTTTCTGTCACAGTGCATTCTGTAGCTTGGACACACAATAGTAATAAACATTAAAAAAAATAAAAAGTTTAAAATTGTCCACACAGTTTCTTACCCAAATAGTGCAGAGAAAGAGCTGGCCTCCCAGGAGTGTGGATAGACCTGTGAGAAAGGGTAAGACCAGCACCTCTGCTCAGAGGGACCCTCCTGGAACCCACAGGACACAGGAACTGAGGATCAGCCTGGAACAGGAGCCTTCCAGTCTTAATCTGTGGCTGGGGACCTGAGCCTGTGCCACAAGGATCCATACCCAAATAGCACGGGGAGAAAGCTAGCCTACAAGGAGTATGGACAAGACTGTGAACATGGGTAAGACCAACATTTCTGCTCAGAGGGACCAACCCAGAACACTAAGGACAAGGGGAACAAGGAGCAGCCTGGAACGAGAGACTTCTTGTATATGCTTGTGGCCTGTGCCACGAGGCTCAATACCCAAATAGAGCCTGGGAGAGAGCTAGTCTCCCAGGAGTGTGAAAAAGCCTGTGAGCTGAGGTAAGACTAGCACCTCTGCTTAAAGGGACCCACCCAGAACCTTCAACACATTGGGATCCAAAAGTAGCCTTCCGGATTACTTCTTTTTTTTTTTTTATTTTTTTTAGTTTTTATTTTTTTTTTTTTTATTTTTGATACTTTATGTGCATTTCCAATGTTTCCCCTTTTCTGAGTCTCCTCTTTGGATACCCCCTGTCCCCTCCCCAACCCGTCTCTAGGAGGGAATTCCACCTCCCACCCCACCCCACCCCCGTCCACCCTTCCCCATATTTCCGCCTTGACATTCCCCTTTACTGAGGCCTTTAACATCCTCAGGCCCAAGGGCCTTTCCTCTCTCCCTGATGGCCATCGAGGTCATCCTCTGCCACATATGTGGTC
>CM052707.1:4708043-4751211 GCA_028551405.1 Uromys caudimaculatus | reverse complement strand
AAAGGATTCTCGTTGTTTATCTCTGTTCTCTTGTATTTCTTTAAGGGTGTTATTCATTTCTTTCTTAAAGTCTTCTATCATCATCATGAGAAATGATTTTAAATCTGCATCTTGCTTTTCTGGTGTGTTGGGGTATCCAGGGCTTGCTGTAGTAGGAGAGCTGGGTTCTGAGGATGTGGAGTACTCTTGGTTTCTGTTCTTTATGTTCTTACCCTTGCCTTTTGCCATCTTGTTGACTCTGATGTTAGCTGATCTTACTCTGTCTGGTTGTGGCTTGCCCCTCCTGCAGGCCTCTGTGTCAGTACTCCTTGAAGACCAGCTCTCTCTGAGAGGTGTTTGAGTTTGGAGAGCTCTCCCTCAGGGTCCGCTCTGGGGTGCAGAATGGAATCAGAAGGGTCTTGTCCCCAGCTGTCCCTTGGCACCTATGCCCCGAAGGCTCTGTAAAGGTCTCTCTTGATCCAGAAGTGGTGGTTTTGCCTGTGCTCAAAGGTGTGCCAGCACTTCTGGGATTCCCTGTTCTCATGTAGCCTTGTGGCCCAGGCTGAGGTCCCCAGGCACAGGTGTAAACCAGAAAGTTCACAGTTTTTCTGTCCCCGGGTTCTCAGGCCCTGGATCCCGGCTGATCCGGGTGGGTCTGGGTGAGAGGTGTTGTTCCCCTTAACCCCAGTCACGGCCTTTCCAGGCTCCTGGGAGGCCACCCCTCTCTGGTGCTCGTTGGCTAGTGACTCCTGGCGGCCCAGGCAGAGGTTTCCACCCGCAGGGGAAATCCGGAAGTTTCGGAGTTTTTCTGTCCCCGGGTTCTCAGGCCCCGGATCCCGGCAGATCCGGGCGGGTCTGGGTGAGAGGTGCTGCTCCCCTCAACTCCACTCACGGCCCTTCCAAGCTCCTGGGAGGTTACCTTTTTAAGGCGCTTGTTGGCTAAGGTCTCCTGCTGGCCCAGGCAGAGGTCCCCAGGCACCGGTGTAAATCCGGATTACTTCTAAGGCCTGGGATCTGATCCTGTGCCACAAGGCTGCATACTGAAAGAGTGTTAGGAGAGAGCCTCCAAAGAGTGCTGACTCACCTTCGACCACAGGCAAGACCATCACTTCTTTTCAAATTCCTGACTCAAGAGGGACCTGCACAGAGCCATCAGGACACAGGAACCAAGGAACAGCTGGGAACAGGAACCTGTGGTTTTTCTCAGCACCCCAGAGCTGACTCTGTACCACAGCTCTCCAAATACAAATTCCTCTCAGAGAGAGCTGGTCTCCAAGGGGTACTGACACAGAGGTTTGCAGGAGGTACAAACCACAGTCAGACAAAGCAAGAACAGCTAACAACAGAGACAAATAGATGGTGAAAGACAAGGGTAAGATCATAAGGAACAGAAACCAAGGCTATGTAGCATCATCAGAACCCAGATCTCCCACCACAGCAAGCCCTGGATACCCCAACACACCAGAAAAGCAAGAGTCATATTTAAAATCACATCTCATGATGATGATAGAAGACTTTAAGAAGGAAATAAATAATTCTTTAAAGAAATACAGGAGAATACAGGTAAAAGACTAGAAACCCTTAAAGAAAAAACATAAAAATCCCTTAAAGAATTACAGGGAAACAAAATCAAACAGGTAAAATAAATGAACAAAAACATCCAGGATCTAAAAATGGAAATAAAAACAACAAAGAAATCACAAAGGGAGACAACCCTGGAGTTAGAAAACCTAGGAAAAGGATGAGGAGTCATAGATGCAAGACTCACCAACAGAATACAAGAGATAAAAGAGAGAATCTCAGGTGCAGAAGATACTATAGAACACAGTAACACAACAGTCAAAGAAAATGCAAACTGCAAAAAGCTCCTAACCCAAAACATCTAGGAAATCCAAGACACAATGAGAAGACCAAACCTAAGGATAGTAGGTATGGAAGAGAGTAAAGATTCCCAACATAAAGGGACAGTAAGTATCTTCAACAAAATTATAGATGAAAATTTCCCTAACCTAAAGAAAGAGATGAACATAAACATTGAAGAAGCTTACAGAACTCCAAATAGATTGAACCAGAAAAGAAATTCCTCCTATCACATAATAGTCAAAACACCAAATGCACAAAAAAAGGAAAAGAATATTAAAAGCAGTTAGGGGGAAAAGGTCAAGAAACTTATAAAAGCAGACCTATCAGAATTACACCAGATTTCTCACCAGAGATTATGAAAGCTAGAAAATCCTGGACAGATCTCATACAGACCCTAAGAGAACACAACTGCCAGCTCAGACTGCTATATCCAGCAAAACTTTCAATCACCATAGATGGTGAAACCAAGATATTCTATGACAAAACCAACTTTACACAATATCTTTCCACAAACACAGCCCTATAAAATATAATAGATGGAAAATACCAACAGAAGGAGGGAAACTATACCCTAGAAAAACCAAGAAAGTAATCATCTTTCAAGAACCCCAAAAGAAGATAGCAACACAAACATAAAAATAACATCAAAAATAACAGGAAGTAACAATCACAATCCCTTAATATCTCTTAAAATCAATGGACTCAATACCCCAATAAAAAGACATACACTAATCGGCTGGATACATAAACAGGACCCAGTATTTTGCCGCATACAGGAAACACACCTCCATGTTAAAGACAAACACTACCTCAAAGTAAAGGGCTAGAAAACAATTTTCTAGGCAAATGGTCCCAAGAAATAGGCTAGAGTAGCCATTCTAATATTGTGGAAATCGACTTTCAACCAAAAGTCATCAAAAAAGATAAGGAAGGACACTTCATACTAATCAAAGGAAAAATCTACCAAGAAGTACTCTCAATTTTGAACATCTATTCTCCAAATGCAAGGACACCCAATTCATAAAAGAAACTTTACTAAAGCTCAAAGCACATATTACACCTCACACAATAACAGTGTGAGACTGTAGCACCCCCCTCTCATCAATGTACAGATCTTAGAAACATAAACTAAACAGAGACACAGTAAAACTAATAGAAGTTATGGACCAAATGGACTTAACAGATATCTATATAATATTTCATCCTAAATCAAAAGAATATACCTTCTTCTCAGCACATCATGGTACCTTCTCCAAAACTGACCATATAATCGGTCACAAAACAAATCTCAGCAGAATAAGAAGATTGAAATAATCCCATGCCTCCTATCAGATTACTAAAGATTAAGGCTGGTCTTAAATAGCAACTAAAACAACAGAAAGCCTACATACACATGGAAACTGAACAATGCTCTACTCAATGATAATTTGGTCAAGGAAGAAATAAAGAAAGAAATTAAAGACTTCTTAGAATTTAATGAAAATGAAAGTACAACATACCCAAATGTATAGGACACAATGAAAGCAGTGCTAAGAAGAAAACTCATAGCACTGAGTGCCTCCAAAAAGAAACTGGATATAGCACACACCAGCAAATTAACAGCACCACTGAAAGCTCTAGAACAAAAAGCAGCTAATACACCCAAGAGGAGTAGAAGGCAGGAAATAATCAAACTCAGGACTGAAATCAACCAAGTAGAAACAAAAAGAATTATACAAAGAATCAACAAAACCAGGAGATGTTTCTTTGAGAAAATCAACATGATAAAATATTCGCCAGACTAATGAGAGGGCACAGAAACTGTATCCAAATTAACAAAATCAGAAATGAAAAGGGAGATATAACTACAGAAACTGAGGAAATTCAAAACATCATCAGATCCCACTACAAAAGCCTATACTCAACAAAATTGAAAAATCTGGATGAAATGGACAGTTTTCTAGAGAGATACTGAATAGCAAAGTTAAGTCAGGATAAGGTAAACCATTTAAACACTCCCATAACCTCTAAAGGATTAGAAGCAGTCATTAAAATTCTCCAAACCAAAAAAAGCCCAGGGCAAGATGCGTTTAGTGCAGAATTCTATCAGACCTTCAAAGAAGACTTAAGAGCAATACTCTTCAATCTGTTCCACAAAATAGAAACAGAAGGAGCACTACTCAATTCATTCTACAAAACCAAGGTTAAACTGATATCAAAATCTCAAAAAGATACAGCAAAGAAAGAAAACTTCAGACCAATTTCCCTTATGAATATCAATGTAAAAGTGCTCAATAAAATTCTTCCAAACTGAATCCAAGAAAACATCAAAATAATCATTCACTACGATTGATTAATTATGCTTCATCCCAGTGATGCAGGGATAGTTAAAACCTGAAAATCCATCAATGTAATTCACTACATAAACAAGTTCAAAGAAAAATAAAACTACATGATCATTTCATTAGATGCTGAAAAAGCATTTGACAAAATTCAACATCCCTTCATGATAAAAGCCTTGGAAAGATCAGAAATTCAAGTCCCATACCTAAACATAGCAAAAACAATATACAGCAACCCAGTAGTCAACACTAAACTAAATATAGAGAAACGTGAAGCAATTCCACTAAAATCAGGGACTACACAAGGTTGCCCTCTCACTATTCAGTATTGTACTAGAAGTTCTAGCTAGAGGAATTAGACAAGAAAAGGAGGTCAAAGGGATACAAATTGGAAAGAAAGAAATCAAAATATCACTATTTGCACATGATATGATCGTATAATTAAGTAACATGAAAAACTCCATCAGAGAACTCTTAGAGCTGATAAACAACTTCAACAAAGTGGCCAGATATAACATTAACTCAATCCAATCAGTAGCCTTCCCATACTCAAAGGATAAAGAGGCTGAGAAAGAAATTAGGGAAATGACACCCTTCACAATAGTCACAAACAATATAAAGTATCTTGGTGTGACTCTAACCAAACAAGTGAAAGATCTGTATGACAAGAACCTCAAGTGTCTAAAGAAAGAAATCAAAAAGAACTCAGTAGACAGAAAGATCTCTCATGCTCATGGATTGGCAGGACTAATATAGTAAAAATGTCCATCTTGCTGAAAGCAATCTATAGATTCAATGTAATCCCCATCAAAATTCCAACTCAATTCTTCATAGACTTAGAAAGAGCAATTCTCAAATTCATTTGGAATAACAAAAAACCCAGAGAACAAAAACTATTCTCAACAACAATAGAACTTCTGGGGGGAATAAGCATCCTTGACCTCAAGCTGTACTACAGAGCAGTAGTGATAAAAAATGGATGGTATTGGTACAGTGACAGGCATGTAGATCAATGGAATAGAATTGATGACCCAGAAACGAACCTACACACCTATGATCACTTGATCTTTGATAAAGGAGCTAAAACCATCCACTGGAAAATAGACAGCATTTTCAATAAATGGTGCTGGTTCAACAGGTGGGCAACATATAGCAGAATGCAAATTGACCCATTCCTATCTCCCCGTATGAAGCTCAAGTCCAAGTGCATCAAGTACCAACATAAAACCAAATACACTGAGTCTAATAGAAGAGAAAGTGGGGAAAAGTGCACAGAGAAACAGTTTCTGAACAGCACACCAAAGGCTTATGCTTGAAGATCAAGCATCGATAAATAGAACCTCATAAAATTGCAAAGCTTTGTAATGCAAACAATGACTTCATGAAATTCGCAGGAAAGTGGATGGAACTTGACAATATCCTGAGTGAGGTGGCTCAGTCACAAAAGAATGGACATGGTATGTACTCACTAATAAGTGGATATTAGCCCAAATTTCAGAATACCCACGATTCAATTCACAACAACCATTGAACTGAGCATGGGGTCCCGGATGGAGGAGTTGGAGAAGGAACTGAAGGATCTGAGGGAGTTTGCAGTCTCATGGAGGAAGCAACAGTGTCAACTGGCCTGACCCCCCTGATGTACCCAGAGACTGGACCACCAACCAAAGAATACACATGGAGAGACCCATGGTACTGGCCCCCTAGGTGGCAGAAGAGGGCCTTGTTGGCCATGAGTGGAAGGATAGCCCCTTGGGCCTGAGGCTGTTGGATGCTGCAGTTTAGTTGCATGCCAGCAGGGAAGTTGGGGGTGGATGGGTTGGTGGGAGAATACCCTCATAGAGGTAGGGGAGGGAGAGGGGATAGAGGGGTGTCCAAAGCAGAGATCTGGAAAGGCTAAAACATTTGAAATGTAAATAAAGTATCAAAAAAAAAAAGAAAAAGAAAAAAAAAAAGAAAGGGGAAGAAAACACAGACAGGAGCAAATATGGAGACAAAATTTAGAGCAGTGACAGGAGGAAATGCCATCCAGAGGCTGTCCCACTTGGGAATTCATCCCATATATAGTCATCAAACCCAGACACTATTGTGGATGCCAAGAAATGCTTGTTGAAAGAAGCCTGATATAGCTGTCTCCTGAGAGACCCTGTCCAGAGCCTTACAAATACAGAGGTGGGTGCTTGTAGCCAACCATTGGTCTGAGTATAGGGTTCCCAATGGAGGAGTTAGAGAAAGGACTGAAGGAACTGAAGGGGTTTGCAACCCCACAGGAAGAACAACAATGTCAAACAACCAGACACTCCCAGAGCTCCCAGGGACTAAGCCACCAACCAAGGAGTACACATGGCTCTGCTGCATATATAGCAGAGAATAGTCCTGTCAGGCATCAATATGAAGAGAGGTCCTTGGTCCTATGAAGGCTTGATAGGTGCCCCAGTGTAGGGGAATCAAGGGTGGGGAGGGAGGAATGGGTATGTGGGTGAGAGAACATCCTCATAGAAGTAGGCATGATGTGATAGGGGTTATCAGGCAGGGGGGAAACCAAGAAAGGGGTTAACATTTGAAATGTAAATATCTGTCTATTTTTCCATAGTTTATCATCACAGTGCTTATGAAAAAATTCTAACTAAAATATAAGGAAAATGAGAATTTATTATATGTAAATAAGATGTAAAGTAATATTTATGTTTGAAATTAGACTTATAAGAATGCTACCATTACTTAAAAAACCATTAGCAGACTGATTCTGAAAATGAGAGAGGAAGACCTTGGCATTTTCCAGAAAATGCAGCTGTCAATTGTAACTGCAGTAACTTAAGCTGAGTAACATACTGCATTTCTGTATTGTGGAATGATTAATATTTGTGCCCATAAAAGTTGCAGTGGTTTATATTTCCCAATCACCCATGAGCCCCAATAACATAAGAGCTAATTTTCTGAAGAATATGGGGGGTAGGTGGCAAATGTATAACATTTTGAGTTTGAAACGTTGGCTGCTAATGATCTACAGATGAAAGGTTTTAGAACCCAATTAGAGCTTCCTTATCCAAGAATTTTATGCACAAGCTTTTATATAATGATGCTTATTTTCATGCATATATATATATGAAATAGAATCATGATGGGCATGTAAAATTTACAAGAAACTTTTCCCAAACATCTTATATATTTTATGATATTATTCATTGGTTTTAAGTGGATTTGTTAGTCCTCAGACATTCTTAAAATCACAATCTCAAAGAGGAAATGAGCTAAATATTAAATATGAAATAAGAAAATAGTCGACTTTAAAGAGACTCAGCTTTGTGACCAAGATTTTATATCTTCCTCTCTTCACACAAGGAGACCAGAATCTCCAGTGTTTTAAGCAACAAATATAGTGAGCTCAGTGTTGGGCTGGAGTGGTACATGAAGTATCTTTGGGAAAATCTGGTCAAAAGAAGGGTTTTAATGCTATCGATGCTTTCCCCACTCTTAAAATACGACCTCTGTTGCTCATATAATTTTCAAAGCACATGAAAGATTTATAGCCAATAATAAAAATATTTCAAAATCAAAATATGCTTATAATTATTGTTAATGTGTTTTCTTTCCCTCAGTTTATAGAATATTATTTTACTGGTTAATATGCAGCAATGGTTTTATGTGTTAAGCAGTCAGACATTTTCATCTTGATAAAAAGTTTCTTTAAATGTAGTCAACTATTAATGGACAGTAAATTATGAATGTGATATATTTGCATAGAATATGAAACTATTCAGATAGCAGCACACACACACACACACACACACACACATACACACACACGCACACGCACACGCACACATACACATATGTGTGCGTAAGCAAACCCCCTACCCTCACCCCCAACCCCCCCACCCATATCCACACACATTTTGCATGGCATGTAATGCATTAGCTGAAATCAAAAATAGATAATTTCTCCATAAGTTAAAATATTGTGAGGAATTTTGGTGAAAGACAGTTTGATAATAAGGACTACCTTATAATGCCTGAAATATTTTCTGAAAATTATGAATACAACATTTCTCACAACACATACATCAGCATCTGAAGTGTCATGCAAAAATAAGATTCTATAAAACATTCAGCATCTGTCTCAATATGTTTAGTTTCCTCCAATGCCTTGTCCTAAGGCCTGGGCTCATTGTAAGCTTGCTATTCCTGGTGAATTGAAAGGAAGTTACTTAGAAACCTTTTCATGATTAGTTACTTCTTCTATTGTGAAATCTATTTCCAGATATTTTATCTCGTTCTCTATAAAATTATCCTGGTGTATTTTTCATTTACTCTTCTTTGTACTATAATTTGGTACATGAAAATGGCACTCTACAAATCAGGGAATGCTGATTTGCCCTCACATATTAGACTGTGACACACCCTTGCTCTCTAGTGTCTATCATAATCATATTCACCTTTGCATCACCAACCAATGAAGAATTTTTTTACATGGGCAAAGAAAATTGAAGCTATTTAAAATAACCTAGAAGGGAGAATGATAGGTAATATCCTAACTACGTGTGCCCTTTACATTTCAACAGCTTCGTTGCCAAGGAAACCTTGGGACTTTAGGAAAATTTGTGGATATTTAAAATCGCTTGTTCCCATACATAGATAGATACTTGAACAAATCACATACCAGGAAAAAAATAAAACCTTTTAGACCTGGAATATTCAGCATGGATTTTTGAAGGGTTCAGAACAGGAACTGACAAAATGCAAAGGTTGTTATTCACTTATAAAATATTTGTGCTTTATATATTATTGTAGACTATTTGTAAGTTATGCTGTTAAAAATAAATAAAGGTAATCTATCTAGAAGAAGAAACAGTGTGCTATATATCTCATAAACATCATGTTTTATTTGTACTTATGGCTTGTGATCTTAAAATTGCATAACCATTTGACAATTAATTCCCTGGGTCTAACCTAGTTTTAAAAATATTAAGGAAAATAGGTGAATTTTTTTCTGGGGCTTTATTTGCAGTGACTAAATTCTTTTTAAATGCTAACATGAACCTTTACTTACAATATTGCAAGTAAAATGTAGGTTTTATAAGGGTAGGAAGATAGGCTGACATATCAGAGGCTATGAGCAAGGTATTCGTTTTCTATATATTTGTGTATGTTCTTATTTTTATCCCTTCATAAACTTTTGCTGAAGGTGAGATAGTCTTAATATGACAAATGACTACAGAATAGAATACAACTATACATGTTGATTTCTAAATAGTATTTGCATGTATTTATAGCTAATTACGGGCCCTATGGTTAGTCTCACTCTCTATCAACATTCAGATGACATTTTCATGTTCTCTGTACTCCCA
The DNA here is from genome assembly GCA_028551405.1 of Uromys caudimaculatus. Taxonomy (NCBI): domain Eukaryota; kingdom Metazoa; phylum Chordata; class Mammalia; order Rodentia; family Muridae; genus Uromys; species Uromys caudimaculatus. The sequence continues at coordinate 4,741,700 of CM052707.1, read as the reverse complement.
TTTCTCTCAAATGGCAGACTTGTTTCACCATGAGAACTCGGAATACTCAAAACTCTCACAAGTGTAATATTGATAGACACCTGAATGTCTGTGGAAACGGTTTCAAATGATAGACTTTATGTCTATACAATGTGTATGCTTTGACTTAGAGAACTGACTGGAAGAAAGTGCAGTTGGTTACTTTGCACCATTAGAGTGTGAATGGGGACTATTCCTAATCTCAGAAATAAGAGCAGCTGTGACAACTAATCTCATTCGTCAAGTCATCAAGTTGCCTGGCTATGGTGTGCTGAGATGCATGGGTGAATATTTTATTAGTGCTTCCTAATGACAAGCATTTTAATAGCAGACTGTTTACCAACAGCTCTTTTGCTCTCCACCTTGTTATCTTCAGACCATGGAATGTGTATTTTCAATAAAAGATAAATATTCATGTAGAAATCACATGTATATACCAGCTGAGGGTTAATAAATACAAGTAGATAAGATTTTATCCTTTAAACACTTTCTTAAAGCATTGAGGAGATTAAAAAAGAAATGAAGTAATGATATTTCAGTGCCTGAATTTAATGCATTATATAACTTAAAATAACAACAGGAACATTTGACTCTATTTTTTTAGAGATAGAATTTAATTGGAAAATGTGAAACAACAGAAAATAAGGCCAGAATGAAGTCTGAATGACAACATGGAAATTCAAAAGTGACATGTTTAGCACCAGGAAATAGACCCAATTCACAAGGAAGAGCTCTAGACAAGAGTGGTTGAGGAAAATTCACAGAACATTAGCCATAAACCCCTATCTCTAGCAATAATAACATAAGAAAATAGTACCACTGAAGAATCTATTTTTTTCTCCAAGTCCTGGACCTCATCCAGTACACTGGACCTCATCGGCCATCCTTTTCACGTGCCAACATGCCTTGGCATTATTCTGCATTAGCAGCCCTTTCACCACATTCATGCACACTGATATTGATTGAACTAACAGGAAAGGACTCTGACTTACTGACTACAGAAATGTGGTTATGGATAAGCATCTCATCATTCTGAGAGTAAGTAGACAGGAAAAAATCTTACCATGTGGCCTACAGAAAGGGTACCCAGTCACACCAGTTGAGCACAGCATCTTATGTCCGGATGAACAACCTACATTTAAAATTTAAAGAAACCTGCAGAATAAAGAAGTACAGCTGAGAAAATGTCTGCTTTGTCTTCCAATAAAAAGCAGAAGAAATGAATACCATGAAACAGGAGATGAAAGATGAGAGGATAAGACAACAGACAGATATAAAGAGGAGCAAGGCAGGAGCCAGACAGAAGGGCAGAGGGAGGTGAATGAGATAGGAAAAATTAAAGAAACCAAAGACACAATAACTAATTTTAAAACTGCTTTGATGGCAGTAAATGGGAAACCAAATGATAGAAACTAAATCAATACTGCAAATGCTGAACTTTCAAGATTCTTTAATTTTCTGTGGTCAAGCAGTAATAAGTTTCCCAAACTTAGGCAAATTTGGGAAAAAATAGCCCAAATCACATATATACTAGTAACATGACATGGAAAATGAATGAAGAATATAACAGTAATTTATAAGTCTTCAAAGAATTAAATAAGTTTACAATAACTGTCTTTATAAAACAATAAGAGAGTCCAATATGGTTTGAATCTCTCTAAATAGAATCAATAAATTAATTAAATCAAAAAATATAAAGAAAAAGCACAAAGTTTATGCTTAAACCAGGAGTACAACTAAAAATACATTAATTTATTAAATACTAAAAATAAGCAATCTAGAGTAAATATTAGAAACACGTGAGTTCTGATACTTTTTTAAAGTTTCCTGAAATAAAGTTCCATAAAATGTAAACTGACAAAAATTAACTACTCAAATTTGATAATGTAGAACAGTGATCATCCTTAAAAAACATAATACACTATATTATATATTTCCCAAGGGACATTAGAGCTAGAGTATGTGTTACAATCTTCCAAATATAGGAAGCTAGTAATTGTCTGCTTGAATTGATAATATAGTAAGGAAAGAGAAAACTGTTCATTTGTTAATAAAGATAATCTTTTGGCAAAAAAAAATTCACACAGAAACTAAACTTAGATCTAATTTAAGAGCATCCCTAAGGAAACACTAACAGTTAAAACTAAAAAATATTATTAATCAAAAAAGGTAAATGGAAGCAAGGGGGCTCTTGTCTAGTAAGATTTTGAAGAGTCAGAATCAGAAAGTCACATTCATGTGTGAGAAGAAATGGATAATAGTTATGCAGTTAACAGAGAGGTTGATGAGGCATTTGATCTTATTCAGGATTCATTTGTAATAAAAGCAATATTAGAGACTAGAATAACAGAATCACTTTGCATATCATAAAAGTTATATATAAGCCTGAATAGTTTAGGGTATTGGTCCTCTTTCCTATCTTGGTCCCCAAAATATGTACATATCTATTTCAATTGTAGACAAAATCCCATCAGCCCATCAACTCTTCAACTCTCTGTCTCTCTGTCTCTCTGTCTCTCTGTCTCTCTCTGTGTGTGTGTGTGTGTGTGTGTGTGTGTGTGTGTGTGTATGTGTGTGTGTGAACCAAACTGTTGCTTTAAAGATGTGTGTCAATATGGAAGAAAAATATTTTGTAAGTTTGGCACTAATTGATATCTAAATTACAATAAACAAAAATGTGGTGTTGATATTTGAAAAAGGATGGGTAGACAGAAGAAATAAGGAACAAGAGTAGTTGAGGTAAGAAAAAAGATTAGAAGTATAAAGGAGTATGACTTCTTAGAATTTATAAGTTCCATGAAAAATATCTCACAATAAAATAGCCCCACTATGTGCACTTTTTCAAGCCACTAGTTTTATAAAAATTATTGGTCTACATACTTCTAACATAAATGAAATAACTCCATACTCTAAATCTTCATTTTTTATACATTCTTCAGAATTACCATTATGCTCCTCTATGTTTTTATCTTTGTGTTAATAGTCAATAGGCAACTTTACTTCATCTTATAATTTAAAATTGAATATATGATAGAAGTCACCATGTGAAAATGACCTCTATTTGCTGTATGATATCAGAAAAAAATGGGACAGATGCAGTAGGCAGCATTTTTTTCTTACTCCATCTGTTATAATATTCAGATTTTACAACAATTGGATTATGACCACCCACACTAAGGAAGGCAGACAACTGTGTCCATCAATTTACATACCAATATTATCTGGAAATACATGCATGTATACACACACACACACACACACATACACACACACACACACAATGAGGTTTGAAAAGGGAACCCAACCCCATGATCCAGTCAAGTTTACACGTGAAATTAATCATAAAGTAGACCTTTACAAGAATAAAAACAGTAAAACTTCTTTGCTGTAGACATGACAAGATCACGCATTTGAAAAGCTTATATAGAAGCATGGTATAAATGTAGTGATAAAATTACAGATACTTTTGTTGAGAAAGAGATCAATATCAGTAATAGAGGGAATGTTAAGACCAGATAGCATGTAAAATGGTAAGAAAGTTACAAAAAGAAAATGTCCACTTGACAACTTTTATCAGTCTTCTGAATTATATAAAGATAGAGAATCATGCAAAACTTCATGTCCAAATATTTAATCACGAAGTCTGCGTGTGTTCATTGGTTTGTTTCATTTTCAAATTTATCTTATTCTGTTTTGCATGCCCTGGTAATTATGTATATATGCATGTATACTTATAAATTTTAATTTCTTCTATCTAGTAAAACATTTAATAGAGCAACTCATAGCATTTACTGAAGATGAAACTCTCACTAGACCAATTTTTTCCCAAAAATTATTTCAGTCTTCGGAATCTTACTTATGTCTCCCAAGTATCTCCAAAGAAAAAGCACATCAGGCCAGGCAGTGGTGGTGCATGCCTTTAATCCCAGCACTTGGGAGGCAGAGGCAGGTGGATTTCTGAGTTCAAGGCTAGCCAGTTCGGTCTACAGAGTGAGTTCCAGGACAGCCAGGGCTACACAGAGAAACCCTCTCTCAAAAAACCAAAAAGAAAAAAAACCAAAGAAAAAGCACATCACAGGTGGCCTTGTGAATCGTATGGGATAGAGCAGAAAGCACTGTCAAATCTGACTACATCACATCATTTATGCCTCTTTGTGGGTGAGGCACAGCATGCTTTCTTTACAAAGGCTTGGCTATGAGGAAGATTTCCTAGATCTGCACCAGTGGCTTATTCTTTGTACTCACTTTCTTTCACTCTGCCTAACCTATGACTTTACCAAATGAATTCTCTATATAATAAATGGGAGCATCAGTCTCGTAATACTACCATGCATTTTCAAAAGAACAGATATTTATTACCTTTTCAATAATTTGTAGCATAAAGCCGAATATAATTGAACTTCCTTTACTTAATTTGCATTTCTTTATGTTCAGGCATGTTTAATTCCGAATTTAACCTTTTTAATGAAATAAGTGGGACAATAAAAGTAGCAAGTAGGTGTTGATTCCTTAATTGTTAAATGCCAAGATTTATATTACAAGGTTTGTTTATATTAACTTTAATCTTTCAAGATTTTGCTTTATGAACTTAATTACAGAGCAAGCCACATGATTAGAGGATACAAATCCTGTGGCTCATCATGCATTCATTGTCCTCCAGAGTCTTTTCATCAGTCTTCAATGTTCCCCTATACTTTTGTTTTTCACTTTAAAGCAAAATATATAAAAATCTGAAAATTTTGTTCTAATTTTTGCACAGAAGGGTGTATAAATGTATTTGCCATCTTACTTATTTTATTATTAAATTCAGCACAATAAAAACCTTCTGTATAAGTGATTTCCCTTTTAAAAAATTAACATCTAATTTTATATAAATAATATTATGTATCATATTTTAATTCATGGTATGTGTTCAATGTGAGGGTTAAAATTCATTTAATTAAAATTTCTCCTCCCAAATCATTTATATGTTTGTCATATTGAGAAGCTTCAGTTCTTCATGAAGTACACGATGAATTGTGAATGATTACCATCTACTTCCTGGTATGGTGTTCCCTTGATTGAACCTGTTAGCTAGCCTCCATCTCCTCCCTCCGCTTCTTGCATTTATTCCTGTGAAATAGAGCATTCTGGACCTCATGTATTTCACTTTACAACACTTATCAATTCCATTCTTTTTGCACAGGCGACATACTCTATTGATTTTAATGGGTAAATAATATTCCATTGTGCATTTATGTAACCTTTGCTTTGTGTATTCATGTATTAAAAATATTTCACTTAATTACGAATCTTGGCTACTGTGGACACAGTAATCATTATATCTGTTTACTTATATTCTATGAATATGTTTAAGTTAACATATATGATGTTACATAACTTAGTTAACTGTTACAAAGATACACCACAACCAAAATACTAGGTAGGAAAGAGTTTATTTGGCTTACTCTTTCAGATTACAGTTTATCATTGGAGGATATCAGGACAGGAACTCAAGTAAGGCTGGAACCTGGAGGCAGAACCTGAGACAGTGGCCATAGAGGAGAACTATTTACTGGCTTATGACCAATATCTTGCTCAGCCTGCTTTCTTATAGAACTCAAGATCAGGGAAGGTGGGCTGGTTTCTCCCCCACTGATAATTAATTGAAAAGATGCTTTACAGCAGAATTTTATGAAGTCATTTCCTCAGTATAGGCTCCTTCCTCTCTCACAACTCTAACTTGTGTTGTTGACACACAAAACAGCCAGTACAATGTTACTGAGAATAACAGAATGTCTTTATTCAAGAACTATGTATCAAGTGGCTGTTTTGATAGAGCAGGTTAAGTGAACAGGATTCACAAGAAGGCTCTACTCTTGCGACAAATACCATCATGAGTCTCTCTAGCTGAATCACTTGCATTCTCTCTGAGCCTCAGTTGGATTCATTATTCATCAATGATGGCAGGTGAACTGAAGACCCTGAAATGCATTTGGATGTAGTTGTGTCTATTTTGTGCTTCCCTCATTGACCCAGGAGAGTATTTGTATTATAATCACAAATGGTGGTTTAGTTAAACTTGATCCATCCCAGCCAAACCTCTGAGCTCTATGTATGTAGATAGAGGCAGGAATAAAAGGAACTGAAAACTGGCAGTGATGGGGGACATTTTATGGTTCTCTCTTGACACATCATGCAGGATATAGGAAAGGTGGATTTTTATTACTATCTGGAGTCAAGCTGTGTTCATGCTCACATTGGTACATTTGTAATTTTCTTAACATTAGTCCAATAGTGACCTGCTCTATTTCATATGAAAGCCTCACATTAAAAGAATATGAGGTATCAAATATCACTGTAGAAGCACTGTTGACAGCTGAAATCACTGACAACTTCCTGGCTGTGATTCATAATCTATATTAGAGCCTTTGAGACAGTAAGCTATTGATTTTTCCTTGCCATAATCCAAGACCATACACAGCACTTGTTAGACATCTGTGGGAATATAAACTGAATTCTGTCTCAAATTAGGAAGGTTCTCTTAACAGGACACTTGGTTTGGTCTTAGAAAAAAATTTTATTCCACCTGTACTCTTTTTTTTTTTTTTTTTTTTTAAATAAAGAAAAATTATCCATTTATTTTAGGGTTCCCAGTTTGGTGTATAGGCTTTTTTTTTTTTTTTTTTTTTTTAAGTTTCATGCTATTTAATCTAGCATGTTGCCTAGAAATGCTTGTAGTAGGAAGAGTACAAATACGTCTCCAGCATGTCTCCTAGAGACCATTTCACCCACTACTCTGTTTGGCCGTTAGCCTCTTGTCTCTTTCTTCAGCAATGGTGAGGCGGATTCCTTTTCCTCGGGGAAGAGAGATCCACGGTTTGTTGTCCTTGCCAATAACAAAAATGCTGGAAAGCGGAGTGGCAAAGCTGTTGCCATTGGCATCTTTCACACGAACCACGTCAAGAGAGCCAGGATGATTCCCTCATCGAGGTGAATGACACCATTCGGATTGATTTGGAGACGGCGAAATAACTGACTTCATCAAGTTCGACACTGGGAACCTGTGTATGGTGACTGGAGGTGCTAACTTGGGAAGAATAGGCGTAATCCACCTGTATTCTTGATGATTTACAGAGCACTAAGAACTCAGTGTGAGGCATGGTAGAGATGCTGAGGAGGAGAACATTGTTGGTTCTTTACCCTAGAATAAAAAGGGATTTCTACACTGGTTCCTAGACTACCTAATGAACAATAGTTGACAGTTTTTCACTTTAGCATATAGTTTTCATTTGGCAAGACTAACTAAGATAGATTTCAAGAATGGAAGGAGATAAAATTTGGGACATAGAGCTGAATAAAGCTGCTCAGTCACATGGTTTTATGAAAGTGCTGACTGCGAAAAAACAGGTAAGTCATGCAGACAAGGGGTTCAAAGACTTTAAAGCCTTGTGTAAAATTCTCTGGAAGAAATACAAATGATTGCTTTTGTTTTGTTTCTTTAAAAAAAAATAGATACCACATAAACACCAAAGAAAAACAAGGATTAGCCCTAGTGAAATTTGTTTTTTTCTTAAGAAAATCACAGTTATATTCAGAAATAAATACTGTTACAAAATGTGTAATGTGGCCCTTACCTGACTAAAACACTCTCTGCCTTTTGTATTACTCTCAGTCTAGCACTGCTGTAGAAATTAAACTTTTCCTTAATAATTTCATTCATATATAAAATTGTCATGTGAGACTACCTGTGGGGAGACAGGAACAAACATCTAGTTACCAGATAGTACCAAGGAAAGACCAAAGGACAGATGGTTGCCAGAGTTCTGCTGGGTGAAGCAGTGGGTTTTATTTGTAATAGCTAGCAAAGTATGGTTGAGAGGCTGCTTACAGGAACAGAAATGATTCATAGACAACTATACTACTAAAACATGAAAGCTGGAAAACTAGAGTGTATTGCACAATCTGCAAGCAGTCCAACTGCCTAGGGAAAACTCTTTCTGGGTAGCTTGGTTGACCTGAGCCTTTTCTAGGAAACTTGGGTGATTTCTGTTTTTTTTTTTTTTTTTCCATATTGCTCAGTTTGTCCAACAATGACTTTTGGACATCCTTACTGCTTATATATATTTAGGGAGGGAGGATCCTAGTAAATTTGGTTGATATTCAAAATCCTTTTATCTTTGGTTATTTTACTTATTTATATTTAAAATGTTGTTCCTGGTCTCCCTTCCACAAATCTCCCATACCATCCCTCCTCTGCTTTGCCCCTATGAGAGTGCTCCTCCACCCAACCACCCACTCCTGCCTCACCACTCTAACATCCTCCTGCATTGGGGCATAAATCCTCCACAGGACCAGCAGGCCAGCCCTCCCATTGATGCCAGCTACATACGTAGCTGGAGCCATGGACAAACATATGTATATTCTTTGGTTGTTGGTTTAGTCCCTGGGAGATCTTGTGGGTTCAGTTAGTTGACATTGTTGTTCTTCTCCTTCAGTTCTTCCATTCCTTCCCCTCTTTTACTGTGGTCCCCAGACCAATGGTTAGCTGATTATCTGCTCTGTATTAGTCAGGTTCTGGCAGAGCCTCTCAAGGCATAGTTATACTAGGCTCCTGTCATCAAGTGCTGTTTGGAATCATTAATAGTGTCAGAGTTTGGTGTCTGCAGATGGGATGGATCCCTAGGTGGGGCAGTCTCTGGATGGTCTTTCCTTAAGTCTCTGCTCCTTTTTTTTTTTTTTTTTTTTTTGTCACTGTGTTGTTTCCTTTAGACAGGAACAATTCTGGATTAAAAACTTTGAGATGGGTGGGTGGCCCCATCCTGGACCTAGTCTCTACAGGTTCTATCTCCTCTTTGTTGGGCATTTCAGTTAATGTCATTTCCTTTGGATCTTGGGAACCTCTCACTTCCCCCCTGGAGTCTGGGACTTTCTAGTGGCTCAGCACCCTGTTCTCACCCCTACTGCTACATATTTCTACTCAATTTCCTGACCCTCTGTACTTCTCTCCTGTCCTTCCCATACCTGATGCTGCTCCCACCCCATTTCACTCCTCATCCTCTCTCCCTCCCAGGTCCCCCATTTTCTCTAACCCCTGTGATTATTTTGTTCCCCCTTTGAAGTAGGATTGAAGAATCCACACTTTTGTCTTTCTTCTTGTTAAGCTTCATATGGGTCTGTAAGTTGTATCCTTTATATTCTGAAATTTTGGGCTCATCAGTGAGTAAATACCCTGTGTGCCATTTTTTTGTCTGGGTTTCCTCACTGAGGATTATATTTTCTAGTTCCCCCCATTTGCCTGCACATTTCATGAAGTCATTGTTTTTAGTAGCTGAGTTATACTCCATTGTGTAAATGTATCACATTTTCTGTATCCGTTCTTCAGTGAGGGACATCTGAGTTATTACCACCTTCTGGCTACTATGAACATAGTGGAGCCTGTGTACTTGTTATATGGTGGAGGATCTTTTTGGTATAGACCCAGTAATGGCATAGCTGGGTTTTCAGGCATAACTATTTACAATTTTTTATGGAATCTCCAGAGTGTTTATACCAGTTTGTAAATCCACCAGCAGTGGAGGAGTGTTCCTCTTTCTCTACATCCTTGTCAGCATTTGCTGTTACCTGAGTTTTTGATCTTAGCCATTCTGACTGGTGTGAAGTGGACTCTCAGGGTTGTTCTGATTTGCATTTCCCTGTGACAAAGGATGTTGAACATTTCTTTAGGTGCTTCTGGGTCATTCAAGATTCCTCAGTTGAGAATTCATTGTTTAGCTCTGTACCTCAGTTTTTAATTGGGTTATTTGGTTTTCTGGAGTCTTAACTTCATGAGTTCTTTATATATTTTAATTATTAGACCTCTATCAGATGTAGGATTGGTAAAGATCTTTTCTCAATCTGTAGTTTGCTGTTTTGTCTTAATGACAGTGTTCTTTGCCTTACAGAAGCTTTTCAATTTTATGAGGTCCAATTAGTCAATAGTTGATCTTAGAGCATGAGCCATTGGTGTTCTGTTCAGAAAATTTTCTACTGTGTAGATTTGCTCAAGGATCTTTCCCATTTTGTCTTCTATCAGACTCACCGTATCTGGTTTTATTTGGAAGTCCATGATGCAATGGACCTGAGCTTGTACAGGGATATAAGAATGGATCAATTTGTATTCTTCTACATTTGAACTGCCAGTTGAACCAGCACTATTTGTTGAAAATACTGTCTTTTTTTCCACTGGATAGTTTTGGCTTTGTCAAAGATCAAGTGAGCATAAGTGTGTGGGATTATTTTTGAATCTTCAGTTCTATTCCATTGATCTATCCATCCATCCCTGTACTAATATCAAGCAGTTTTTATCACTTTTTAACAGTTTTTATCACTTTGCTCTATAGTACAGCTTTGTAGTACAGCTTGAGGTCAGGGATAGTGATTCCCCCAGAAGTTTGTTTGGTGTTTTGGTTATTTTTTTGCCTGAGAATTGTTTTCACTATCCTGGGATTTTTGTTTTCTATATGTAATTGAGAATTGCTATTTCATGGTCTATAAAACTATTTGGAATTTTGATGGTGATTGCATTGAATCTTTAGATTACTTTTGGTAAGATGGCCATATTCACTATGTTAATTCTACCTTTCCATGAGCATTGTAGATCTCTCCATTTTCTGATGTCATTTTTGATTTCTTTCTTGAGAGACTTGAAGTTCATGTCATATAGATCATTCACCATATTTGGTTAGAGTTACCCCATGATATTTTGCATTATTTGTGACTATTGTGAAGGGTGGTGTTTCCCTCTTTTCTTTCTCAACCTGTTTATCATTTGTACAAAAGAAGGCTACTGATTTCTTTGAGTTAATTTTATATCCAGCTGAAGTTGTTTATCAGCTATAGAAATTTTCTAGTAGAGTTTTTGGAGTCGCTTATGTATACTATTATATCATCTACAAATAGTGATACCTTGAATTCTTCTTTGCCAATTTGTATCCCCTTTTTCTCCTTTTGTTGTCTTATTGCTGTAGCTAGAATTTAAGTACTATATTGAGTAAATACTGGTAGAGTGGGCAGCCTTGTCTTGTAACTGGTTTTAGTGGGATTCCTTCAAGTATCTCTCAATTTAGTTCGATATTGGCTATTGATTTGCTGTATATTGCTTTTATTGTGTTTAGGTATAGGCCTTGAATTCCTGACCTCTCCAATACTTTTAACATAAAGGGGTGTTGCATTTTGTCAAATGCTTTTTTAACATGTAAATGAGATATCCATGTGATTTTTTTCCCTTTGAGTTTCTTTATATAGTGGATTACATTAAGCATTGGCTGTAATTAATGAGCAATTTGAATCATTGATGTGAGATTTTAGTTCTTTGTTAAGACAATAGAAAGTTATTGCTGTAGGGTCATTTGACAGAAGCTATGGTCCCTGAGAGGGAAGGCTCTCAAACTTGAAAATGAATTTGACAATGTTTAAGAGAATATCATTGGTAGTGGTTTTAAAGGCCTAAAAGTTGCAAGAAGGTGAAGCTTGTAACTGCATGCCAGATCAGTGACCTTGTGAGGAGGCTAAAAGAGATCACTGATAACAGTGTAACATAAGTTGCAAAAGAGAGCCCATGGTATCAGATGTACCAGGGCAATGGAATGTTAAGAAAAGACTATAGCAGGTATAAAGTGGAGCCAACCTAAGCCTATGTGACAAGGTATGTACTGCAGATGAGAGACCTAAGGAACAACAACAACCCAGACCTTTTGAAATTACAAACCACACGACGACTGTCTTAAGTATTGAACACTGAGGTACAGAATATAGATTTGCACTGCTGGATTTTGGCTTTCTTCAATGATTGTGCATATGCTCTAGTTGTCTCATTTTGGGATAGGAAAGTATGGAACTCAGTTTTGGTTTTACAGAATCACACAGTCAAGAGAATTTGGAACTTTAAATACATCTTGGATTTTCTAGGGCTATAAGTTTTAAGACTTGGGGAACTTTACAACATTTTAACTATGTTTTGTATTATAATAGTGACCAAAGAACTTAGGAGACAAGGAATGGGAGATATGGTTTTAAAATGACAAGTATATGTGTCATGTTGACCAAGCATCAGGTGCCTTAATTGGCTTAAAGTGTCCATTTGATGTATATATGTATTATATAAAATTTTATGTAAATATATAGTAGCATGATTCCTTGAAGATTTATCAAATATTCTTTGCGTTATTTGTCCCTTCTCCTTCTCTCTCTGTTGGGTTAAGGTGGTGAGAGGTCCTACATTGACCCCAAGACTCAGGTCTCTGGGGGAGACGAGACATGGGAAGTTTGAACACACTCGCCCTACGGCACAGGTAGGCGGGTGTCAGGCTGTGATAAGCCACTGGACACCGCCTTGGGGTGGGGAAGCATAGCCTGGAGTCACAGGGACTACACAGAGCTGGCTCTGTCTGGTTCTTAGGCTCTTGGGCATGCCAGGTGCCTCTAGATTCTACAGAAGAGCTGAGAACTGAGTGGAGGCCTGTGAGCTGGATCTAGCCTGGGACAGAGGGGAAAAAGGCAGGGAGGAGCCCAGTTGGGTCCTGTCTTTGGGTTGGCTTCTAGCTGGCTTGGTTTCATAGAGGCCATGGCTGGGAGCACTGAGAGGCCTTCGGCAGGAGACTAGGCACAGCTCTTTAGACAAAGGCCTGTTCCATTGTTCCCCACAGCGATCCTGATGAAAAGAGACAGTCCATGTTTTAAGGGCATTTATTGTCATGGTGGAGGGTAGCAATGAGTGAAACCATACCCCGCCTTCTCAGTGTGGGCCTGAGCACTTTTTATACCTTTTGCAAGGAGGAGTGTCTGGGAAGAGGAGTTTATTGCCTAAGCCTCTAGGTGCCTCATTAAAATGGAGATGTTTTGAGGCTATGTGACCACACCTCTACCTGTGGAAGGGGTTGGGCGTTGTCTTTACATGACTGATGGTCACAGACCTATGGAGAGCTGCAGCCTCATGTCAGGAGCTTGGAGCCCAGAAGCATGGCAAAGTGCCTACCATCCCTTGTACGGTTGTCCCCTACTAGGAACCCCTACTAATGCTCCAGGGTTTTAAACCTTAGCTCAACCAGAAATCAGGCTGCCATTAATGGTCCCACATCTCTCCTTCTATATTGAACTCCATGTCTCCATTTAGAGCCCCTCTTTCTGTATCGTGGTGTTCCCCTTTCATTTCTTCTCTCATGTCTCCTTTTGGCTTCCCTAATTTCTAGTATCAATAAAGGTTATATATGCACATCTAAAACATGGATGTTAGGATCTATAGATGAGAGAGAATGTCTAGGGTTTTCTTCCTGGTTCTGAATTGCCTCACTCAATATAATCTTTTCCATTTCCATCTGTTTATCAGCACTTTTCTTGATTTTATTTTCCTTTATAACTAAATTGTATTCTGATGTATATATTGCTACATTTTCATTAATCATTCACCTGGTAAAGGAAGTTGAGCTTCTTCCATTTATTTGCTATTATAAATAGAGAGACAATAAAAGTGACTGAGCAAATATATATGGGATACGATATGAACTTCTTTGGGTCAATGTCAAGGGGAGGTATAGCTTGACTTACTGGGAAAACTGAATGTCCACATGCAAATAAATGAATTTAGACATATATTTCTAATTCATGCATATATAAATATACAGTATATATATATATATATATATATAATCTTGCACAAGTGATTGATACATGCCTATATCATATATATATATATATATATATATATATATATATATAAAATCATTTTGCACAAAACTTGACTCTATCTAGATCCATAATCTGAATTTGAATCCTTAAATACTAAAATTGCTAAAAGAAAACATAGGTATTACTTTACAAAACAAGTATGTAGGAATTACCCTTCTGAATAGGATTTCATTTGCCCATTAAGGCAATCAATTGACAAGTAAGACATCATGAAAATAAAAAGGTAATGACCAGCAATAGATATATCAACAAATCAAGCCTTTAACTAAGACTTGATTTTCTGTATCTTGCCAAGTTGACAACTTGGACATCCAGGTGTCTCAAGCCTTTCCACCCCCAATATTCTAACCCTCTCCTTTCATTTTACCAATTATATGCTATCTCACCTCTATTAATCTATGCCTACCACAAAAGCCCATTTCTGGCTTGTAGTCATGCTCCATTTGCACATACACTCACACACAAACACACATACGCAGACAAACACACACATACAACATATTGTATTGTAATATGTACTTGACATACTACATCCAGAGTTTTTTTTCTAGTTCTCTATACTTACCTATACATTTTAGGTTTTTAGATCTGAGTAATATTCCATTATATATGTACTTTTTTATCAATTCATCTATTTTTGGACATTTACATTAATTATCTGTGCTAGTTATTATGAATGGAGATGTATTGGAAGCATCTCTGTAGTATGATATAAATTTCTTTAGCTGTAAGACCAAGAGAGCATTACAAAAATTCACAACTGGTCAAAATGCAGAGAACAATTAAACATGCATTTTCCCACCTCTTCTGATATATCTACAACATAATCTCTACACCTAAGGTTCCAGGAACATAGTGAAATAAGAGGTGTAGATATTTTAACAGCCAGAGGACCAAAGCATTTTCTGTGAGATAGTTTATTCTATATAAAAAAGGGAAGCTGCTTTCATGAAATTTTAAAGATAAGGTCACTTAAAAAAGCCTTGTATAATGGCACCAATTGCTCATAAAATTGGCATGTTTGCAAATTGAGAAATATCCCAAGGCCATGCATTTATATTTAAATCAATTAAAACCTGTGGAAGTTACATTCAGTCTTCTGTATCGAGGAGTTCTCTGATAAGCTGTCCAATTCCAAATGGTCAGTCCTAAACACAAGTGCAGATGAGCAACATTAAATGAATTCATCAAGATAGAATATATATGCATGCAACATACGTATACATATATACCTAACATTACTGATTAAAGATGATGTTGTGGATTTGAATGTAGGCAAGGGAACACTGTAAGAGTTAGAAGGGGAAAATAGGGGTAGGAATTATATCCATAAAATATTCAAGTATGAAATTCTCAAAAACATTTTTCTTGGATATAATCAGATAAACCTTGACATATTATAAGACACTCATTATGTATACGTTAAAACACCATGAGAACTTTTGTTAAAATACACCAGAAATTTAGGATGCCAAAAAATAGGACCTAAGGAGATATGGTTAGATTAGCAAAGAGAAAATAGCATTATATTAAATGTAAGTAACTGACTTAAGATTTACTTCAATGAATACAAAGCACTCATCTTTGCTCTCTGATGACCAAGCTAGTAAGTAAACTGATAACAATAAGAGAAATGCCCCCTAAGGAGAGATTTTTAGAAACTATCCCATTTGCTAGTTTTTCTGTAAATTAAAATTTTCATAAAATTCATGAATATGTGTAAAATATTAGAACATAAGATATATTTGGTGCAGTTAAATACACAGTAGGCAATAAATAAATTTATATCTAAGTAGTTTTAATTTTAGAAAAACAGAAGAGAAAATTCTGAATTAAAAATGAACAGAGCAGTGTGTGGAAACCTCTGCCTGGGCCACCAGGAGTCCATAGCCAATGAGCGCCAGGAGAAAGCTACCCTCTCAGGATCGTGGAAAAGCCATGAGGGGGTTAAGGGAACAACACTGCTCACCGAGACCCACCCAGAATCGGCAGGATGCAGGGCCTGAGGAGAACTCGGGGGCAGGAAACCTCTGAACCTTCCGGTTTCCATCTGTGGGTGGAGACCTCAGCCTGGGCCACCAGGGGTCTGTATCTGGGGAACTCAGCCTGGGCCACAGGGCTCCAGGAGAAAGCGGGTATCCCAGGAGTGCTGACACACCTTTGAACACAGGCAAAACCACCACTTTTGTTCAAACTCACTGGATCAAGAGGGACTGTTGCGGAGCCTTCAGGACATAGGAACGAAGGGACAGCTGGGGACAAGATCCTTCTGACTTCTGTCTGCACCCCAGAGCTGACCCTTTGCCACAGCTCTCCAAACCCAAACACCTCTCAGAGAGAGCTGGTCTTCAAAGAGTATTGACACAGAGGCCTGCAGGAGGGCCAAGCCGCAACCAGACAGAGTAAGACCAGCTAACATCAGAGTTAACAAGATGGCAAAAGGCAAGGGTAAGAACATAAGGAACATAAGACTACTTGGCATCATCAGAACCCAGCTCTCCCACCACAGCAAGCCCTGGATACCCCCAACACACCAGAAAAACAAGGCTCAGATTTAAAATCATTTCTCATGATGATGACAGAAGACTTTAAGAAAGAAATGAATAACACCCTTAAAGAATAACAAGAGAACAGAGATAGACAACTAGAAGCCTTTAAAGAGGAAACACAAAAATCCATTAAATAATTACAGGAAAACAAAATCAAACAGTCAGAATTACAAAAAAACACAATCAAACAGACAAAGGAAATGTACAAAACTATCCCAGAGATAAAAATAGAAATAGAAACAATAAAGAAATCACAAAGGGAGACAACCCTGGAGTTAGAAAACCTAGGAAAGAGATCAGGAGTTATTGAGGTAAGCATCATCAATAGAATACAAGAGATAAAAGAGAGAATCTCAGGAGCAGAAGAGACCATAGATAACATCGACACAACAGTAAAAGAAAATGCAAAATGCAAAAAGCTTCTAACACAAAACATCCATGAAATCCAGGACACAATGAGAAGACAGAACGTAAGGATAACAGGTGTAGAAGAGAGTGAAGATTCCCAACTTAAAAGACGAGTAAATATCTTCAACAAAATTATAGAAGAAAACTTCCCTAACCTAAAGAAATAAATGAACATACATATACAAGAAGGTTACAGAACTCCAAACAGATTGGATCAGAAAAGAAATTCGTCCCATCACATTACAGTGAAAACACCAAATACAAGAAACTGGAGAGAGCATACACTAGCAACTTAACAGTACACCTGAATGCTCTAGAACAAAAAGAAGCAAATGCACTCAAGAGGAGTAGAAGGCAGGAAATAATCAAACTCAGGGCTGAAATCAACCAAGTAGAAACAAAAAGAACTATACAAAGAATCAACAAAACCAACATTTGGTTCTTTGAGAAAATCACCAAGATGGATAAACACTTAGCCAGCCTAACCAGCAGGCACAGAGACAGGATCAAATTTTTAAAAATTAGAAATGAAAAGGGAGACATTAAAACAGATTCCAAGGAAATTCAAAAAATCATCAGATCCTACTATAAAAGCCTATGTGCAAAAAGCTGGAAAATCTGGATGAAATGAACAATATTCTAGACAGATACCAAATACCAAATTTAAGTCAGGTTCAGATAAACCATTTAAACAGTCCCATAATGCCTAAAGAAATAGAAGCAGTCATTAAAAGTCTCCCAAACAAAAAGAGCCCAGGTCCAGTGGGTTCACTGCAGAATTCTATCAGACCTTCAAAGAAGAACTAAGATAAATACTCTTCAATCTATTCCACAAAATAGAAACAGAAGGAACACTACCCAATTCCTTCTATGAGGCCACAGTTACAATGAAACCAAATCCTCAGAAAGACCCAACAAAAGAAAGAAAATTTCAGACCAATTTCCCTTATGAATATTGATGCAAAAATACTCATTAAAATTCTCGCAAACTGAATCCAAGAACACATCAAAACGATCATTCATCATGATCAAGTAGGCTTCATCCCAGGGATGTAGGGATGGTTCAATGCCCGGAAATCCATCAACATAATCCACTACATAAACAAACTCAAAGAAAAAACCCACATGGCCATTTCATTAGATGCTGAAAAAGCAATTGACAAAATTCAGCATTCCTTCATGATAAAAGTCTTGGAAAGATCAGGAATTCAAGGCCCATACCTAAACATAGTAAAAGCAATACACAGCAAACCAGTACCCAACATCACACTAGATGGAGAGAAACTCGAAGCAATCCCACTAAAATCAGGGACTAAACAAGGCTGCCCTCTCTCTCCCTATCTATTCAATATAGTAATTGAAGTTCTAGCTAGAGCAATTAGAAACAAAAGGAGGTCAAAGGGATACAAATTGGAAAGGAAGAAATCAAAATATCACTCTTTGCAGATGATATGATCATATACTTAAGTGACCCGAAAAACTCCACCAGAGAATGTTACAGCTGATAAAAAACTTCAGTAAAGTGGCCGGATATAAAATTAACTCAAACAAATCAGTAGCCTTCCTATACTCGAAGGATAAACAGGCTGAGAAAGAAATTAGAGAAATGACACCCTTCACAATTGTCACAAACAATATAAAGTATCTTGGTGTGACTCTCACCAAACAAGTGAAAGATCTATTTGACAAGAACTTCAAGTCTCTAAAGAAAGAAATCCAAGATGACCTCAGCAGATGGAAAGCTCTCCCATGCTCAGGGATTAGCAGGATTAATATAGTAAAAATGGCCATCCTGGCAAAAGCAAACTACAGATTCAATGCAATACCCATCAAAATTCCAACTCAATTCTTCATAGACTTAGAAAGAGTAATTCTCAAATTCATTTGGAACAACAAAAAACCCAGGATAGCAAAAGCTATTCTCAACAACAAAAGAACTTCTGGGGGAATCAGCAGTCCTGACCTCAAGCTGTACTACAGAGCAGTAGTGATAAAAACTGCATGGTATTGGTACAGCGACAGGCAGGTAGATCAATGGAATAGAATTGAAGACCCAGAAATGAACCCACACATCTACGGTCACTTGATTTTTGACAAAGGAGCTAAAACCATCCAGTCGAAAAAAAGACAGCATTTTCAACAAATGGCAGTCTACATGCAGAAGAATGCAAATTGATTCATTCCTAGCTCCCTGTACAAAGCACAAGTCCAAGTGTATCAAGGACCTCCACATAAAACCAGATATACTGAGTCTAATAGAAGAGAAAGTGGGGAAAATTCTCTAACACCTGGTTACAGGGGAAAAGTTCCTGAAGAGAACACCAATGGCTTATGCTTTAAGATCAAGAATTGACAAATGGGACCTCATGAAATTGCAAAGCTTCTGTAAGGCAAAGGACATTATCAATAGAATAAAACGGCAACCAACAGATTGGGAAAAGATCTTTACCAATCCTACGTCCGATAGAGGGATAATATCCAACATTTACAAAGAACTCAAGAAGCTAGACTCCAGAAAACCAAATAACCCCATCAAAAAATGGGGAACAGAGCTAAGCAGAGAATTCTCAACTGAGGAAAATTGCAAGGCTGAGAAGCACCTAAAGAAATGCTCAACATCCTTAGTCATCAGGGAAATGCAAATCAAAACATGTCTGAGATTCCACCTCACACCAGTCAGAATAACTAAGATCAAAAACTCAGGTGACAGCAATGCTGGTGAGGATGTGGAGAAAGAGGAACACTCCTCCATTGTTGGTGGGATTGCAACCACTCCGGATATCACTTTGGGGGACCCTCAGAAAAATGGACATAATACTACCTGAGGACCCAGCTATATCACTCCTAGGCATATACCCAGAAGATGCTTCAACG
The DNA here is from genome assembly GCA_028551405.1 of Uromys caudimaculatus. NCBI lineage: Eukaryota > Metazoa > Chordata > Mammalia > Rodentia > Muridae > Uromys > Uromys caudimaculatus. The sequence goes on along the minus strand of CM052707.1, from coordinate 4,722,147 downwards.
TGTAATAAAGACACATGCTCCACTATGTTCATAGCAGCCATATTTATAATAGCCAGAAGCTAAAAACAACCCAGATGTCCCTCATTAGAGGAATGGATACAGAAAATGTGGTACATTTACACAATGGAGTACTACTCAGCTATTAAAAACAATGACTTAATGAAATTTGCAGGCAAATGGATGGAACTTGAAAATATCATCCTGAGCGAGGTAACTCAGTCACAAAAGAATGAACATGGTATGTACTCACTGATAAGTGGATATTAGCCCAAACGTTCGGAATACCCAAGTTTCACTTTTCAGTAACTGCTGGACTGAGAATGAGGTCCCAGATGGAGGAGTTGGAGAAGGGACTGAAGGAGCTGAGGGAGTCTGCAGCCCCATGGAGGGAGCAACAGTGTCAACTGGTCTGACCCCCCAGTCCTCATGGAGGCTGGACCATCAACCAAAGTATACACATGGAGGGACCCATGGTTCGGACCACATGTGTGGTAGAGGAGGGCCTTGTTGGCCATCAGGGAGAGGAGAGGCCCCAGTAAAGGGGAATGTCCTGGTAGGAATATGGGAAGTGGATTTTCCTCATAGAGTTTGGGGAGTGGGTGGGGATAGGTGGTTTCCAAAGAGGAGACCTAGAAAGGGGGAAACATTGGGAATGTAAATAAAGTATCAAAAAATAGAAATATGAAAATAAAATAAAATAAAATAAAAAAGAATAAACAGAGCTTTCAAGTCTGACAATTTTTTATTATTAAAAGGTCTTTTTTATTATCATATCAGATGACACTGTTATTTATTGATGAGAAAGTTTGACAAGATACTTAGTAAATATTAAAGTGGTCTTATTCAAATTGTTATTAGATTATTCTTAATAAAAACAATTTATTTAAAAAGAAAGGTTTTGATGTTGAATAATCACCCTCAAGGTTTATATTAAGAAAAAAGTACAGAAAACTTCTATTTTAAAATCATTTAAGAAAGTCTTCACCGAAAGCTATTAACCTAAAATTAGCCACACAACCACTAAGAGATAATATCACCTTGCATATGAGTAGAACGCATCTGTGCATGGAAACAGGAAGAAAAAAAATGAGTCTGAAACATACAAAGATTTCAGAAAGAGCATACGAGGAGTGGTCATGGTTCTGTAGTAAATAACTATCAAGTCATCTTCTCGTGTCTGAAGGACTTCAGAGATGCTGGGGCTGGTTGCTTTATTTCCATCACAAAATCTGTTAGAAACAGGTCACGTGATAAACATCCCTTGGTACTCTCTTTCAATAGGAAACTTTAAGTGAAACAATATCAAAAGTTTGGATTAAATTATAAACATTGCTTTTTCTCTCAGGGATTTGGTCTTCACAACATTTTCAATGGTGTAACTACATGATTTCTGATGTTTATGGATATGATGAAAAATATAAATCTTACTTTACCCAGAAATATATAAAACTTATTGCTGAAATCAAATGTACTTCACTGAGAATAGAATTAATTTGTAAGAATAGGAAAATTCAATTACAAGAACATTTCATGTGAGGAATTTTGGGTGCATCAGGGGAATATGTGGAAGGAAGATTTTTAAATGCTCTTCACCAAAAGCTGATTCTTGCTAAAATTATTTAAGAATCTGAAAAATATTTAAACTTGCAGTTCCCACTTATCTAAAGGTATAAATATAAAGTTATATCACAAAAGGTCTATGGACTCTAGATGATCTCACTTTAAAAGAAATTTAAAATTCACCAGAACACCAGATATTAATTTTCATATTAAAATAAACACTATTAGTTGTCTCTTTAGCTTAGAAGTGTACTAACATGAAAAAGTTTTTTTTATATTAATTGAGAATTAATATCTGGTGATCTGGTGAATTTTAAATCTCTTTTAAAGTGAGATCATCTAAAGTCCATAGTCATTTTGCGATATAAATATTAAAAACAAAGTGTACAATATTACCTAAGATCATTGGGCATGAATGAGAAAACACAAGGAACTAAGCAAGGTTTCCAATCTCATTGATTAAACAGCTGTGCTATTCTTCCTCCAGTTTAGCTAAGAGAATTCACTTTTTAAAAATATACTTTTCATTTTTATTACTACTCAATATAAGCTATTGGACATTTAATTTTTTGTTAAAATAGAATTTTCTAAATTCTTTTCATCAACTCCCATTCATTCATAGAAATTTATGCATGCATGTATAGATTGTAAACAAGAGCAAGTTAGAGACCGAGAGAAGCAAATGAAGAGATGTGGAGAAGGTATTGATATCGGTCATTGAACATTTAACTTTGGCTGTCATCCTGGAATCTATCCAGCCTTGTCCAAGTCCATGTTCTCATTTTATATGATGAGTAAGACACATTGTCAACATTCGAGCATGTGAAAAAAAGAAAAAAAAAAAAAAAGAGGATACCAGTTGAACTGGTTTATTTATTTTTGGAATAACATTTAACTTTGTATCTCACATTGGTCATGAATCCATTCTACTCGAGGTTTCTCAGTAGTTGGGATTACAAGTCAACACCATCAATTTGAAAGAGCAGGGGTTTATTTTGGCTTACTATTTCAGATGTTTCTGTCTATACTCACTGGACCTTGGTTCCTTAGTCTAGGTCAAGGCAGGATTTTCTAGAAGATTGTGGTAAAAGGAAAGATTTCAACTTCTTGGTGGCTGTAATGCAAATGGAGACAGCTTGAACTGTGTAAGTGAAGAGTGTTACAGGATTTACCACCTCCAGAAAGAGTCACAGCTGGTGACTGCAACTGGGCTTTGAGTCTGTTTAGGATCAAATAAAGACAATGTTTCACAAGCAGGAGGCTGTGACCTTATGGAATTTATAGAACTAAATAGAAACACTGAGGTGGATGGCGTACTTGCCTATTATGAATGAAAAATGAAGCTTCTATTTTCTCTTGACACCACGCATTTTCTTTTTGCTCTCTTCCTATTTCTCTGCAAAACTCACTTTCTATAATGTTTCCAGGAACATTTTGCAGAAATATATTGAACCATACTACGTACTTTACAGTGTATATAGCTTGGTACACATAAATGTTCACCATACTCTACAGAATAATAGCATGACTTACTCTGGTTCAAACCAGTAGCTGACCTGCTTCAAAGGCACTAAATTCAGCAATGTTGTGACATACACTGGCATTAAGGAAGCCACTTGCCTGTTTCATATCAGTTACTGATGCTGGGGTGGAAGAGACACCAATAAGAATGTACTAGAGCAGGGCGGTGGTGGTGCATGCCTTTAATCCCAGCACTTGGGAGGCAGAGACAGGTAGATTTCTGAGTTCGAGGCCAGCCTGGCCTACAGAGTGAGTTCCAGGAGAGCCAGGACTATATAGAGAAACACTGTCTCGAAAAACCAAGAGAGAGAGAGAGAGAGAGAGAGAGAGAGAGAGAGAGAGAGAGAGAGAATGTACTAGAGAAAAATTGGTGACCTCTGAAGCAAGAAGATGGCACTTCTATCCACCAATATAAACTGAATCGGGAAGAAATTAAGTGGGGCACTGGAGTTCTTGGTCAGCATTGCTACCTTCTCTGCTCTGCTCTTCTTCCCCTCCATACCCATGTCCACCCTTCTGTTCCATGATTTACGTCCACCAACCTCCTTCTAAAATTTTCCAGATCTCTGTGCTCCTCCCCAACAGAAGGACTTTTAAATACTCTCAATACTTTCATTGAAATGTTCTTTACACCCAAATCCTCTGTTCTCCATCCTTTTTTTCATTTATTACTTAATTTATTCTATTTTTCACAATTATGTCGTGACTACAGTTTCTCTTCTTTCTATTTCTTCCATTTTCCCATCACCTCCCCTCTTCCCCATATCTGTTCCTCCCTTGTTTTCCTTAAGAAAAAAACCAGCCTACCATGTACATCTACTGAACATAGCACAAAACGTTACAATAACACTGGGCACAAACTCTCATATTAAGGCTGGATGAGACAACCCAGGAAGAGAAAAGGGGGCCCAAGAGCAGGCAAAAGATTCAGAGACAGCATGCCTTCCATTGTTAGAGATCTTACAAGGACACCAAGCTACTCAACCATAATATATACACAGAGAACCTAGCTCAGATCAATACAGGCCGTATGATTGACAGTTCAGTCTCTGTGAGCCCCTAGGGTCCTAGGTCACTTAATTCTGTAGGCTTTGTTCTTGTGGTGTTCTCAACCCTTCTGGATCCTGTAATCCTTCCCCCTCTTCCACAGGATTCCCTGAGCTCTGCCTAATATTTGGCTATTGATCTCTGCATCTGATCCCATGAGTTTCTGGATGAATCCTTTCTGATGTTGCCTGGGTTACAGATGAATCTATGAGTGTAGCAGAATTTCACTAGGAATCATTTTACAACTTTCTTTTTTTCTAGTCATGTTTAGCTTTATCCTAAGTCTCTGGACTATCCAGCCTCTAGTTCCTGGCATTCAGGACAAATCAGTAATGGGCTTTCTATTGCTTTGGGGGCCTCAAGTTGGACTGGTTGGCTACTCCCATAAGTTCTGCATCACTACTACCCAACATGTCTTTCAGGCAGGACAAACTGTAGGTTGAAAGTTTTGAGTCTGGGTCTATGTCTCAGTCCTACCATGGGAAGCCTTGCCTGGTTACAGAAGATATCCAGTTCAGGCTCTGTATCCCCCATTGCTATTAATTTCAATGGGTTCACCCTCATAAATTCTATGGAGTTTAATGCACTAGTCTTATACACAGCCCCTAAACGCTCCCCAATTCCAGTAGTCTCCCCCAAACTTGATCCTTCCTTTCCTTTTCCCTACTTACTCCAAATCTATCCACAAAATTTATCACATTCCCCCTTTCCAGAGAACAAATTCAAATTTGTAAAACTACTATGGAAATCAATATGGTGGTTCATCAGAAAATTGGGAATCTATCTACTTCAAAACTCAGCTATAACTCCTGGGCCTATATCCAAAAGATATTCCATCCTCCCACAAGAACAATTCCTCAAGTATATCCATAGAAGCTTTATTGATAATAGCCAGAAACTTTAAACAACCTAGATGTCCCTCACCCAAAGAATGGATAAAGAAAGTGAAGTACGTTTATACAATGGAGTATTATTCAGCTGTTTTTTTTTTTTTTTTTTTTTTTTTAATGACAACAGGAAATGTATAGGCAAATGGCTAAAACTCAAAAAAGAGAATAAAGTCCTGAGTGAGGTAACCCAGACCCAGAAGGCAAACATGCTTTGCACTCATTTATAAGTGGCTATTAGCTGTTAAATATTATAAATTGTTGTGCAAGCTACATGTTATTGTATGTATGCATGGTTTTCCTTTTCTTTCATTACTGTTAAATAATGAAACTAACTCCAGAGTAAATTGTGGGACTGGGAAAGGCAGCCTGGTTTCTAGTTGAGCTAAGGTTTAAAACTCCAGAGTCCCAGTAGGGGGTTCCCAGTAGGGGACAACCTTACAAGGGATGGTAGGTACTTTGCCATGCTCCTGGGCCCCAGGCTCCTGACATAAGGTTACAGCTCTCCACAGGTCTTAGACTATCAGTCACATAAAGATAACATCCAAGCCTTTCCACAAGTAGAGGTGTGGTCACAAAGCCTCAAAACACCTCCATTTTAATGAGGCACCTAGAGGCTTAGGCAATAAACTCCTCTTCCCAGACACTCCTCCCTGCAAAAGGTATTTTAACCTCAGGACCACCCTGAGAAGGTGGGGTATGGTTTCACTCATTGCCACTCTCCACCATGACAATAAATGCCCTAAAAACATGGACTGTTTCTCTTCATCATTATCCGTTGTGAGGAACAATGGAACAAGCCTTGTCTAAAGAGCTGCATCTAGTCTCCTGCAGAAAGCATCTCAGTGCTCTCAACCATGATCTCTACCAAACCAAGCCAGCTAGCTGCCAAGCCAAAGACTCAGTCCCCAGCAGGACCCAGCAATGCTCCTCCTGCCTTCCCCCCTCAGCCCAGGGCTAGATCAGGCCTGCGGGCCTCCATTCAGTTCTCAGCTCTTCTGCAGCATCCAGCAGTGCCTGGGATGCCCAAGAGCCTGAGACTCAGACAGGACTGGCTCAGTGTAGTCCCTGGGACCCCTGGCCATGTTCTCTCATCCTGGGACAGTGTCCCATGGCTTCTCACAGTCTGACACTGTCCGACAGTGACGTGGGGTGAGCATGGTCAAACTTCCCCTGTCTCACCTCTCCCAGAGGCCTGAACCCTGGGGAGGATGCAAGACACTCACCACTTTAACCCAACAGTAAATCAACAAGTATTCTCTTCTGTTCTGAGACTAACAAAGTAAAACATTGTTGCTCACTATGACTTTTGCCACAAATGTTCATTATTTGGGGAAAAAGTGTGATTGCTAAGTTGTAAAATTACATACATCTTGTTATTTATTTTTTGTTTTTTTGGGATTTTTGTTTTGTTTTATTTTGTTTTGTTTTTTTGAAACTGGTGTTTAAGAGGGTTTGGTACATGTTAAAGGTATGTTGTGGAATAATCCCAGGAAATAACTGATAAAGTAATGTGGCTGCAGTTTAGAACAAACAGTATGAATCAGGATAACAGGCTGCCAGTGCCAAGGTATGCTCATTAGCATAACAGACTCCTGATAAGCAACCTTCAGCCAACTGGCAATGAGTCATATCCTGTCATTCTGTCTAGTGTCTACTCTCTGGAACCTCATTTTCTTTGCCACAGTTCATTCTCTCTTCTTCACTTTCTAAATGCCATTTCTCAGCTACAATCTTTCCCTGTTTTTATTTCTGCTAGTCAGACTGATTCAGGCTTATATCAACCAACAGCCCTGGAATAGACAGGAACCTTTCTTTCCTTGCTACCTGGACCCTACACTAATATCCTGCCCATCCCATTGCTAATGTCAACCTGTGACACTTAACATGATGATAGATATATATCAATAACTTCATAATTTTACTACACACTACATGATTCATATCATAGTATGAATACATCTATATCTTCATCTGGCGCCATCACCACATAGAACACATACTTTTTATTTAACTTATCCATTGAGACTAGCATCTTTACTACACACACACACACACACACACACACACATATATATATAAATATATAATCATATATACTATGTATACTATATGCCGTATATATACCATATATAATACATGTACTATATATATTATATATACTATACATACTATAAGTATACATATATATGTATATACACACATATAGAGGGAATATACTAAATATAAATTAGATATTTGTTGGTGTGAAATTTAACAATGTTTCTGTTCTGTTTCAATAGATGTTTTTTATGTGTATGTGGCATAAAAGTAAGCTTTAGAAGGAACCGTAAGTAGCCTGAGAAGTGCCAATCTTCCAACCATCTCTATAGCAAAGAAGAGCCCATTCAACTCCTTTGTATCCCTTCTTAGCATCTAAGGTAGAATATCCAAAACTTAATCACAAACACTCTGTCCCAGTGGAAAGAGATGAAGTGGGACACAGACAGATATTGGGGGGGGGGGGGGGAAGGAGAGAGGGAGGGAGAGAGATTGATTCTAAATGGATGTCTTCACCAAATCCATACCCTGAGAGCTCAGGGAATGCCATGGAGGATGATGTAGAAATACCAAGAGATGGAGGACAGTAGGAGAACAAAGCTTTGTGAATCAACTAAGCAGGGAGAATATGAGTTCACAGAGATGGAAGCAGCAAGCACAAGACCTACATTGGTCTGCACCAGGATATACATACATACATATATACATACACACATACATATACATACATACTTACACACACACATATATATACATATATATGTATATGTGTGTGTGTGTGTGTGTGTGTGTGTATATATATATATATATATATATATATATATATATCTTGAGTTCTTTTGGTTTTGTTAGAATGCCTTGTCTAGCCTCAATGTGATGAATTTTACTTTTTCTTCTTATTTTTTTCATGCTTGGTTATTATCTCAGTAGCTTGTTCTTTTCTAACAAGAGACAGAAAGAGAGTAGATCTGGAGGTGAGGGGGAGGTGGGAAGGACTTTGGAGGAGAAGAGGAAAGGGAATCTATGATCAGGATATTATATGAGAGAATAATCTTACTGTCAGTAAAAGAAAAAAAGAAGAAAGAACTCCCTGTCCCAATGATCCACACACCCCCATATATGCTGGGGCTTCTACATATAATAGATCATAACCACACAGTTTGAGTATGATCCTCCCTATTTCCTCATAGAAAACTTAGTTCTCAACAGAAATGTACTTAATTAGACATTCCTTTTTTTCCAAACATATTAATAAGTAGAGCTAGCATTTGATATCTTAAACAAATGAATCTTTTTTAAAAAATTGTATGTATTCTGTATTTGAAAAATTATGTGGGTACTCTTTCATAAGAAAAGTATATCAAAGTTTTGATGTGATACAAACTTTTAATTAAATTAAGACCAAATATATTTAAAATTAAAAGTTAATACAATTACAAAACAAGTGTATAGTGTGCATTTAATCCAGATGATCACGTACAGCAAGAACTAGGGATGGTAATTATACAGCCCCTGGAGACTGGGAAATGTGAGTATCATCCAACCTGAGGAGCTCAGCCATGCCTTGGACCTATTCATGCCCATTGTTTTCTTTTCCTCCTCATTCCTGCAATGCTGATTTCTAAAGATGCAGAGATTATATTTGCTCATTTGTGCAGTCAGATCTTTCACCAGGAGACAAAAGAAGTTATTGATGATGTTTGCTTTAACTACTGCACATTTGGATTTCTCATTATTATAATTGCTGCTAGATTTGCTTCATTGGAGAGTATAACATACACAGAACCTTCGACATTAATAGGTTTTTTATACTCCTGAATCTTACTGTGACTTTGCCTAATCTCTAAAAATTCATCTGACAGCACAGGAAGTGGCAGGCAGTGACAGTCACTGGGGGTAAAGGGCTATAGAAAGTACCATTAAATAGAAATCATTTCCAGAAATGCATCTGCAAGGCCACAAAAGGTCTTATTGTTTTAGAAAATATGGCCTCATTAATGAACTGGAATTTTAGAGCTGAGTTTGTCAATATTTTGAAATTCTGATATTTCAAGTCCCCTTCATTAAATTATTTGTAGTTAAGTTTTAAAAAAAAATTTAAAAGTCCATTTCATGGCATCTTTTGCAGACAGAGTAACTGAAATTCATTATCTCCTCAGCTCTATTCCCAGAGTAACTTTAATCAAAGAGAGTTTCAGACTGAAGACATACAATTCCTACTTAATTAGATGGGCTAGGGCATAGAGATGAGCTAATATTTCTAGAGGCATCTCTAAGGCTTTATAAGGGCTATTATGTTTTACAGTGGCACAGAAAAAAAAAAAAAAGGGAAGTTAAATCCTTATTTTTACTAGGGCTGTAGGAAAAAAAGGCAATTGCCTTGAACTGTAAACAGGATTATTCAAACTACTTCTGCCTGCCTTGAGCTAGGTGTCTGAGGAGCATTTGATCAGGTTAATGCATAAAGATTCATTTGTTATTTTCTCAGATATTAGAACAAGTACACTGAGCAGGTAAGCTTCAGGACTATACGTAGATGCTGCAGGAGAATTGTGAAGGGGAGTAGACACCCAATTTCTGCCTTTGAAATGCATACAATAAAGTGGGATTGTCTCAGTGTTCCAAGGGCAGATATCTATTTACTCAGCTCAGCTGAAAGTCGTATATAGTAAACTATACAGCTGATTTTTAAATAAATATTAGGTAAATTGAGAAATAACTCTAATTATGCTCCAGTCTTTAATGGACCTCTCAAACAACTTCCTGAAGTTTCTAGAAATGTCTTAGCATTATTGTGAGGAGAGATCTTCATAACTAGTGACATACATCAATGCATAATAAGGATCATACAAGGTCTGCACCCATCCCCGATACTGTAAGGTAACCAGTGTGCTCATCAGAAATAATTTTGGTGCTCTACAGCACTTAAAAGTTAGAAAAAGGAACACAGAGGAATGGTTATTTATGGGAGGCCAAGTGAATTTTTCCATTAAATTCTCATTTAAATTGACCCTTAAGTATCTTACCACCAGTTTCTTCTTTATCTTTCTATCTGCCCCATCTAAGAGAGTCTCTTTCTTTTCACAAAGAAATATAATGTTTCAATAGCTCTAAAGACATTTGCTTTATTATTATGCTTTATTTTGTCTGACATTCACCTCAGTTAAAATACTTATGCTTACAGCTCTTTATTTATTTTTTTTTAAATAGGATTTATTTTGATAAGATTCTACTGGGATATTTTTCTTACCTGATCTCATAGCATATGAAGAAACAATTTAATATGCTGTTTCAATCAATACATTGATAGGATTTATTGAGTGCTTAATATGTGCCATAAGCATGTACACCATTCTTCAGATAGTTAATATGGTTGTTGTTGTTGCTGCTGCTGCTGCTGTTGGAATTAAAATTAAAGCATACTGAAAGGTATTAACATTATTCCTAAATAATTTGTTATAATAATCAGATTATTTGAAGAAAAGTGATATGAGTTTTGAAATTAGAAGTTAAGATAAGGACAGGAGAGACAGGAAGAAGGAAGAGATAGTGTCTCTCTGATTAAAAAGGAACTTATCTGAAATAGGCAGTTATCAGAGACGGAGCTTCATCACTGGAAATAAATCCATAAATACAACTTTATTTTATATTTTAAAAAATGTAGAACTACTAAGAGGTAACCACAGAAACTTGAGTTTACTTCAACTTTATGGTGCTATTTTGTTATCCATATTTGAACCTATGATGTATTGGTCACCATTTTAGAAATAAGAAATCCAGCATTAATTTCATTTGTCAATAAAGATTACTGTCCCAAAAATTTTAAAATGCTTGTTACTTAAATACAAACAAAGTAACAAAAGATATATGTTATTTAAGTATTTCTAGTTGAGGTGATGAAATCCAGTGTATGCCTATGAGGTGATCCAGCTTTTGTTTTAATACAAAAATGTCTTCCTCTGCTTTCTCCCTTTACATCCAGAAGCACTGCTATTGTCTTCTTAATAATAATAAAAAAAGTATTAAATAAGATCAGCCTTTCTAACACCCTTTTCTTTAAGGCTGAAAACAACATGGTTGCATGACTCATAGAAAAGTGAATTTCTGTTTGAAAGGAGTGGTAGTGTAAATTGAACCCAGGGCTTTGTACCTGCCAGATGAGTGAGTACTTACTACTCAGCTATATTGTAGCCCCAGAGTAAAGTATCAACAAACCTGTAGAGGCTAGTAGCATTGTCTTCAGATTCATTTGGCTTACCATTTATGATCAAAGTAATTTTCATTCTTGCTCATATTTTTAATTGTACCTTACATACACATAGTCATACTTGAAAGCTTGAAAACATAAAGAAGAAAAAAAGAAAAAGAAATACCATGATTTGTTCTTAATTGATTTGCTTCCCAAACACTTACCTGTTGCTCTATCCAATCAGTATGAACAGTTCAGCCTTGATTCAGATTCTGGGGCTGATCTTGGGCTCCCAGGGACATTTATCAAGAGTGTCAGCTGGCTCTCCAACAGCAGTCAAGCTTGACCACCATGAAGCACAAAGAACTTTGTGTGGTATGCAGAGGGCAGGAAACAAGTGAGCAGAAATATAAAACTTCCTTTTCTTCTTTTCCTTTCTTCAGTTGCGGGAAGAAAGAAATCACATATATGTCCACTGAAAGTCAGATGAGGAGAAATATGTGAAGAAAAGACATCAAAGACCAGAAGTGGTTTAGAAAGTCAAACAAACATAAGGATTGGTATGATCAGGCAGAATGAGAGATGTTCACAACCTTGTCATAGATCAAGCTGTACTGTTTTGAATGTGCTGAGTCACATAGAAAGTGAAAGTAGCAAACAATGACAAAAATTTACACTTTAGTTATCAATTGTTAAAATTTTCATGAAATGCGTTTTGATTATATTTATCTACTTAGTCTTCTATTTCACTACCCACCCAAATTTGTGTCACTTTTTTTAACAATTCACAACCAATTTGTACTGATCATGGACGTGTGGACTTCCACTGCTGTATAGTTAACATACCAGGGGCCACAATGCTAAAAAAATAACCTTTCTCCTAGTAGTTTATAATTTACACAGTAGGCCAAGGCTAGAGATAAGATTTGGTGATCATATTTCATCTCCATGTCTAAAATTGTTATGGCTTGAAATAGCACAGTTTTGTTCATATATACAGTTTCTGTGATGTGTCCAGAAGACAATATTTCCCTGTAGGTTTATACACTATCTCTGACTCTTGCACTTTATCTGCCCCTTTTCCACAATGATTCTTAAGCCTTTGGAAGTGTGGGTATAATATATACATTCCATTTAAGGATAAACATTTTGTAATCTCTTCTTCTCCTCCTCTTGGACAGTTGTAGTTCTCTCTATTATTTCCTGTCTACTGCAGATAGAAGCTTCTTGGCTGGGGAGCATGTAGGTCATGGCAGATTTTCATCTTTCTGTCCTCTACTCCAAATCCAACCCTTATGCTCACTCTCAGCCCTGTAGCATACTGACTCCTATGATTTCCCTCTTCACCCTAACCCTATCTCCAACAGATCACATATCATACAGATCTTTCCCTTCAATGCCTGCCCCCTTACTCTGGAAGGCATTCCCTCTAAACCCACCAGACAAACCCACCAGATAAATAGGCAGGCCAGAAAAGCAAATAGGCTAGCTTCAGATATTCACTTGTCCTCCTCTCCTCTAAATCTGATCCCCCAGACTCATCCCCAGCTCTGTAGTAGATAACCTGCTATAGTCTCTCTTAATTCTAAGTCCCCATTCCAAGGGGACTAAGCATATCCAGGTGAAACATCCTGCTTTCTTCCCTCCTGTGATTACTTCAGAATTGCCTCATTTTCATTCCTATATGTCAATTTCTAATACTTAGAAACGTATTCTACCCATAAAACTTAGTGGCCACACCTGGCATGAAGCCAGAAGAATTATTTCTTAGGCAATACACAGGTACCAGGTGTTTCTAGGAATCAGAGAGGAAACAAAATCCAAGAAACAAAACATCCAACAAAGACAAAACAAGTTATTAGAATCTAGAATTACAATCATTCCAGAAGGCTAGTCACCAATATAAAAACACAGTCAATAAGAGCAGGGACAACATGCCTCTATTAAAGTCCAGCCATGCTACAGAGCAGGTCCTGAAAGGAGTAATATGGCTAAAGCACATGATAAGGATGCTAGAATACACTTTATGAATACAATCTTTTAAAGCAATATTTGAAAGCAAAAATTAAGTAGTGGAAAGAAGTGAATGAAGTAGTTCAAGATATGAATGTGAAAACAGAATCAAGAGGGATAACCAAACTGAGGAAAAAGACAAATTTAAGAAGGTGAAAAGAAACTTTAGGGACAAGCCTTGCTAACAGAATAAAGGATATTCAAGATAGAATATTAGTTATTGGAAAAAATTAAATAAATGGATATCTGTGTCAAATAAAATGTTAAATCTGAAAAAGTCAAGACACAAAACATCTGGGATGATGAAGAAATAACAAATCTATAAATACTAAGAATGGGGGAAGGATGTAAAATCTAGGACAAAGGTATAGAAAATATTTTCAATGAAATCATTGAAGAAATAATTTCTAACATAAAGAAGGAGATGCCAATCAGTGTATAAGAAATATATAGATTGCCAAAGAAACGGGATCAGAAAAGAAATTCTCCTCAGCACATACTGATCAAAATCCCAAATATATAAACTTGATAAATAATATTAATATTAAAAGGTTCAAATGAATAATATCAAATAACATATGAAGGCAGAACTATTGTAATAGCACTTCTCAATGGAGACTCTAAAAGCCAGAAGGACTGTAACAGACATTCTATAAAATCTAAGAAACCACAGATGCCAGTACAGACTACGATATCCCTCAAAACTTTCAATAACAATAGATGAGAAAAGAAAGATATTCTAAGATCAAATCAAATATAAGCAGTATCTGTCTACAAATCTAGCCAGACAGAAGCTGTTAGAAGAGCATCAAACTGAAAATGTTAGCCACATAGGAAGGCAAAAAAA
>CM052707.1:4685902-4707264 GCA_028551405.1 Uromys caudimaculatus | reverse complement strand
ACAAAAGAAGGAACATGGTATGTACTCACTGATAAGCGGATATTAGCCCAAAAGTTCAGAATGCCCAAGTTTCACTTAACAGTAACTGCTGGACTGAGAGTGAGGTCCCAGATGGAGGAGTTGGAGGAAGGTCTGAAGGAGCTGAGGGAATTTGCAGCCCCATGGAGGGAGCAAGAGAGTCAATGGGCCTGACCCCCCCTCCCCCGGTCCTCCTGGAGTTTGGACCACCAACCAAAGAATACACATTGATGGACTTATGGTTTCGACCACATATGTGGCAGAGGATGACCTCGATGGCCATCAGGGAGAGAGGAAAGCCCTTGGGCCTGAGGATGTTAGAGGCCTCAGTAAAGGGGAATGTCAAGACGGGAATATGGGGATGTGTGGACGGGGGTGGTGGGGGGGGGTGGGAGGTGGAATTTCCTCCTAGAGGCGGGTTGGGGAGGGGACAGGGGGTATCCCAAGAAGAGACTCAGAAAAGGGGAAACATTGGAAATGTACATAAAGTATCAAAAATAAAAATGGAGGAAAACATAAATAAAAATTTAAAAAAATTAAAAAAAAAAAGAATATGTGGTACATTTACACAATCAAGAACTATTCAGCTATTAAAAACAATGACTTCACAAAATTCACAGGCAAATGGATAGAACTAGAGAATATCCTGAGTGAGGTAACATTGTCACAAAATAATACACATGGTATGTACTCACTGATAAGTGGGTATTAGGAAAAAAGCTTGGAATACCCATGATAAAACTTAAAGACCATATGAAGGCCAAGAAGAAGGAAGACCAAAGTATGGACGTCTCATTCCTACTTAGAAGGGGGAACAAAATAATGATGGGAGGCAGAGGGTGAGCAGGACTTGGAGAGGAAGAGAGGAGGGAGGAGAGGAAATAAAGAGGGCAGTATGATGAGGTATGGGAGGAGGCAGGAGTGATGTACAGAAGATCAGGAAATTGAACAGAGGTATGTAGCAATGGGGGATGGGAAACTGGGGGTAGCCAACAGAAAGTCCCAGATGCCAGGAAAGCAAATGGGTCCCAGGACCCATAGGGGATGACATGAGCTGCAAAACCCAACAAAAGGGAGAGAGAACCTATAGAGACCATATTCAGAGGTTAGGCACTGTCCCTGGTTTATTGAGGGGGCCACCCACCCCTCTCAAAATTTTAACCCAGAATTGCTCCTGTCTAAAAGAAATACAGGGACAAAGAGTGGAGCAGAGACTGAAGGAAAGGCCATCCAGTGACTGCCCCATCTGGGGATGCATCCCATATGCAGCCCCAAACCCAGACACTGTTGCTGATGCCAAGAAGTGCTTGCTAACAGGAGCCTGATATAGCTGTCTCCTGAGAGGGTCAGCCCGAGCCTTACTGATACAGATGTGGATGCTTGCAGCCAAACATCTGACTGAGCCTGGGGACACCAATGGATGAGTTAGAGGAAGGATTGAAGGAGCTGAAGGGGTTTGCAAACCCATAGGAAGAACAACACTATCAACAAACTAGATGCCCCAGAGCTCCCAGGGACTAATCCACCAACCAAACAACACACATGGTGGGACCCATGGCTCCAGCTGCCTATGTAGCAGAAGATGGCCTTCTCTGGAATCAAAGGGAGGGGAGGCCCTTGGTCCTGTGGAGGCTTGATGCCCCAGCATTAGAGGAATGCCAGGGTGGTGGGGCAGGAGTGGATAGATGGGTGGGGGAGCACCCTCCTGGAGCCAGGAGGGAGGAGTGCGATGGGAAGTTTTCTGAGAGGAAACTGAGAAAGAGGATAACATTTAAAATATAAATAAACAAAATAATTAATAAACAGTTTAAAAAAAATAGAATACATAATCCCAGTTCCTAAAATCCAAAGAAGGGGTAAAAATCACACAAAGAGAACAAAGTAACAGGAATTAGCAAACTGTGCTCAAGGATAACAATCAACATCACTGGTTTCAATTACAAAATAAGACATAGACTAACACAAAGAATGTGAAAACAAGATCTATCTTTCTGCTGCACCCAAGGAACATACCTTAATATCAATGATAAACATCACCACAGGAAATAAAAATAAGAAAAGATATTCCAACTGAACGGACAAAAAAAACAAGCTTGTATAGTCAATTAAATATCAGACAAACTAGGCTTCAGACTGAAACTAATGAGAAGACATTCAGAATGACAACACATATTTAACAACTGAAGGAACTATCTAGAAGATATTGCAATTCTTAACATTTATGCATCAAACACAAAGGCACCCAAGGTCATAAAGGAAACACTACTAAAACTTAAACTACATACTGATCTTCATACATTTGATAGTGGGTGACTTCAATGCTCCATTCTAAGCAAGCACATGTTATCCATATAAAGATTAAACAGAGAAATGGTAGAGCTAACTGTTTTCATAATCCAAATGGACACAACAGATATTTACCAAACATTTTACCCAAATAAACACACACACAAAAAAAACATTGATCTTCTTCTCAGCACCTCCTGGAACTTTCTGCAAATTTAATCACATACTTGGACACCAAACAATTCTAAGCAGCTATAAGAAAATTGAAAAAACTCCCTATATCTCATATGACCACCATTGATTAAAACTGAATATCAACAACATAGTTGTTTACAAAAACAGGAAAACTTATTACTGAACAAATACTAGGTTAAGACAGAATTTAAGAAATAAGGTAAAGATTTTCTGAAATTGAATGAAAATGAAAATACAACATACCAATATACAAGTACATAGCACAAAGTACCTACAAAAAATTGGAGAGATCTCATACTAACAACATAACAGCACACCTGAACATTCTATAACAAAAAAGGGAAAGAAAGAAAGAAAGAAAGAAAGAAAGAAAGAAAGAAAGAAAGAAAGAAAGAAAAGAAAACAAAAGAAAAGAAGTGAAGATACACACAAAAGGGTTAGATGGCAAGAAATAATCAAACATGGGGCTGGGGTTAACAAAAGAAAAACAAACGAGCAATCAATTTGACAAAGAGTTCTTTGAAAAATTAATAAGGTTGACAAAACAGTCAAAAGGTAGAGAGAAAAGTTCTAAAGCAACAAAATTTGAGATGAACAATAAGACCTAAAAATAGACATTGACAAGATCCAGAGAATCACAGTACATACTAAAAACCTATATTCTACCAAATTAGAAAACCTAAAGGAAATAGATCATTCTCTCAATAGACCACTTATCCAAGTTAAATCAAGATCATAAAAGCAATTTAAATAGGAAAAGAAAAAAATAAAATATCTAGAAAAAAACATGAGCTAGGACACATAGTTTAAGAGAAGAATTCTACCAGACTTTCATGAGAGTTGATCCCAATTTTCCTCAAATTATAACCACAAAACAAAAACAAAAGAAATATTAATCAGTTTATTTTATGAGACCACAGTTTTCCTGATACCCTGATAATATATTATGATCCAAGAAAGGAAGAGAATTATAATTTCCCACATGAACACAGATGCAACTATTCTCAGTAAAATGCTTGCAAACTAAATCCAAGTACACATCAAAAAGATCATCTACCATGAACAAGGAGGATTTATCTCAGAGCTGCAGGGATGATTCAGCATATTAAAATTGGTAAATGTAATTTACCATATAAACAAACTGAAAGAAAAAAATCCATGCGATCATCTCATTAGATGCAGAAAAAGGTGTTGACAAAATTCAACACTATTTGATGATAAAATCGTAGATAAATTAATGAAACTGGACATTCCTTAAAAACAAAAGCAGTTTATAGCATGCCTATAGACAACATCAGTATAAATGGAGAGAAACTCACAGTAATTCCACTAAAATCAAGAGCAAGGCAAGGTTTCCCACTCTTCCCATATCTATTCAATATAGAAACTGAAGTCTTAGCTAAAGTAATAAGTGAAGTAAATCAAGGGGATACAAACTGGAAAGGTAAAAGTCAAAGAATTTTTATTTTCAGATGACATGGTAATACACATAACTGATCCTAAAAAGCAAAGCCATGAACTTCTACAGCTGACTGACAAATTCATCACAGTAGAGGTATACAGAATTAACTCAGAAAAATCAGTGACCCTCTTATATCCAGATGAAAAATTCGCTGAGTGAAAAATCAGGAGAACACCTTTCAAAATAGCCTCAAATAATATATATTTTCTTATGGTAACACTACTCAAGCAAGTGAAATAATTGTATGATCAAAATTGTAAGACAGCAAAGAAAGAAATTGGAGAAGATATCAGAAGGTGGAAGAATTTCCCATTCTAGTGGACCATTAGGATTAATATAGTAGAAACAGTCACCCTATCAAAACCAATTTACAGAATCAATATAATTCCCACCAAAATTTCAACACAATTCATTACAGACATCAAAAGGATATTCATATGGAAGCACAAACAAACAGAGGATAGCTAAAACAATATTAAATAATAAGAGAACTGCTAAAGGAATCACCAACCCTAATTTCAAGTTGTACTACAGAGATATAGTAATAAAAACTGCATGATATTGACACAAAAGAGATATGTTGATATGTTGATCAATGGAAGTGAAATAACGACCCAGACTTAAATTCTCATAGCTATAGACCCCTGGTATTTTTTTAATAAAGAAACCAGAAATACAAACTGAACAGAAGACAGAATATTCAACAAATGGTACTAGTCAAGCTAGATGCCTGCATGTAGAATGCAAAGAGATCTACTCCTCTCATCCTGCATAGAATTCCTATCACCCACATGGATTAAAAAAAAAAAAAACATAAACCAGAAACACTAAACTTGATAGGAGAGAAAGTAGACAATACCTTGAACTCATTGGCACAGGAAAAGGCATTTCAATAAAAAACCATTAGTACAGGCATTAAGATCAACAATTAATAAAAGTTACCTCATAAAACTAAGAAACTTCTGCAGAGCAAATGACACATTCTGACATGTGGCAGTCTACAAAATTGAAGAACACTATTACCAACTGTACATACAATGTAGGGCTAATGTACAAAATATATAACAAACTAAAAATGCCTAGATATCAAGAAAACAAATAACCCATCATAAAAATGAGATAGAGATCTATACTGGCTAGTCTGTCAATTTGACACAAGCTAAAGGTATCTGAAAGGAGGGAACGTCAGTTGAGAAAATTCCTCTATAAAATCAGGCTGTATGAAGGCCTATAGGGAATTTTTTTAAATTAATGATTGATGAGGGAAGATGAATTCTACAAGAAAGCAGACTGAGTAATGCATGGGAAACTTGCCAGTAAGCAGTCTTTTTCATGGCCTCTTCATTAGTTCCTGTTTCCAGGTTTCTTCTGATTTTGAGTTCCTGCCCTGACTTCCTTTGATGATGAATAATAATATGAAAGTATAAGCCAAATAATCCCCTACCTTCCCAACATGTTTTTTGGTCATTGTGTTTCCTTGCAGCAATAGAAACCCCAACTAAGATAAGATCTAAACAGAAATTTGAGGAAACTCAAATGACTGAGGAATACTTTAAGAAATGCTCAAAATCCCCTAGTCATCAAGGAAATGCAAATCTAAACTACTTTTAGATTTCATCTTCTACCTGGCAGAATCTTAGATCAATAAAACAAGTCATAATCCATCATAGTGATGATGTGGAGAAAGGGAGAACATTCACCCTTTGGTAGTGAGATGGCAAACTTACACAGCCCATATGGAAATCAGTGTCACAATTCCTCAGGAAGATGAGAATTGGTCTACCTTAAGATGCAGCTATACACTCTTGGGCATATACCGAAAGAACACTTCATCCTACTACAGAGATACTTGCTAAACAATGCTCATTGTTGCTCTATTCATAATAGCCAGAAATTGGAAACAACTTAGATGTCCTTCATTAGACAAACAGATAAAGAAAATGAGGGATATTTACATAATGGAATATTACTCTGGCATTTAAAAATGAAGTCATAAAATTCAGAGGCAAATGGATAGAACTGAAAAATCCATACCAAGTGAGATAGCCCAGACCTGAAAGATAAATATGGCATATAATATTTTATATATAGATAGCTGTTAAGTCATTGATACATAAAGCTACAATCTATAGAACCATAGAACTTTGGCATAGAGGGTATAGAGTAAGATTCTAGTGAGAACAGATAGATCACCTTAGAAAGGGAAACAGTATAATTACGAAAGGACAAGGTAGGGGACTGACATGGGATAATAAACTGTAAAGAGAAAGGAAAGACAATGTGGGGAATCACAATGAAAATGAAGGGGAAGTATGGAAATATAGTACACCAGAAGCTTCCTAGGATCTATACATATGTGAAGGCACCCTAAAATTAATCACCAAATACTAGGAGGAAAGAGCCTCAACTGGCCATCTTGCATCACCAAATGAAGTTTCCCATCCTGGGTATATGTTATATCAGATTGAGTTGTTTGCCAAATTTGTTCATTGGTAATCTAGAAACACTTGAGGCCATAGTCAAGGTTACAGATTGTCCTCCACAACCTGATAGCAAGACCCTATTGCTTAAGACAACACAGACACAATGAGTTGGGAGCTACCTAGATCCTTCACATCTACAGGATAGAGTTCTTAGTATGCAATGCTACTATGCACATAACCAAAGGAGAAATATAAGCACAAACGCAGCTACAAAACCTTCAACTGACAATGGTGTCCTGCCTACAAGATATGCTAGTTTAATGGTGGACAAAGATTGTGGGGGTAATCAACCAATATCTGATTTGATTTAGAGCCATCCATAATACTACACAAATGGAACTATATCTGACACTGCTTGAGTAACCAAGTTCTCGAGACTAGATAGCCCAGAGACCTAGGCCAAAACCAATTACTACAGTTCTAAATATAAACAAGCAAATCAACACAGAAAACAAGCAATAAAATATTTCTCAGTGAATTCTGCTATACTCATTGATCAATGCCTTGCTCAGCTATCATCAGAGAAGTGTCCTCATAATGTCATCTCTCTCTGTTTCTCTCTGTGTCTCTGTGTCTTTGTCTCTGTCTCTCTGTCTCTCTGTCTCTCTGTCTCTCTTTCTCTCTCTCTCTCTCTCTCTCTCTCTCTCTCTCTCTCTCTCTCTCTCTCTCTCTCTCTGTCTCTCTAACTATATGGGTTCTTTGGGTATATACTATGGCTTCCAGTTGTGTGTTTTTATAGAATTCCTGAGTGTTTGTAAGACTGTGACTCTGTATCCATATTTGCTTCTTGTTTCTTCTCTTGGGCTCTTTTCCTTCTATTTGTTTTGCCCTATTCAAATGCATTTGGGGTTTGTTTCATCTTAATTTCTTTTCTTTGATTATTATCCCTTAGTACCCTGTTTGTTTTATAATGAGGGTCAGATGATGGAGGGTGTATCCAAATGTCTAGGAAGGTGGGAGGAAAATATATAAGCAAAATATATTATATAAAATAATCTATTTTTAATAAAAGAGAAAAGTATTTTGGATGATTGTTGAAACAGTAATTGGTAATGATAAGTCATTAAGATTGAGTTAGGTGCTATGTATGTTTACAAAAGTAATGTAAGTTTTCTTCTAAGGCCAATGACTTGTTTATCTACAGGTTAGGGCCCTAAAATGGTTTTATATATATATATATATGTGTGTGTGTGTGTGTGTGTGTGTGTGTGTGTATGTGTGTGTGTGTATATATATATATATATATATATATATATATATATATATATATATATATAAAATCATTTTAAGATTACAACAGAAGACTACCCTGAGAAGTGAAGGGTCGAGTTTTTTTGTTTTTGTTTTTTGTTTTTTGTTTTTTTTAGGAGGAATTATTAGATATCTTGATCGCCATTGTTTATGTAATGTTGCAGGAACTTTGTTATAAACCATACATAGTTAGCACTTAAAACCAGTAAGAGAGCAAGACCATCATAGTTGTACTGCTGTACTTGATGTCTTTACTGTATTAATATAATAAGTATTTGTGGACAAAGGATTGGAAACAGTCATTTAATTCTTTTTTCGCAAATATAATTAAAGGAAGAATGAATCACATGGATCATGATATGATTTGTAAAAACAGTTTCTATGTTTTTATGAACTATGATTTATATTTTCTAAGGAATAGTCTTCTAAACATTCCTTTCTTTCCATCCTTCCCTTTCTTCCTTCTTTCATTCCTTCGTTCCTTTCTTCCTGCCTGCCTGCCTGTCTTATTTATTTATTTATTTATTTATTTATTTATTTATTTATTTATTTATTTATTTATTATTTCTATTCCTGTTCTTCTTTTGTGGATATTTTAGTGAGAATAACTCCATAGACTCAGATGTTTGAAGACTTGGTTCTCAGTTGGTGGAATTGTTTGGAAAGAGTTAGGAAGCGTGGCTTAGTTGGAGTAGGTGTGTCACTGGGGCCAGGCTCTGAGGTTCCCAAACCCTATGTTTGTCATGTCTCCCTCTCTTTCTTATGCTTGTGGATTAAGACATAAGCTCTCAGTCACTATTTCAGAGCAATGTTTGCCTTTCTGCTCCAATATTCGCTTCCATGATGGTTATGAACTCTAGCCCTCTAAAATTACAAGTCTCAAATAAACTGTCCCTTTTCTAAATTTTCTTGGTCATGAAGTCTTGTAACAGAAAAAAACAAAAACAAACAAACAGAAAATCTAAGTTACATCATCTACACAAAATTTCTTGTTTTGCTTTATGTTATTTTGAGGCAGAATTCCACTCTCTCCCAGGCTGGTCTTGAACACATATTGCAGCTTGCCTCAGTTAGATACACAGCAACCTCACCAGAAAAAGAATCATATGCATTTACCATCACACTTGGTCCCTCAAAATATTTAAAATATCAGTGTCTTCACCATCTCTCAAATTTACCATCTACCAATTAGTCAAGTCAAACTTAAATGCTTATATATATATAATTTTTAAGATAAAAATTGTATTCAAATTAATGGTGAGCATACAAAATGTCTCACCCTAGTATTTTCTGGCATGCTTACAACTATGTAGCAACCCTTCTTGCTCCAAGCTGCCAAGTCCATTTCTTACACAAAATAAGACCTCCATCAAATAGGAATGGTAATAGGTTTGTTGATGTTTTCTTTAAGATTATTTAAAAGTATGTGTGTACATTTTGGTGAGTGCAATGGCAAGCAAGGGCTAAAATAGAATGTTGAATTCTCTGAAGCTGGAGCTACAGATGGTTATTGCCTGTCTGGCATAGTTTGGGTGAATAGTACTCTGATCCTCTGCATGAGCATCACATTCTGGTAACAGCTGAGACATCTCTTTACTCCAAAACTATAAGTTTATAAAAGTGAACTGTTCACAAGAACAAGTCATTTTCTTTCCTAAAAATACCAAAGTTAGATCAGTGAGATGCCGCAGTAAATGAAGATTCTTCTCCTCAAGTCTAAAAACCTAAATTCAATATGCAGAACCCACATAAGGGAAGAAAAGAACCAACTCTACAACACTGTCCTCTGACCTCTACATGCATGGTGATGTATACCCATGTGTTCCACGCACATGTGCACACTCACACATGCACACACAGTGATAAAAATTAATTAATTAATTAATTAATTTGTTTGTTTATTTATATTTATGTAGAGGAATTTTAATCTAGAAAGATGGCTGCTCTGGCAAGAAATTACATCCAAAGATCTTGGTCTGTGTGATTTGTTTGGAATACAGACATAACTTCAATTCACACCGTTAATCCATTTGGCTAGAATACAGACACACTCTTAGTACATCCCTTTAAGGTAAAATCAGTTTGTAGAAGAAAGCATCCATATCTGAAAGTGACATCTAATTGAGGGGCAGACAAAGTGATGAATTTGATTTGACATAATGAATCAGAGACAGGATATGCCCATCTCTTTCTAAAACAGCACAGAAATGAAACTTTGGAGCACTACAGGAAGAGAGAGTCAGCCAGTTGGGAGTCAGTGTAGTGAGTTCAGAACAGAAGATTGAGTTCATTTGTGAGTTCATGCAGTTTAGCGCAGGTGCAAAGGTAGTTAAAACCAAAGAATTAAAAGGAGCCAGAAGATTAGAACAAATTGCCAGAGTTAAAAGTGAAGCAGATGAATTCAGTGAGAAGCTAAGAGAAGCCAGACTGAATCAGTCAGCACAAAAAGGAGTTTGAGTCAAAACATCTGAGCTGAGCCAGCCAGAGTTCATAAAGAACTAGAAAGGGTGAGCATATTCACCAGCAACCCTCTGAGACAACAGTTACAGCAGATAAAAGATACTTCTACAACTCCCACAACTTCAGTACCACTATTACAAGGGGTCAAAGGCTTTGTGGCTGGATTAGTATCTCAGTCCCATCACTGGAAACCTTGCTGGTTACAGAAGTAGGCCAGTTCAGACTCTGTATCCTTCAATACTAGGAGTTTTTTCTCAGATCCCCCTTAAAGATTTTAGAGTTTCCATTGCACCAAGTTTTCACATTGTCCCCCAAGTGCAACCCAAATCAAGTTATCTTTCCTAGTACTCACTCTTTTCATCCCTATTACCCACTGCCTCAGCCTGATACCTCCTGTTTCCATCTCCACCCACCTATTGAGTGCAAGTTTGATTTTGAACAGAGGAACCCAATGAATAAAGTATTATGAAATGCTGTGTCTATTTGGAACCAATAGCACAGTGAAAATTAGAGTTGTTAATTTACTGTGTAGTGTTTCTATATATTTTTCAAGGTGTGTGTGTTTGTATGTGTGTGTGTGTGTGTGTGTGTGTGTGTGTGTGTCTGTGTGTGTGTGTGTGTGGTGTTTTCATATGTATATGAGCACAGTACTTGTGCCCGTTTGTGTTTGTGTACCCATTGGTGTTCTCGTGAAGGAGAGGGGATAATGTAAGGTACTCTGTTCTACCAGTCTTCACTTTACTTCCTTGAGACAGAGCCTCTTGCTAAACCTGCAGCTAAACTGGAAATCAGCAAGTCCCAGTAATTCTATCTGTGACATTTGACAGTGGCACTGCAATGCCAGTGATCCAAGTGTGTAACCGAGTGTGCATGGCGTTTTATATGGGAATTTGAATTTATACCCTCAAGCTCGCACAGTAAGCATTCTTCACTAAGATATCTCCCTAGCACTGTATTTATCAGCTGTTTGGAGGACTGACTGGTAAGCTGATGAAAATTTTTGTACAGAAAGTATACCCAACAAAGATTTATTAATTCATTGCTTTTAAAGGCATCCAAAAATGGACTCTGGCAGAGGACGCTCTAACAGCCTAGCAAATACTCGCAGTATGCTCTGTCCTCACTGAATGTTTATGTAATATTATTCTTTTTCACATCTTCAGAATAAAATAATTTAGACTATAATCCCACGCTATACCTTGTCAGTTCGCGTTGATATGGTTATTTCCAGTTGATTGACTGTTTTCTTGACAGATACACTAAAGAGTTTTATTTCTGATCAAATTAAAATAGTTGGGCCTACAGAAGCATTTTAGTTTCACAATTTGGAAAGGGCTCTAAGAAAATTTTAAGAGAATTTATTGGAAATAAGTTGAAGTAGGTTTTAATTAAGGCTTGCAATGAAACATGATCCAAAAAAAAAAAAAAAATACTGAATTTAAACACCAAGTTTCATGGTCTCATTAATTTTTTTCTCTTGAAATTTGCCTTCCTATTTTTTCCCTCTGGATTGTAGTTTTATCCCAAGAATCAAGAAGTTTAAATTCTTTGTTTTTCCAACTGGTTCCCACAACCAGAGCCTATACTTCCTGTGTGCCAGTCACGTGTTAGATTAGAAGGAGCACAGTGTTGAAACAATAAGATGGTTCAGACAGACACCATGGTGTATTGGGAGATTTGTTTGGGTAAATTGGCACAGTGTTCCCCAGTTCTGTTCATAGTGTTTGCCTGCTGATTTTGTTACTGTGTTTCTTATTGTTTAATATACAGAGACCAGCTCAGGCACCTGCTGAGCTGTTTAAAATCAAACAGCCTCCAATGCCTGAAAAGCACTCTCTTAATTCAAATAAAAATTTATTTTCTCCGGTTTTTGAAAGTATACAGCACAGCGTGTCCAATTTAAACAAAATTTCATCCAAATCGTGTAGTAGTGGCAATGTTGATTTTTTCAAGCAAGGTTGACTAAGGGGCGGGTGGACAGCATTTTCTGTGTGACCTGCCCAGAAAATACAAGTGTCTTTCCCTGGACCATGTCAGGTGAGCTAGCTGCCTTTTCAGAGGAGCTGCAGCATAACCTAGTGGAGAGACCCCACACTGGGGATGGGAGTTCAGATTTCCATGTCTGGTCGTAAAATTGCTGATCATTGAGCTGAGCCTGGCTCTCAGATAGGATGAACAACCAGCCAATGTCACTGAGAGCACAAAAATGGGGGACTTCATTACGTAGTCTTAATATCCAAATGAGTAATTTAAAAACCACAGTCAAATGGAATAGTACATGTAACCATGAAGCACTTTTAGCTCCAGCAGGTGGTAAGGCATGGCTCGTTGGTACATTAGGAAGACAGGACATCATCTGAGAGCACTGAGTTTGTATCGGTAGCTCATAAAAAATGTTGGATTTTGATAGCTTACATTGTGTGTATTTTAAAATATGATTTATTTGTATTTGTGTGTCTCTGTGTACCTTTAAGTGTACATGTGTGTGTGTACGTGTGCATGTGTGCATGTGTGTGTGTTTGTGTGTGTGTGTGTCAATTCACACATAAAGAAAGAATGTATACTTTTAACAAAATGGTATACTTTATGAATTGAAGCTCTTAATAAATTTGGAGACTGCTTATGGATTGTATTCTAAATTTATTCCTGTGAGTGTTATGGCTTATATAAATCATTTAATTTGATGAAATCCAGTGGTTTTTATATTAATTATTATAAAAGACTAAACCAGAAAATGTATAAGACAAATAAAGGGAAAAATAATTTTTAAATCATTAGTTTCACCAAAAAATATATTTACTTTACATTTACATATGCCATTAAAATTTTTCCAAACACATAATTGAAACATAAGAGTTTAAGACTGGCAAAAAAAAAATGTGTAAAGGTTCCACATCACAAATTCTGTTTTTATACTTAGAAATAAAATGTTTCTTTGTTACCAATCACAAATATTTCATATTATCTTTGGATTCAATTAAAATATATTGAATATCTCATTTCTGGGTACAAAAACTATGAACAAAATATGATCTAGTATCTATGAATAGGCACAGTAGAATCAGAAACGGTAGCTTTAAATGGCAGCAACCATCTCGTCTTTTCTGTCTTTTCTGGGTACATCCTTAGTCAGTGGTTCATAATTTCACTGGGATTAATTTTCTCACATTCTGAAGACACTTATCTCATTTTCTGGATTCAGAAAAGGATCAGCCTGCACACAATCTATTTCACTTATCTTTCTGAGCAGCAGCACATGATGGAAGGAGATTCGTGCTGAATGGATATATTTGTCATTGTCTGTGGTGCCTAGATTGTAGGAATATGACCCAGGTGATTTTTCTCTGAAGAGGATGGGACATACTTATGCATAAATAAGTCATGTGCAATTTAATAACCTTCATACATACTAATTCCCAGTTTAGACACAGTTAATATTATCAACTTTGTCATAAATTATTTACTTAATGGAAAAAATAATTTTTTCATCATGAAAGAAAAACTAGTTTTCTACAGACATTTGTACAATAAAGCCATTGAGTGATTCATTTGAACTCATTTATTATTTGAAATATCTTTAGCTGCATTATGTCTTGGTAGAACAACATTGCTGTTTATGTCAAACTATATTCACACTGCTTTGCAGTTCTCAGCCTGTACACACACACACACACACACACACATAAACACACACTCTAATGTAAGATAAATAATTCTAAACATCCCTGTCCTTTTTGTACAAACAACCTGGTTTCTTTGAATTTTCCTCATTTTATAGATAAAAAGGAAGGCAGAAGGCAAAAGACAGGCAGAATCAATAAAACATAAATCAAATGTGCTAAACTTGTGAAATCTTGAGAGATGCAACTTCTCCAGAAGTGACAATATAGGGGACACTTTTCACTTTCTAACTTTTTTCCATTAGTTTTTTGACAGCAGTACACTAGTTCAGCTTTAATGAGATCCCAGTGTAAAAACTTCAGGGCTAAATGAAAGAAACAAATCAAAAGACGCGAATGATTGCCATTTAATGTGAAAGAACGAAAGTGCAAACAATCACTGTATGACATCTAGCCGGGCTAGTCACTGAAGAATGACAGGTAGAACAATTCAAACTTACTGATCTAAAGATGAAGTAACAGCTCCTGTGTTGGAAGGGCTCAGAAGATGACGAAATAAAACAGACTTCGAGATGAGACATGGTTAAAACTTTTAAATTTCATGCCCCACTGTCTGCATCATTTGAAAGGCCTCGTACACGTTTTCTTTCTGGAATCATGATTGAGTGAAATAATTCTTCAGCTCTTTCTGCGGGTCTTATGGTTTACTCCTCTGAAATTTTGAAAACAAGCAAGAATAACACACAAAATATTTGCATATGAAAATATGCACTGACAGCTCTTACTCTATAGCTAAAACATTCTCATTATGTTTTCATCTGAACCATCGATTAGTTTTACACTTAAAAATAACTTAAATTTTGTATTTTCCTCCTACTCCTTTATCTCTAAAATCTAAAGAAAATTCATCAGTTTGTTGTTTCCATATGCTTTTATTTATCAGTGAAATAACCTATTGTAGTTACTCTTGGAAACAATAATCCGTAATTGCTGCTTTCAGTCCTAATTTTGCCTGTCCCTACTTTTTCAACTCAATCTAATCTAAACCTATTTGAGCAAATAAAATGATATTTACCTCATCCTCTGTTACAAGCTCTCAAGATTACAGGCTTCAGGAAAAATCAATACAAAATACCAGCTTAGCATCAGGTTTGTGCTCAGTAAGAATGCTAACTTCTCTTTCCAGGATTTCTGGCTCTCAGCTCTCCTAGATGGAAGCAGAACTCAGGCCATTAAAAAGAAAGAAAGGGAAGAAAGAAACAAAGAAGAAACCCCTCCAGTGATGTGCTGGGTGCTGTATTCATGGCCACTTTCAGCTTACAAGCCAAGGCAGAGTGTGGTCAATCTCTCAACCTTTAACTCTTGTTTCTCTGTGACACATCCTCCAGAGTTCACAAAAAAAGGAGGTTCTTGACCTCCAAGATGATTTTTTTTTCCAGACTTAAATACCATCTTCATTTATTATTTATGTGCCTCAAGTACTTGTGGCTTTAGGTATCATTCTTTTTGGCCGGTTGATTTAGAGAAGTGGCCACCTCTGTGCGGGGGAAATCTCATGAGGGGAAAAGAAATCCTATTACTTTCCAAAAAGATTACTTCGTTTACTTCCCAGAATAAGCTTTGAAGAAAACACTAGAATGTTGAGTTTGTAAACAATCAAGAAATCTCAGAAGCTTTGCCTTTCTTTTAATGTTTCAAATGGAAGCTTATTCCTAGTGGTTTTATCTTTGTCGTGGTTTTGGGGTCGTTTTTTTGTTGTTGTTGTTGTTTTGGTTTGCTTTGGTTTGGTTTGGTTTTGCTCTTGTTTTTGTTTTGCTTTGTTTGTTTTGGTGTGCGGGGTGGCCCTTCTTTTTATACTGAAGTTCTCGTGAACAGGAAGGGAGTGGTACGCCATAACTCTTTTATGGTCTACTACAGTGGTTCTTAACCTTCCCAATCCTCCTACCTCTTAACACAGTTCCTCTGTGACGATGACCCCCAAGCATAAAATTACTTTTGTTACTTCTTCATAATTGTAATTTTGCTACTATTATGGTTAGTAATGTAAATATCCGTGTTTTTGATGCACTTAACTGACCCCTGTGAAAGGGTTATTCAGGCCCCAAAGGGGTCACAACCCATGGGTTGAGAACCACTGCTGTAAAGATAGTACTAATGCTACCTTTCAGAATTTCTCATAGAAATTTCCTTTCCTGTGTTTCTGTAGCAGTCAGCTTCTTTGCACAAAATCCTTTGTTTTGAAAGATTGCTGAAATAGCTTAGCTTATTTCTATAGAGTGTGTAGACAGAAAAGTGAAATAGCCTCATTTCAAAAATCAGGTTGCAAATAAACATTTGAAAACAATCACATCATCCTCTCTTCTGTTTTTTTTTTCTTTATTCCAATAAGCAACACAAGGGCAAAATACCTGAAAATTGTGTTTTAAAGTGCTACAAAAGAAAACATAAACAGAAATCTCAATTATATTTAAATAAGGATCATATATGGTCATTTCATTATTAATTCACACATATGTATGCATACATACATATGTATGTATACTAGAACATTATATTCTATGCAACCATATAAACTTTAAGGGATAATAATCATATTTTTCTTTACAGTGTGGACAGATCTCATGGTAATCAATACCTTTCTCTGATAGACCCTGGTTCTACAATGTCTTGTGCTAGAAATCTCAATTTTAGAGATACTTTTTCTTAGAAAGATATTTTTAAGCCTTTTAATAAAAGAATATATCTCTCTAATAAATTGACCTGCTTAGTGTTTGTCAGAAAATAAAGGCATTTCATATACAATTTTCCATATTTCTGTGATCGTGACTGATTTTATTAAATTCAAAATTATATGGAGTTATCGAATATTCTGTTTCTAATCGATAAAAATGGAAGACTATGTGAGCTATTTTAAGTTATATTATTGAAATTTTTATTAATTTTTTGAGACTTTCACACAATACATCTCGAATTTATTCAACCTCCATGCCACCTCTTCCCATGTCCACCCCCTTTCCTATCCAACCAACTTTGTCTTTCTCTAAAATTTATATATTTATTTTAATAAATATATTTAAAAATTAGGTAATATGAAAAATAGCAGAAGCAGAAAGTAAAAAATCTGGGATTGGTTCCCTCAGTGTGAGTTTGATCATTTGATTTCCTTATCTGTTATAAACATCGTGCAGAAGAACACAAGTAACATATGTCATCACATGTGTATATATGCTTATGGGTACATATATATTAAAGTACTCTAAAGTTCACATTTGTGTTCTATAGCTACTCCTGTATGAATTTCCCAGCATCTGGAAAAAAAGTAAATAAAGCATATTGTTTAACCTATTGACACTCAAGGGTATATACTGGCTGTTGACAAATATTTTCCATGTTTGGAGTGATGCATATTGAGGCCTAGAGCTTCAACTGCACAAAACGTTAAGTTCTAGACATCTAGTTTATAATATCCATCCACATTAAATATGTATTTTCTTAATAGGAAGAGTCATTCACTTAAGTATTTTTATTAAGCACTAACTTCATTACCAGATTAAAGATTTGTAATATAATTATTATGACTTTTCATATTTGTCTAATTGAACAATCCTTTGATATATCCTCTTAAGTCATATTTCCTTGGATCAATCAAATACATTTCATATAACTGATTGATTCTCATAAACACCCATTTTCCACTTAGAATGTTTAATTAATATAGTTTCGATACCTGGTCATTGTACTTTTTCTTTTGCTGATTTTTTTCTCTCATTTTCAAATAAAATTTGAGTCATCTGCCTTTCAAACTTTCCATTTTTATGTAGCATTCTGCCCTTTGACTTTTCATTTTTAATATTTGGATGGATTTGACTAAATTGCCAAAACTTTCAGAAAAAAATAACTAAATGGTTGTGTTGTGTCCTTCCTATGACATCATACCATGTGCATAGGCTCAGTTCCTCTCATTGCGGCATCAGTGGCCTAGTAACACAATAATGATGGTAAGCCTATGAAAGCCTGAGAGGTATTTAACAATGAAGAGTTTTCTTTGGAGATTTGCAGGTTAGCTATATCTCAGCAAACCTGCACTCTGATGGCCACCTGAAAATGCAGCATGTGTCCACATCTACCTCAAAGCATCAGGCTTACCATCCTCAGGAGCAGTAGAGTCACAAGAGGATAAGTATAACTCCAGGAACATTTCAAAGCACCAATTTGGAACTAGCAAAGTACTTTGAGAAGTTCCTTTTCAGGCAAGAGGTGGACATATGGCCAAATTCTACCTGACTTATCACAAGGAGGGTTCATGAATAGAGACCATTCATTCAACCTGCTAAACACATTCAGGGATGAGAAACAGATCTTTGCATCCATGTGGTGTCAACTTGTTCTTCTAATGAAATTTTATACTTCATTGTGTGAATTCACCATTAACAGATCATCGTTAGAAGTGTTTGAATTGTACCTCTTCAGAGTTGTAAAAAGAGAATAATAACTAGTTCTGTTTTGTCCATCATTAGTAAGAGTTCTTTTTATAAAATTTTTTTCTCAGACCAAATTTAAAAGAAAAAAGAAAAGGCATTTCTTTTATAGCAGTGTTTCCCTATCCTGAAGTGTTGAGATGTTCATCCCCAAGGTATTATTAGAGCAACAGGAACTTTGTAGAGATAATTAAGATTTGATTAGGTCATGAGGATGGGGCCCTTAGGATAGTATTAATGCCCTATGTGAGATGCAATGAAGAAAGAATATGAAAAAGGGTGGCAATTGAAAACCAGTGAGAGAACTCTCATCACTTACAAAAACTAAGTCTATCTGATCTTAGGTTTTCCAACCACTGGAACTATGAAAACTAAATTTCTATTATTTAAAACACAAAACTGTTTTATAAAGGCCATTCTATTTGACTAATATATGTTTCAACTCATTTTTAAAATTATCTACAAAACAAGATGTATATCTGATAATTTCTTATTACTCATAAACTCTCAGAATAATTAGTTGATTTGTAGTAGCATCTTATTACATGCAATGGATTTTAAATCTAGTTTAAAGACTTGTATTCTTAAAAATATTATATATAAATCAGAAAATTATATTAATTACTATATCACACACACTTCAAAATGTCATTTATAAATTTACTTATAATTTTATACTATAAATACTTTTTAACTACTTAGGCTATGAAAACCTTTCAACTACTTAGTTAATTTGACATGAATTTCTCTACATTTCATTTTATTTTATGTTATTTTATTTATTTTGTGACAAATTAAGGTATCCAAATAAAAGATCTTCCAAGATCTTTTTATTGTATCTGAATGGACTGAATATGAATTCCATATATGGAATTAGCCACCTGTCAGTATTTCCAAGTTCTTTATATGGAAAGTACTATTGACAAATCACTTGGGTTGTCAGCAGTAACGAATGCCTTTCTAACAAAGAAGCATTGGGTCACCATGAATTCAGATGCAAACATAGGTTTTATTGTGCTGATTTGTAAGCAAATGACTTTTTAAAATGTACATACTAAGATGATTCCACTGGCAATTACTGACACACTATAGACAGAGTGAATCATGAGATCGTGCTTAACTCTTCCTTGACCCTTCCATGCTTTCTTACTGTTACCTTTGAGGCTAGTGGCACATGTGATCAAGACAAACTTTCCTGGATTATGGGTGAAGTCTATTGCTACAGGTAATAAAATTGTGGTCTGAGTATATAATATTAAATACTCTTCAAATTTCATCATTCAGTTAAGAAAACTAAGAGCTATGTAGGAAACCAGAATATAGTGAATGATAAGTCAAAAATTAGAGGACCAACTTTAAGGAGTCATGAGTGTATTTGTATGCTGAAAAAATAAATCTGTATGTTTAGTTTCCAGGTCTGCATGTTTATCAACTTATCAAGTACTTTTAGCATATAATACAAAATATTATGTTATTAATAGTAATATAGTGTGGTATGTTGACATATAATACAGTATGATGATAAACCATTATGTGTAGCTTTAGCTCAGTGAAATATATTTTGTAAAGAAAAATTCCATAAAAGACTGTTGTTGGGCGTTGCCTTTTTTGATATTAGAATCCCTAGGAATGATTCCCACATTACTTTATTTCACAAAGTGAAGTGAGAGGGTTGGATGACCACAATTGTGTTAATTTTAATGAGAAACGTCCCACATAAGCTTGAGTGTTTGGAGACCAGGTTTTCAGTTGGTAGCTCTGTTTGATTGGGTTAGGATGTAGTCTTGCTGGAATAAGAACATCACTGTGAGTGGTTTTGTTATTATATAGCCTCACCCTACTAGTGTGTTCTCTTTGCTGTGTGCATGCAAATCAGGATGGAGCTCTCAGCTTTCTGCTTTTGCTGCCATGAGTGCTGCTTACATCAATGTTTCTGCTTCATCAGGATGGACTATTATCCAAGAATCATACACCAAAATAAACTCTATCTTCTATAAATTGCCATAGCCATGGCGTTTTATGACAGCAACAGGAAAGCAGTTACTAAAACAGCAACAAAGACAGAAGCCAACTGAGACAAAGTGATTCTTCTGATTCCAACCCAGTGTTTCCAAACCAGTAACAGCAAACTGACATCACTATCAACACTGAAATCGGAGGGTGTGTGTATGTATGTATGTGTGTGAGATTCATATGACATACTTCCAAACTATTAAGAATTATGAGAACTCAAACTGAAACTATTGTCAAAAAATTAGTTGCTAATGTGATTGCTGTGCAAGCATGAGGATCTGAGTTCATATCTCCAGAATGACTGAATGTAAACAAACAAACAAACCAACAAACAAATAAACTATCACCATGAACAATAACAAAATGAAGTGGGGGCATGGGTTTATAATTTCAACTTTGTGGAGGCAGAGATGGGCAGATCCCTGTGGGTCACTGGCCAATCAGTCTTGCCTCATTAATGACTAAGATACTCTGTCTAAAGAAAAGCTGCAGGACAGGTGAGATGGTTCTGTGGGTAAAGCTTCTGGGGTCAAACTGGAAGACCCAACTTCCATCTCCCCGTTGCACATGGCAGGAGAAAAGAGTCTTCTCAATGTTTTTTTCTGATTCCCACAAGTACATTACGGCATGTGTGCTGGTTTCTCCACAGTAAATAAATAAATGTAAAATGATAAAAAAAAATTTAATGAACGTCACCAGAAGAATGAAACCCAAGGGTAGCTTCTGCCTCCCCATATACACACAAGTACACCAACAAATATTCACACACATAAAAAAGCACGTGCACATTAAAATCATAAGTATAACTTACAGAAAATTATGGGTAGCATTTTCTCATTTCTTCTATCTGAAAAACAAGGTGTTCTGGGTATTGAATCCTTTTTTGCATTTTGGAAATCATATGGTACCTTGTCTCAGGAGGTAAACATTGTGAATAAAGTAACAGAGATTCTTCAATAGAGAGAAGACTAAGTGATATAGATAATGCTGCAAGCATGAATATGTGTTCTATTTTTTGTCTTTTATTTATTTTTTTTACATTTCAGATTTTACCCCCCCCCCGTCTACCCTCCAACTGTTCCACATCCATTAACCC
>CM052707.1:4640015-4685802 GCA_028551405.1 Uromys caudimaculatus | reverse complement strand
ACTTTGCTTTCTGTTGGTTTTAATAAATCCCATGTACTGACTGGTAATACAAGCTAGAGTTATTACAGAGAAGGGAGCTTCAGGGGAGGAAATGCCTCCATGAGATCCAGCTGTATGGCATTTTCTCAACTGGTGATCAAGGGGCTAGAGCCCATTGTGAGTGGTACCATCTTTGGGCTCGTAGTCTTGAGTTCTATAAGAGAGCAGGCTGAGCAAGCCAGGGGAAACAAGCCAGTAACATCCCTCTATGGCCTCTACATCAGCTCCTGCTTCCTGACCTGCTTGAGTTCCATTCCCAACTTCCTTTGGGGATGAACAGCAATATGCAAGTGTAAGCTGAATAAACCCTTTCCTCCCCATCTTGCTTCTTGGCTATGATGTTTGTGCAGATGTAGAAACCCTGGCTGAGATATCCCAAAAGCAACTTAGTGGGAAAAGTCTATTTTATTTTACAAGTAACAATCCATCGTCAAGAGAAGCCATGGCAGGAATTCAAGGCATACAGTTGAAGCAAAAAACAATGCTGCTTCTTTGTTCACCTCCCTGAGGCACAAATCTAGCTACCTACTTATACAGCCCAAGCCCTCTTGCATGGGGATGGTACAGCCAAAAAGAGGCGCACCATTCCTCACTTAGAAATAAAGAAAATGTTCCCTCCACACAAACACACAAAATCAGAGGCTGATCTGATCAAGGCAATCTCCATGTAAGATACCATGAAAAAGCTATGGGTTGAATCAAGCTGACAGCTAAAACTAGCTAAGAGAGTAAGCATCAACAAATTATAATCCAGTGAACATATAAAC
Organism: Uromys caudimaculatus; assembly: GCA_028551405.1. Classification (NCBI taxonomy): domain Eukaryota; kingdom Metazoa; phylum Chordata; class Mammalia; order Rodentia; family Muridae; genus Uromys; species Uromys caudimaculatus. Next base: position 4,684,996 of record CM052707.1, on the reverse strand, counting down.
AGAATATAAATGTATTTGGAGTTTAGATGGATACAAATTAAAGAAACAGAAGTTCAGGAAAATTAGAATTTTACAACCTTGGAAACAAAGATCATAGTTAATTATTATATATTCATTTAATTGCCATTTATGTTTAACCTCCCTGGTATTTGGATACAAACTCTGTCCACAGGAAAAGACTTCTGCAAAGGTCAGTCTTTGTATCACAGGGCCAGGTGCCTTCAATTTACTTCAGTTTCCACTAGGTGACACTCTGGCACCCTCAGGAGTAGAAATTATTCTGCTGGTTTTCTGGGTTGGGGGGGGGAATTAGCATTCTTTCTTCTTCCTTCAAATTATCATTTTAACGAGGGCCAGAAAATATATCAATGGAAATGATTTTATATTCTTTTGTGCTCCCCCCACTTTGACTTTCTTTGTCTTTTACAACACTCCTTTAGAGCATTTTGCTTTAGCTGGGAGCAAATTCCTGACACGGTTTTAACTATTGAGAAGTTTCCACCATGTTAAATATCTTAGAGTATGATGTTTGTCAAATTTATTCTACAATATTTAATTCTTAGCAACTTTTACAAAAATTATCTATGGTAAATTGCTAGAAATAATTATAAGTATATGCATACTAGAATCTAAAGGAACAGTTATTTTCCAGCTTGTGCCATAATATGCTCTGTTAATCTCAAGGAAATGTTTCTGATCAATTTGTATGAATATCAGTCTATCTCTAGATTTCATGATTCTAACGATTTTTTTTTTAGGAAAAAAATTATATAGATATGGCTGCTTCTAGATCTAAGACAATAAAAGCTTAAAACATTATTCATATATGTTAAAGGGGCTATTTGAAATGGATTTTCTTTCCTCTGTGTTTCCCTGAGTCTCTTAAAAATCCAAATTTATAAGCCCAAACAAAAATGAACCAAATGTATTGAGAAAGCAAGAAATCAGATTGCCTTCCAAAACTCATGATATATTGGTTACCACTTAAGGAATTCATGCAAAGTGAATGCAGTATGCATAACCAGTGCTTTGTTACGTTGTCAGTACTATGGCTGTGACTCACCATTTAAACATCAAAACGAAAATTTGTTTGAGACTCTATGGCTTCTCTAAAACTGGTGAGATAGTTTCTCACTATATTGAATTCAGTAAACTGAGTAATAAGATCATCTACACAATTACTAAAAAACAAAACATAGTTATTGACACAAAACTGGCATTCACTGTACCAGCAAATACTGCTGACTATATCTAGTCTCATTAGTTGTCTCACAGAGAGACTGTTTGCATTACAAAGCTATTGAGAGGAGCAGGCCAAAGAAGACTAAATTGTGGTTGAAATACTTTTTCCCTTCTAAAGTTCTGTATGTCAGCCTCCAAACATATTTGAAGCATCATGATAATTTAAGAAGAAGGAAAGGTACATAACTTTGTAATTTAGTGATTTTTTTAAGTGAAATTTTTGCATTAGCATGTTGGACTTTCATCAGCAGTATTTCATATGATGCCATGATTTCATTTTCACTGAAAAGATAAGTAATTTGGCTTCATTCTGGGAGACTTAGCCAGGACATTTTTGTAGGATTAGAGCATTTCTGTAGCTCTATAGATTATGTATAAATTTGTTGCATTAGGGAAAACTAGTCCTAAAATTAGCATTAAATATGACTATCTTTTCTTAGCAACAAACATTTTGTGATTTCTTTTTATCCAGTGAATTTACAAATCTAACTTTTGTTTCACTTTTACTTTTCACAAGGTGGTTTTAAGAGTGAACTACTTATGACACTGTTTAGGGGAGTTGCATCTTACAAAAAAAAGGCAGAGGGAACTTAATCACTGAGGATTCATTGAGAACGTTCGTGAGAATGATGCACACGAAAGAGCTAAAGGGAGCAGATATTTTAACCAAACCAATTGAAAGTTCAGATGTTTGGGATATTCACAAGTTGTCTTAGGGTTTCTACTCCTGCACAAAACATCATGAACAAGAAGCAAGATGGGGAGGAAAGGGTGTATTCAGCTTACACTTCCATATTGCTGTTCATCACCAAAGGAAATCAGGACTGAAACTCAAGCAGGTCAGAAAGCGGAAGCTGATATAGAGGTCATGGAGAGATGTTACTTACTGGCTTGCTCAGTTTGCTTTCTTATAAAACCCAAGATGACCAGCCCAGGTATGGCGCCATTCACAATGGGCCCTCCCTCGTTGATCACTAATTGAGAATGCCTTACAACTGGATTTCATAGAGGCATTTCCTTTATCTCTGATAACTCCAGCTTGTGTCAAGTTGACACACAAAACCAGCCAGTACACAAGTTACAAGTGAACTGGACAAGTGTCAATCATATTTTCCTTTTCTCCAAAAATCATTATGATTATGATTCTTCAAGTTTTAAAAATTCTTCAAAAAGCAGTGTTGGTAAAAAAAAAAAAAAAAAAAAAAAAAAAAAAAAAAAAAAGCAGAAATGGAAGCTAAATACTCTGACACTTTTTCCTAATTTTCTGTAATCCCATGGTGAATTCAAGGGTATAGATAATCTTACCTAGGAAATAAATATATTTAAAATATTACTGCAAAAGGAAAATATGTCTCACATATATTAGAAGTGGGCTAGCGTAGTAAGTTGTGTACTGAAGTGTATTCATTGCTACACTACACACATAGGTGGGAGAAAACTGGTACGATTTACAAATGCCCCATGTTGCCAATATAGAGAAACAATCAAAACAAAACTGTAGTCATAGGAACCTATGATTGTGTGTAAATAAATGAAAACTGTGGCTGATTTAGAATGTATTCAATAGATTTCAGGGAAATAAATGTATAAAATTTTAGGTTATTTGATCATTTTACTTTAGATACAAAAAAATCACGTGTATACAATATTCACATTATATTCTTACAATGAAAATTGAATATGATGACATTTTAGGGTTCTCAGCCCATTATTCATCCAGAAAGTTAAGTTTGAATACCTAATTGTTTTCAGGAAATCATTGATATAATTCATAGGTGATCTTTGATTTTTAGCACATATCTTTAATATTTTAATATAAACAAGGAAAAGCGAGGTAAGGAAGAAATAATGATTCACTTTATAGTTAAAAATATGTACTAAGAAATCCACTTATTCATGCATAAAAGTCACACTTAATTAAATGGACTCAATAAAATTATCTGAAATCAAATTTTATGTTTTATGGAAGGAAAATGAAGAATAGACTGTGTGTCTGAAGATGATTTTGAAAGTCTTTTCACTTAGGGAGGCTAGCTGCTCCTGTCCATGAATTTTCAAAGCTTTTTGAACCTTTGGAAGGGAAGAAGAAAATTACTATTGCCCACGCTTCAGGTTCTCTTTGTTTCATAAAGGGCTAATACAGCATTTCTGTCATTTTTCTTTCAGCTCTTGTCTTTCATCATAAATATCAAAGCTTGCAATTATCTCTTCTCAAAGTCTATTACATTCTGCCTGGCTTACAATCTGCTGCGATAGTATGCTGTACCCTTTTCTTTACCAGGATGCTTATATTGTTTAGTGACACTCTCGAAAGATTATAGAAATTTGTTGAATAAAATTAATGCAAGAAACAGAAGTAAAGGTAATAACAATGACGATGGAAAATTATAGTAAAAATAATGATGTCTTATCAAAGGCAGCATGGGCTGTTGAGAGATTTCCCAGCTATACTGAGTGTAATGAGACTTATCACTGTATAGTGTGATATGACCTACAGGTGGAATTTTATTATTGATGTTTATTATGAGAAGCAACAATCCTTGAAGCCAAACAGACTCTTTCTTACCTTCCCTTTTACTCTCATGTTGTATCTGTTTTCTAAATCCACTTATTGTCCAGTCTCAACATGTATTCCAAATATTATGTGCCAGATCCATTATATTCTAATGTTTAATTGCTATACTAAATTTATAAAGAGTGAACACAAGTAATAACACAGCTCTAGTTTTTTTCTTGATTCAAGAGATGTTTAACTAAAATAATATACGAATTAAAGCAAGGGACAGTCATGGAATTTATTGGAGAATATGCTCTTTCTCTAAGCATTGTATAAAATCTTGAAAAGGTTTAAGACATGATATATGCATTAACACACATATCCATATTTGTTTCCATTATTGTTTCAGAGGTTGCATTTATAGGAAAATATTTGGGCCTGTCATATAATTGAACTCATATGGATGCCTCTGATCTTTCACCTGAAAATGAAATGAGTACAGCTGGTCCCAAGATCCTGGGAAAAGCAACTGGGAAATATAAAGTTTCTTCCTTTTTAACTCTGTACTTTGTAAAGTTCTTTGTGCTCCATAAGCTTCATTTTTTAACTATGAAATACACCCAACAATTGAAAATCAAAAAGGAAGTCAGATAAAATGAGAAAATACAGGTACAGAACATACGCTGTTCAGCAATGTTACATATTTATTACTCATTATATTTTTATTTACTGTCATATCATTCTTATTCAGATAAATCAATAAAAAATTCAAGTGCATAATATGCAAAACCATCACAAGCAAACAATACACAAAAATAAAACAAAAAACAAAAGTTATTATAAAGAATAATGTCCGTTATGTCCACAGTTAAAAAAGGTGACCTTTATATTGAGCAAAATTCTTTCATTTACAGAAAGATAGATGTAGTTTTCTCTCATATGTAAAACCCACATTGTATATTGTAATGGATGTGAATGCATATGTGTGAGTGTGTGAGTGTGTGTGTGTGCATGTTGTTTGTGTGTTGTCATGGAAATGGAAGAAGGGAAAGAGGAAATTGGAAAGAGGAATGGGTCTAGTGAAAAGGAGAAGGGGACAGGATAGGGCAATATAGATTCAGTGTGTTAAATAATACATCTTACTAAGGATTTCCATGAAGCCCACTTCTTCATACAATAATATGAGTTTTTAAAATATGTTTGAAAGACTTGTACCAATGCCCAATATTGTCATTTGGTTTGATGTAAGTCAGAGACATACTTCAAATCAGTATATAAACAAATTGGAAAGGGATTAGGTAAAACAAGTAACAAAACAGAAGAGTTAAGGCTTAAAACAAATCAAATTTATGTGTTGAACTTGGTAAATCTGAACAGGTCGACACACAGAATAAGAGGTCATCACCTTCTCATCACCTCATTGTACCTTCTACAAAATTGACCATATAATCTTTTACAAAACAAACCTCAACAGATACAAGAAGATGGTATTAATCCCATGCCTCCTATCAGATCACTACGGATTAAGGCTGGTCTTCAATGGAAACAACAGCAACAGAAAGCCCACATACACATGGAAGCTGAACAATGCTCTACTCAATGATAACTTGGTCAAGGAAGACATAAAGAAAGAAATTAAAGACTTCTTAGAATTTAATGAAAATAAAAGTACAACATACCCAAATTAATGGGATACAATGAAAGCAATGTTAAGAGGAAAACTCATAGCTTTGAGGGTCTTCAAATAGAAACTGGAGAGAGCATACACAAGCAACTTAACAACACACATGAAAGCTCTAGAACAAAAAGCTAATGCTTCCAAGAGGAGTAGAAGGCAGGAAATAATCAAACTCAGGGCTGAAATCAAACAAGTAGAAGCAAAAAGAACAAACAAAAAGAACTATAAAAAGAATCAGCCGGGCAGTGGTGGCACACGCCTTTAATACCAGCACTTGGGAGGCAAAGGCAGGTGATTTCTAAGTTCGAAGCCAGCCTGGTCTACAGAGTGAGTTCCAGGACAGCCAGGACTATACAGAGAAACCCTGACTCAAAAAACCAAAAAAAAAAAAAAAAAAAAAAAAAAAAAAAAAAAAAAAAAAAAAAAAAAAAAAAAAAAAAATCAAAAACAAAAACAAAAAAAAAAAACAAAAACAAATAAAAAGAATCAACAAAACCAGGAGTTGGTTCTTTGAGAAAATCAACAAGATAGATAAATCCTTAGCCATACTAACCAGAGGACACAGAGACAGTATCCAATTTAACAAAATTAGAAATGAAAAGGGAGACATAACAACAGATTCTGAGGAAATTCAAAAAATCATCAGATCCTACTACAAAAGCCTATACTCAACAAAACTGCAAAATCTGGATGAAATGGACAATTTTCTAAACAGATATCAAATACCAAAAGGGAAAAATCTAGAAAATATTCAAATTTTTATTAAGATTTAAGAGTTTTCCTGAAGATACTCCAACATGTAATAAAGACACATGCTCCACTTTGTTCATAGCAGCCATATTTATAATAGCCAGAAGCTGGAAACAACCCAGACGTCCCTCATCAGAGGAATGGATACAGAAAATGTGGTACATTTATACAATGGAGTACTACTGAGCTATTAAAGACAATGACTTAATAAAATTTGCAGGCAAATGGATGGAACTTGAAAATATCATCCTGAGTGAGGTAACTCAGTCACAAAAGAACGAACATGGAATGTACTCACTGATAAGTGGATATTAGCCCAAAAGTCCATAATACTCAAGTTTCACTTTACAGTAACCGCTGGACTGAGAGTGAGGTTCCAGATGGAGGAGTTGGAGAAAGATCTGAAGGAGTTGAGGGAATTTGCAGCCCCAAGGATGGAGCAACAGCGTCAATGGGCCTGACACCCCCCTCAGTCATCCTGGAGTTAGGACCACCAACCAAAGAATACACATCGAGGGACCCATGACTCGGACCACATATGTGGCAGAGGAGGGCCTTGTCGGCCATCAGGAGGAGCAGAGGCCCTTGGGCCTGAGGGTGTTAGAAGCCCCAGGAAAGAGGAATGTCAAGGTGGGAATATGGGAGTGGTTGGGTGGGTGGGTGGGAGGTGGAACACCCTCATAGAGGTGGCGGAGAGAGAGGGGATAGGGGGTTTCCAAGCAGGAGACCCAGAATGGGGGAAACATTGGAAATGTAAATAAAGTATCAAAAAATAAAAAAATAAAAAAACATGGTATATGACAGAGTCTTTATGAAGGACTGGCACAGGAGAAATGATGTAATTATAATATTAAAATTAAATATAATTTAAAGTAAGTAAATAAATAAAAAGGCCAAAAATATACCTTTGAAAGCAACTAATTATAACTTTCCATCTCAGAAATAATGTTTATATTGTGTGGGTGTGGAGGGAGACAGGATTAGGTGAAAACAGAGGATGCAGGACTAAAATATAACCTAATAAAAGAGAGAGAGAGAGAATATAGGCCAGGCATAGTGGCATATGCCTTTAATCTCAACACTCTGGTGGCAGAGGTGGGTAGATCTCTGACTTTGAGGTTTGCCTGTTTTAGAGAATAAGTTTCAGGACAGCCAATGCAACAAAGAAAAACCTTGCCTCAGAAAATTAATTATTAATTAATTAATTAATTAATTAAAATAAACAAAATAATTGTTTGTGATTTACTATAAAAAAGAATAAAGAATTGTACAGTTGTTAGTGAATTATTTACAAGTACAAAGACAAAATGTATCCAGAATTTATATTTTAATCTTTGAAAAAGCTGGAATTTCAGGCTCGAGAGATGGTTTACTAGCCAATACACTTAGTATTCTCCTAGAGTATCCAAGTTTGGTTCTTAGCACCCATATAAGGCAATTCAAATCCATATGTAACTTCCGCTCCAGGGAATCCAATCCATATGGCTTCAGTATTCACATACACCCCCATATACCACATAATTAAAAACAAAAATATCTTAAAAAATAAAAGCAAATAATTAAAGAATTAAAATGCTAAAGTTTCACTTAGTATTCAGAACTATATATAAAGAATGCTGAGTTTTTTGTAACAGAGGCAAATAATATAATGCATTGTCAGTTATAACAACAAAGATTAACATTACTAGTATTATATAGTATGCAAGAATATACATTTATTTAAAGATCAGTCTGACAATATGCATTAAATTTTTAAAGAGTATGATATTTTAAGGAATGCTGTTCCTTTATCATACAAGATTAACCACCTAACACAGTACATGTAACTATGAACTCAAGCATATGTTTCTATTGAAAACTTTACATTTTCTTCTGTTAGAGATTATTTACAAAATAGATATATTCACCGACAAGGGATCCATGGCTCCAGATACATAGGTAGCCTTGTCTGACATCAGTGGGAGGGGAAACCCTTGGTTCTGTGGAGGTTTGATGCCTCAGTGTAGAGGGATTCTGGAGGAGTGGAGAGGGAATGGGTGGGTTTGTGAAGGAGTATCCTCATAGAGGCAAAGGGGAGGGAGGAGAGGGAGGTTGTGGGATGAGGGCTTGTGGAGGGATAACCAGAAAGTGGGAAATCAATTTGAGATGTGAATGAATGGAATGTTTAATTAAAAAAATAATTTTTATAAAAAATTTGCAAAAAAGTGATTTAGGAATGAAGAAAATTCCAAAACCAAGTTCACAGAAGGGGAAGTGGCTGGTTGGTTATATAGTATTATAAGAAAGTAAGATCAAGTGGCATTGGTGGTTCAGTGGCAGAATTCTCGCCTGCCACATACGAGGCTCGGGTTCGATTCCCTGCCAATCCACTGGGTTTCCTTCTGTGACCAGAGATCTCAGTTTGTGCCACAGAGCTCCATAGCCAAATAGCACTGGAAGAAAGCTAGTATCAAAGGTGTGTGGACATCCCGTGAGTGGAGGTAAGACTAGCACCAATGCTCAGCAGGATTTGCTCAGAAACCTCAGGACATAGGGAACAAGGAACAGCCTGGGATAGGAGCTTTCTGGTTTACACCTGTGGTCTGTGCCAGGCGGCTCCATACCCAAATAGCACAGGTAAAGACCTACCTTCCCAGGAGTGTGGACAAGCTTGGGAGTGGGGTTAAGGTCAGCATCTCTGCTCAGAGGGACTTACCCAGAACCTTAAGGACACAGGGATTGAGGAGTGGCCTTCCTGTTTCCTTCTGTGGCCAGGGAGCTGATTCTGTGACACAGGGCTACATACTCAGTGCCAGGAGAGAGCTGGTCTCCCAGGAGTGCCTACACACCTTCTAATACAGGAAGACCACCACTTCTGTTCAAATTCCTCAATCAAGAGGGACCCACGAAGAGCCATCAGGACATGGGAACCAAGGAACAGCTGGGGACAGGGTCCTTCTGGTTTCTGTCTGCACCTCAGAGCTGACCCTGTACCACAGCTCCCCAAACACAATTCCTCTCAGTGAGAGTACTCCAAGAGAGAGTACTCCAAGGAGTACTGATGCAAAGGCTTGCAGGAGGGACAAGCCACAGTCAGAGAGAGCAAGACCAGCTAACACCAGAGATAACCAGGTGGCGAAAGGCAAGGGCAAGAACATAAGAAACAGAAACAAAGGCAACTTGGCATCATCAGAACCCAGTTCTTCCAACACAGCAAGCCATGGATACACCAACACACCAGAAATGAAAGACTCAAATTTAAAATCACTTCTCCTGATGATGATAGAAGACTTTAATTAGGAAATAAATAACTCCCATAAAGAAATACAAGAGAACACAGGTAAACAGCTAGAAACCCTTAAAGAGGAAATACAGGAAAGCACAATCAAACAGGCAAGGAAATGAACAAAACCATACAAGATCTAAAAATGGAAATAGAAACAATAAAGAAATCATAGAAGGAGACAACCCAGAAGATAGAAACCCTAGGAAAGAGATCAGGAGTCAGAGATGCAAGCATCACCAACAGAATACAAGAGATAGAAGAGAAAATCTCAGGTGCAGAATATACCATAGAAAACATTTAGACAATAGTCAAAGAAAATGAAAAATACAGAAGGCTCCAAACCTAAAACATCCAGGAAATCCAGGATACAATGAGAAGACCAAACGTAAAGATAATATGTATAGAAAAGAGTGAAGATTTCCAACTTAAAGGGCCAGTAAATATCTTCAAAAAAATTATAGAAGAAAACTTCTCTAATGTAAAGAAAGAAATGAACATAAACATGAAAGAAGCCTACAAAACTCCAAACAGATTGAACCAGAAAAGAAATTCCTCCTGTCACTTAATAGTCAAAAACACCAAATGCACAAAACAAGGAAAGAATATTTAAAGAAATTAGGGGAAAAGGTCAAGTAACATATAAAGGCAGACATATCAGAATTACACCAGACTTCTCACCGGAGACTATGAAAGCTAGAAGATCCTGGACAGATCTCATACAGAACCTAAGAGAAAAAAAGGGCCAGCCCAGGCTGCTATACCCAGCAAACCTCTCAACTAGCATGAGGGCAAAACCTAGATATTCCATGACAAAACCAAATTTACACAATGTCTTTTCACAAACCCAGCCAAACACAGGATAATAGATGGAAAATGCCAACACAAGTAGGGAAACTACACCCTAGAAAAACAAGAAAGTAATCTTTCAACAAACTCAAAAGAAGATAGCCACACAAACATAAAAATAACATTGAAAATATCAGGAAGCAACAATCACTACTCGTAAGTATTTCTTAACATCAATGGACTCAATTTCCCAATAAAAAGACGTAGACTAACAAACTGGATGCATAAACAGGACCCAGCATTTTGCTGCATACAGGAAACGCACCTCAGTGTTAAAGACAAACACTACCTCAGAGTAAAGGGCTAGAAAACAATTTTCCAGGCAAATGGTCCCAAGAAACTGACAGGAGTAGCCATTCTAATATCAGATAAAATCAACTTTCTACCAAAAGTCATCAAAAAAGATTACACACTTCATACTCATCAAAGGAAAAATTTAGCAAGAAGAATTCTTAATTCTGAACATCTATGCTCCAAATGCAAGGGCATTCCATTCATAAAAGAAACTTGACTATAGCTCAAAGCACACATAGCATCTCACAAAATAATAGTGGGAGACTTCAACACCCCATTATCATCAATGGACAGATCTTGGAAACACAAACTAAACAGAGACACAGTGAAACTAACAGAAGTTATGGACCAAGTGGATTTAACAGACATCTATAGAACATTTCATACTAAATAAAAAGATTATACCTTCTTCTCAGCACCTCATGGTACTTTCTCCAAAATAGACCATGTAATTGGTCACAAAATGAATTTCAACAGATATAAGAAGATTGAAATAATCCCTTCCCTCCTATCAGATCACTACGGATTAAGGCTGGTCTTCAATGGCAACAAAAACAACAGAAAGACCACATACATATGGAAGTTGAACAATGCTCTACTCAATGATAACTTGGTCAAAGAAGAAATAAAGAAAGAAATTAAAGACTTCCTAGAATTTAATGAAAATGAAAGCACAACATACCCAAATTTATGAGACTCAATGAAAGCAGTGTTAAGAGGAAAACTCATAGCTCTGAGTGCTTCCAAAAAGAAACTGGAGAGAGCATACACTAGGAGCTTAACAGTACACCTGAAACCTCTGGAACAAAAAGAAGCTAATACACCCAAGCGGAGTAGAAGGCAAGAAATAATCAAACTCAGGACTGAATTAAACCAAGCAGAAATAAAAAGAATTATACTAAGAATCAACAAAACCAGGAGCTGGTTCTTTGAGAAAATCAACAAGATAGATAAACCCTTAGCCAGACTAACCAGAGGGCACAGAGACAGTATCCAAATTAACAAAGTCAGAAATGAAAAGGAAGATATAACAACAGAATCTGAGGAAATTCAAAAATTCATCAGAACCTACTACAAAAGCTTATATAATCAAACAAAATTGGAAAATCTGGATGAAATGGACAATTTTCTTGACAGATAGCAAATGCAAAAGTTAAGTAAGGATCAGATAAATCATCTAAAGAGTCCCATAACCCCTGAAGAAATAGAAGCAGACATTAAAAGTCTCCCAACCAAAAACATCCCAGGACCAGATGGGTTTAGTGCAGAATTCTATCAGACCTTCAAAGAAGACCTAATACCAATACTCTTCAAACTATTCCACAAAATAGAAACAGAAAGAACACTACCCAGTTCATTCTATGAGGCCACACTTACACTGATGTCAAAATCTCACAAAGACCCAACAAAGAAATATCAGACAATTTCTCTTATGAATATTGATACAAAAATACTCAATAAAATTCTAACAAACTGAATCCAAGAACACATCAAAAGGATCATTCATCACAATCAAGTAGGCTTCATCCCAGGGATTCAGGGATGGTTCAATACCTGGAAATCTATCAATGTAATCCACTACATGAATAAACTCAAAGAAAAAAACCACATGATCATTTCAATAGATGCTGAAAAAGCATTTAACAAAACTGAACATCACTTCATAATAAAAGTCTTGGAAAGATCAGGAATTCAAGGCCCATACCTAAACATAGTAAAAGAAGTATACAGCAAACTAATAGCCAACATCAAACTAAATGGAGAGAAACTTGAAGCATTACCTCTAAAATTAGGAACTAGACAAGGATGTCCACTCTCTCCCTATCTACTCAATATAGTACTTGAAGTTCTAGCTAGAGAAATTAAACAATATATTGATCAAAGGGCTACATATTGGAAAGGAAGAAATAAAATATCACTATTTGCAGATGATATGATCTTATACTTAAGTGACCTGAAAAACTCCACCAGAGAACTTCTGTAGCTGATAAACAACTTCAGCAAAGTGACCGGATACAAAATTAATTCAAACAAATCAGAAGCCTTCCTATACTCAAAGGATAAACAGGCTGAGAAAGAAAGTAGGGAAATGACACCCTTCACAATAGTCAGAAACAATATAAAGTATCTTGGTGTGATTCTAACCAAACAAGAGAAAGATCTGTATGACAAGATCTTCAAGTCTCTGAAGAAACAAATAGAAGAAGACGTCAGAAGATGTAAAGATCTCCCATGCTCATGGATTGGCAGTATTAACATAGTAAAAAGGCCATCTTGCCAAGAGCAATCTAGAAATTCAATGCAATTCTCATCAAAATTCCAACTCAATTCTTCATAGACTTAGAAAAGCAATTCTCAAATTCATTTGGAATAACAAAAAACCCAGGATAGCAAAAACTAATCTCAACAATAAAAGAACTTCCATGGGAACCAGCATCACTGACTTCAAGCTGTACTACTGAGCAGTAGTGATAAAAAACTGCATGGTATTGGTACAGTGACAGGCAGGTAGATCAATGAAATAGAATTGAAGACCCAAAAATGAACCCACACACCTACAGTCACTTGATCTTTGACAAAGGACCTAAAACCATCCAGTGGAAAAAAGAAAGCATTTTCAACAAATAGTGCTGGTTCAACTGGTGGTCTACATGTAGAAGAATGCAAATTGATCCATTCCTATCTCCCTGTACAAAGCTCAAGTCCAAGTGGATCAAGGACCTTCACATAAAACCAGATGCAGTGAATCTAATAGAAAGGAAAGTGGGGGAAATTCTCGAACACATGGATACAGGGCAAAAGTTCCTGAACAGAACACAAAAGGCTTATGCTGTACGATCAAGAATCGACATATGGGAAATCATAAAATTGCAAATCTTCTGTAAGGCAAAGAGCATTTTCAATAGGACAAAATGGCAACAAAGAGAATGGTAAAAGGTCTTAACCAATCCTACGTCTGATAGTGCGCTAATATCCAATATATACAAAGAACTCAAGAAGTTAGACTCCAAAAAACCAAATAACCCCATCAAAAAATGGGGAACAGAGCTAAACAGAGAATTCTCAACTGAGGAAATTTGCAAGGCTGAGAAGCACCTAAAGAAATGTTCAACATCCTTAGTCATCAGGGAAATGCAAATCAAAACAAGTCTGAGATTCCACCTCACACCAGTCAGAATGGCTAAGATCAAAAATTCAGGTGACAGCAGATGCTGGTGAGGATGTGGAGAAAGAGGAACAATTCTACATTGCTGGTATGATTGCAAGCTGGTACAACCACTCTGGATATTAGTTTGATTGAGCCTCAGAAAATTGGACATAATACTACCTGAGGACCCAGCTATACCACTCCTTGCCATATGCTCAAAACATTCTGAAACATGTATTAAGGACACATGCTCCACTATGTTCATTGCAGCTATATTTATAATAGCCAGAAGCTGGCAACAACCCAGATGTCCCTCAACAGAGGAATGGATACAAAAATTGTGGTACATTTACATAATGGAATACTACTCAGCTATTAAAACAATGACTTCATGAAATTCACAGGCAAATGGATGGAACTTGAAAATATCATCCTGAATGAGGTAACTCAGTCACAAAAGACCAAACACAGTATGTACTCACTGATAAGTGGATATTAGGCCAAAAGTTCAGAATACCCAAGATTCAATTCATAGCAACTGTTGTACTGAGCATGGGGTCCCAGGTGGAGGAGTTGGATAAGGGACTGAAGGAGCTGAGAGAGTTTTCAGCCTCCTGGGGAAGGAGCAACATTGTCAACTGGTCAGGTCCCCCCAGTGCTCCCAGAGACTGGACCACCAACCAAAGAATGCATTTGAATTGACACATGTGGAAGAGTACGGTCTTGTTGGCCATCAGTGGGAGGAGAGGCCCTTGGGTCTGAAAATGTTAGATGTCCCAGTATAGGGGAATGCCAGGGAGGGAAGATGGGAGTGGGTGGGTGGGTGGTGGAATGTCCTCATAGAGGCAGGGAGGGGCTGTGGGATAGGTGGTTTCCAAAGAGGAGAACTGGAAAGGGGAAAACATTTGAAATGTAAATAAAGTATCAAAAATTAAAAATTAAAAAAGAAAGGACTGAGTTTCAAAGATGAGTGCTTTCTCACTGGATAAGCAACATTTCAAGGGGAAAACACATGTGCAAATGCAGTAATGGAAATAATTTTTGACAGATCAACTCCTACAGCTTTATAAGCCATTCATTTTTTTCTCCTTTGAAATGACAAAGCTAGTTGATTTCAGTCAAAATAGCACTCATAACTTAATCTCATAAATTACACATTTAATGTTACTTGTTTTCAGTAGACTTTGAAATCCTTACTATTGTCACACTCAACTACAAATAAGTTGACAACTCCTGACTAAATTAAGAGAAAATAAATACTAGTCTTCTAAAACACATGGGACTCACCTCCCTAATATGAACATAAAATTCAACTACCTCCAATTTTCTCCCTTGAACATATGTCAGCTTCACTCTGAGTAAAGAGCAACATTCCTTTGTGTTTCCCAAGGCCATTACACTGAGACTCATCAGATACCTACAATACTTGCGGAAGTTAACCCTTAAATATGTCTAGTTCTGTAGTGACTATTTCTTTAAAGAATGAAGTGTGAGATTTTTTTTCAGGACATTTAACTTTTTTGATAGTTAAACAACAGATGTAGAAAAGAAAGGAATTCAAAGTATTAGCAACAAATAAAGTTCTAACAGTGGACTTTGGTAAAATTCTATAAAATTGTAATAGTTGAAATTATAATCACTGTTTAAGAATGCTTTAGAAAACAATCCCTTGAGTACTATCTATCCTTTTGAATGTGTCACTTACCTGAACTGTTCCATATTTGTGTATTTTAAACTGATATTATTATTATACTGCCTGTGATTTTTAGAGCATAGATATTCAGAACTGAGAGTTCATTTGATAGATTTTTCCTTTGACCAGTATGGAGTGTCCTTCCTTATCTTTTTTGATAACATTTTGTTGAAAACTGATTTTATTCAATATTAGAATGGCTATTCCAGCTTGTTTCTTGGAACCATTTGTTTGGAAAATTGTTTTCCAACCTTTTGCTCTGAGGTAGTGTTTGTTTTTGCCACTGAGGTGTGTTTCCCGTATGCAACAAAATGCTAGGTCTTGTTTATGTATCCAGTCTCTTAGTCTATGGCTTTTTATTGGAAAATTGAGTCCACTGATGTAAAGAGATATTAAAGAAAAGTGATTGCTACTTCCTGTTATTTTTGTTGTTTGAGGTGGTACTATGTTTGTTTTACTATCTTCTTTTGGGTTTGTTGAAGATTACTTTCTTGCTTTTTCTAGGGTGTAGTTTCCCTCCTTGTATTGCTGTTTTCCATCTATTATCCGTTGTAGGACTGGATTTATGGAAAGATATTGTGTAAATTTGGTTTATCATGAAATATCTTGTTTTATTCTTCCATGGTAATTGAGATAAAAGGAGAAAAAAATGAATGACCTATAATACTGTAAGAGTTGATCTGTCAGAAATAATTTCCAATTACATAATGTTTTTACTAAGTGATTTAATTTATTTTAACCATATGTCTAATGTGAAAGTATAAGATGATGATATTAGTTTCTAAAGTTTTAGCCTAAAAAATAGCATTTTAATTATTATAGAAATGTCTACATGTAATTTCATAATTTATTAATTCTGTATTTAATTTTGACATGTTTCTAATAATTCACCATTGTATATAATACTGTGATAGATATACCACAGTACATACATATTTTTGTCAACATAGATTCCTAGAAATAAGGTTACTAGATAAAATTTTATTCACAATTTATACTTTGGTCCATGTTGGTAAACTGTTTATTAGAAGTACTGTATTGATTTGTACTGTTATATGGAATATTTCTTTAAAATTTTCTAACTATTAAATTTTATTATAAAAAAAATTTAAAAGCAATAATGATACTTAGTAGTCAGAACCCAAACACTGTGTTGTAGGACATAGAGCTATGTCTGCTTTCCTAGGAAAGAAACTCAGAGTCTCAGAAAGTAAGCAAGCAAGACAAAGAAGAACAAGACAAAGCTTTCAGGAACAAAATAAGATTAGTAATGTAATCAGTACTACTATATTTAAGTTTTCCTGTTTGAGATGAAGTACTACTCACAATGTAGCCGAACATACTTTTAACTAGTGGTCTTCTGGTTGTAGCCTCCCAAAACCAAGAATTACAGGCAGGGATTGAACCCAGATTTTTAAATGTTTCCACATTTAGCTGTATCCAGTGCCCTTGTTTCATTTCTTTTTTTCCATTTTGATAAGGTGTCTTACTTAGTTTTCCAAACTAAGCTTGAATTTATTCAGCTCCGCAGTAGCTAGGAAATTACAAGTATGCAAATCATCTCAGCTTTTAATTCCATTCGTTTAAATTAATCATTCCATTCATTTCTATGACAAATGAAATCCCACTTCTCAGTTACCCCTCCACAAACACACTCCCCCATCCCACAATCTCACTAGTTGGCTCTATTTGTCTTCCTGTGGAGTTCCTATCACCTTCAGGGCTTGCAGTCTGTCCTCCTATTCTTCCATGAGTCCCCAAGCTCCATCCACTATTTGGTTGTAAATACCTGCAACTATTTGAATCAGTTACTCTTAGAGGATAGCCATACTAGACTGCTGCCTGAAAGCATAACAGAGTATCATTAATAATCTCAGGAATCAGTGCTGGTTCATGACATGGGTCTCAAGTTGGGCTGGTTATTGGTTGGCCATTCATTCAGTCTGTGCTCCATCCCCCATGCCTGCATTTCGTTTTTCTTTCTTTCTTTCTTTCTTTCTTTCTTTCTTTCTTTCTTTCTTTCTTTCTTTCTTTCTTATTTGGATATTTACTTTATTTACATTTCAAATGTTTTCCCCTTTGGAAACCCCCTATCCCACTCCCCTCTCCCTGCCTCTATGAGGCTGCTTCCCCACCCACCCATCCACTCCTGTCTTCCCTCTCTAGCATTCCTCTACACTGGGGCATCTAAAGCCCTCAGCGCCAAGGGACTCTCCTCCCACTGATATCCAACAAGGCCCTCCTTTGCCACATATGCAGCCAGGAACATGGGTCCCTCCATGTTTGTTCTTAGGTTGGTGGTCCAATCTCCAGGAGTTCTGGGAGGTCTGGCCAATTGACTCTGTTGCTCCCTCCATGGGGCTGCAAACTCCCTCTGCTCCTTCAGTCCCTTCTCCAACTCCTCCATCAAGGACCCCATGCTCAGTCCAATGGTTGGCTGAGAGCATCTGCCTCTGTATTTTTCAGGCTCTGTCAGAACCTCTCAGGAGACAGCTTAAAATGCTTTCATCAGCAAACACTTCCCGGCATCCACAATGGACAATTTTCTAGAGAGATAGCAAATACCAAAGTTAAATCAGATTCAGATAAGCCATCTAAACACTCCCATAACCCCTAAAGAAATAGAAGCAGTCATTAAAAGTCTCCCAACCAAAAAAAGCCCAGGACCAGATGGATTTAGTGCAGAATTCTATTGGACCTTCAAAGAGGACCTAATACCGACTCTTCAAACTATTTCACAAAATAGAAAGAGAAGGAATGCTACCCAATTCCTTCTATGAGGCCACAGTTACACTGACACCAAAACCTCACAAAGACCCAACAAAGAAAGAAAACTTCAGGCCAATTTTCCTTGTGAATATCGATGCAAAAATACTCAATAAGGTTATTTGGTACTCTGAAGTCTATCTTCTTGAGTTCTTTGTATATAATGGATATTAGCCCTTTATCAGATGTAGGATTGGTAAAGATCTTTTCCCAATCTGTTGGTTGCCATTTTGTCCTACTGACAGTGTCCTTTCCCTTACAGAAGCTTTGCAATTTTCTGAGGTCCCATTTATCAATTCTTGATCTTAGAGCATAAGCCATTGGCGTTCTGTGCAGGAACTTTTCCCCTGTGCACATGTGTCCAAGACTTTTCCCCCATTTCTCTTCTACTAGATTCAGTGTATCTGGTTTTATGTGGATGTCCTTGATCCACTTGGACTTGAGCTTTGTACAGGGAGATAGGAATGAATCAATTTGCATTCTTCTACATGTTGACCTCCAGTTGAACCATCACCATTTCTTGAACATGCTGTCTTTTTTCCACTGGATGGTTTTAGCTCCTTTGCCAAAGTTTAAGTGACTGTAGGTTTGTGTGATCATTTCTGGGTCTTCAATTCTATTCCATTGATCGACCTGCCTGTCAGTGTACCAATACCATGCAGTTTTTATCACTATTGCTCTGTAGTACATACAGCTTGAGGTCAGCGATGCTGATTCCCCCAGAAGTTCTTTTATTGATGAGAATAGTTTTTGCTATGCTGGGATTTTTGTTATTCCAAATGAATTTGAGAATTGCTCTTTCTAAGTCTATGAAGAACTGAGTTGGAATTTTGATGGGGATTTCATTGAATCTGTAGATTTCTTTCAGAAATGGATGGAACTTGAAAATATCATCCTGAGTGAGTTAACTCATTCACATAAGAACAAACACAGTATGTACTCACTGATAAGTGGGTATTAGCGCAAAAGTTCAGAATACCCAAGATTCAATTCACAGCAACCATTGGACTGAGCATGGGGTCCTGGATGGAGCAGTTGGAGAAGGGACTCAAGGAGCTGAGGGAGTTTGCAGCCCCATGGAGGGAGCAACAGTATCAACTGGCCTAACCTCCGGTTCTCCCAGAGAGTGGACCACCAACCAAAGAATACACATGGAGGGACCCATGGTGCTGGTCACATACGTGGCAGAGAAGAGCCTGTTGGTCATCAGTGGGAGGATAGCCTCTTGACCCTGAGAGTGTTAGATGCCCCAGTATAGGGGAATGCCAGGGAGGGAAGATGTGATTGGGTGGGTAGGTCAGGGAATACTCTCGTAGAGACAGGGGGAGGAGGAATGGGATAGGGGGTTTCCAAAAGGGAGTCCTGGAAAGGGGAAAACATTTGAAATGTAAATAAAGTATCAAAAAAGAAAAAAGAAAAAAAAACTCAATAAAATTCATGCCTGCATTTCTTATAGACAGGAAAAATTTTGCCTCAAAATTTTGTGGATGGGTAGTTTGTCTGTCACTTCAGTGGAGATCATGCCTGGCTAAAACTCCTCAAGTTCCATACCTCCAATGATGTGAGTCACAGCTAAGGTCTCCTCTATTAATTCTTGGGTGCCTTCATTATCCAGCATCTCTGTCTCATCCTGGAGATGTCCCCTACCTCCCCATCCAAGCCAATTGCAGATTTTATTCTCATAATCATCTGACCATCCCTCCTGTTCCTCCCCACAAGTGATCATCAACCCCGATTCTCCTCCTCATCCCCTCTTCCACCCAGTTCTCTCCTTCCATCTGCCTCTTGTGATTATTTTATTCCCCCATATAAGTGAGATTCAAGCATCCTCGATTGTGCCTTCCTTCTTGTTTGGCTTCTTTGGATAGCCTGTATTTTATAGCTAATATCCATTTATAAGTGAGTTCATACCAACATAATGGAATATGGTTCAGCTATTAAAAACAAAAACATCATTCATTTTGCAGGCAAATGGTTGGCTCTTGAGCATGTCATGCTGAATGAGGTAAACCAGTCCTAAAATGACATGCATGGCATGTACAAGAGGTTTAATTATATTTGTCTCCCTTCCCAAATGCCTTCCGAAGTCTTCCTGTTTCCCTACCCACATAAGTAGTTTTGTCTCATTTTGTTTTATTAAACTCATCAAGTCTTATTGTGCTGCCCTTCTACTGGAAAATGGGCAATATACTAGGGAAAATACTTAGGGAGAAACTATCACTATTCCAGCAGTGGCCAACTGCCAATATTTTCTAAAACCAATAGATGAGACTTCTGGCTCACATTCATTTTCTATCCTGGGGGTTTTCCTTGTTTGAGCACAGGTCTTACTCATGCTGTCACAACCAGTGTGAGTTCATATGTATACCTTCCTTAGACATTCAAAGCACAGAAAATTTCAGACACAACTTTAAAATTTAATATGATGGTCTGAAAGACAGTGAAACCTCAAACCCTCTAACTGGCTTTAAGTGTATTTCTAGCTGTCCTTAACCTACCATGAAGTACATTGTCTCTGCCTTTAATCCCAGCACTTGGGAGGCAGAGACAGGTGAATTTCTGAGTTCGAGGCCAGCCTGGTCTACAGAGTAAGTTCCAGGACAGCCAGGGCTACACAGAGAAACCCTGTCTTGAAAAAAACAAACAAACAAAAAAAGGAATATCTATATAACTTCAATTTCATAATCTCCAGATATATACACTAGGCAAATATAAGCTCACAAGCATACTAGCAAACACACAGAAAGCAGTCATCAAGATCAAGAATGAGCAAAGCAGGAGAAAAATTAGACTCTTAAGAATTATAGATGTTTATATTTTTACCTATAAAATGCAGCATAAATCTATTGTGTTTATTTTTCATAGTTGTGCTCTCAAATAATATCAAGCTATTATAGAGAAATATGAAATAATAAAGATGACTAATACTTAGAATTTTTAGTGTCATTAAGAGGTGCAATTGATATTTCCCACAGTGGACAGGTCAAACTGTTGATCACAAATTCCTAGAAGGAAAATTGTAAACTGGAAAAGAAAGACCGATACAAGACATTGCCCAAAGAATTGTTCAGACAGAAAAAGTATGAAACATATGAAATAAATATTATCAGACTTGGAGGATGAAGTAGAAAGCTATTTGGAATCAGAAGGGGAGAATGCAAAGAATATAAGATAAACAATATGCAAGTGCCAAACATTTCTCGATTTAATGAAAGATATAAATCCTTAGAATCATGAAGTCCTAGAAAAATCTGTCAGAATAAATAAAAATAAATTTGCTTTTATATAAAGTATAATGAAACTGAAAACCATCAATAACCATAAAAAGCATGCAAGAAATTGCAGTGCACTGCTTGAAAAAGTGATGGAGAATATGCTTTGCTGTCCCAGATGTTGCTGAATAAATTTTACTCTGCTTTGGAGCACAGGGTTTACATCTTTCCCTTTTTCTTTCTCTGGAAAAAAAATAAAAGAATTTTGATTGCATACACAACATCTGGGTAGGGGGCTGGCAAGGCTCTTGTATTATTTAGAATTTAAAATACTTTTATGCGGAGATTAAGAACAGGTTCTTATTACATGCAAATAGTAGAGAATTTTAAAAGGCAGATTGTTCCCTATTGTTGGATTGCCTTTACCCTATGATTTATTTGGAATCCTGATATTTTATTTTCAATGAAAATGTTAAATGTATCACTCTAATCATTAAATTATATCAATGGGCAAATACAGAATGTACCATAAAACCTAGCTTTGCATCTTTCTCCACTCCCATCATTTCTAAGCTAAAGACTAGGCCCCAAAGTAAAGAATGGGATAACTGAGGGTACTAAGTCCACCTTTGGGGAATTACAGTCTCTATTATTAAGGCTTATATGTGTTGAAAGCCTACTTTAACAGCTAACATCAATGTCACAAACTATAGGCCACTTTAATGTCATGTCACATGTAAGATAATTAATGTTTAATTAAAATTTGCTGAGACACACAGCTACTAAGTAAACAATTTGAGCAAGAATATCTAGTTTCAGAAGACAGGCTTGCAAAGTCTCCCTAATATAAGGTGTGGTGATTTGACATTATTCTCACTTTGCCTACAGGGTTTTCTTGCTTCACATTTTAAACCCAAATGATATTTTCTTTCACACTCCATCTAATTATGTATAATTTTATTTTTAAAATTTTACATATATCCTAAGAAGAAAAACATTCTCAAAATGTGTTCTTATTTGGTCTCAACTTATATTATAAATTAAATTTGATAATTTATCTAGAGTGGTTAATGAGAAACAATAGTGACTCCATGTGTCCATAATTATGCTTTATGTAGATGATACTCTGTTGAACCATAAAACTGAATTTCTGCTATTGCCATACTTATGCTAAACATTTTCACTGTAGCTACTTTTCCTGGACTCAACTTTAAGAAATTTTGAAGGAAAGAAACTTGCAGTTTCTTGTAAGTCTTTTTAACAGAGCACAACTAGTTTTAATCAATTCATAAAACTATTATTTGACAGTATGTTGACAAGCCTCTGTTGTAACATTTTATAATTTAAACCTGTGATTCAAATGCCTGGATTCTTTAGGATTAAATACCCCAATTAGCTATGAATAGGAGAATCACCTGGCTTGAATTTAAACTTGCTTCTAAATTGTTCATCATTTTATAGGGCGTTCCATTTGTAGCCTGCTTTGGAAACATTCTGTGAGTATTTAACAAATATCATTGCCCTTGGTTATCAGAAAAGCATGTCTTTCTTGTGATTCCCAATAAAGTCAAACAAATGACCAAGCATAAATTGCAGAAACTCCTTAAAACTAGTACTATCCTGCAAATCTTCGTATCCTAGTCCAAAGGAAGGAGTTCACAGACCCATAAGATTTCTTAATGAAGAGGAGGTAGAATTGTACCTCACTGTAAAATAGTAATAAAATGGAGATTTTAACTGTGTTCCTGTAGCAAAAAAATTAGAATGCAGGGCCTCAGCTCATTATGGTATACAACACAGCTCTGACTAAGTCAAGAGACTGATAGATGAGCTTTGCCTATTTGGGTCTTAAGGGCCTTGGAGTCAGGAGGATGGATGACTGCTTAACAACAACATCACATTTTTTTATAAGACAAGAAATCTAGCTTGGCGCCAATTGACTGTAATGCTTGCCTAAACTCAATATTCAGATCATGACTATTTAATTTACCTGTCAATGATTTACTCCTGATTTACATAACACCTGCTTGGCATCTCCATACAGTTCAGTGCAGCTGTTTCGTTTTCAATCTGCTGTAGAATGAGTTTTCGAGCAGCTAGGAATCAGTCCCCTTTTTAATCCTGTTTTTATGTCATTGAAACACTCATGCTTTAATTGCTATGGCTAGAAATCACACAGAGTGACATGTGCAATGAAAACCATAAATATTCTAATAACTTGGCCCTCTCAGGATACTTTAAATTAAGAGAGGAGATTTCAGTGTTAAACCTGCACATCAAATAAAAGTGGGAAAGAAAGAAGATAATTCCAAAGCAGGTATACTGCTAATAAAAAAGGATGCAATTACAAGTTTATTTAAGAGATTGCCACTTAACAGATTATAATAATTTCTTATATAACAATTTCTTATAATAATTTAAGAATTAATTTCTTATATAATAATTTCTTATAACAGATTCTTGTAATTTGAGGGAATAATATACCTATTTTAAGTTGCATAAGCATACCATATTATTTAATTATGTAATATATTGTTTGGGAAATGTTCTTTATCAATAAAATAATGATTGACTTTATTTGGCTTTAATAACCTCTATTTGATGAAAAAATATTATTGACTTACTTTCTTCTGATATCATAGAGCTATCTAAATCTTTGAGAAAAATGAAATATTAGCTAACTTGCTAGCTCACAAATGTCAAGAAAATTTGTGAGCAATGTCACGTGGTAGTCTGTTCTGGTTCCTAAGACAAAATATTACAAACCATATAGCTTCAGAAGCAAAAGGAGTCAAGAATACCATAAGAAAACTGATAGAATCAACCGACCTGTGCTCACAGAAACTAAGCTGACAACCAAGGTGCCTGCACTGTACTGAGGAAGACATTCTTCATATATATTTTGTAGCTTGTCTTCTTGAGTGACTCCTAACAGTGAGAGTAGGAATCGACCCTGACACTTTTACTAGCTTTTGGGACCCATTTTCAACCCATACTGGGTTGCCTGGTCCAGCCTTAATAGGAGGGAAGGTGCCTAGTCTTAAAGCAACTTGATATGCAATGTTTGGTTGATATCCATTCCTGAAGAGAAATGGAAGAGAAGTAGATAGCAAGAAAGGGAGAGGGGCTGGCAGGTGAGTAGGGAGGGGAAATGGTGGTTGGGATGTAAATAATAATGATGATAATGATAATGATGATAATAAAATGAAAACAACCCATAAGTCTCAGGAGCTCCTGAAATGTACAGGATTCAGAAGGACCATTCCCAATATTATATAAGCAGTAACAATTTCTGGGGAGATTTTTTAAAGACTGGCCCAGCTGCCTGAAAGTCATGTAGAGACCTTCAGGGATGGGGCTTTTGTGAGGTCACCCATAATGAAGCATGACTTTGGATGACATAGCTGCCTTTGAGTTGTCTACATTCCTTTAAATAACAACTCACACATACTCTGTAAGGCAGCCTCAAAAAACTCAGTGGTTCATTAAAGTAGACTTTGAGAGAAAATAGAATTTTTTTCCATAATTCTGCTACCGAAAGAGCAAGGTTGCCTCATTCAAAGGCCTGTTCCATGGCTGTGAGCATCCTGTGATTTCACATGATTTCTTATTTATGTACATACTCAAAGAGTGAGGGGGTAAGTTCCCTGGTGTTCTACTTAATATATTAGTGTAAGGATGAAGATCAGCCCTCAGAGTCTTATTTGATCCTAATAGCTTCCAAAATAATTTCCAAAAATCCTCACCATTGGTGGTACAGTTGGACCACATAAACATTTGGGAGACCAAAATATACAGCCTATAGCATCTAAAATTGGATTAAGTTGCTCAAAGCATATAATTTAAACATAATATAAACAGTATATCATGATGTTAATCATTTATAAGCAATATTATGTTTCTATAAATCACTTTGAGATAAACTTCATGTGTTTTTATAGCTTAGTCTAGTAAAGTCATCTCTGAAAGCTTTCTTTGAGGTTGTATTAAGTACATGTGGTGGTTTGAATAAGAATGTCTTCCTCTAGTAGGCTCATATATTTGCATGTCTAGTCCACAATTTGCCCACTGTTTGAAAGGATTAGAAGGTATGTCCTTGTTGGAGGAGGTGTGTCCTTGTTATGTATGACTGAGAATGGGCTTTGAAGTTTCAAAAGCATGCCAGGCCAAGTCATCCCCTCCCCTCTGGGAGTGTGTGTGTGTGTACCTGTACGTGTGTGTGTGTGTGTGTCTGTCTGTCTGTCTGTCTGTCTGTCTCTGTCTGTATTTGTCTGTCTCACACACTTTCTGTCTCTGCCTTTCTCTGTCTGTCTCTCTCTGTTTTTCTCTTCTGTCTCTTTCTGTTTCTGTCTCTCTGTCTCTCTTTCTCTCTCATTCTCTCTCTTTCTCTACCTCTCTCCCATGTCCTCTGCCTGCTACTTAATTATTAGATGTAAAACTCTCAGCTATTTCTCCAACACTATGTCTTTATCTCCTCTTAACATGATAATACCAATCAACTAAGCTTCTGAAATTGAGAGCAAGCCACCAATGAAATGCTTTCCTTTATAATGTGGTGTCTCTTATCAGCAATTGAACACTAAATATGGCACTACAGTAACTTGTATGTAAACTAAGTGTTATCGTAGCACAGGTTAGCAGCAAAATTAGCTAATTAAGAAATTCAGGGAAAGTTTACTGACAGTGAAGTTACCTCTATGATCTTGTTGTGATTTGCATCTTCCCTCTTAGGTCACATGTAGCAAATCAATCTCTATAAGCATGTGTGAAAGGTACCTCATGTCAGAGTACTTGGGAGGCAATTATGATTACTGATGACAACAACTGTGCAAGATCTCCAAAGTAGAATTAGTGGCATTATAAAAAGTGGAAGAGAGATTTGTTTACCATGTTATAATGTAGCAAGAAATCCCTCAACAGATGCTGACACCATAGTCAGAGATATCCCTGCCTTCACACACATGAATGTATCTTTATAAGTTACCCAGAATGTGCCACTCACTTACAGCTATGAAAAAGTTCAATGACCTTAGATATTGATTGGACTGTTGCAATATTTTAGTTAAGAGGACAGTTTACATGAACAGAGCAAACCCATTTTAAATTATTAAATCCCACTGTATATTAATTAAAATTTTACTATGCCATATGATCTGCGTATATATTAGAAGACAGACATAATTGTTTTATGATTAGCTGATTGATGTTACATTATGATTTGTGTTTTATTCTCTTCCATCATATATTTGAAGTAATTTTATCATCTTATGAAAAATGTAAATTTATTGATAACAGACTATACAACAATTATATGCTCTATGGAATATGTAAACATATGCACATGTACATATATGTATGTGTATGTCTTTTCAACTACATGGAAGATATATTCCACAAAGTTATTTCAAATTCCACTAAACAAGTAATAGCATTTTGCTATAAGCAAGCATATAATATAGAAATATAAGTAAATTTCTTTTTTCTCTCTTTTTCTATTTTTCTTTATTCTTTAATCTTTTTTTTACAGTCCAGACGTTATCACCCTCCTTGTCCATCCTCCGACTGTTCCACATTTCAAACCTCCTCCCCCTTTCTCTAAGAGGATGTCCTCACCCCCTCATTCCACCAGACCACCCCATTCCCTGGGGCTCCAAGTCTCTTGAGGGTAAGGTGCATCTTCTCTTACTGAGTCCAGACCCAGCAGTCCTCTGCTGTACATGTGTTGGGGGGCCTCATATCAGCTGGTGTATGTTGCCTGGTGTCAGTGCCTGAGAGATCCTGGGGTTCCAGGTTAGTTGATACTTCTGGTCTTCCTGTAGGGTTGCCCTCCTCCTCAGCTTCTTCCAGATTTTCCCTAATTCAACCACAGCTTCTGTACATTGATTGGGTATAAATATCTGCATCTGACTCTTTCAGCTGCTTGTTGGGCCTTTCAGAGGGCAGTCATGATAGGACCCTGTTTGTAAGCACACCATAGCATCAGTAATAGTGACAGGCTTTGGGGCTCCCAGTGAGCTGGATCTCAATTTGGCCCTGTCACTTGACCTTCTTTTCTTCATGCTCTTCGACATTCTTGTTCCTGCAGTTCTTTCAGACATGAACAATCCTGGGTCAGAGTTTTTGACTATGAGATGGCAATCCCATACCTCCATTTGATGCCTTGCCTTTCCATTGGAGGTGGACTCTACAAGTTCCCTCTCCCCACTGTAGGGAATTTCATCTAATGTCCCTCTCTTTGAGTCCTGAGTTTCTCTCACCTCCCAGGTCTCTGGTATAGTCCAGAGGGTCCCCCTACCTCCTACCTCCCAAGGTTACCTTTTTCCATTCTTCCTCCTGGTCCTAAGGCTTCAGTCCTTTCCCCACCACCCAATACCTGATTATAAAAATGTCAACATCTATAATTCTAAAGGGTCTAATTTTTCTCCTGCTTTGCTCATTTTTTCTACTGGCCCGCAGTGCTTCAGTCCTGTCCACCCCACACACAAAATACCTGATCATATTCTCCACTTACCCTCCATGTCATCTTTCCTACCCAGGACCCTAACTGCCTCCTTCCCACCTCCTGTGATTGTTTTCTTCTCTCTCCTAATTGGGATTGAGGAATCCTCACTTGGGACTTTTGGCTTGTAAGTCTTCTTGAGTTCTGTGGATTGTATCCTGGGAATTTTGTACTTCTCTGGCTAATATGCACTTATTTGTGAGTACATACCATGCTGCTATCACTATCAAATTATTATCAAATTTGTTAAGAAATCATTAAATTAGATAATTTAAAGAAAGTGTTGTGATTGAAGAAGATGATCTGTTCATTAAAATAATATTGATAATTTAAACTATTTTTACCGTTAGCACATTTACTCTGGATACATTGTTATTATGAAGTTACAAGTAATGGGCACGCATGCATGTGTGTGTTTGTGTGTGCGTGTGTGTGTGTGTGTGTGTGTGTGTGTGTGTGTGTGTGCATAAAATCAAACTCATTGAGTTGTATACATTAAATATATATGACTTTCTTGGTTACAGCTCTGACTGCTATGGTTACTTACACAACAAAAAACTCAAAGAAGGGAGGAGCTTTTGGGCCCATGGTTAAGAATCCAGTTCATCCTGCAATTTTCAAACTTCAGTAAATATCCAGTTTATTTAATTACGATGTAGAATCAAATGTAATTAATATGAAGAAGTTTTCTGAAAATTGTAGCATAAAATGTGAATTCTTATACATCTTGGCAAAATTTTCCCATGTTCACAGAACACTTTTTATTTTCTCACACACAAAACTTGGCCTGTATCCTAATCTTCATTTTACAGAACAATTTGCCACTGTAATGACTGTATTTCAACTTAAATCCCTATCATAGTATACGATACTGCTCTGGTATCAGTAAGCCTGTCTGAATCCTGTATGCTTCCTATTCCAACACTTAGAACACTGGGTCTGAGAAATTAATAAAAGAATGACAGAGTAAATCAAAAATATTCTCTACTGACTCCTATAAGAAGCTAAGATTGAACACCTGCTAATTAAATAAACATTACATTGACTTTCTAAAAATTTCTGAAAATAAGAAAAATGTTTAGCCACTTTCAGTGACATCATGGCAGTATCTACAGTAGTTGACTCTTTGTGGTGTTTCATCCAGGATTGGTCAAATATGATTCAAAGTGGCCAATTACAGAAGGCTTTCCATTGTTCTGCCTGAAAAAAGATTTGATTTTGCAAACCTATATTATTTTAATTATCATTAGGTTCATAAAAAGCTAATTCAGTTTTAAGGAATCTTAAAAACCTTGAAATAAATTCCACAAATACAATTATCAAAAAAAAAAAAAAAAAGAATAATTCTCATTTGGGTAATAAAGTAGAAATGTTTTCAAGGAAAATAATTACAGCAATAAAACTGTGCTTTAGATATTTTGGAAGGGTCTGAAATCCACTTACATTATTGACATCTCTAACATGCTTTCTGAAATGTGCCTGTCAAACAAGATATTTCCTGGTTTGTTTACTAGTCCCTTACATAAAGTTCACAAAGAAGAAGTAATCAAACATCACTTAGAGAACCTCAAAAGTCTCACAAAAAAGAAACAAACAATCAAAGATAAAACAAAGATGATCAGAGACTGAAAGAATGGCTAGCCAATAACTGGCCCAACTTGAGATCCATCCCATGGGCAAACACAAATCCCTGACACTATTAATGGTACTCTGTTATGCTTAGGTGACCAGCATGGCTGTTCTCTTAGAGTCTTCACCAAGCAACTGGCTCAGTCAGATACAGACACCCACGTCCAAACAGTGGATAGAGCTAGGGGACTCTCATGGAAGAATAGGAAGAAGGATTGAAGGCCATGAAGGGGAACTCTACAGGAAGACCAACAGAGTCAACTAACCTGGACCATTGGAGCTCTCAGCGTCTAAATCCCTAACCAAAAACCATACTTACATGGGCTGGACATAGGCCTTCAGACACATGTAGCAGATGTGCAGCTTTACCTTCATTTGGGTCCTGAACAGCATGAATGGAGGCTATCCCAAAAGTTATTGCCTGTATGTGGGATATAATCTTTTAGATGGGCTGGTTTGTCTGGTCTCAGTGGGAAAGGAAGTGTGCGAAGTGCCAGTCATGGTGAGGGAATACTCAGGGAATAACCCCACCTGCTTAGAGGAGAAGGGGAGGTCAGATAAGGGAAGGATTGTGGGAGGACATTATTGGAAGGGGCTAGTGAGCAGGATGTAAAGTGAATAAGTAATAAAATAAAGTAAATTAAAATAAAAAATGATGAAACCTAAAGGTTTCCTAAATGGCCAACTATGAAAAGCAACATTCATGAGAAAAATCTCATCTGAAGAAATTATTCTGATATTGGAAAAAACTAAGGCCTTTTTTTTGATAGTGAAGTTTATTCATGTGTTCACTATATAGAGAAACTCTTTTCCTATGGAAAACGTAAGAACATGGAGAATATAGGGAGAGCGTGGAATGAATGCATCCACAGAGGGAAGAGGTTTATACAAAGGACAATGTTAATGCCTTGAAGGGTACTTCTGATCCCATCCTCTCATCACTGGCTGACTCTTCGTTTACAGATAGTCACTATTTTAAACCAGTTAGTTTACATTATCCAAATGTGTTTACTGTAAATAGTTCTGGAATAAACTATTTTGAAGTCAAACCTTGATGTATATTTTACAGGTTTATTTTACATGCTCATGATGTCTGGATGACATCCAGTGCATCAACCTAGAAATTAAACAGACAGGTGAGTTTATTGGAAAATCAAAGTTCAGTCTCACCTTAAATATTTATTAGGTATGGCAAGAGCCAGCAGAGTTCCCCAATCGAAGAGCTGAATCCACTGGAATACAGTCTCATGGGAAGGAGTGATTCTGATGTGGTCACTTTCTGTCGAAAAGCTCCACTAGCTAAAGATCTATTTGAGGAGATTCATTCAGGAATTATTTGGGCACTAATAACCTTCAGGGGGAAGAATTGGACAGTAGAAAGATGAAATTTCATGCAAGTGCTTAAGGCTTTTTACTTGGTAAATAGTGAGCCCTGGAATTGGAAGGGCTCCAAATTTGGTAGGAATCCACATAAGTTAAATGAGTTTTTGCGTTTGTTATTTGATGGTACAGAATTGTGGAGATGTACCCTGTGCCAATGAAACACCTCTGGGCAAAACACGCATTCCAACCAGCTGGGAGATGGCTACTTTCATGCTGCATGGGAGGTTAAGTATCTATGGTGAACAGAGTACTATGTGATTTTTCAAGTAGAACTTCACAGGAGGTGGGTCTTCAATGTATGCCTATGATCGTTAGAACACACACCTCAACTCAGCATTTCTGAATGACAAGTACTTAAGCGTTCTTTTCTTTCCCTGGTCTTCCTTTCTTTCCTTGGCAGTTTCTGAATTCTGAATTCTTATTACAGAGGACTGCAAACTCTCAAGAGTGTTTCTAAATTCTCAGTTCTTCAATGCAAGCCATGTAAAGTAAATTAAACCCCAACAGTATTATTATGCAGTGTTCCCCCTTAAAGCATCCCTTCGTACTCTTAAATCATGTCTCAAAGATGGCTCCAAAGGGAAGAGGGTGAAATTTATTGTACATCTTGCTGTGAATTGTTGTTTTCTTTTATTTTATAAGAATCTCAGTGCAATATCTTTTTTTCTTTTAAATCTATTGATGTAGATGCTTGTTCATGGCTATGTTTTCTAAATTAGATGATAAAAATTGAATATTATTTGAATATTAAGCCTTTTAAAATACATTTAATGTTTTAAAGATAACACTAATACTTGGGAATACAATATTATTTGCCAAGTAGCCTCTCCCCAAATACCAGAATCCCACAAATGCTTAGAAGGAAAAAGTACAATATCATGAAAGGACTAAATATAAACACAAATTCACATTAGTATTCTGTTACATATAAATTATCACTTTATAAATCTCTCTAAATAATTATTTAATAGATTTCTAAATTGTATAGACAGCAACAGATTGTGTATTGTTTTAAATAACAGAATTCTTCCCTAAGTCATGTCAAATTACAGAAGGCTAATTTGTATAACAGGAGCAAAATATATTACATTCATAACTTTGAACTTTGCACATAAATATTAATGAGGAATGTCATTTTCTATTCAGAGAAAGCCAATATTTGCTTTAACGCTACTTACGGTCGAAAGCAGGGCATCAATGAGTCACCCACATCAACCAAAGTGCCAGGTTTGTCACCATGGCAGAGTGTTATGTGGGTAAATAGATGAAGCAGAGTCTAGTTTGTTCATAAGAGGCACTGTGCAAGGCACAGGATTCTGTCTTGTGCTTGTGGTGTATACACTTGAGAGCCTAGGTTAGGCTATCCAGCGATGAATATATTTAAATATATAAAATAGATATTTAAAATAAAATATCCCTTAAAATAAAATGTGCCTTCTAGAGAAATTACTCTCCTAGAATTTAGTGACTAGGAAGTGGCTGATTCTGATGTTCACTTGTAAGCCATAAAGATCTTTGAATCATGGACTACATCAATTTAACATCTTACCACACACACATTTCTCTAGCTATCATCGTCTCTGCTTTCCTCAGATACTCTGAATCTCTTTTGTTTTACTCCTGTTATTTTCTAAGAATTTTGAATGATTCCTATATTCTATTCACCACTAGCTCTTCACTCATCTCAGTATCATACCAGCAATCGGTACTCAATACTGGTTTCTATCTTTCTATATTTTCCTGAAGTCTAACTTCCATAAAATATTCTTCCTCTATTCTTCAGCCAGCTATACTGTTATTTCCTCACATTCAACTGATGGTCAATTTTAACCTTAAGAAATAGCAAACATGGCTTGAAAATCCATCTTATTCACACCACCCAGTTTAGGAATCTATTTGGGTCTTCCTTTGCCTCTCTCATTTTCTGCTTCACCAGAAGAGCTGACCACTCCTTTACATGTGCTCTGAGGTTTTCATTCCCAGCCTTTTCAAGACCTTTACTGCTCTTCTACACACAGGGAAGTTCCTCTCCCTTGGAGTGTGACATTTTACTTTCCTCTAGCCCATTCTCATTGTTCTCTTTAAAATGAAAGAAAATTAAAATGTTCTATGTTTATTAATAAACCATTGAGCAAGTTTCCTGTTACTATAACATCTTTTAACTACCACATAGTTGCTTATGTTTCGATCTAAACAAGGTTTCTTAAACCTCATCACCTCTTATATACTCAAATCTCTCTTTCTCCCTGCCTGCAGTGGTTTGAATGAGAATGTGCCCTTGGCTCATATATTTACATTCTTGGTCACTAGGGAATGGAACTATTTAAAAGAATTACATGGTTTAGGTGGTGTGGCCTTGTTGGATGAAGTGTGCCACTCAGGGTGGCCTTTTCAGGTTCAAAAGCCTGCCAGACAGTCTGACTCTCTCTGCTTGAAGATCAGGGTGAAACTTTCAGCTACTGTTCCAGTCCTATATTTGCTGTCTCGTCCCCTGTCCCTGTAATGATGATAATAAGTTGACACTCTAAAACTATAATCAAGTCTCCAATTAAATGCTTTCTTTTATAAGAATTGCCTTGGTCATGGAGTCTCTTCACAGAAATAGAGCAGTGAATAAGATGCTCTCCAATGCATTTGTTTGTATTTGTTTATATTTCTTCACTTAACGTATCATGTCCCTGAAACTTGATTACCTATAAGACAATTCAGATGCCTCTATAAGAGGCAGAGCCTAATGCAAAGTAATTAGGTCACACTACCTAGAAATAGACTAGTCTCAGCTTGTTCTATGTAGGGTGGACAATTATATACTAAGACAGTATCATGTGCTTGAAATTTTCTGAGTACAGCTATTTTATTTCTGACTTCAAAACAATCATCTGCCTCTGGCAAGGGGAAACAGTCTTTGAGTCTGGTTAGACTCTTAGAACCTCCAATTTTGGGATTTTTAACCTCCAAAACTGTGAGTTCAATGGACCTCTTTTATTCATGAAGTTTCTAGCTTTGAGTATTATGTTGTATCAATATCAAGTGAACTAAAACATTTAAAAACAGTTCTTCTCCCAAATAGCAATCACCACCAGGATCCCAGGGTAAGAAATTTTACAATCTTCCATTGGAAGTTACACATGAACAATTCACCTTTTCCTAAATGTCCCCTACTCTGTTTCTATCACACTATGTTTTTCTGTTCTAGTTTTCTCTATTACTCCTTACTTATCCTAGTTACCATTTGTGTAGTACTTCATCAATGATGATATTTTTCTAGAGCTCTGCTTTTTTTTTCTTTCTTATTCATAAAATTTTCCTACTGGTTATTGCATAGTTTTAAACAACATTTGCATAGGAACAGGTTGCAAATTATATTTCTACTCAAGATATTTCTTCTAAACTCCAGATTAATATCCACACAGTTATTTAATATTTCTTATTATTTTTACTGATAAAAATTTAACATGTCTTTGAGATTAGGAAAAAAGGATAAGGACCACGTGCATCCAAATTGCTTGAATGTTCTATTCTGGGAATGTGGAAAGGGAACTAGTACTGTCTCAGATGGAACCTGCTCTGCTAGACCAAGTAAAAATTTGAGGTTGATTTCAGAGTCTACAATAACTTGTGATGGGTCTTCAACTTTGTTCTACTTGTGTATTAACAAGCATGATTTCCTCTGCTTCTTCAGTTCTGAACAAAAGGAGGCTGTTGGAAGCTATGTCCCATAGCACATAACTGTAAGCACAGAACTTGGGATGCTTGGGCAAGAAGATTACAAATTTAAAGCCACCTTGAATTTCAATTAAAACAACAATAACAAAGAAAACAACTCTGTTTCCAAAACCCAAGGATTGAATGTGAGATCTATATGGGGATGTTTGTCTAGTAGAAGCCAACAGTTTCTTCTCCACAACCAGCACAAAAAAGCGACAAAACACAAGTCCCTGCATTAAAACAAGAAAGTTCATTGCTCACACTACTGGCAGTAATAACAATAGCTAGAATATTATTTGCTCAAGTTCTGTGAGCCCAAATACTTACAGAATGACACAAAGAAGATGAGAAATACCTGACATGTGAGCCACATCCTACAGACAGGGAACACAAGTTCACTTAATCAGCGGTAACTTTATCTTTATGGAAAGTGGTTGTCTGTGGGGCAGTGGTCTGTGGCAGGCAATCTGGCACCCGGTTGAGCCTCGGCTGAAAACTCTGGGCGACTCAGCGGAGCAGTTCGCAAGGGACTGAAAAACGTTTTTGCCAACGCTCCCAGAGGCTCTTGTAAAACAGCTACAGGCTTCACAACCCCCTGCAGAGAGGCCTGTCATGTGAGTTTTGTCATGTAGGAGCAACACCAAGCCCTCCCACATGTAAATAAGGTGCCCTTAAGCTCTCAGACCAAGCCAATGGGAAGTACCTGTTGTCAAACTCCTGACCCATAACAAACAGTATATTAGACCATCCCAACCTGTATAGGGGAGATCCCCATCCAGAAGGAATAAAGATGTGAGAACTACTCTGTCGTCTGAGAGCTTCTATCATAAGAGCTGTTACACTGCTGCTTGGGAAGAGGTCTGCTCTCCCTAACACCACCAGAAGCATCCCGCACTCCTCACTGGCTAGTCAGCCTCTCATGGGCACAGCCTGGCCCAGACTCAGTGCAGGGTGGCGGGTGCAGCGTGTTGGAGCAACCGAGGCGGCAACTGCAGAGACCGAGGTGGAGGAGATTCTGTCCCTGCTCAGGCTCTCCCCTTTGCCTGAACACTCTGTTTCGCTGGGCCAAAGATCCCTGAGCAAGGCTCCCAGCACACAGGCCCATAGTTGTTTTTATTGGACATCCCTTTCCACTTGGGAAATAAATATATATTTGTCTTTTAAGGCTATGCAAATATCATTGAAAAATACTACCGTACCAAAGCAAACCGTGCTTATGGTGAGAAATGCAAGATTACAAGAGAACTTCCTATGAGATGTTGCCAGCCAACACAGTCAACTTGGTTCAAATGCACAGCAGGTGTGAGAAATTAACTATCACTACCATTCACTGAGATCAGGGCTACACTTATTACCAGGCATAGTTCTAAGTAATGTACCTAGACCTATTGACTTTAAAATGTGTGTGTGTGTGTGTGTGTGTGTGTGTGTGTGTGTGTGTGCATATATCTGTATATGTATATGATGTATATGTGTATGCGCATATCACCATATATACCACCATATACATATATACTAAATTTTATATGTTAAGCTTTGTTTCTCTTGTTCTCTGACACTATTTCAATTCCCATGTTCACATTCCCTACTCTTGACATACTTATGAATGTGGACTTTTGCTTCGCTTGCTAATTTAAATAAAATCCTAAAAGATTAACAAGAAATCCTTCTATTGAGCACAATTTCAATGGAAAATCTGATGAACATTGAAAAAAATTTAGAAGAGATGTTGTCTTATATGCATATAAAATGTCTGCCACTAATTTAATTGTTTTCAAAAGCAAAAACTTTGAAATATTCCTTAAAATATTAACTGAAAATGTATAGTTATGATAATTGAAAATTCTGAATATATTTCTTTAAAAAATAAATTTTATTCTAGTATTCTAGCCATGAAAATTTCAAAATCAATGACAATCTGAATAGTAGTCGCAAATACATCAGTACTCAGTGTGTATAAAATCCAACTGTCAGCATTTTTTGCTCCACCTATATAAAACTCATTCCCAGGTCCTAGCTTCTTCACATAAGTGAACTAGAATGGGAAGTCTCCAAGGACTCTTCTAATTTTGTGATTTTGTACATTCAATATTTACTAAAGAACTTAATTTGGATTTAATTAGCCACAAAAGGTAGAAGCAGGATTCAAAAGCTTTCAACTTGAAATAAACTAACATTCAATTCAAATAGGAAAATACAAAACATACATATACTTTTGACACTGTTGTCTCTGGCTGCAAATACAGATTTTTATTAGCTATGTGTACATCTACATTTGCTTCCATCCTATGAAGTGTTACTTCACAACTGGAAGAAATTGTAAAAATACCTTGGCTCTCCAGAAATAAATGCTCTTTTTAAAAGCTGGGAATCCTTTCAACTTAATGTTTCAGGGAGTAAATATTGCTGTTCACACATGTCAAGTAGATATTTCTCAGAGTTAATGGATCAACAGAACATTCTAATTAAGTAACAACAACAACAACAAAACTGACTGCTATAGGCTAAAATGAGTTTAAAAATCTACCAAACCCAACCTTTACCTAGTACCTCAGATTTAAAGATCTGTTGTTGATAAAAAAATTGCAGTTCAAAAATAATATTTATCATATCTCATATCTATCATACTTAATTAATTCTTCATGTTGCTGAGTCTAAAACTGCCCAGCAGAAATGTAACAGTATAGAAAAGAACTAGATGGCTTCTTTCACCAAAGAAAGGATGGAAACTAAATTTTATAATGTCAAAAAATAAAAAAAATTAAAAGCATTTGAAATATTTTTCCTCTAACATTGACAGAAATTGATGATATCCAGATGAAAGGCATAAAAGTCAGCTAGCAAAAGCAAGACACAGTAAAATGCTGTTAATGTACCTAAAATTGTAAAATTGTTTGTGAGTGTGCCCTTCCTATTATATCAAAATGCAATTTCCATGGTAGAAGAGCTGCAGCATGGCTCTGTGTACCTCACTATGTGTACAACAAAGCAAGAAAATTAATCCCTTTCCCAATGACCTCTAGAAATGAAAACCCATTATCCTGATAATATTTGTGCTTAGATTTTGATGCTTCTGTGCTGAATTCGAATACCATGAAATGATTATAGAAAGTCATTGATGGTGACATATGTGCAAATAATTACATAAATAATCTTCTTTATATATAGGTGTAAGGTGATATTTTAGGGCAAGTACAAAGGAGCATTGTCCTAATAAATCTAATAATGATTTTCTTTGCTGCTGAGACATGCTGATTCGGAAGGATCATTAGAGTTGCTTGGCTTTTCTGAGGGATTTAGCAATAGAATGTGAATAGACGCCTTGTAACCTCAATCTAAAACTACAAGCACCTAATTCGGTCATGAACAACCTGAACACAGTGTGTGTGTCTGTGTGTGTGTGTGTCTGTGTGTATGTGTGTGTGTGTGTGTGTAAAGGAAACAGAATTTCCTTCCTACATGCTCTCCCAGTTTCTAACCATCCTTGAACTCTCCTCATGACCAACCCCCAACTGTCAAATTAATAGCCTCTTTTTCTTTGCTTATTATTACATAGTACATGTTTCCTTTTAACAGGAAGATAACCTGTGAACTTATAAATACTGGTTTCAGAATTTTATAAGAAGACAAGAGTATATATTTTAACAAAAAAGACAGATTTCTGGAACCCAATACTGAACTTCCTTGCAGACTTGCTCCAGTAACCATGTCATTTCCATGTAGCCATGAGAGCCACTTCTAAAATGAAAGTTCTGTAGGTTATACAAACATTTACAGAAAAAATAATGTATCCTGTTCCCTTCACTTTCTTCTCTTTTCCTCTTCAAATTTAATTAAGATGCAATTGAATTATTCCTTCTTTACTCCTTCCTCCTACCATTTCCACATCCACTCTCATGTTTCCAGATTCACAGCCTTCTCTTTAAGCACTGTTGTTACATATACATATAGATGAAACACATATAAATTCAACCAAATGAGTCCCTCTTTTCTTGCCTGTGTTATATGTTTCTAGGGATGACCACTTTCTTAACTTCTGCTTTCCCTTTCATTGGTTCAAAATAGCTTTTATACTTACAATTGTCTGTAATGCCTATCTTAGAAGCAACCAATGATGTCCTAATAAAGCTCAGTGCCATTCCCAGTTCTCCTGTACTTGACACCTATTTCACATTTTCCATCTAATTCTTGTGATTTCTTAAAACCCTCTCATCCTCTACTTTCAGGAGCACTCAGTGAGTTTTGCTTTGTTTTGACTTGGGATTGGACTGTCCGTTTTATTTATGGACCTGTATACAGAACATAGAACTTTTGCTATGGAAGCAATCTACCACTGAGCTACATCTCCATTTCCAAAGGCTTTTTCTTTTTTCTTTCTTTTTTTTTTTTTTTTTTTTTTTTTTTATAGACAGCATCTGCAATTTTAGCTAGGCTTTAATCCATTATATAGCCCCAAATCACCTTAAACTCTCATTCTACCTGCCCCAGTTTCTTGAATTTAGATATGTGTTAACAGGACAGTGTTGACAGTTACTAGTTGGATGAATGAATGAGTACATATTCTAGTTTTCTTCCACTATACAGTGCTCCTTGGCCGCCTGATGAACTGAAGAACACCTATCATTATACCTTTATACATGTATTGATGATGATTAAGTCTTTTACGGTGTCCCTTGTATAAGAAAATACTCTTCTTATCACATTTTATATGTGATGTCCAAATAGCTGTTATAGTTTTCTGTAGAACGGGCATGCATGAGTTCCTATGTTCAGTTTCTATTGCTGGAAAAGTAAAGTGAGGAGAGAGAGAGAGAGAGAGAGAGAGAGAGAGAGAGAGAGAGAGAAGAAAGAGAGAGAAAGCTGCAAATGCTTATGAGAAGTTAGGTAGTTTGCCTAATTTGTGTTTGACCTATGGGACACACATGATAAAAGGAAAGAAACAAATTCTACAATATGTCCTCTGACCTCAACAAATTTGGAGCATGTGCATGTTTGTGTGTGCTCATGTGCACACAAACAAATAAATAATGTTTTTAAAATCAAATGAAATCTACTTGAGCAGCAAAAAGATATCCTTAAGAGTGCTGAATTCTAGAAGACACTGCCCATAACAAACCAAACCAAAATAGAAGGAGGAGGAGGAACAGGAAGAGGAGGAGGAAGAGGAGGAGGAGGAGGAGGAGAAGGAGGAGGAGGAGGAGGAGAGGTGCTTTCTAATTTGAACATATATTCTGAGAAAACTAACCCATTATGTGCACTAAAAAGACAACAAAGTTTGGGAAGCACATGCAATTTGGTATGTGAAGTTTACAGAAATTTCTCATATAGTCTGTGTTAGAAGCACATGTTCCACAGCAATTTTTAAAAATCTTACATAGCAAGAAATTTGGTAAAGTTGTTTGGCCATGAGCACTCCATGACTGCAAATATCTTCTAAAATAACTTCATAATAAGAACCAAAGAACCAGTGCTCCTGAAGAATACAGAAAATAGTAAGTGCTATTAATGTGCTTTAGTGCTTGGATAAGTTTTAAGAACAAACTTGCCTTTTACAATACATTGTAAAATTGGCCAATAATTTATTTTAGAGACATTTATATGCATATCATTTTATATACATATAGTTAACAATTTTCCATTTGTGTTATATAAAAAATAAGATACATGGAATTTTGAGATATGATAAAATTTTTAATAATATTTCAATCTCTTGACTTTGCAAAAAAATCTAACATAGAAATAGGATAACTTGGTTTTTTCCTTTTTATTAATCATATATTATTTTCTCATACAATATAATCTGAATAAAGTTTTTCCTCTCTACACTTCTCTCCGGTCCCCCACCACCTCCTCTTCTGTCTGTGTATACTCCCTCTTGGCCTTTCATTAGAAAAGATAATTTTTCTAGGAGACAATGGTAAAACATAAAAAATGAAATATAACAAGATAACACAAAAATGTTCAAATTGAAACTGAATATGATAATCCAACAGAAAAATAAAAGAACTTTAAGAGAAGGTTCAAAAATCTGAGACCCATTCTTTTCCATACCCAGTAGTCCTATGATTAACTTCCCAATGGCAAATGGAGAAAGAACTTGAAGAGTTACAAGGGAACACAAAGGGATTCATGATCTAAATAGAACATATTTTTAGTGGAGCCTTTGAACTAGAAACTTTGACTTTTCTGAATTTTAAATTTTGTGTTTCTCCTAGTGCCTGCATGTGGTCACCAATCCACAGTCCACATTTGCAGAGTTGACTGGCATTAATGTGGACAAAAGGCTAAGTTGTACTGCTCTTCTTCTATTTTAGAAAGCATTGCACCTATATCAGTCCAGACAAGATTTAAGCTGAAAATATGACAACAAGATAAATGGCAACAGGGAATGTGGGATGAGCTCCCAAAGAAGCATTGAACTATCCTGGAGTGGAACCTTGTATCTGGATTCTTACAAAAATATGTCAAGAATAGTATTCTAGTTGAACAAGTACATTGGATATCTTTGTATCTACAGCCTAGTGTAGCTCATTCATTAGACCTGCTATCTAAACGTAGAGAACACACATTTCTGATGAAAATTTTAAATATTAAATAATTTCTTGCTCATCTTCCACCTGCTTATTAACAAGTATGAAATGAAATAATTTCACAAGAGTCCTGAATTTCAGGGAAGAGTTTTTTCCATGGATTGTCTTTAATCCAACAGGCTATCTAGAACTGGCCATGTTACATACACACACACACACACACACACACACACACACACACACACACACACACAAGAAGCATATTGAAGCATATGTATTTCTTTCAAAACTTACACAGTACCTTTATTCACATAATTATAAATAATTTGAAACTATTTCATAGAAAGAATGCACTCAATACAATGTTATAGCCAACCTCTGTGTTTGTATTTGATTGAAAGAAAATACTGAGTAGAAATAACTCAGCAAACTGGTATTCAGTATTAAGAAGTGCAGGCTGGTAGTGATGTGTAAGTCAGACTAGAATGTTTGTTTTTTTTGTTTTTTGTTTTTTGAGACAGGGTTTCGCTGTATAGCCCTGGCTATCCTGGAACTCACTCTGTAGAGCAGACTGGCCTCGAACTCAGAAATCCACCTCCCTCTGTCTCCCAAGTGCTGTGATTAAAGGCATGAACCACCACTGCCTGGCTAGAATAGAATGTGAATGCTAAATATTTTGCTTAAAAATTATACATGATACAACTGGGGGGAGGGCATGGCTCCAGCCGGATGTGTAGCAGAAGACTGCCTTATTTGGCATCACAGGAAGGGGAGCCCCTTGGTCCTGTGGAGGCTTGATGACCCAGGGTCAGTAGAATGCTAAGGTGCTGAGGCAGGAGTGAGTGAGCTGGTGGGACAGCACCCTCATAGATGCAAGGGGGAGGGGAGAAGATAGGGAGCTTATGGAGGGGACACTGGAAAGGGAGATAAGATTTGAAATGTAGTCAATTAATACATAAAGGCAAACTTATCAGAATTACATCAGACTTCTTACCAGAGATTATGAAAGCTAGAAGATCCTGGGCAGAACTCATACAGATCATAAGAGAACACAACTGCCAGGCCAGGCTGCTATACCCAGCAAAACTCTCAATTA
This sequence comes from Uromys caudimaculatus, assembly GCA_028551405.1. Taxonomy (NCBI): domain Eukaryota; kingdom Metazoa; phylum Chordata; class Mammalia; order Rodentia; family Muridae; genus Uromys; species Uromys caudimaculatus. Next base: position 4,642,760 of record CM052707.1, on the reverse strand, counting down.
ACATAGATGGTGAAACCAAAATATTCTATGACAAAACCAAATTTACACAATATGTTTCCACAAACACAGCCCTACAAAGGATAATAGGTGGTAAATGTCAACTCAAGGTGGGAAACTACACCCTAGAAAAAGCAAGAAAGTAATCTTTCAACAAACTGAAAAGAAGATAGCCACACAAACCTAAAAGTAATACAAAAATGACAGGAACCAACAATCACTATTCCTTAAATCTCTTAACATCAGTGGACTCAATTCCCCAATAAAGAAGACATAGACTGACAGACTGGATCCATAAGAGGACCCAGCATTTTGCTACATTCATAAAACACACCTCCGTGATAAAGACAAACACTACCTCAGAGTAAAGGGCTAGAAAACAATTTTCCAGGCAAATGGTCACAAGAAACAGGCTGGAGTAGCCATTCTAATATCGGATAAAATTGACTTTCACCCAAAAGTCATCAAAAAAGATAAGGGCGGAAACTTCATACTCATCAAAGAAAAAATCTACCAAGAAGAACTCTCAATTCTGAACATCTATGCTCCAAATGCAAGAGCACCCACATTCATAAAAGAAACCTTACTAAAGCTCAAATCACACATCGCACCTCACACAATAATAGTAGGAGACTTCAACAACACATTATCATCAATGGACAAAACGTGGAATCACAAAATAAAAAGAGGCACAGTGAAACTAACAAATGTTATGAACCAAATGGATTTAACAGATATCTATAGAACATTTCATACTAAATCAAAAGAATATGCCTTCTTCTCAGCACCTCATTGGTACTTTCTCCAAAACTGGCCATATAATCAGTCACAAAACAAACCTCCACAGATACAAGAAGAATGAAATAATCCCATGCAACCTATCAGATCACGGATTAAGGCTTTTCTTCAAAGGTAACAATAACAACAGAAAGCCCACATACACATGGAAGCGGAACAATGCTCTACTCAATGATAACTTGGTCAAGGAAGACATAAAGAAAGAAATTAAAGACTTCCTAGGATTTAATGAAAATGAAAGTACAACATACCCAAACTTATGGGACACAATGAAAGCAGTGTTAAGAGGAAAACTCATAGCTTTGAGTGCCTCTAAAAAGAAACTGGAGAGAGAATACACTAGCAGCTTAACAACACACCTGAAAGCTCTAGAATAAAAAGAAGCTAATGCACCCAAGAGGAGTAGAAGGCAGGAAATAATCAAACTCAGGGCTGAAATCAACCAAGTAGAAACAAAAAGAACTATACAAAGAATCAACAAAACCAGGAGTTGATTCTTTGAGAAAAATCAACAAGATAGATAAACCCTTAGCCAGACTAACCAGAGGGCACAGAGACAGTATCCAAATTAATAAAATTAGAAATGAAAAGGGTAACATAACAACAGATTCTGAGGAAAATCAAAAAAATCATCAGATCCTTCTACAAAAGCCTGTACTCAACAAAACTGGAAAATCTGGAAGAAATAGACAATTTTCTAGACAGATATCAAATACCAAAGTTAAGTCAGGATCAGATAAACCATCTAAACAGTCCCATAATGCCTAAAGAAATAGAAGCAGCCATTAAAAGTCTCCCAACCAAAAAAAGCCTAGGACCAGATGGGTTCACTGCAGAAATCTACCAGACCTTCAAAGAAGACTTAATACCAATACTCTTCAATCTATTCCACAAAATAGAAATAGAAGGAACACTACACAATTCCTTCTATGAGGCCACAATTACACTGATACCAAGACCTCACAAAGCCCCAACAAAGAAGGAAAACTTCAGACCAATTTCCCTTATGAATATCGATGCAAAAATACTCAATAAAATTTTTGCAAACCAAATCCAAGAACACATCAAAAAGATCATTCAACATGATCAAGTAGGCTTCATCCCAGAGAGGCAGGGATGGTTCAATACCCAGGAATCCATCAATGTAATCCACTACATAAACGAACTCAAAGAAAAAAACCACATGGTCATTTCATTAGATGCTGAAAAAACATTTGACAAAATTCAGCATCCCTTCATGATAAAGTCTTGGAAAAATCAGGAATTCAAGGCCCATACCTAAACATAGTAAAAGCCATAGACAGCAAACCAGTAGCCAATATCAAACTAAATGGAGAGAAACTTGAAGTAATCCGCTAGAATCAGGGACTAGACAAGGCTGCCCTCTCTCTCCCTATCTATTCAATGTAGTAATTGAAGTTCTAGCTAAAGCAATTAGACAACAAAAGAAGGTCAAAGGGATACAAATTGGAAAGGAAGAAATCAAAATATCACTCTTTGCAGATGATATGATCGTATAATTAAGTGACCCGAAAAACTCCACCAGAGAACTGCTGCAGCTGATAAACAATTTCAGCCAAGTGGCCGGATATAAAATTAACTCAAACAAATCAGTCGCCTTCCTATACTCGAAGGATTAACAGGCTGAGAAAGAAATTAGGGAAATGACACCCTTCACAATTGTCACAAACAATATAAAGTATCTTGGTGTGACTCTAACCAAGCAAGTGAAAGATCTGTATGACAAGAACTTCAAGTCTCTGAAGAAAGAAATCGAAGAAGACCTCAGAAGGTGGAAAGATCTCACATGCTCATGGATTGGGAGGATTAATATAGTAAAAATGGTCATCCTGCCAAAAGCAATCTACAGATTCAATGCAATCCCCATCAAAATTCCAACTCAATTCTTCATAGATTTAGAAAGAGCAATTCTCTGATTCATTTGGAACA